>JAZKJV010009714.1:0-1200000 GCA_037367405.1 Ottelia alismoides
TATTTTATTCAACCACAAAAATAATCAAGCAAGTAAAAGCGAGTGGTCTAAGCTATTTTATTAACCTGATATAGCGACAAGGGTCGAACATAATGAGCAACTGTTAGAAATTAGTTAGGCAATTCAAGAGAATCAAAGGATTTTTTATTTGTTTTCCTTTTTTATTATTTTTAATGGTTTTTGCAAGTTTTAAAATTTTAAAATAAAGCACAAATAAACAGAGCAATAAAATACAAACACACTCTTTTTGTATTTTTCAAATATAGTAAAAATACTCCAAAATCCCATATAAAAATATTTTTTGTATTTTATACTGTTGTTGTGGATTTTTGTGGGGCTTTTGGAATTTTTATGGATTTTCTAAAAATCAAAAGGCTAAGACAAACACAAACAATGTACAACCAAGAGTATTTTTCAAATTAAAAATAGAAAATAAGCGCAAAACTCATTGAATCAATTTTCTCAAAAAGTATTTTAAATATCTACAAATAGAGAATGAAATCACAATTTTTGGATTTTTAAAAGATTTTATGTGATTTTTATAGTATTTTGAGGGTTTTGCAAATTTTTAGAGTTTTATAAAATTAAATAAAATGAAAAATGGAAAGAAAATGAAACTAGTCAAAATAAAGCTACTCTGTTTTTTTGAATTTTTATGAATTTTCTAAGGCAAATAGGGAGTTTTTGTACTGTTTTGAATTTTTTATAATATCAAATAAACAAAAAATAATAAACAAAAATTACACCTTGAAGAAAAACTAGCATGAACTACAGGTAATTTTTATGGAACTTTTGGATTAATTTTGCTATTTACTACAACAAATAAAAGAGCAAGAAAGAAAAATTGTGAACAGAGGACCTAAATGAAATTTATTTAAGTTCTTGGGCCAAATAATAACAAGCAATAAAAACTTAGATCCCAAAACACAATTCTCTCAGCAGAAGCATGCGATGCATGTGATTCTAATATCAAAGTGCATATATGCAATTAACCAAAAAGTTCCTCTATTTCATTAACATATGAAAGCACAGGGGAAATACGCAAATAACCTACCAAACACGTGTGCAAGCACGTGACTATGGTTCGGTTGGACTAAACTGCAAATATCAAAACTATGAGGTCCTTACTGCTAAAAGTCTTAACTACTTTTACACTTATTGTACTAAAATGAAATAAAAGAAATGATAGGGAAAAAGATACAATACACCCCTGCATACGACATGCGACATGTGGCTCTGAAAAGATCTGGCGGTCAGGAGGTGTGGCGTAGACGTGCGACATTGATGGGCTGGGAAAGATCTGACGGTCAGGACCAACAGCGTGGACGTGCAGCTCAGATCTGATTGCCAATATGGATCTAATGACATAGGAGGAAGGCGGTGAAGTGCGGTTGGTATCACCCCTAGATTTGATCTGAGCGCCAAAATTTCGGCACTAATGTGCGATTCAGATAAAATATGGGAGGGGACTCTTCATCCAACGGCGCTGACGGGCCCTGGAACTAGATGACGAAGGAGGCGTAGACTGAACTTTGATTGGCAATCTCTCTCGCTAGGTTGCTCGGATCGGCTGCCTGAGGGGTGCAACACCCTCATGAAGTAGCTCCGCATCAAACTAGAGCCTCAGATGGCTCGGACGGCTGCTCGATGGCAATCCGGGAGGTGTATCTCATGGAGGTGCTCCTCCTGGTCAGATAAGTCATCGAATCGAGGTTTCTCACATACATGGACCTGCAAGGGGACTCGGTACTCAGATTCAATGCTCTGGCCAGGGTTATTCTACAAGGAAAACACAAGAAGCGGCAGGGGATGGGTGTTCGACTTCCGGTGAAGGTGAGGGAAGGAATTCTAGCCCTATAATCGATCTTACGGTTGATCCTAGGGATGATCAGGATGTGTGACAAGATGGAGGGTGAAGTGGAGAGCTTATCTATGTGGTTAGATATGGAAGATGGAGCTCCAACCCGTTGGTCGGAGCAACTAAGGTGAACAACGACTGATGGATGAAATCAAAAAAATGGTGAAAAAGAAAAAGCAGAAGGCTACCTGATGATCGAAGATGAGAAGGCAAAGTACGGCAAAATGATCGGCAGGGTCGTGGCCTCGACTAGGCTGCGGCAATCCTAGGAGGCTAGTCGCGGCGAAGGAGTCCGGTCACAAACGAGCTTCACTCTATCAGCCACCAAATCGAGCTCTAAATGGATCCTCTGAGGTCCTATCACTACCCTAAGGATGCATGTGGAAGAAAAAAAGGCGTGGAGTGAGCTAGGGCACGACAAAGCTCGAGGAAAGGATGTATAGGATGCCTCAGGTTCTAGAAAGATCGAGAGGAATCACATGAACCGAGGTGGATTCGAACCCTCCTGGGTATCAAATATAGGCATAGGTATTGTACAACTTTGCACAATTTACTTTTACAAATATTTTTATTATTTTAAAAAATATTTTTATTTACAAATTTTATTAAAGAAATAAATTAATTTTGAGATCTTTTTATGTATGATATATGTAGGATAAATAGGGGATGATATGTACACTGAATATTTTTGGAAACTTTGTGCTTGAATAAATAAGGACCCTATCTCTACTTACTCTATTCCTTTGTTCAAGTCGATACTTTACCTTCTCTCGGGGGGTTCGTGTCAATCTGTACTTATTACATAATTACAACCTTCTTTTATTTCTTTTCTTTTAATTTTCTTCTTTTCTTTTATTTTGGATAAATAAGTGTTAATTACACAGTATTAACAAAAGCATGCACAATGCTAATTTATTGGATTTACTATATATTTATAGTTATTTTGCATAGAGATTTCTGCTAAAATAAAAGAATAAATGGTGTTAATCATGGATTCATCAGTGCCTTATTAACTCAACGCTTATGTATTTTTTTAGTGTTGATCAATGCGTCAGTCAAGAGAAGTTTGAGTCATATGCACTTGTTTTCCTAGGAGTACACTGAGGTGTGCCTTTTTTTAGTATCTTATATACTTTCTACACCCAGACTTGAAGAATTTATGATGTAGAGCTCTTTTTGGGTGCTAGCCTGACTCCTGGGGTCTAATAGCGGTGGTCCAAGTGGATATTTTGCATTGGTTGGGAGTGCTTGCCTTTGTTAGAAGCTCTTTGAAATTTGACTTTCTATGGTGAGAGTTTTTCTTTCAATATTTCTTTTTTTTTCTTTTGTTTTCGGATAGCTCCACTACTTTTACCAAAGCTGACGCACACTGATCAACAAAAATTTACTTTCATCACACATGGCACTTAGGTATATCAAGAGATTGGTACAAGAAATCATGTTCTCATATCGGCAAATGGTTGTTGACACTCAGATTTTATGAAGACTTCATCAACTTTATCCCATACTCGAGCATCATAAAATCAGTTCCATACCCTAATCCCTCACCCCGGTCACTTAGGTGAAACTTCAACTCCTCTCATCATAACTACAGTCATGCATGTGAAGTGCGGGTCATATTCTTAGGGAGGAGACTAAGTACGCAATATAGCATACAAATCTTTCAGATCAAGGAAGTATGAATAACTAAGTCAAGACTCTAATGACTAAGGTTGGTTAACTTTGAATCTTAAGACCTCAAAACCCAAGTGTCCTTGAACATCACAAGTCTTGTGTGAAAGTGTAAGTGTCAGGGACCAAACCAACTTAACTTATTAGTTAGTTTTTTAAGGGTTAGAAGTATTTACAAACAAAAGTTATTCTCATTTCATCCTAATTTTTGAAAATATTTTCAAAAATAAATTTCCAAAACTATGTCACATAATATATAGATTTTCAAA
Source organism: Ottelia alismoides (assembly GCA_037367405.1). Taxonomy (NCBI): domain Eukaryota; kingdom Viridiplantae; phylum Streptophyta; class Magnoliopsida; order Alismatales; family Hydrocharitaceae; genus Ottelia; species Ottelia alismoides. The sequence goes on from JAZKJV010009714.1 coordinate 3,799, forward strand.
ATATTTGTATGCAAATCAGTTCAAAAATACTTACACCCTAGGCCCAAGATGTCTGAAATTTTTCAAAATAAGAGTTATGGCTAAAGTATATATATGATATATACAGTACACCCCCTATACTTAGCTTTGTTATGTCCTCATAGCATAAAGTGATATAAAGCTATAGCTCGTGCTAAATATAAAAGGACATACAAGAACCGATGGGTCTCCCCCTATACTTAGGCTTGAAATAGCTTAAATGTAGGAAGAAAACATGAGGGATCAAATGACTGAAGAATGGGAAAGGACGAAGACAATACAGAGAAGGAAATGATTCGGGATACATACAAGAATATACAAGCAAGAGCAAGGGTTCCCCATATACATAGGCTTTGAATAGCCTAAGTATGGAGTTAGCATCTACAGAAGAAGGAACTTAAGCTCTAAAAGAATAAATAAATCATGTGTAAAAGAGTGAGTAAATCTTCTAAGCTACTGAATCTAGATGATTTATCTTCTTGAAGAGTAATCTGATATATCTGCTCTATGCTCGCTCTACATGAAGTTGATGACCTCGACTTGGACTAACTGCTCTTTAGAATCTACAAAGTGCTTCAACAGTTGTCCATTCACCACAGAGGATCATGCACCATATGTGATATCAGATATCTCTATACTTCCACTACCACGCACTTCCTTAACAACGTAGGGACCCGTCCACTTAGGTTTGATCTTCCCGTGGAACATCATTAACCTGGCATTAAACAACCATACCTTTTGTCCAGGGACAAAGTATTTGCACCTAATGTGTCGATCATGCCATCTCTTCACTTTGTCCTTATAAATCGAACTATTGTCATATGACATGTTTCGGATTTCCATGAGCTCGTTCAAGTTCAAGTCACGATAAAGCTTCCCTAGGTGACAACTCCAATTAATCAGCTTAATTTTTCATTCGGATTTGTGAATCACCTCTGCGGGCAAATGGCTTGCCTTGCCATAGATCATTCTAAATGTTTAAGTGCCCAATGGTGTCTTGTAGGCTGTCATATAGGCCCACAGAACTTGGTCCAAAAGCTTGGACCAATTCTTCCTATCAGGACGAACCAACTTCTACAAAATACTTGTCACCTCTCTGTTCGAAACCTCTGCCATGTCATTGGATTATGGGTGGTAAGGAATAGTAACTCTATGCTCAAATTTGTAGTCCTTAGATAAAGATCTCACATCTTGGTTGACAAAGTGGCTACCCCCATCGGGTATCAGAACTTTTGGGAAATAATGTGGTCTCTCATAAACTTTCATATAGTCTTGTTATATGTGGTTTGGGTTGGGATAGCCTCCATCCACCTAGACAAATAATCAATCGCCAACAAGATGTACTCGTGTCCTTGGCTGTTGGGAAAAGGACCCATATAATCTATGCCCCATGCATCAAAAACATCACAAATAATCATCGGTTGCATGGGCATCTCATCTCTCTATCCAACTGTCCCTCCCATCCTCTGACAAATCGAGTACGATCGTATAAAATCAATAGCATCTTTGAACAAGGTCGACCAATACAATCTGCTTTGAAGTACTTTGTGAGTTGTTCTCTTCCCTGAATGGTGTCCTCCACCCTCAAGAGAATGACAGTACATGAAGACACTTTGGTATTCCTCCCGAGGAATACACCTTCTCCAGACACAATCTGGCCCTTCAAAGAAAAGGAATGGATCGTCCTAGTGGTATCCTCCGAATCCGACTTCAGCCCGTCAATGTTGCTCCTAGTCCAACCTTGGGGAACCTGCTTAGAGACAAGAAAGTTCATCATGTTGGCATACCACGGGAGTAAGCGAATAGCACAAATTAATTCGCCTGGGAAGGTCTATCTAATATTCTCATAATCAAGAGAATCATTAAGCTTAATTCAAGAAAAATGATCAACCACAACATTCTTCACTCCAGGTTTATCTTTTATCTCCAAATAAAACTCCCGAAGGAGCAAAATCCACCTAAGAAGACGTGCCTTCGCATACTTCTTTTCCATTAACTAATGAATAGATGTGTGATCAGTGTAGATTTTCAACTTAGAGCCCAAAATATATGATCTGAACTTCTCAAGGGTCCATACTACTGCAAGCATTTCCTTTTTAGTCATGGTGTAGTTCTTCTATGTAGGGTCTAATACTTTACACGTATAGTAAATCGCAAATGGGAAACCCTCGGCTATACCTCCCGTTGAGTCAAAGGAACCCGCACCATCACCATCACAACCTACTCAGCCGAGTCAACCTCAGCCAGCAGTCCCGTACGTATATTACGTGCAGGCCCCCGAGCCGACATCTCCGCAGTAGCCACAGCAGCAGCTGGTAGTCTACCAACCTGAGCCCCAACCCATGCAGGATCCATGTTTCCCTCCTCCATCTTTCATTAAAGAGGTGAATGGTGTATGGTCTAAGATGCACAACCGGCCCATCCAGGCAGACCCCAACAAGACCAGCTGTCAGGAAACCGCCAGTTCCCTCAACAGCAAGGAGGGAGACTTGTTCAGAACCCTCAGCCACAGTACCACTAGTAGTCTCCATCGTGCAATGGCAATTAGAGACAGAATTAGTACCAGCAACTGCATTACCACCAATACCAGCAGAATATGTAGTACTCGGTTGTTCCATATCAGAACCAACATCCTCAGTAGTATCAGCAGCACCACCCTTCTCCTCGCTACCAAAATCAGCATTCCCACTCACAATATCCACACCATTCCTAGTATCAGCATGGTCAGCGTGCTGAACCATCCGAGGCTGCTCCGGTGAACCCCTCCTTGGATTGCCTGGCTCAGCTAGTGAAAAGCCTAATAGAGATGAACCAGAAGCTTGACGACCTCACTACCACCAAAACTCCTATTCCGACACAGGTCGAAGCAAACCTCAATAATTTAAGGAAGAAAGAGCATGTAGTCTGTGATGTTCTCTCCGGTCTAACAGAGTCAGATGTGCATGATTTGTCTTTATCTAATGTTGTCACTCTCAGGAGCAGTAGGACCCTGCAGCCGACTGCCACCATGAAGGGAAAGAATAAAGCTTTACCACGCGAATCATCTTCTGCATCAGTAGATCCAACATCCGGATTGGATGAGGAAGAAGAAGACGGAGGAAAATCACCATAAAGAAAACACCAAAAAATAAGCAAAATCAAAAACAACAAAAATATAGCACCAGCAGCAGTAGCCAGAGCACCAGCCAGCCAACCTTGGAGGAGACCGCACCTGACATTATTCTGACGCCAGACGATGGAGCCCCGCTTGCAGATTTTGGATGCCCACATTTCTTGGATGACCCTACTCATTTTAGTCATCTATTTGTACAGCTTGATGTGGGCACGGATTTTGATTTAAATAAGAACACTATTTTATTTGTTGCTTTTGGTTCTGTAGATATTCTGTTTCCAGACACTTTGAGAAAAATCCAAAAAATTAAAAATTTGAAAAATACCCTGTCTGATCCCGATGTGGTCAAAATTATTAAGAATCTTGTGCTTGAAATGCCCTTGCTCAAATCCATTAAGTGCATGCCTAACATCAAGAAAGGACCAAAAGAAGCGTGTACTTCAAAAAGACAACCACATCATGCTAGAGAAAGAAATGTGAAGCATATTGTGACTGCGACTACATTGAACACAATCAGCAATCTCCCAACCAAGAAAAAGGATATAGGAGCTCCTCTAGTCGGATGCCAGATGTTTGATCAGGAGTTCGACCGAACTCTACTCAATAGTGGATCCTCAATAAACCTGATGCCCACTTCACTACTTAAAGAATTTGGGTTGGGACTGCCCAAGTCTACTAGAATGATTCTGCATTTCGCAGATACATCGACCCCGATGAATTTTGGAGGATGTCATCATCACTATCTAGGGAATGCAGTTCCCAGTGGACTTCATAGTACTCTACATGGACACCTCAGCTTCTCTTTTGCATACCCCAATAATCCTTGGATGGTCGTTCCTTCGAACAACCGAAGCAATAGTGGGCTATGGCATTGGGCAGATCACCTTTCATTCTAGCAGTGACAAGGTGCTCATTGAGATGATCCAAGTTTAGAAACCTTTAGCATCTACATCAGATGAGAGTGAGCCAACAGAGCAGTGAACAGAAGACTATGACTTTCTTGTTGAAATCCACTATACAAATGTGTTTATGGATGATATTGAAACCCATGAATTCCTCTCCACAAAGAGATAGTAGATAGCACAATCGAGTTCCCAGATGTCCTCGATGATGAGAGTTTCGTTGAGTTGCCCGATGAATACATCTATGGACACCTATATTTGGCAGAGCATGAGGCAATCATTGAAAATTTTTGTGAACAAGATTCTGTGATAGAAGAATTTTGTATAGCATCGAATGCAGAGCCCTCAATGCCAATGATGGACACCATTCAGTTCAAAGATCCGACATCATCGCCCTACACAGTAGCTGAAGTCACCACTGAGTTGAACCAGACCTCACCTGAGCTCAAGCCTCTTCCAGCTAACATGAAATATGCCTTCCTTACGGGTGCGCAAAACATGCTTCCTGTAATCAACAATTCTTAGTTGACACAGGAACAAGAATCTCGTCTGCTCGAGGCTCTAGAAAGAAACCACAAGGCGGTAGGTTGGAAAATTTCATATCTCCATGGGATAAACCCCTCATTGTGCTTGCATCACATATATCTTAAAGAGGACAGCAAACCTTCCCGAGAGTTCCAGCGCAGATTAAATCCAAATCTCTAGGAAGTTGTGATGAATGAATAACGAAGTGGTGTGATGCGAGATTCATATATCCCATCTCTGACTCGAAATGGGTGAGCCCCTTGCATGTTGTGTCAAAGAATCCAAGGATCACCATGGTCAAGAATGACAAAGGAGAGGAGATTGCAACCAGAGTACCAACAACACGGTGCGTTTGTGTGGACTACAGACAGTTGAACTTAGTGACCAAGAAGGACCACTTTTCGCTCCCCTTCATCGATTAGATCATTGAGCAATTGGCCACGAAGGAATATTTCTATTTCTTGGATGGATACTCTGGTTACAATCAAGTTGCTATAGCTCCTGAAGATCAAGAGAAAATGACCTTCACCTGTCCATTTGGGACTTATGCCTTCCGCAGAATGTCGTTTGGGTTATGCAATGCTCCAGCAATATTTCAGTGATGCATGTTGGACGTATTCACAGATATGGTTGGAAGTTTTCTTGAGGTTTTCATGGACGACTTCACGGTCTACGGAGATAGCTTCGATCAATGCCTATCTTATTTAGACCGAGTTTTGAAGAGATTGTATGAAGTAAATCTTATGCTCTCGTGGGAGAAGAACCATTTTATAGTGATCGAGGGTATTGTGCTAGGCCATGTCATATTGAAACGTGGCATGGAGGTAGACCCTGTAAAGGTGGACACCATTTCAAAACTCGAACCATCGACGAACTTGAAGTAAGTCAGATCATTCTTAGGGCATGTCGGTTTCAACCGATGATTCATCAAAGATTTCGGTAAAATTGCCCAACTGTTGATCAAGCTTCTGGGCAAGGAGGCATATTTTATTGTTGATGACCAAGTCCTCCAAGCATCCAATCAGCTGAAAGAATTGATTAACCAGGCCCATGTACTTCAACCTCTAGATTAGCCGGATCCATCAGATTACGCCATTGGAGCGGTTCTAGGATAGAGAAGCGACAATCCACCATTTACAATTCACTATGCTAGTAGGACTCTAGTTGAAGCTTAGAAGAACTACACTTTCACTGAAAAGGAGCTGGTAGCAGTCGTCTTTGCCCTCGAAAAATTCAGATCCCACTTGCTTAGATCCAAGGTGACAGTTTATACAAACCATTCTTCCATCACGTACGTACAAGCCAAGAAGGATGCAAAATCGAGACTCATCAAATGGATCCTTCTGCTCCAGGAATTCGACCTTGAAATCAGTGATAAGTTTGGAGTTAAAAATGTGGTGGCAGATCACTTGTCAAGATTACCAGAGCCAGATACTCCTGAGCAAAGCTTATTGCCAATTATGGAAACTTTCCCAGATGAAGCAATTTTGTCAATTACCTTGCTCCACTGGTTTGCCGATATTGTGAATTATCTTGTGTCCAAGACAACCCCACAAGATTGGTCAAAGCTGAAAGTTAATAAATTTTTGTCCGATGTTCATTTCTATTAGTGGGAGGACCCTTATCTCTTTCGTGAGGTGGCAGATTGCATCTGGAGGAGATGCATTCCTCAGGAGGAAGTCTAAAGTGTCCTTGAGCATTGTCATGTCAGAGAATCAGGAGGACACCACTCTAGGAGAAGAACAATAGAAAAAGTTCTACAATGCGGCCTTTGGTGGCCGACTCTATTCAAAGACGCAAAAGACTTTGTAAACATTTCACTGACTGTCAGAGACTAGGCGGTACTATTGGGATGAGAAACACAATGCCCCTGAAGTACATTCAGATTTTAGATGTATTTGATGTATGGGGCATTGACTTCATGGGCTCATTCCCCAACCGTTAGGGTTTTGAGATATTATGCTTGTTATCGACTATGTGAGTTGTTGGGTGGAGGCTATCCCAACCCGAGCTACCGACAGTCGCACCATCTGTCGATTTTTTAGAAATCACTTCATTGCAAGGATCAAATCCCCAAAATTGTTATATCAGATGGGGGTAGTCACTTCATCAACAGAGATGTGAAGAAGATGACACAAGAATTCTGCATTGAACATCGTATCGCCTCTTCGTACCACCCACAATCCAATGACCTGGCCGAATGTTCAAACAATGAGATAAAGACAATTCTGTAGAAACTTGTATGTACCAACAGGAAGAACTGGTCTCAGTTACTTGACTCAGTTCTTTGGGCCTATTGGATTGCCTACAAGTCACCATTAGGAATGTCGCCCTATTTTCTGGTATACGACAAGCCATGCCATTTGCCTGTAGAACTCATTCATAAATCATTATGGGCAATTAATGTCTGTAATTTAAATTCCAGGAATGTCAGGAAGAAAAAATGCATATGACAACAACTAATGTACAAGGAGAAGGTCAAAAACGGCACGACAAGCACATCCATCGCAAGACTTTCAAACATGGTCAGAAGGTTTGGATGTTTGATGCAAAGCTTAAACTTTTCCCATGGAAGTTGAAAAGCAAAAGGATCGGGCATTTTATAGTATAACATGTGCATTATAACAGAAGCACCGTGATATCTGGACTATCAACTGATGCACAGTCGTTTGTGATCAACGGACAGTTACTAAAGCCTTATCTCGAGCATGATACATTTCTGTTCATTGTTGATTCGATTCATGTGGTATATGATGAAGAGCTTACAACCACAACATCAGTAGAATCAGGCGAGGCCAACAAAAATATTTTTTATTAGTTAATCTTTTTTCTTCTTTTATTCTTTTCTTCTTTTCTTCTTTTCGTGTTCGTTTTTCAAATTCATTCTTCTATGTTACCATCACTCCATTCATCTATGCTATACCTATGATATGCTTCATCCTAAGTATAAGGGGTGAGCACCTTCGGGCTGTTCATTCTTCGATCCCTCGCATGTCTCCTCAACTTTTGATAATCTGTCTAAACTCAGGGATAGTTTACCCTAAGTATAGGGGGAAAACATGCTGAGCCAATGATGCATTTATCCGTTCCCACTCGCGACCCTCCCTACATGTAGAATACAGTTTTCTATACTTAGGAATAATTGATCCTAAATATAGGGGACCGTCACCTTCTTATTCTTGATTGAGTCATTGTAGTATAGACTTTTTTTATACTTAGTATGAGTTATGTCTTCCTTTTCTCTTCGATCTACGAGGACAAAAAACAAAGCTAAGTATAGGGGGGTCAATATATACTCTGTATATATTTTAGCCATAGCTCACACTTGCGTATTTTTAATAATATGGCTAATTAATAAAAATTAACACACATATTAAAATTCTTTATATATATTGATTAATAAATCAGGTTAAAAATATTTTGCAAAATGTTTGAAAATAGTTTGAAAAATCTTTTGAAAACTGTTTGAAAAAAATGTTATAAAATGTTTTCAATCTTTGTAAAATTATTTTGCTTGTAAAAATTTCTTTCTTTGTGTGAATAAAATATTATGAAAATGTATTTGCAAATGGTTTGAAAAATGGTTGCAAGAATAGTTTGAAAAATCTATACATATTGTTTGAAAAATCTTTGCAAAATAATTTTCCAATTTTGTAAATGTTTGTGGAAATTATTTGTCAAACTAGTTTGCAAATTAAAGTTTTCAAAATGTTTGTAAAATTCTTTCAAACTTTTTTTAGAACTATGTATATAATTTAGGAAAAATAAACATCATTATAAACCTTATATACAATCTTGTAAATTCCTAAATCCAAATTCTTATAAATAACAAGACGCACTCCCATGTGAATATATGTACAAATGTCCATTTTCTAAAACCTTTTTATTTTGAAAATCCCTAATAATTTGCAAAATTAAATATCCTAAAAACGTTTGCAAATCTCTTTCAAAAACATGCACAAAAATTTACAAAAAATTTTGAAAAATCCATAAAAATTTCAAAATCTGAAAATGAGCCCATAAAAATATTTTCTTGCATTGTATATAGCATCCGCATTTTTTGGAATAACCTAGACAATTGAATAAGTCCAAATAAAGCTTGAACATTGGAGCTTGGAATAAACCTTAATACACTTAATTTCAGAGGAAGCCATTGAGGACTGGAAGTGGAGATATTTTAGGTCTCCTTGACTTAAATATTTAGGTTCCACGAGATTATGTTTATGAGTCAATTCAATATGCCTAAATAGAACTCTTTATATCCTCCGTAAGACTCTTGAGATAGCGACTTGACTGGAAACGTCACGCCTAGCACTTAGCTCAACTCAAATGGACTGTTGAAAAATCTTGGAGTCTAAATCAGGACGATGCAAGGTTGCTTCGTCAAGGGTGGATCAGGAACCATTCTTGGGGATTACCGACACCGGTACTCTAACCCACTTCTTTTGGTAACAATCATATCTAAAGACTGGAGATGGATTGAGACAATGCTTCAATTGAGGAATGGTCTACCGACGTAACTTTTTCCAAAGACCCCAAAAAATAGGCAGAACAAAATGCTATATCTACCGGGGCACAAGCAAGAATGCAGAAGTTATACAAAGTCAAAGAAAATACACAAAGAAGCTGATACCCAAAAATTTCACAAAAATTTGAGCTTCAGAAGAAGCTTGCTTCTTGGTGAAGAATCAGTACATTAACCGACTTCACAAGGGAATGAAGACTATACCTGTTCATTCCCACTTCTTTTCCAATTCTTCTAACTTCTTCCCCGTTCGGTTGTAAAGACCGGGAACACATGACCTTAGAAGGAAATATCTGTCTCGTTGACGACGAGTTACTAGAAGAGCAGAGGCCTTGATAGTTCAAGGGTAGGGAGAGCTGAATAATTTCACACACATGGTTCTATCACTTCAAGGTAGCAAGAGTATGTGACTGATAGGATGGTTCTGACATGGCAGTGAATTGGACTAGATGGTAGGAGTATGGAACCGGAGGGTTGTTGTTTCACACTTCCTGACTTCCATGTGGTTCCGAACACACCATTAATCCAAAGGCCTTCTATGAGCTCCAAACATTGATTTTATTCAGACAAGTTTAAAAGTTAACAAGAACCCACTTAATGGTCTAGTGGTAGTACAGTGTGTCTACCACACAAAAGACCAGGGTTCAAATCCCACTCTTGCAGGGGTTGCGTTAGGTAGTCGACGGCCAGCGTAAAAAATAATCGAATCTTTCAATGTGGATTTGAGCAAGAATCCATGTAGCCGACCCTACTTATAGTGGGAGAAGGCTTAGTACATTTTTTAAGTTTAAAAGTCAACAATTATTCCAAGTTATTTATTTTTCTTTTCTTTATTTTCTTTCTGCACTTCTAGGCATAAGTGTTTACTAGGGACTAGCAAAGGCAATTATAAGAGGTGATGAACCTCCATTTCATCACCTTTATTCTTTCATGTTGGCCTTAAATCCCTAGCTAAATGCATGTATATATCATTAATTTGTCGAAATAAACATTCTTTAATTTATACAAAATATTGTATAAATCATTGTATATTTATAGTATTTAATTTCAAAATTAAAAAATAAAGGAAGAAAAGAAAAAGAAGCAAGACATCATAGGTGTTGAATGACCCTAGCCCCAGAGACTCGATCATCATGATGATGACTTAGTCGACATGGAATAAAGTAGGGGGAGATAGGGCAGCCAACTGTACAGATCACACAGTCTAAAAACCCTCAAAATATATGCCAGTAATTACCTTTTTGGGACCTATTTTATTCTTTATTACTTACACATCAAATCAATAGACTTTGTACATGAAAGTTGTAGATAAAAATACATAGAAAATACAAATTTTATTTCACAATAAAATAATATGCAATGTACATTTTACACTCAGAATAAAAATCCAAAATCCAAACTTCCCAAACTTGTATCTCCTCCATATGAACTCAAAATGTACCAAAATCATGTTTAGTTGTATATAATTTTTTATCAACTATCTAATGAAGATGGTTTCTTTCAATTTGGAGTTAAGATGCAAAAGTTAGGTTTTAGACCCCTGTTGTACGATGCACCTATATAAAATATTCATTTTATTTATTCTTTATATTTTTCATTATTTTATAATTTTATAATTTTGTAAATGTTACTTATAATATGTGTACATATTTAGAATAGAATAAAAGCATAAATAAAACAATAAAATAAAATAATATACAAAAATATATAGATGAATTACATATACTTATACCTATATAATATGTATACATATTTATTTAAGTGTACAAAATACAATAGAAAAATATAATAAAAATATATTCAAGTGCATAAAAATAAGTTATAAATATATAAATTAAGATTATAAAATAATAAGATCAAAAATACAAAATAAAAAAATATGTAAAATATAGGTAAATATACCTATAAATATACTTGTAAAAAGTAACATGTAATAAAACATCTTAAAAAATAAATAAAATAGACATCAAATTATAGATAAAATTAGAAATACTTTTTATTTTATAAACTAGAAATAATAAAATCATTTATTAAATCTTTTTTATTTTCCAAGGGATTTTTGCCTTGAAATTTCCTGGTTGGTCCACGTGGACCAACCAGGAGGCCTCGTTTATTGGCCTTGGGTCAACTACCTTCCCTAGGCTCTAACTTGTGTCAGAACCTCACGAGCCTCCAGACTTCTCCCTATTTTCACCACTTCCCCATGATTCTATCCCTCTCAAAACCTCCACCACGACGTAGCCTCATCATCCCTCACCTTCGCCTATCCTAGAATCTTCATCAACCCCCTCCCATTGCATGTCATCGCTCCTCGAAAATCATCGATTCTCAGTCCATAAATCCACCTTCTCCACCATTTTTGCAGGATTGATCCCTTTTTAGCCAATATTAACACCTCAGATCGCTTCCCCGGAGTCGTGTTGCTGACATGAACTTGACTCCTCGGTCAACAGCGAGGAGGAAAGGCGGAGGAGCATCAAACCCATCACCGGAGCTCCGCCTGGTGGTTTTGCTTCTCGTCCACCTATGACGATCGAATCCATTTCTTCTTGTCATTAGGAAATTATTTAGTGTAGATTTCAATGCCACTTGTAGTTTGTTGTATAATCGAGTAGGGTTAGAGTAATCAATGATCTTTCATCGACCTGGAACTTGTGCTCCAATCTCTAATCCATCGTGCTTTGACTATGATTCGACCCGCTGACCACCACACTTCAATCCTTGATGCGTTCTCCGTCTTGTCAACCTATTTTCCCCTTTGATTCGACAAGAATCGAAGTGATTTGAGGCCCCCTTCTTCTGCATCTCCATAGCCTCATCACCTTCATCATCCACGCAGCTCCAGCTACCATTTTGGACCGACAGCATTGCTCTCGAACCACCTAAGCTTTTGGTGTCGGAACTGAGCTCCACAAACCACCTGGAGACACGAATTGAAGACCTAAAGATGCTCCAGGTTGCCTAGAACCAAAGAACACCTAGATCTCGATCGAGGAGACCTGGACACCATCGAAAGGGCCATGCACCTGCGGAGGAGGATCAACGACCTTTTTTACTAGCCAGTGAGGAGAACAGGGCCAAGGATCGCTTGAATTCATTGAGCAAAGCGAGGGTACCCAGTTGTTCTTAGGTGTTCTTCATGAACATCCAGGTGTCATTGGATCAAGAGCAAGGGGTCAGGATTAATCCTGGCCCTTGGATCAGAACGAAGCGTCGCTCGACTTGGGACGCCAGATTTTCCACGTGGCAACACGTCAACGGCTAGATCCGAAGCATCAAGGGGTAACTTTCAAAGACCCCCTACACCATTTTGTAATTTATTAATGGTCTTATAAATATTTTATCCTTTAAAAAACTTGTGGACGAATTGCATGTATGCCCTTGCCTTTTTCTAATATTGTGATTTAGTCCTCTACCACGTCACCTCACGTGGCGGTCCACGTACATGGGAAATTTGTATGTACACCCCTGTTGCTTTTGTAATTAAGTTTTAATATTAAAAGTTTGAATATTAGTTGTAAAGTGTTGGGTATTTTGTATAGTATCCCTTGACTTTAATTTTAATTGTAAATATACCCTTGTCAGTATAAGTATTTTTGTGTATGTTTGTTTAATTGTTGTAAATATCATCCGTACTCCAAAAACTACGAAAAATAGGATGAGGTACCTGGATAATTTCTTTTTCATGTCATGTAATTAGCTTTTCATTTTATGCCCTTTTCCTATTTATTAAAATCAGAAAGTGCACGGATATTCCCTGTTTACCTTAAAAAAATCCAAAAAAAGTATAAAAACGTGTTTAAAAATTCCCAAAAAAAATTGTTGTGTTTATTATAGTATTTAGTACCCCCAGACTAAAAACCCTAAAAATAGAAAAATATAATGAGAAAAAAATTAAAATCTCCAAAATCCTATAAAAATATAAAAATCATTAAAACCCTAAAAATATTTATCTCTATTTTGTTTTTTTGTTTATATATATTATTATATATTCAAATTGATTTGGTAAAATTTTATTTAAACCCCGAATCAATTCGGCCTATTTACTTAATTCTCATTTTGGGATATATTGGACTTTAAAAATGCCTAAAATTTAGAAAAAAAATACTTGAAAAATAACAAAAAAACAATAAAAAACAAAAAGTACAAAAAGATGTTATTCTACGATCTTTTACTATTTTACAAATATTTATACATATATTACCCTATAGTGTACTATATCTCTATATATAGTTATCTATAAGTTAATATTATATATAAATATTTTATAATTAATTTAAAATTAATATATATAATTAAAAAGAAAATGAAATAAATATTAAATATTTAATATTTAAAAACCCACAAAAACCTATGTAAATAGTGTGCATACATATATACATCTAGACTTATATTATTTATTTATATTTATTTATAAATAATATACCCATGCTACATGTGTGTTCCCTGAGTTTGACCCCTACCTTCTTGTCCACTGTACAGCTGTCTGTAGGGTATAATAAATTTTGATTCACTCCTTCTTATTCATTTATTAATATTATTATGTGGGTTGATTGTTGCTTAGCTTATTGTTCTTCAACAGAGGTTGACACAATGATTGTTGGTCCTGCCTTGTGTGGACCACAAGATCGCTCTTTGGATTATTTTCGATTAAACACCTTGTCCTGTGATGGGTAAGTAGACCCATTAGCAATAACAAGCCATCTACCAGGAGGTATGTTCTTGTAGGACCTGAATTGGACTATTCTCCACATAGATGGTGGGATGAACCAGAGTCCATGTCCACTCTGTTATATATGCACCGCTACTACTAGTAAAAGCATAAGTGATACATGAGAAACTCGAAGAAGCTCTGGCTATGGATGCAATATCTGTGGATCCTGTAGTGGTGGTATCGGCCACTGGAGTCATGATCTCTTGTATACGAGAGACAATGTCATCAATGCATGGATTTGCCTGGGAAGCTGGAGTATCTGAAGGCTCGATCTATTCTGCCACATGAACAGATGCAGGGTATCAATGCTTCAGATAGCATGTGTCCTATGAGTGTCCTAGACAGCGACAATAGGTACAAGGACCACTCCTCTGCCACGGGGACTACGCCCTTTGGACTGGGTAAACCCTCCTCTACGGCGAGAAGTGACCATCGCTGAAGAGGGTTGTGGGGTGGCAGTAGGAGGAATAAGAAGTCTGTTGAGATGACTGTAGGCCTCCTCCATGGGAGGTATGGTTGCCCCAGTAAAGAGTTTTGCTCGTGCTGCATCATACTCTGGGTCAAACGCAACCAAAAAGACTCCAAACATAGTGGATTTCCTATATGCCATTTGTGCTCTGTGGATGTTGTAATAGGCATGAAGTTGTGGAGGGTAAGCGTCCAAACATAGTGGACTTCCTAATTTCATGATGAGGGTCCTGGAGTCAAATACACGCATAAGTGTCGCCTTGCTTCCATGAAGCAATGTCACAAATCTTATCCGTCGGCTCTGGCTTCATTAGAATGCACTCCTTATTGTTGTATTTCATAAGGGTAATAGACCACATGGACCACAAGTCATAGTTGGTCACATCCACCTTTACGATGGGAGCCGAGTCATTGAAGGCACCGGACAGAGAACAACATTACCATTGTTCTCTGGCATGATAGAAGAACGACCGAAAAAGGAACTCAGCTGGGGAAGTATACCGATCTGAGCGAATCTACACAATCAAACAGAGGATTGGTTGTACCAGTAGGCTCATACAACCATACTCATTAATCCTCGTTGCACGTTAGGGTCAGAAAACATGATTAATAGGTCTGAAATCATATTTTCTAGTCAAAATCAGACTGTTTTCAGATCAAATCAGACAGTGGGTCGATACACAATAGGGATATGGGTTGTTGCGACAACAAGGAAGGCTGCTAGAGCGGTGCGGCAATGCCATGAAGGCGCAGCAGGGGACTGTAGCGGTGCAGTGGGGCGACACAGGAGCACGTTGGACATGCGAGCCCACAATGAGACATTATGCAATAAATGTTATTGCAATTCATTCCCTGATCTGAAATGAAGGATAACTAATTTGCATAATAGGTTACTTAGTATAACTAGGGTATGTACCATGGCCATCTTGATGATCATATAGTTGTTGATTTAAAATATTGAATCATAGAGGTTGGTGCTTGGATGATATCTAAAGAGTTAGATTTAGCACTCATCAAGCACCATCAAACGATTGTTAAGAGAGGATCTCCATCCTGAAAAGAAGATGGCAATTGTTCTCTAAAGGTTGATATCTAACCGACCTCTTGATGCAGGTCCTCTACATAGGAATAGAAACTCGGAGGTGTTAGATAAGTTAGGTCAAAGCGTTGACTTAACAAGATCGAGATAACCAAGACTTATGCCGTATACTATCACGATATAGGCATGCATCCTCTGACCGGAGACAGATGTGTTGTTATATGTCTGAGTATGTACATTTGGCAGACCGATAGGTTGATGATCTAATCAAGGTCTATACATCGGTGAGCTGGTGTGCATACAAGAGTATATGGTAATACAATCTCTTAAAGGGATCATACAAGTTCATTACTGAATCGAAAAAAGTGAGCTCGCTAATGAGATATTGGGATCAAACTCCATGCATGGTTGTTTCATTTTGGAAGCTTGACTGAATTTTTAGGTTTGATATATGCTTTTTGGAAAGTATATGATCAATACCTAAGTATGATATATGCTTTTGGAAAGTATATGATCGATACCAACTCCTAATGATCAAATGAGAAACTTAATGATAAAATCATGAAGAAGACAATCTAAAAATGATCTAAAACTTCAGGTTTATTATAGGTCTTCCAATATGCAGGATGTACATGTAATAGGAATACATGAGGGTGATGTGATCATAAACGATTATATAACCATGACGATTCCATTCTGAGGGAATGATGAAATAGGCATGGATTTTTGTGAATCCTCTAAGTAGAGAAGTGATCTGATCTTAGTCCAAATATTGGGCAGTGATCTGAATGTAATTCAGATACACTAAGAAAATTAGATCTACGACCTTGATTTAATCAACCATCTATGAGAGGTCCCAGAGATCTGAATTTGAGATGTGATCTCAACATCAAAGTCACTATACGTGGAACGTACAATCATCTTGTCCTCATCTCCAAGTATCCATGGAGAAAGCGCATTGTTATTGAAAGAGTTCAAGAATAATTCCATTGATGAATTATGTATCTAAGCATTGAGAATTTGATAATTAACTGTGATTTAATTATCATGAATAATGTGAATGTGATTCATATTATTTAGATGCACGAAAATGATGATCTAATATAATTAAATGTGATCTAATTATCAAGGATAAGAATAATGTGAATAGCACTTAGAGAGAGCTAATCGTAAATAGTATTTGTGAATTAATTATTAATGTGAATTAGATTCACATTGGATAATTAATTGAAAAAACAATTTACATTTTATGGATATATGAATATGATTCATATATTTTTCAATGGCATGATTGGAATATTCACAAAATTAATTTAGAATTATTTTTTATGAATTATTTTACAACAAAAGTTGTTGTAAATATATGAAGGATTATGTGAGATTTTATCTCACATAATTAGAAGGACAACACCTTCCATGTATGGAGGGTGGACGACCAACCTTGACTCATTCAAAATGTTGTCGTCCCTTCTATTTTAGGAAGGTGGGTGGTATCCTTCCTAATCCTTCTATCCGAATTGATTTAGTTAAATTAACTTATGTTGATTATTTAATATATTTAATTTAATCTAAATTAGTTGTTTTATTTGTACAACAAAATCATGGTCATTGAATAGAAACACAAATCAATCTCAACCATTGATTTTGTGTTTCACATGGATTGTGATCCATGGACTCCCGCAATAATATAAAAGAAGAGGCAACCTAAGCTCTTCTTTTACAACAATACTTTGCAAGTAGGGATGAAAACAAATATGGATATATCCGAATATCTGCTTACCGTATTCGAAAAATTACCGGATATGGATATCCGTATTCGAATATTAATCGAATATAGATATGGGTTGTAAAAATTTTCTGGATACGGATACGGACATGGTAATGGCTTGAATATCCGGATCTGAATCCGGATCCGGATATCTGAATACAGTATTTAATATTGGTTATATGTTAGTTAATAGAATATAAGCCACAACCTCATGTTATTATATTAGTATTATACATTATAAATTACAATACATTAATGATTTTAATAAACTTTTATTTATTTGAGAATGGGCATGAACAAAAGTTACGAAACCTTGTCCCTTGTTTTGCTTTCGGTCAAGAACACACGTCACCTTGATGCTCCCTTTTCTCACGATGACCTTATTTTTCATTGTCATTTTTAAAAAACATTATGAATTTTGATAAAAAAAAATTCAATTATTATTCGTATGTAGTCTTTATTCGATCAGTATTCAGATTCCATATTTATCGGATCCATATTTGGATTTCATTCTTTATTTTGTTTAACTCTGTATTCGATCTATATTTATGTCCTATTCGATTCATATTTGGATTAACTCTGTATTGGATTCATATTTGGATTACTCGCAAGCGTCTCCTCCCTCGGGTCAGAATTGAGACAGGCGGTCTCTTCACTTAGAGACGTCGATCGCAACCAAGCTTCGAGAGGTATTCCTTTATCTTGTTTGTGTTTTGATGAAACCATTCAATAAGTATTCTCGAATCATGTGGTTTCATTTCTTTAAATTTTTTTAATTCACGTTGCCCCGAGCAACTAGTATGACTAGTCGCTCCCGATCATATATGATGCGATCTTCACGCTTCTGTGATACGCTTAAGGTTTTCCCATAACCTTCAATTGGTATCAGAGCCAGAGGTCGGAGGTTTCAGATATAATCCATAAACCTAGGATGACATGGGCAATTTTTGTTCTGCGAACTTTCGTCGTATTTTGTTCCCGCAATCCTATTTTGTATGATTTTTTTTCCTTATGTCTTAAAACGTGAGTTTATCACTTGGATTACGTTCCACATATTATTAGCAAACAATATGGCTTGAGTTTGCTTGAAATCTGTTTGCTTAAGTTATGATTGTTTTAGTGGACATGTGTCCACTGTTACGGGAATAATGGTTTTAGACGTGATCAAGAGATAATCATGGTTTTAAAACGTCTAGAAATGTGTGTTTATCACTTGGATTTTGTTGAAAATCAAATTATCAAACCAAGGAAATTTAGTTTGCATAATTTGGAGTTTGTTTACTCAAGATTTGTTAATTTTAGTAAACATGTGTCATTGATGGAAACATAACAAACTTGAACAAGAATCTTGTGATTGTCATTCAATTAATTCATGAAAATTAAAGGTTAATCTCCTGAAATAATTTATTGTTAAATATTTGTGAAATATTTAATAAAGATGATTACTTTGAATGACCATAACCAGATAAGATAATTGATCTTGATCGAATTGGTTACAATGACTATTTCCAATAAACTTTGTTTCTTGAACAGGTATGGGGATTTGTTTAGCAAATCTCCTTATAATATTAATCAAAATTATTTTGATAAATCTTGTATGGTATAAATTCGACTGAAAGTCCTAATATCATCTCAAATACAAAATGATCAGATCACATTATCCTGATCTGAGGCGGATATGGTGTCTAGTCAGGGATCATTGGGGTAGCAGGTTACTCTGTGAGCGGTTTGTTCAACATCATGTGCATATTAGCCATGACAGTGGGTAAGGAAACGATAATGCTTGAAATGATCATGATGCATTTTTTCTAGTTATTAAAATTTGAATAATACATATTTTGAGATTATGCCATCCTTCAAGTAACAATCAAGATCATTTGTTGGATACTAATTGGATCATTGATTTAATATGATTACATTAATTATCTAATAACTATCACAATCTATATTTATATATAGATTAGAATTCCCTTGGAAGAATTAATAATGTGAATATGACTCATGATAAATAATCAAAATTGAACATGATATGAAGGATCGCAAAAGTGGCATCCATGGTCTCTCGTCAAGGCGAAGGGTTCCGTCGCCATGGATTGTGCATAGGAGATGCATGTCCGAAGTGACATCTCTTGCATGCAAGTGTACATGGATCGGGCTCTTTGCTTCTCGAAAGAGTAAGGTTGTATGCATAATGACTCCAATATCGGTTCCTCGTATAATCGGGACGATATTGGATTGTGCATAGCGACTTCTAACCCTGTTGACGGTTGGTTCAATTAACAACGAGTCAACATCGCCTTAAGGGTGGTGGGCTCGGGTGTTAATGTCCAAATTGGGAAATGCAAGTTGGACTTGCAAGGCGAAATGAGTTCCTACTTTTTATCCGAGTTACGGTTTCTCGTATTATTGGGAAGTAACAAAGGTAAGAAATGATATCCTATATCGTGCTTGAGATATAATGGTAAGTATGTCTCTTACTTTGAATGTGAATAAGAGAATGAACTTTCGGAGTTGACAAGGCAAGACAACTTTGATATAAAATCCTTAATCAAAGTAAAATATGTATTTATGCAAATATTTCTTATTTCAGATGACCTACATTAAACCCACTCAATATTATACTCAATAATAGCCAGTGAAATATCATGGATTGGATCCATGATTAAGATATTGTACTTGTAGTTGGACAAATAATGTATGTGGTTATAATATGCAAGTTTTCTCATAATAATGAGAAATAACAATTAAATAGACAATAGGACAACAACATATGGTTTGCATGTCTCTATAGTCTTGAGCTCTCATCGAAAGTGCTTTGGAAGTATCATGTCGATGATGACTGTAATTATCGAAAATCCTTATAAAACCTAATAAGATGTTTTGGCATACATATGTGATCTTGAGATTTAATCATGAATGGTACGGTTCACTGCAATATGCAGAATAGTGGCTCGATAAGAGATGATGTACTCAAAATGTTTGAGTACATGCCTGAACCAAAGTCTTCAAGAGTTAAGATGGATGTAGATATAATGAGTGTTATCATTCTACTATATATACTCTAGTCTTTCATGAAGCTTCATAATATTCATATTGTATAAACTTAATAAAGCATATATAAATGTTGAAATACTCTTATATTGAAATCTTTTGAGTTCAACATAAGAGATCATTTGTCTTAAGCAATAGTTATTTATAGATGAAAGAAGCGTAGTGTAAGCACGGGTATGACCCAAGTAAGAAGGAAAGTCAAGGAGTTGAATGTAATTCTATGATTTCCACACACATGACATCTAAAGAGTTGGATGAATGCCTATACTGCAACAAGCTGATATATTGATGGTATGATTATCTGACTATCTAGGATCCTTAGAGAAGGACTCGGATAGTACATCAGCATATTATACATCTACATATAATCATTGAAATTTAATTCCTTATTAGATAAGATCAAAGTCTAATAATTGTGTCTCATTCTTCTAATAACACTTTCAATTGGTTGCATATGTTTTGGAAGACTAGAAAATTTGATCTTAAGGTTTAATAGTCATCCATATGGATGTTGATGTAATTGTTGAAACAATTTCCATTGGATATACAGACTACACGTTTTTAGTTGGAGAGCCCTTAGTCTTACAGAATGTCTCTAGACCTAAATAGTAGAATACATTCACTGTTTATTTCTAAATGTTGGAAATTAACATGTATTCTGGAATAGACCTATCATAAAGAGTTATGATGGTTATATTTCGGATAGTAATCTAACATCTAGAGGACTCTTCTAAATTAGAAAATTAATGAATGGTTCATTAACATTTCTACATACTGAAAATTAAACCTTAAAAGATCAGTGGGAGTATGAAAATCATTTGACAATGATCTGGCATCAAGCCTTGGACATATGTCTGTTGATGAGATCAATAGACTAGTAGGAGATGAAACTTTAGACTGTCTGAAATTTCAAATCTTACATACTTGTGAATATTGTATTCAAAGTGAAATGTACAATACACCCTTCTTTGAGAATGGTGTTAGATGCCAAGGTATTCAAGTTCTCATACATATTGATGTATGTGAATCATCTATATCAAAATAAACATTACTGATATGTGATATCTATTAATGATTTTTTGTGATATGAGATTTCTTCTCTTCACCTTAGAAACCTAAGAAATGTTCAAAGATTTTATTTTTTTGGTTTAGAACCAAAGTTCGAAGGAAGATATCTAATCTAGGTAGCAAGTACCTATTAGATGAATTCAAGGAATACCTTACGGAGAAGGAAAAACCATTCATGTCCCACTCCTCCTAATACACCTAAATTCAATAAAGTTGTAGGGAGAAGTAATTGGATCATGTGTGACATGATTTTATCAATAATGAATATTAGCATAATTACCTCTTAGTTTCCGAGTATATGTAGTAGAGACTATAATATATATCCTTAATAAGATTCCATACAAATCTAAACTCGAAAACCCTCTTAAGTTATGGGTTGGAACCTAGCCTTGTGCTGGACACTTAGGATTTAGGGTTGCTTGGTCCATAACTTTGTCATTGATGCAAATAAGTTGGAATCTAGCATCTGAGAGTGCTACTTCATTAGGAAAATAAAGGATGGTATCGGATACCTACTTTATAACCTTGAGATTCTTAAAAGATTTCATCTCTAAGGATATGATTCTTAGATGATGACTCTCTTGAGAATCAAGATGAAAATGAAGTAAAGAAACTCATTGAATCTTGAGAGAATAATGAGGCTCCTGAAATCAGAACCTAAAAGGACAATTAAAGATGAAACACTCATACCTTTTTCCAATTAGTTTGAGGGTGGTAAGACCATCTAAAAGGTATGGATTCCATGTGTCAGTTAAGTCCGACAATGATTTGACTTCATATGATGAAGATTCTAAGGATCATGACATGAAAAGATGGATGCTAATAATAAAGTCTATAGTAGACTTCGTACACAAGAGTTGTGTATGGACCCTCGGGATCCACCTTATATGGGCAAGAGAGGTTAGGTGCAAATGGATCTTAAAGAGAAAGAGAGAACCTGATAAGAAGGCAGAGACCTTCAAAGCACGACTTGATTTCACAAGATACGTACGAAGAGAAGACATTGGTTGCGATGAGACTTGCTCTTTAGTGAACATGTTTAAACCCATCAGAATATTTCTATCTATAGCTACACAACTTGACTATGGCATCTAAATGATGGAAGTCAAGATTGCATTCCGTTATGAATACCTCACCAAGGATATTCATATGAAGTAGCCCCAGGGCTTCTTAATTGAGGAAGACAAGATGAGCAAGCTAAAAGAACTCCATCTATGAACTCAAATAAGTTTCTTGTAGTTGGAACATTAAATTTGATGAAATTATAAATGTTATGATTTTAGATAGAATCTTGATGAATCGTGTGAAGTTTAGTAGGAGTGCCATTGTGTTCATCATGTCAAATGTAGATAAAATCCTAATCATTTGGAATGATATAAGGATGATAATAAGTGTTTTGTAATCTGGTTGTTCCATACCTTGAGATAACATATCTCAAACATACATCTTAGATCGTAGTTATGAAATTATTCAGAAACAAAGAGAAGGGGACATTGGAACAGTCACACTAGTGGTACACCTTGGACAAGTTCCATTTTTTTGAGAAAACCCCAAGGAAGGCTTCCTTCCCTTAAGATATGGTACTGACTTATCTGAAGTGATAGCACCTCAAAGAGTTGAAGAAGCGAATGCTAAAAGCTGCTTGCCCTTGTGCATCGGTTACTAGAAGACTAGTGTGTTCTAGATGTGCACAAAACCAAGATGTCTGTCAAGTAGTGGGAGTAGTAAACTGTTACTAATCCTATGATGAAGATAAAACACTTCGATTGCACTAATGATAATATCTTCAAAGATGATAAGATTTTTGAGATAGTGGTCTCAAAGTCTTAAAGAACTTAAGACTTTATAGATAGTGATCTAAAAGGTCTTAATTGTAGAAACCTTATAAGACTTAAGCTTGGTTCTTTGTCTGAGGAGATAGAGATCACCGGGAATAAGGGCATTCTGATAAGGATGATTGAAATTACAAATTAATTATAACGATTATTGAGTTGTAGTGTCAAAGACACTATAATTGGTTTAACAAAATTGAGTATTGGTTGCAAAAGATGCAACATTCGCATTGGATGCGAGCACTGTTACTAGGAGATATGTAAGTACCGTAAAAGGACTTGGCGTAGTCTCTCGCGAATAGAGTAGCTGGTCAACTTACCAAGCTCTTTTTTAAATAGCTTATGATTATCACATGAGTGTGAGTTTAAAGATTAGCCTATTAGTGGCTCTTTGGGCTAATGCCAGATTGTTGTACATGCGAGCCCACGGCAAGCAATTATGCAATAAATGATACTGCAATTCATCCCCTAAAATGAAATGAAAGATAACTAACTTACATAATAGGTCCCTTAGTACAATTAGGGTTATGTATCATGGTCATCTTGATGAGCATACAGCTGTTGATTCAAAACGTTGAATCATAGAGGCTGGTGCTTGGATGATATCTAAAGAGTTAGATTGAAAACTCGTTAAGCATTGTCAAATGATTGTTAAGAGAGGATCTTCAGCCAGAGAAGATGTCAATTCTTCTCTAAAGGGTGATATCCAACCGACCTCTTAATGTGAGTCCTCTGCATAGGAATAGAGATTCAGATGTGTTAGATAAGTTAGGTCAAAGAATTGACTTAACGAGATCGAGATAACCAAGACCTATGTCGTATATTATCACGATATAGGCATGCATCCTCTGATCGGAGACAGGTGTGTTGTTATATGTCTGAGTATGTACATTTGGCAGACCGATAAGTTGATGATCTAATCAAGGTCTATACACCAGCGAGCTAGTGTTCATACAAGGGCATATGAGTAATATGATCTCTCAAAGGGATCATACAAGTTCATTACTGAACCGGAAGACATGATCTCACTCGTAAGATACTGAGATTGAATTCCGTGCAAGGTCGTCTTGCTTTGGAGCTTGACTGAATTTGTAGGTTTGATATATGCTTTTTGGAAAGTATATGGTCAATACCTAGGTATGATATATGCTTTTAGAAAGTATATGATCGATACCAACTCCCAATGATCAAATGATAAGCTTAATGATAAAACACTGAAGAAGACAATCTAAAAATAATATAAAACTTCAAGTTTATTCTCGGTCTTCCTGTATTCAGGATGTACATGTATTTGGAATACCTAAGAATGATGTGATCATAAAAGATTGTATAACCATGACACTTTCATTCCGAGGGAATGATGAAACATGTCTAGATTTTAGTGACTCCTCTCAGTAGAGAAGTGATCTGATCTTAGTCCAAATGTTGGACATTGATCTGAATGTGATTCATATACAATGAGAAGATTACATCTACGACCTTGATTTAATCAAGCATCTATGAGAGGTCCCAGAGATCTGAATTTGGGATGTGATCTCAACATTCAAGTCACTATACGTGGAACGTACAATCGCCATGTCCTTATCTCCGAGTATCAGCGAAGAAAGCACATTGTTCTTGAAAGAGTATAAGAATAATTTCATTGATGAACTGTATCTAAGCATTGAGAAATTGATAATTAAATGTGATTTAATTATCACGAATAATGTGAATGTGATTCATATTATTTAGATGCATGAGAATGATGATCCAAGATAATTAAATGTGATTTAATTACCAAGGATATGAATAGTGTAGATAGCACTATCCACATTAATCAAATATATTATAAATATGATTTATAATATATTAGAGAGAGCTAATCGTAAATAGTATTTGCGATTAATTATTAATGTGAATTGGCTTCACATTGGATAATTAATTAAAAATACAATTTATATTTTATTTTGGATATATGAATATGATTCGTATTTTTCAATGACATGATAGGAATATTCAAAAAATTAATTGGAATTTTTTGTGAATTATTTTATAACAAAAGTTGTTGTAAATATATGAAGGATTACGTGAGATTTTATCTCACATAATTAGAAGGCCAGCATCTTCCATGTATGGAGAGTGGACGTCCACCCTTTGACTCATTCAAAGTGTGGACATCCCCTCTATTTTAGGAAGGTGGATGGCATCCTTCCTAATCCTTCTATGCTAATTGATTTAGTTAAATTAAATTATGTTGATTGTTCAATATATTTAATTTAATGTAATTAGTTGTTGTTGTATTCTTACAACACAATCATGGCCATTGAATATAAACACAAATCAATTTCAACTATTGATTTTATGTTTCACATGGATTGTGATCCATGGAATCTCAAAATACTATGAGAAAAGAGGCAACCCTGGCTCTTCTTTTACAACAACACTTTGCAGGCCTCTCTCTCCCATTCTCATCACACCCCCCCCCCTCTCTCAAGTCTGGTCATCCACCCCTTGTGATAGAGAGAATCACCATCGTCGCTACGCCAACGTGATGCCGCTTCGACTACTCGTGGATCTCCATCCTCTTGATGCACCTTGCTCGTGAAGAAACATTCGATTTCGCAAGACGAAATCAGGAGATTCAAAACTTAGATATTCATCTTGGATTGTGACAAGCCCGTGTCTCATCAAAGCGCTCGCGAGCATCTCCTCCGTCAGGTCGGACCTGATACATGCAGTCTCTTCGCTTAGAGACGTCGATCGCAACCACGCTTCAAGAGGTATTTCTTTATCTTGTTTGTGGATTGATGAAATGATTTAGGAAGTGTTCTCGAATCAGGTGGTTTTATCTCTTCAATTTGTTTAAATTCCGTCGCCCCGAGCACTAGTATGACAAGTCACTCCCGATCGCATATGATGTGATCTTCACGCTTCCGTGATGCGCTTAAGGTTTTCCCATATCCTTCAAAGCACAGCAGGGGGTCGCAACGGTGCAGTCGGGCAACGATGCTAATGCTGCAATGCAACAATCCCACGGAGGCACAACAGGGGGCAGCGGTGACACGATGATGTGGTACCGCAACAAGAGAGAGCCGACGACAGTACCGAGTTGGAGGGCTGGTGGTGGGGTGAGGGGTCTAGGTCAGGGCTCCGATTTAGGACCATCGCTCTGATACCTTGTGGAGATGAAGAATGAATTGCTTATTGACAAAGCCGTGAGTTTCTCTTATATAGGAGAGAAACTTGTTGGGCAAATTACATGAAGAAGACACAAAGCATAGAAACTACATAAACAGTATAAAAGATAACTAATATCTCAACAATTAAATATATTCATTTCATAATAATTATATCAACAATGGTGAATGTAATTTTTTGTGTACATGATTATAGATGAATCTATGATTATATTTATGTACTAAAGTAGATATGTGAATACAAATGCGAATATTCGCAAATGCCAAAGTGATATCCATATCAACATCCACTTTAAAACGAATATAAATACAAATGCCAAAATCTGTATAAAACAAATATGATGGCAAACCAAATACAAATATTTCGAGATAAGCCTCTTTGTGTCATCCAATGAGTAAATAATATAAAAATATTTAAAAAGAGAGATAGAGACAATTTAATTGATTTTATTGGTGTTAAAAATGATCAATACTAAACGAAAATACTCAATAAATGTGTAACTGTTAGGTAACCTACCTCTAGCACTTGTGTTGTCCTTTGATTAACTAAAGAAATTAACAAAGTTTAATCCTTACATAATCTTCCAATCTAAAAACTAAAAAAGTTGGAAAGGATAAGCTTTTGGATGGTGTGACCCAGAGATAATCCCAGCATAAATTGTGACTAGTATGCACTTTGGTATAGATAATTTGACAAACTAGCCCCATTATCCATTAAGAATGTTACATAAGTGGACTACAACCTAACACAAACCCCATATCACATTCCAGACTAATCTAAAGGTAACCGCATCCTAAAACTTATTACACACAGAGTATCCAATGAACATAATTAAACTATCATTAGAAGTTCAATTACATATAACGGAAGTTAATTACATAGACATTTAGTCGAAAGAAAATGACAAGATTCACAATAAAAACAAGAGGCTTTGATAAATAAAAGGTGGGGGTTTCGGAGGCTACAATGAAAACTTTCCATATCCTAAACAGTCACTACCTCTCGATGCCAACCCGATAGCCGATTTGAGCTCTCAAGGATTCCAAATTGCACAAATACAATCTAATCACTGTTATTCATTCCAGAATAATCTGATTTTTACACCCATCCGGTGCATTGAAGAATATTCTCTGTGATCTCCTCTACAAAATGAGTCATCAGGTAATTTTGACATCTTTGAGCAGTCGAGCAGCTAGCGATCCGTACCTTCTGGCCTCCCACTCATCAAGCACGAGCTTCGTGCACAAGCCAGACTCTATACACTCCTGCACCTCATCAATACCACAGTCGGCATCCGGTGATCCATCGAAATCATCATCCTCAACAGTAATGTTTGCTGACTCTGGAGCTTCATATAGGGTTCTTGCACATAGGTTTTGAGTCTTGGGCTCCATTAGAAACAGCTGAATACTTGGGTGCTGATATTTGGGATCCATCTGCATTATATTGCATGTTCTTAACTCAATATGATTCGCGTGATCTTGCATACGATTTCCAAGTTTAACAAGCAGTGCCACTCTACCTTTGATTTAGAAACCATTTTCATTTCGAAATTGCTCTTCCACATATCCATCATGCGATCATGAACTGTTGTCGACCGAATTTCATAGCCAATCTGGATGAAGAAAAGAAAATCGTCAACTCAAATTTTGTTGCTCATGGGAAAGAGAAATTCATGATTTCTCGGAGTGCAGCGAGTCACGATCTTTTGTGGGCATAGAAAGCCTCTTTTTGTATGACTTTTCGAGGAGTGGTATTGCACGAAACCTCGTATGAACATCATGAAGGGGATAAGAGCATCTACTTGAAATATAATTTGGTACATTTACCTCTCCAACCACACAATTTTTCCAGAATAAATTATGTAGCATTCGACAAATATGTCATGATGCATCATCTTAACTACAATATATTTTCGAACCATCTTAATGTTCGGAAAAAAAGAAAAATGATTGAGGTTGGTTACCAGAATTGTTGTTCTAGGGCCAGATAACGCTAACATGGTCTGCAAGAGAGGCTCCAAAAGGTACTCGGAATAAACCTAGATTCAAGAAGAAAATATGAACTACATATCAGATGGGAAAACGGAAAGTGAAATATAAGAATCTAACATTTAACAATGCTACTGAACAATTTTTTACATGAACATGAGCAGTTAGATTCGATTTTTCACCAAACTAAGATTACCATGGCTGGTCAATATCCACGTAAACAAACAAAACTGCTCAGGTTAATAGCATGGTATCATACATGTCCCTACCAAATAAAAACCTGTTCTAACTGCCGTACCAAACGTAGGGCTACAAATATGCCACTGTGAACTTTGAAGATTAAATTTATAACTTCTGCAAAAAAAGGGTGCTATTTTGTTTATTATAATCGCAATGCAAGAAAATGTTTAGTGCATTAGTGCTTTCTAAGTATGAACCATCTATCACAAGCCCAAACTTACTGACTGGACAACATTGTAGCACACTAGCACTAGAGCTTTGTGATTCGATATGGATGTTTTCAAGGAGCAAAAAATGTCTGGAACCCAATTCTTTGACTGATATAATACAACTTCCATCTAAGTTGAGGAGTTAATACTTCCAGAAAATAGTCTTGCGTAAAATTATAAAGGATATTCTTCAAACATTGATTTGGCCTCGAGGAAGTTGAGGACATTGTCATTTTCACATGTTGCAATCTTTTAGTAGATTAACCATCACCATTTAAAATCATCATTTAAAAGAATAAACAATCAAATAGATCACAAGAGAAATCATGAAACTGGAATCATTACCAAAAAACATTTAGTTTCTTCAATCAAAATGAATGCTTTAGAATCCACGACACTTACAATATCTGTGCCAATGATGAAGTCAAAAGGCGGATCAATAGCATTTATTTGATCGTGATTACCCCAGTCCAGCTCAGCCGCCTCAATCGATCCCATTGAAACTAATCCAATTAACAACCGATTACGGAGAATAAGCAAAAAACTCTATAAAAAAGAAATTTCAAATTGTGATATAAAAATATAAGTAGGCCTATATCACAAACTTGTATTAATAAAACAAAACTCTAGAAGTCGTTTGGTATACTAATAAATGATTGTGTTACTGAAAAATTCAGTGCCTTCAGAAAAAATAGCACATGGACGAAAATATCCTGGATCAACGAGATAAGATTGTTATTATTTTGTAATGAGAATATGTAGTGTGAGGATGGGCTTACCAGAATCAAAACAAAACATTCACATGAAAAATGAGCTGGATGCATGGCTACTCTTACCTCCAAATCAACCACAGGTCATATCTGAATCTGTTGAGATGGCTTCTATGTTCACTGTCTTCTTGTTTTCGTCTCACGCCATTCGTGTACTGTATTTACTGACATCCCTCCACAAGTCATATCTGAATCTGTTGAGATAGCTTTTATAAAAAGAAGTTTCACTTTTTCCCCAACATAATTCGGAGCATTGTTCCGGTAGTGGGATACTCCATCCAACCAAGCTGCCTTCCTCTCCAACCTAAAACCATAGTATGCCGCTCTACCACGGCACCCAGTGCCACCTCTCCGTGCCACCAATGGCCCTCACAGGCTCACAGCTGCTCCGCGCTGTCCAGCACCACGTCGACAGGTGCCCTCCGCTACACTGCCCAGCAAAAATGCACAGCGCATCCATGCCCAACACCCCCACATACGGCCAAAGCACATCAGTGTGTGCACATCAGCAGGCACGTCGATGATTTCTATCATGTGTGAATGCACTCCCTTGGTATGGCATGACCCATGCATGGCTGATTGACTTCGTGCACTCAATCAATTTGTTGACACTTAATTTCCATGTGAGATTGATTTTTGGATTCTTCTGTCTGAACGCTACAGGATTTCTGGTGATCGACCACAAACCACCATGAGGGAGATGAACCCCTTCTATGTGCCAATTTGTCGAGTTTGATTAGATGAACTATGACTTGTGGGCATAGAGCATCCTTGGTGTTGTTGATGCACACAACAAGGAGCATATTCCGAAGGGATGCCCAAGGATAAGAAAATACTTATCTTGAAAGCGAGATAATGCTCCAGTAAGTTCATGGATTCGGTCTACCCTTGTCTGGGTATTGCCAACAAGATGTTAATCATCCTGTTGCCGAAGGGACATGGGAGTCTCTGAGGACTACGTATTAGTCTGCCTTGAATATGTCGAATATCCTATAACTCATTATTGACAACACATATGAGACAGAATGACTATTTACTGAGTACTGTTCTATAATGAAAGGAGCCCTTAAGAGGCCTTTAGCCACGTTCATGTGCACACGTGTCCCTCTCAGATCCAATTCCTGGCACAAACCATGTTGGGGCATGTTCTACTAGGCCTCAACCATGAAGTATTGGGTTGCTCATAATTAAATGATGACCTTTCCATGGAGGAGGTATACAGTAGGTTACGTAGAATATATGTATCCAAATGATCAGAAACACCAAAAATCAGTGGACCGAAAAATTTACTAGCTGGCTGAAATGGTTGGAATATTAGTCAACTCATCCATCAACAGTTATAAACGGTGTGGGGGGCGACTTCAATCTATATGTTCATTTAATATAAATATGATACTACCTACATTTGTATCAATATACATGGAAAACGTAACTTGTAAGCGATAATCAGATCAAGAACAATAAACGATGAAGAACATGGAGATTTTACGTGGAACCCTACTCCCTATTAAGCAGGATAAAACCATGGGAGAATGCCTCAAAGGGCAGATTTTTTTTAGAAATGATGGGATGAACCTCCAATAGAGGCCAATCCAAAGAATTAATCAATCACTATAAACACAATTTACAAGAGCCAATTTGCTAAAAGGGCTTTGGCATGTTCAATAACATTCTCACGCCAGAATCTCTCCCTTTTGACATTCTCACAATGACTTGTAAATTATTATCTCAATGAGTACATGGGTGTGGTGCTTTTTATATAGCCCCACTGACTCACCAATGTCCCATTAATAGACGATATGGGACTAATCCTAATGGTGTGATAATTGGATCTTGGAGTAGTCCAATTACCTATCCAGGTCATTCTTCAACACTTACTCTCAAGCTAGAACATGTAATGCTTAGCTTGGACAAACAGTAAGAAGACACTTACTCACATGTTGAAAACGTGACATTGTAGATCAAAACGATTTAATGCATACTCTATCAATTGCTGCTGAGGATGATGCTTCTCATGTTACGCTAGTGAAAAGGAAGTGACATGTTGGAGCATGCAATGAGTCTCTTTGTTGTCGAAGTCCATGGGGCTATGTGGCATCGAAGCATGTAGGGATGTGTCGTCGAAGCCTGTAAAAGAATGTCATTGGAATATCCATACATAGATCTCCGAACGCAGATCGCTCTAATTGGGACCTTGAAGTATGTTCTCTCTCTTAGGAACCTCGGAAGGATCTCGTATTGGAGTTCGCAATCATTGGAGCATGCATTGTCTGCATTGAGCTTGTCTCTGAATAGAGAATCTTCTAGAAAATGGACGACGCCCATGAGGATGTGGAATAAGCGTCTCCTGGAACCCGTGGGGATTATGATGGAGCCAATGGGGGCTTATAGGCAGTAAATATGCCCTACTCTCTCACTCCCCCTTTCTCCTAGACTTATGGGAAACATGAGGATACTCGACCAAGTTGGGAGAACAAATGAAGAGGGGATAAACAAAAAAAATTCTTTCCACCTTATTCTAATCATCCTCATTTTTAGCCACCTCATTTTTTCGGCTTTCCTCCTTTTTTAAAAAAGTTGTTCTTTTCAGCCTTTCTCTTCTTTTTTCTCAATGGATGTTTTTTTCTTGTCTCTTTTTTTCCATTTTTCTAGATGTTATCCTTTTTATATAATATATTAGCAGTCCATTAGGTCTGAAATATCTACCCCCTCCCCCCTTTTCTTTCCAGTAGCAACCCAGTTGGCCTCAAGAAATTGCAACCCCTCCCATTTTCGAAATGCAATAGCAGCAGCCCCATGGGCCCAAAATCTCCCCCTTCTCTCCCCCCTTTTTATCCAAACATTCTTTCCCAAAATATCTTCTTTTAAATGAAAGGGTTATCTGCCCTGTTCTCATCTTCACACACGACTAGACTTCTTGAAAGGAACCCATCGTCGTCGTCGTCATTTCAGGGAGGAGGCCCTCCTCGAAGAAGTAAGGTTGGAGAGCGAGGGGAGCCTCGTTGTGGAGGAGGTGCCTCCCAAAGGAGTTGGGACCTAGAGGTGGTGTTGTGTGGAGGGGGCGTGTCTTGGAGAGAGCGGCGGCCTGGTGATAACGCTCCCGCACCCTATGTTAATTCGGTCAAATTAATGTCCAAATTAATGTTAATTGTTCGTTGCAGTCGGATACGAGAGGCTAGTCAAAAACCACTTAACGATTAATGTGAAGTTAATTTTAAGCGGCAATATTTTTTTTTTACTTGGTATAAGTCCAAGGTCGATCTCAGGGAGGCATCTGTCTCCTTAGGTGAATTTCAGCAATTATTCAAGTGTCGATTTTCGAGGAGTATTTTTTTTTGGTCTTTTTAATTTTTATGCAGACTTATGCAGACAAGGCAAGCCAATTTACTGTGTAATTTAATTAATGTATCAAATCAAGTCCAAAAATCATGAAAATTGGCCAGATGGTTAATCATGATGAAAATGACCTACACTAATTTTTTTGGAATTTTTCGACTCAAAATAAATTTACTGTGAATTAAATAAACAGACCGGATGATTTTCAGTATTTAATTTTTAATAAATATCAAACCACAATTTTTCCAAGAACTAAAATTATCCTAGGTTACTCTAATGGTAACGAACCTAGGAAAATTAACAGAACTTAATTTCACTGTGAAATGAATTAATTAAAATTAATTTAAGAAAATCACTGATCAATTTATTTAGGCCTCGATATGCGTGCAAATGCTATGAAATTTTTATGGTATGTTAAAAAATGATGTCCTTAAGCTACTGTGAATTTTTGATAATTTTTGAAGGCACAGAGAATAAATTAAAAATCAAAAGGCATCACTGGGCAAAATATGTCAACAATGCACCAATTAATTCATTAATAATTCAATTGAGCTTACAAAAATAAGACACGTGTACCAATAGACAGAGGACAAAATTTCTAACAAAATGCAATTTTTAGAATGTCAAAATGATGAAAAATGCACTCTAGGGATGCGTGCAAACACAGGGGTGTGAATGCAATACTGGAAATTAAAATTACAAAAAGCAAATATGCTGACAGGGACTAAAATGCAATTACCGATAATATGGTGGACTCTTGTGCAAATTCTCCACGGTGCACGTGCTTCTCACGTGGGTCTGCTTCACAGGGGCTTCGTTGCAATTTTGGAAAGCTCCAGGGGCTTCTGTGCAATTTACCCAGGCCGCACGTGCTCCTCACGTGGGCGGCCTAGGCTCGGAGGGCGGAGGCGGCTTGGAGTGAGGCTCGGGCGCTCTGGAGGTCCGGAGTTAGGTTCGGGGGGACCTCGGGTTGCCCGAGCCTAGGCTTGGAGGCCGAGGCTCGGACTAGTCGTCGTGGCGGCCTGAGGGCCCTTGGATCAAGGTCGATCCAAGGGTTGGCGATGAAGACGCGTGGCAAATGGAGGGTCCGTCAGATCTGAGGCGCGATCGACGGTTGAGGACTGGCGCGGTGATGAACACGTGGAGAAGTGAGGGTCGTTCGATCGGTTGATCGAACGGTGGTTGTACGTCGTCTCGAACGGTCCTCCGCCACTTGTGGAGGAGAAGGCGGATCTCCGGCGTCGATGGCTCTGCTCCGCCGAGGTCGCTAGGCGTCAATGGAGCTCTTTGTATGCTCCCGAGTAGCTCGGAAGATGCGAGGGCATACGGCGACGCCTCCGGTGGGCTCAGTGGCTGTGGAGATGTGCTGAAGCTCGCTGGAGACGAAGCTCGAAGGGAGCTCCGGTGAGGCTCCGGCCAGTGAGAAAATGAGAACCTACAGGGGTTAGAATAGATAGCCGAGGCGTGCAAGTGTTCGTGGAGAAGTGTAGCGTGATCGGCGAGGCCTAAAGTGGAGTGTGGTTGTCCGGCAAGCGAGCTCCGGCCAAATGGTGGAGCTGTTGGTCGGAAGAGTGTGAAACGCGTCGTCGGAGGGTGCAAATGGGACCGCGAGGACGGGAGCTTCGACGCGAAGCTCGTCGAGGTGGATTGGAGGGGGGAAGGTGGCCGGTGACGGCGAATAAAGTCGGAGAAATCAACGGAAAAACTAAAGAGAAGATCAGAAGGTAGTGGAAGGGGTTACCTGGGGAATGGAGCTCAGACTTGAGCTCCAGGTCTTCGCTCGAGGGATAGGTAAGGTCCCGAGCTCGTGCAGCTTCGCGGTGAAGGCTGCGACACGGCGGTGGCGGCCGTGGATCTCGCCGGGGTCGATTCCTTGTCTTCGCTCGAAGACTCACTCAATTGCTGTCACCAACGGATTGGTCTGAGCTCGAGGCACCTCCCTGGAGTGGCGGATGGGGGTGAACGTCGCCGGTGGCGACGTATTTATAAGGTGAAGGAGGTGGGTTGGCTGGTGGAGTAGCGAGGTTGGTGGACGACGTGGGGCTACCATGGTGGAGGTGGTGGAGTTTGAGGGAGCTGGCGAGGGAGAGGGATGAGTTGGTGATGTCGTGGGGGTGTCAGCGGTCGGAGGAGATGGCTGACGTGCGTCCAAAAATAGGAAGGGGGCGCCCCTCCCGCAAGGCAAGGGACGTGGGGGAGAGGGGCGCCTGGAGGTAGGAGACGAGGTCTCCACCGTTGGATCTTGTGATCCAACGGTGGTGATCAGAGCGTGGTGAGCGGGTAGGATTAGATCTGGGGTGCGTAGATGATGGGTTATGATGGAGCCACGTGGCGTGTTGTGGCGAAGCGCGAGCGAGCGGTTTAGATGAGGGGGTGGAGTTGATCAGAAGGTCGAGATTTGCTGGAAGAAGGGCGGCTGTGATGGAGAGATCGGAGGTCTGATCAAGCGGCTTAGATGCTGCCACGTGGCTGGCCCTGGTGAGGGCGCGAACGAGCGGCGTAGATCTCGGCTGGAGATAATCGGATGGTCCAGGCAAGGGGCGTGCGTGGGCAGCGCTGGGCCGTTGGATCTGGAGCGAGATCCAAAGGATGAAGGCGCGGGCGGATGAGGCGATGGGAGGCGGGCCGCGTGGCGCAACCAGGGGGCGCCACGTGGCCTGCTGTGAGTGGCTGGAGTAAGAGACACGTGTAGAGAAAAGAGGGAGCCGAATTTGGAAAAACTCAAAACATGAAAGTTGTAGATCTCGATGAGATCTACAAGTTTCATGTTGACCAAAGACGGAGATGAGGTCAAATATGATACATAAATACAAGGATACATAAATATACATATGTAGTATACAAAGTGACCCAAAAACCCAAGTTTCTCATACGAGCTCCAAATTCAATGAAATTAGTCTCATTTTGAAGGTCTTTTAATATGTAATATTCTAAGAGTG
This sequence comes from Ottelia alismoides, assembly GCA_037367405.1. Classification (NCBI taxonomy): domain Eukaryota; kingdom Viridiplantae; phylum Streptophyta; class Magnoliopsida; order Alismatales; family Hydrocharitaceae; genus Ottelia; species Ottelia alismoides. The sequence continues at coordinate 39,483 of JAZKJV010009714.1, forward strand.
AGTAGACCTAATTCAGGCTTTGTATGAGGGCTTTATGTGTATTTTAGTGTACAAGGGCTCTCAGGCTATATTGGCTATTTTACAAGGGTGATTTTTGACATTCTTATTTAGATGCAAATGAGCTGCTAAACTACATGAGTTATGAATACATGCATGAATGCTATTTATGCAATATAAGGGGAAATATGCCTCTATTTTCTCGGGAACAAGGCTCTATTTTTGACTTTTGAAGTGATGAATCACAGATTCATCAACCCCCTATACTTAAACCTTGCTCGTCCCCGAGCAACTAAATGAAATGCAAGAGTGAAATGATTTTGGGTTCCAAACCAAGGTCATGAACAAAAGTTGAAAAAAATGGAGTCTGACTCGACCTTTGGATTAATTGTATGGCGGAACCTTATTTGGACCTGGACTTAAGACTTAACAGACTTCAAGTTCCACAAGTCTTCAATTCAAGACGCCTCAATAGTCAGGTCAGAACAAATCCTCAAACGCAAATTTCTGATGACTATGATTCTTACTTGTACTGTGTAAGTGATTTGTAACTCTCCACATCAGAAATGGCTCGGAACCAGCCTCCTCTAACAAGGTAACTCGATAACCCGGTCCAGTAACTCTTTCCTCGAGGAGCGGGGTATTCCCTTCTAAGTTCAAGTGCGACCAACTCAAGAGGAGGGGGTAGAGAAGAGAATGGACGGTAGCCAGTGTAGCTACCTATCCCGGGATGCCTGACCAGTGTAGCCAAGTCATCCAGCTGCATTTCTTTACTAGTTTACATACTCCGATAGGTATTATTTTTTTCTTGGACCTGTCTGATTTTTTTGGAGTTCTTTCTTGCATTTTTTTTTTCGAAAAGAGCAGCATGTCCATCAGGAGTTTTTCCTCTTGAGTCAGTAGACTATCCCTCTTTTGAAGCATTATTGCAACCCACAGCATCCTGTCCTTAGATGTCAACACCACTAGACTAGGTTGAGACGCACTTCCCTCCCTAGAGGAGGACGGATGTTTCCACCCGTGTGCTACTCCAAGCTAAAGGATTCTACCTCCTCACCACCTCATCAATGAAGAGCTACGTGCATAGTGCTTGTCCAAGTTAGGTCACTGTCTATAAGAATCATGCGTGTGCACGAGATATTCTACTTAGACTAATCAAGATGACATGTGAACATAGACTTGCGGACTCAAAGAATTAATTCACTTGACCCGAGAAATCTTAACTCCAGTTCCTGTAAGGTTCCTCTGAAATTAGGTGGATTAAGGTCAAATCAAGTCCATCCTCAATATCTACTCATAACTTGGTCCAGAACCCACTAGCTTTTCACTTTGCATATGCAAAGATATGCAGATGAGATGAGATGTCATGCTATGAAAATGCAAGACTCTTTTTATTTTTCTATGCAGAGATGACATGCAAGAGTAAATAAGAAGCCTATTTTTATAGTTTTCAAAAAAAAATTCTTTTTTTTTTATTTTTTTATTTTTTTTGAATTTTTTACCCACCCGTTATTGTTGTAAAATATATACAAAAATACGCGAAAATACGCGAAAGTACGAGTTATGGGTAAAGTATATATGTAATATATACACGCCCCCCTATACTTAGCGTGTGCTATGTCCTCAGAGCACGAATACGACTAAAAAGACATAGCTCGGGCTAAGCGTAGGAGAGCTAAAATTACAAAAGTATAGAAGTCGTCTCGCCCCCCTATACTTAGGCTCTGGCAGCCTAAGTGTAGAAGAAGATCAAAAATGGGGCGGGCGAGGTTAAGAGGGGAAATGGAGGAGTATATACACGGCGGGCATCGGTCCCCCTATACTTAGGCTCTGGTCAGCCTAAGTATAAGACAGGAATGAGTATGAGAACCGATGTGATCTGAAGTATGTACAAAGAACCGACTTAGGTGACCCTTCCCCCCTATACTTAGGATCTGGTTATCCTAAGTATAGTCCGAGATAGTAATCTAATGATGCGGGGATGGGTTACTAAAGTCGCGTAAAAGAGAGGATGGAATGTACAAGAAAGAGTGAGAATATACAAGGATTAAGAAGGTTTGTGACGAACCTTCTTGCGGACGCGAGGAGGTGGATAATATACATATGTGTCGCTGTCGGAATCGTCCTCAGATGAATAATAGTGAGGTGTAGGGATTGTCCAACGAGGGTCGACACACGGCTGCTTGCTCAGATAAGGCTTGAGAACAGCCGAACTGAGCTCACTCATATAAATCACCTTATCCGGACCAGATGAGGATTCCTCTGAAGCTTCCTTCTCCGGAGTTGTGAAGGAGACTTTCTTAGTCGATTTTCTAAAACCTGAATCATTGAGAGGGAGATGAGAGCGATGCGCCTTGAGAGGTTCAGGGGAACACCTCGAGGAATCAATTCTCAACTTCCTCTCACTAGTTAACCGACTAGAAGAGGGAGCAACCGTGTTTTTATGTGGAGTCAATTTTATCTGGGTTGTTTCCTTAGACGGTCCGGGTCGTGGTGTGGTGCTGACTATGGGTTCCTCATCAGACGAGTCACCAAAAAGATTGTAATATTCCTGAAGGGTCAGCACATGTCTCGAGAAGGTTCTAGTGGTCTCAGTTGGCTTGGCATTATTGGGCTCTTGTGTCGGATCATTGAAATGATCAAGGCAATCCTCAAATATTGTGTCCGACATAATGATAGCTTCTGGTCGTGAGTCCTCCTTAGAAGCTGTCAGGGTGGTGGTGCAAGCAGTTGATGAAGTGGAGGTATGGGGAGTCTTTGATCCAATGGTCGTCCGGACAATCGATGTCTCAGGTGTAGCAGAGAGGTGGGACTCATCTACCTCTCGATGGTCATGACTGTCAGCGGATGTGCGGGTCACCTTAGAGTAAAGTTTATCAAAGAATGGATGAGGTCGAAGCGCTCTCAATGCTGTAAAATCGATTTCCCGAGTCTCGCAATCTATAGTCGCCTTAGCCAAGGCTAAGAACGGCTTCCCGAGAATAATCGGAGACTGGGAAAACTCTCCTCGGTGGTCGATATCAATGATCGTGAAGTCCACCTGGAGTAGAGCACCTTGGAAAGTAATGATGACTGAAATATTTCCTCTAGACCGTTTGATAGATCGATCAGCCAACTGAACGATCTCTCTTGACTTTCTGATTGGTCTGAGTTTGAGCTTGTCAAACACAGAGGTCGGGAGGATATTTATCGGTGAGTCATCATCTATTCTCGTATGGGTAAAGATAGTATCTTTGATTTCACACTCAACTCGGGGCAACCGCTTCACTCTGCGGCTTTTGGTCTTTCTCCCCATCACCAAGGAGGTGGCCATAGACACTATGTGTCTTTCAGTCCTTATCCTCTTATTACCCGACCTCTTGGGCATCAATTTACTTCTCACAAATCGTTTGAGGTCGGGAAAGTGATCTATGGCCTTTATTAAGGGAAGTTTGAAAATCAGTTCTTCATCGAGTGCTTCCCTTAGGGCAGGATCCAATTTTTTTAGGTCATTTTCATTTTCAATTTTTATGTGGTTTTTTGGTTTTTCAATTTTTTTGGTATTTTGGATAGATGAATGATCGGACTCTGGATTGGAGGGCAAGTGGTTAGTAGAAGAGGGAGATAGAATGGACTCCAGCTGTACAGACGGTGTGGGTTCCCTAATGTTTGCTTGGCTTTCAACCTCAAAATTACTCATATCCTTTTCCACTTTCATTCTCAAGCTGGCAGAAATTGAGTTCAATATTTCCATGACATTTCTCAACTCATTACCGAATGATTCACTTTTCTCAATAAGTCTGGAAATGTCATCCTCCACAAAATTCCCATGACAATTCATGGGAGAGTTCTGCTCAATTGGAGGAGACTGCTGAGATGTTGAGGTCTCATACTCAACATACCTAGACTCTGGCATGTAATGCTGGGTCGAGTATGGATCATCCGAATGGCAGATATTGGTCAGAGCCTCATATGATGGAGTCAATGAACGAGGGACTAGTAAGTCTAGCTCATTAGTCCACTCCTGTGAATGTATAGGCTCTCCGAATGAAGGCTGGTTAATGGAGGCTTGATCACTAAAGTCAATCATGTCTGGAAAATCATGATATTCAGGCCCCTCAATTCGGGCTATTTGATCGATCAAATGATGCCCGAAGGTCAAATCAGGAGGTGTATATGTAAATTGTTGTATGGTCCCTACTTGAGGTGAGAATGAAGTAAACGGGGGCACATAATTCTGCCGATCATCTGTCTCAGCCGTGGCTTGCTCTTCATTTGATTCTTTAATTCCTGCAAGCTCTCGAGAATAAGGACAGTCAGCCCAAGATGGAAGTGGATCCGGAATGTCAGAATATGGAGTAGGTGAGAAATGCGAAGAAGTGGAGAAGTCAGTCGGAGTTTTGACTTCAAGATCCGGTTGAGGAGGAGCCGGCCACGGGTAAGGGTCTCCCGTGGATGGCAGAGGAGAAAGCGAAGATGAACGGTATATGGTCGAGGAGGAGTGACCAGAGGTCACGGGGTATGGGTACCAATATCCCGACATCTTGAGGAGGAAATGATGAATGCAAGAAGATTGAGGTAGAAAATGTGCAATTACACAGGATAACACACACGACAGACACAAAGACAAACGCAAGAGCAAAACCCCGAGTTCACACTCAACACGGTGAAGGACCCGAAACCGAGTCCAATTAATCTTGTAAATTTTAAGTGTGGTTTTCAAGAAAGATAGCAAGGATTACGCAGCCTAAAGGGAAGTCGGCTCAGAGCCGGATGCGTCTTCCCTGTTTAACCTGTCGCCTAAGATACCGCCGCTCCTTCCTTTCTTCGCTCCTATCCCAAGTCGATGGATTCAATGACCACACCCCTATCTACCTGCAAGCAGGCGGAGGCTGACAAGGCCGGAACTTCACCCCTGGGGGTTACTGGCAGCTTGTCGCAGAGTACCGCAATTTCGCCCCTATCTACCTGAGACAGGCGGAGGCTACTTGGTACTAGTCAATGAATCTGAAATTATTTGACTTGTGATATTTGCTAGGATCAGTCAGAACGTGATATGGAAGGCGGGGATTTGGGCTCTGCCTTAAGGTGTTCACACACACTCAAGTACCCTCACTCAGCCTGAAAACAAGGTCGAGGTTACTCTCCCGCAAACAATTTTCAGATTTTATTCTTTTTTTTTTGGTCAATACTGTTAGCAGTCCCGATTTTAAGTTAAGTTATCACTTTAATTAATCCACCACAAAGCACGCCTATCGGACAGTCCCAATTTCCTTTTTAATTTAAGTGAGAAAATCAGAGGGGGAAATCGAGAAAAGCCGATGCAAGTTGAAATCGATGATGCGTATGCTGAGTAGAGAATACTTACAGTGATCCCTTCGCTTTTTGATGCAGGATGCAATACAGAATTGAAAACTTTACTCTACATGCAAATGCAAGCGATGAAAAACCGCTCCTAGACAGGCAGTTCTATTAGCGTGAAGAACAGTTTAATTTGACTAAGTCCTGCGGTCTAGGTGCGTCTTTTATGTGTGAGGTGTGGTCCTATTGATTACGAGCACAAACAAATCCTAGAGTGGCTCGAGGAGCCGCTAGTGCAAGCTAAATTACCATTCACCCACACAGCACACGGGACACAGTTTCCACTATATTTACACGCGCGAGATCCCAAACGGGAACCGCTGGAAATAATGCAAAAAAAATAAAATAAATAAAAAATAAAAAATACAATGCCTCTCTTTCTCTCAACACAATTTAAATGCTAAGTCCTCGAAGCGTCGCCGACTCCTCGCGGTCCTCGCACAAAAATTAAATGGAGGTCAGAGAGTGACACAAAAATAGAATAATGCAAAAATAAAAGGGAGAAAATAATTACAAGAAAACCGGGGGTCAGACTACCCGGGGAATGAAAATCAAACACTCAAAAATTTGCGAAAAATTAACCTAAGCCGTGCCTCCCCGGCAGCGGCGCCATTTTGACAACGCTCCCGCACCCTATGTTAATTCGGTCAAATTAATGTTAATTGTTCGTTGCAGTCGGATACGAGAGGCTAGTCAAAAACCACTTAATGATTAATGTGAAGTTAATTTTAAGCGGCAATATTTTTTTTTTACTTGGTATAAGTCCAAGGTCGATCTCAGGGAGGCATCTGTCTCCTTAGGTGAATTTCAGCAATTATTCAAGTGTCGATTTTCGAGGAGTATTTTTTTTTGGTCTTTTTAATTTTTATGCAGACTTATGCAGACAAGGCAAGCCAATTTACTGTGTAATTTAATTAATGTATCAAATCAAGTCCAAAAATCATGAAAATTGGCCAGATGGTTAATCATGATGAAAATGACCTACACTAATTTTTTTGGAATTTTTCGACTCAAAATAAATTTACTGTGAATTAAATAAACAGACCGGATGATTTTCAGTATTTAATTTTTAATAAATATCAAACCACAATTTTTCCAAGAACTAAAATTATCCTAGGTTACTCTAATGGTAACGAACCTAGGAAAATTAACAGAACTTAATTTCACTGTGAAATGAATTAATTAAAATTAATTTAAGAAAATCACTGATCAATTTATTTAGGCCTCGATATGCGTGCAAATGCTATGAAATTTTTATGGTATGTTAAAAAATGATGTCCTTAAGCTACTGTGAATTTTTGATAATTTTTGAAGGCACAGAGAATAAATTAAAAATCAAAAGGCATCACTGGGCAAAATATGTCAACAATGCACCAATTAATTCATTAATAATTCAATTGAGCTTACAAAAATAAGACACGTGTACCAATAGACAGAGGACAAAATTTCTAACAAAATGCAATTTTTAGAATGTCAAAATGATGAAAAATGCACTCTAGGGATGCGTGCAAACACAGGGGTGTGAATGCAATACTGGAAATTAAAATTACAAAAAGCAAATATGCTGACAGGGACTAAAATGCAATTACCGATAATATGGTGGACTCTTGTGCGAATTCTCCACGGTGCACGTGCTTCTCACGTGGGTCTGCTTCACAGGGGCTTCGTTGCAATTTTGGAAAGCTCCAGGGGCTTCTGTGCAATTTACCCAGGCCGCACGTGCTCCTCACGTGGGCGGCCTAGGCTCGGAGGGCGGAGGCGGCTTGGAGTGAGGCTCGGGCGCTCTGGAGGTCCGGAGTTAGGTTCGGGGGGGCCTCGGGTTGCCCGAGCCTAGGCTTGGAGGCCGAGGCTCAGACTAGTCGTCGTGGCGGCCTGAGGGCCCTTGGATCAAGGTCGATCCAAGGGTTGGCGATGAAGACGCGTGGCAAATGGAGGGTCCGTCAGATCTGAGGCGCGATCGACGGTTGAGGACTGGCGCGGTGATGAACACGTGGAGAAGTGAGGGCCGTTCGATCGGTTGATCGAACAGTGGCTGTACGTCGTCTCGAACGGTCCTCCGCCACTTGCGGAGGAGAAGGCGGATCTCCGGCGTCGATGGCTCTGCTCCGCCGAGGTCGTTAGGCGTCAATGGAGCTCTTCGTATGCTCCCGAGTAGCTCGGAAGATGCGAGGGCATACGGCGACGCCTCCGGTGGGCTCAGTGGCTGTGGAGATGTGTTGAAGCTCGCTGGAGACGAAGCTCGAAGGGAGCTCCGATGAGGCTCCGGCCAGTGAGAAAATGAGAACCTACAGGGGTTAGAATAGATAGCCGAGGCGTGCAAGTGTTCGTGGCGAAGTGTAGCGTGATCGGCGAGGCCTAAAGTGGAGTGTGGTTGTCCGGCAAGCGAGCTCCGGCCAAATGGTGGAGCTGTTGGTCGGAAGAGTGTGAAACGCGTCGTCGGAGGGTGCAAATGGGACCGCGAGGACGGGAGCTTCGACGCGAAGCTCGTCGAGGTGGATTGGAGGGGGGAAGGTGGCCGGTGACGGCGAATAAAGTCGGAGAAATCAACGGAAAAACTAAAGAGAAGATCAGAAGGTAGTGGAAGGGGTTACCTGGGGAATGGAGCTCAGACTTGAGCTCCAGGTCTTCGCTCGAGGGATAGGTAAGGTCCCGAGCTCGTGCAGCTTCGCGGTGAAGGCTGTGACACGGCGGTGGCGGCCGTGGATCTCGCCGGGGTCGATTCCTTGTCTTCGCTCGAAGACTCACTCAATTGCTGTCACCAACGGATTGGTCTGAGCTCGAGTCACCTCCCTGGAGTGGCGGATGGGGGTGAACGTCGCCGGTGGCGACGTATTTATAAGGTGAAGGAGGTGGGTTGGCTGGTGGAGTAGCGAGGTTGGTGGACGACGTGGGGCTACCATGGTGGAGGTGGTGGAGTTTGAGGGAGCTGGCGAGGGAGAGGGATGAGTTGGTGATGTCGTGGGGGTGTCAGCGGTCGGAGGAGATGGCTGACGTGCGTCCAAAAATAGGAAGGGGGCGCCCCTCCTGCAAGGCAAGGGACGTGGGGGAGAGGGGCGCCTGGAGGTAGGAGACGAGGTCTCCACCGTTGGATCTTGTGATCCAACGGTGGTGATCAGAGCGTGGTGAGCGGGTAGGATTAGATCTGGGGTGCGTAGATGATGGGTTATGATGGAGCCACGTGGCGTGTTATGGCGAAGCGCGAGCGAGCGGTTTAGATGAGGGGGTGGAGTTGATCAGAAGGTCGAGATTTGCTGGAAGAAGGGCGGCTGTGATGGAGAGATCGGAGGTCTGATCAAGCGGCTTAGATGCTGCCACGTGGCTGGCCCTGGTGAGGGCGCGAACGAGCGGCGTAGATCTCGGCTGGAGATGATCGGATGGTCCAGGCAAGGGGCGTGCGTGGGCAGCGCTGGGCCGTTGGATCTGGAGCGAGATCCAACGGCTGAAGGCGCGGGCGGATGAGGCGATGGGAGGCGGGCCGCGTGGCGCAACCAGGGGGCGCCACGTGGCCTGCTGTGAGTGGCTGGAGTAAGAGACACGTGTAGAGAAAAGAGGGAGCCGAATTTGGAAAAACTCAAAACATGAAAGTTGCAGATCTCGATGAGATCTACAAGTTTCATGTTGACCAAAGACGGAGATGAGGTCAAATATGATACATAAATACAAGGATACATAAATATACATATGTAGTATACAAAGTGACCCAAAAACCCAAGTTTCTCATACGAGCTCCAAATTCAATGAAATTAGTCTCATTTTGAAGGTCTTTTAATATGTAATATTCTAAGAGTGAGTAGACCTAATTCAGGCTTTGTATGAGGGCTTTATGTGTATTTTAGTGTACAAGGGCTCTCAGGCTATATTGGCTATTTTACAAGGGTGATTTTTGACATTCTTATTTAGATGCAAATGAGCTGCTAAACTACATGAGTTATTAATACATGCATGAATGCTATTTATGCAATATAAGGGGAAATATGCCTCTATTTTCTCGGGAACAAGGCTCTATTTTTGACTTTTGAAGTGATGAATCACAGATTCATCACCTGGGAAGCACACGGAGGAGGGCAATGCTAGGGAAGGTTGGTGCATTCTTGCGTGGAGGAAGGGCTCCTGGGGGAGAGGAAGGTTACCTTGGAGCCCCTTTATTCATCTTTTTCACTTTGGGTTTTGTGGAAAGTGAAAATAGAATTGTATATTACATGAAGCCTTGGAGATCTCTTATATAGGAGAAAAAGCTCTATGGGAAAATTACATAATGAAAACGAGATAAATAAGAAATATAAATAAACCACAAAGAGATACAAATATCTCAACACTCCCCCCTCAAGTTGGAGCATATATGTCTATCATGCTTATCTTGGAACAACATTGATGAAAGGAACCTCTAGCAAGGGCTTTAGTGAACATATCTGCAATCTAGTCACCTGATGCAACATGAGACGTGGAAATGAGTCCCTTCTGAATTAGATCTCGAGTGTAATAACAATCTACTTCGATGTGCTTGGTTCTTTCATGGAATGATGGATTATTTGCTATAAATAAAGCAGCTTGGTTATCGCATTGGAGATGCATGGGAAGAGGCACCTCAATAGTTAGGTCAGTTAGGACGGATCTGACCTACATCATCTATGTGCTCCCTTGTGCCATAGCTCTATATTCTGATTCAGCACTAGATCTCGCCACTACTGTCTGTTTCTTACTCTTCCATGAAACCAGTAGCTCCCTACAAACACAATGAACCCAGATGTGGACTTCATGTCCTTAGGGCACCCTGCATAGTCTGCATCAGCACACCCTGTCACTGTAAGAGATGTATCTCTTCTGAACAAGAGTCCTGCACCTGGAGAGGATTTCAGATATCTCAAGATCATATTTACTGCATCCATATGGAACTGCCTAGGTTGCTCCATAAACTGGCTGGCTCTACTAAATTCAAATGATATATCAGGCCTGATGATTGAGACATATATCAGCTTTCCTATTAGCTCTCTATATATTCTCTTGTCAACTTCTTCAGAATCATCATCATAGAGCTTAGTGGTAGGATCCATAGGAGCGGTAGCAGGCAAACATCATGTCATGCCCGTTTCAATTAGGAGATCAGTAACATATTTTCGTTGTGTCATTACTATACCCTGTCGATTCCTTGCAAATTCAAGACTAAGAAAATAACGAAGATTGCCAAGGTCCTTGACTCCTTGGTCACAAATTGTTGTACAAGGAAATCCTTAGTTGATTGAATCCCATGCTCATCATCACCTGTAACAATGATGCCATCCACATATACCAATATAGCAACAGTACCTCTCTGGGATCTCTTTACAAAAAGAGAGTGATATGAAATAGATCTAATAAACACATGTTGTTCAATCAATTCTGCGAGCTTTTGAAACCAAGCTCTCGGACTCTGTTTAAGACATAAATCGTCTTGTGAAGTCTACATACCATAAGCGACTCCCCCTCAGCAGCAAACCCTGGTGGTTGTTGCATGTAGACTTTCTCCTGCAAGTCACCATACAGGAAGGCGTTCTTGACATCCAACTCAAATAGAGGCCAGTCACGTACCACAGCGATAGAAATCAGGATCCGCAACACGTATCTTGGAAATCCACTCCACACATCTGGGTGAATCCACGAGCAACCAGCCTGGCCTTGTATCTGTCCACTGTACCATCAGCATGGTGTTTCACTATAAATACCCACTTGCTCCCCACAACAGATGCAACAGGGGGAGCATCAACAACACTCCATGTGCCTCGAGATTGCAATGCTGCCATCTCTTCCTCCATAGAAAGATACCATTGACTAGCATGCAATGCTTCCTGGTAGGACCTCGGAATCTCAATTGCAGACAGACCCATAACAAACCGTTGAAACTCCTCTGAAAGGCGTGTAAGAGAAACATGGGAAGCAAGGGGATACATAGCGCATGTACGCCTCTGCTTCTGTAGTGCAATGGACATATCAAGGTATGCAGCCTCCTCAGTAATTGTCACATCTAAAACCTCTTGCTCATCCTATTGTAAATGCAAATCAACAGTACCATCAGTAGAAATCAAGTGTTCAGAACATACCTGGGGCGTGTTGGATGTTGGAGGAGGCGCATGAGCACGAGGTTGGCGATGGTAAACCTGTGGAAAATATGGGGGTGCAGCAGATGAAGATGGTGGAAGCGGTGGAGGTGGAGATGGTGACGAGGGTGGTGATGAAGGTGGTGAAGAGGTAGAGTTCGGTGTAGACACATTTGGAGGTAAAGGTGTGTATACCTCTTCTCCAGACTCTGAAGAAATCAGCTTATCACTTGTAGGAGAGAACATAATGGATTCAAAGAATGTGTCATCAGCACTAACACAATGCTTCCTACGAACAAGATCAAAACAACGGTATCCATTTTGAGTCCTAAAATAACTCACAAAGGCACCCTTGATACCTCTAGGAGAGAGCTTGTCATGACCAGGGGACGTATGAGATACATCGCTGATCAGCTCTGTTGGAAATGCGAGCCCACGGCGAGCCATTATGCAATAAATGTTGTTGCAATTCACTCCTTGATCTGAAATGAAGAATACATAATTTGCATAATAGGTCCCTTAGTGCAATTAGGGTTATGTACCATGGCCATCTTAATAATCATACAGCTGTTGATTCAATTATTGAATCATAGAGGCTGGTGCTTAGATGAATATCTAATGAGTTAGATTGAGGACTCATCAAGCACCGTCAAATGATTATTAAGAGATGATCTCCAGCCTAAGTAGGAGATGGCAATCCTATCTCATTTAGGTTGATATCTGACCGACCTCTTGATGCAGGTCCTCTGCATAGGAATAGAGATTCGGAGGTGTCGGATTAGTTAGGTCAAAGAGTTGACTTAACGAGATCGAGATAACCAAAGTCCTATATCATATGCTGTCATGATATAGGCACACATCCTCTGACCGGAGACAGATGTGTTACTATATGTCTGAGTATGTACATTTGGCAGACCAATAGGTTGATGGCCTAATCAAGGTCTATACACCGGCGCGCTGGTGTGCATATAAGGGCATATGAGTAATACGATCTCTCAAAGGGATCATACAGGTTCACTACTGAACCGGAAGACATGAGCTCACTCATGAGATATTGGGAAGAATCAAATTCCGTGCGCACGGTCGTCTCGCTTTGGAAGCTTGACTGAATTTGTAGGTTTGATATATACTTTTGGAAAGTATATGATCAAGACCTAGGTATGATATATGCTTTTGGAAAGTATATGATCGATACCGACTCCCAATGATCGAATGAGAAACTTACTGATGTAACCCTGAAGTAGACAGTGTGAAGTTGATCTAATACTTCGGGTTTATTCTGAGTCTTCCAGTATGCAGGATGTATAGGTATTGGGAATGCCTGAGGGTGATGTGATCATAAACGGTTGTATAACCATGACGCTTCCATTCCTAGGGAGTGATGAAACGGGGCTGGATTTTAGTGACTCCTCTTAGTAGAGAAGTAATCTGATCTTAGTCTAAATGTTGGACATTAATCTGAATGTGATTCAGATTCAATGAGAAGATTAGATTTGCGGTCTTGATTTAATCAAGCATCTATGGGAGGCCCGAGATCTGGATTTGAGATGTGATCTCAATATCCATGTCACTATACGTGGAACAATACAATCGCCCTGTCCTTATCTCCAAGTATTCGCGGAGAAAGCGCATTATCCTTGAAAGAGTTCATGGATAATTCTATTGTTGATATATGTATCCGAGCATTGAGAAAATGGATAATTAAATGTGATTTAATTATCATGAATAATATGAATTTGATTCATAAGGAGAGTTATCTTAGATAATTAAATGAGATTTGATTATCAAAGATGTAAATAATATGAATGTGATTCATATTATTTGAGCACATGAGAATAAGTTATCCAATATAATTAAATGTGATTTAATTATTATGGATAAGAATAATGTGGATAGTAATATCTAATTATTCATAATATATTATAAATGTGATTTATAATGTATTGGAGAGAGTTAAATATAATTTATATTAGTAGATTAATTATTAATGTGTATTGGATATACATTGTCTAATTAATTGAAAATATAAATTACATTTTGTTTTGGTTTGTGAATGTGATTCACAAATTTCCAATGGCATGATTGCAATGTTCACAAAATAAATTGGATTTATTTTTGTGAAATAATATTCAACAAAAGTTGTTGAGAAATATTAGAGAGAATTATGAGATAATACAATCTCATATAATAGGAGAGGCATCCACCTTCCATATAGGAAGAGTGGACGGCCACAATTCCCACAAGGAATGTGGTGGCCGTCCACCCTTCTTATGGAAGGAGGCTTGCCTCCTTTCCTATTTCTCTAATTGAGATTGATTTAATATAAATCAAATTATATTCTACATATATTTGATTTTTATTAAATTAATTGTTGTTGGTTTTTACCAACATAAATCATAGCCATTGAAAGAAACACAATCAATGAGAACCATTGGATTTGTGTTGTCCCATGGATTGAGATCCATGGATCCCAAAACCCTATAAATAGAGAGGCATACCCTTGCTCTCTCTTTACACATAATGCTTGAGAAGCATCTCTCTCTCCCTCTCTCTTTCTCTCTGGAGGTCAGCCCTCTCTCTCCCGCTCATGGCCGTCCACCATGGATGCCATGGAGAGGTTCTCCATCGCCGTGGCATCGTCGTTACGCTGCCCGTTCTTCTGCTCGTGGATCTCCGTCTTCTTCGGTGCACCTTGCTCGTGAAGAAGAAGTTGGATCTCGTGTGTCGAGATCAGGAGATCCGCCGCTTGGATCATCAACATGGATTGCGAGAAGCACGCGGTTCATCCCCGCGCTCGCAAGCGTCTCCTCCGTCGGATCGGACTTGAGACAGGAGGTCTCTTCGTTTAGAGACTTGATCGCAACCACGCTTCAAGAGGTAATCCTATTACTTGTTTGTGGTTTAAACGAGACGATCCGAGAAGTGTTCTTGGATCATGTGGTCTCGTCGTAATAAAATTTTTTTAAATTCCGCTGCATCGAGCAACTAGTGCGACTAGTCGCTCCTTGTCGTATTCGATACGACGCTCACGCTTCCGTGATGTGCTTGAGGATCTAACCATATTCTTCAAGTGGTATCAGAGCCTTAGGTCGATGGTTTCGAATAGTGATTCGCTAACCGAGGACGACTTGGGTTCGTTAAGGTCGCGAAAGTTTTTATCGCATTTGATTTCGCAGATCTGTTTAGTGTAATTTTTCGGCCATGTTTAAATTGTTTAAACACGAAAATAGCACTTGAATTTTGTTCCCCATTAAATAAGGAAACCATAGGATCTGAGTTTGCGTAAATCGGATTTCGTATGCTCGAGATATGGTCGTTTTAATGAACATGTATGCACTGTTGCGGGAACTGTGAATCTGAACGTGATTAAAATGTTAATTACTGTTTAGACTTGCCTCGAAATGCGTGAAACATCACTTAGGTTCTGTCCTAAATCAAATTAGCAAACTTTAGAAATTGACTTTGCTTAATTTGGATTTAATATGATTGAGATATGCCAATTTTAGTAAGTTGGGGTCACTGCTGAAATTGCTTTCCTAATCTAGAATCAAGTGATTGTCAATTAGTGAAATTAATTGTCAATTTCGTGAAATAATCTTGAAAAATACTTGTGAAATATTGAAACATGATTATTTGCCTAATTGACTTGGCCCCAACCAATTAGTTGATTAGATTTGATCTAAACCTTAATTGGAATTACAATCATCAAACTTCTTGCTTGAATAGGACTTGGGAATTTGCCTAGCAAATTTACTTAAAATCAAAATTGTTTTGATTACTATATGGTATAATTTCGGTTGAAGAACCGATGATCATCTCAAGTACAAATTAATCAATTTGGCATTATCCTTTCCCGAGGCGGATATGGTGTCTAGTCGGGGATCGCTGGGGTAGCGGGTTGAAACGTATGCGGTCCGTCCCACTCCCGCCGGTACTGGCCATGACAGCGGGTAGGGCCGGGATAATGTCCGAGGGATTAAGATGTATTTTTCTAATTATTAAAATACGAATTAATACGTACTTTGAGAATAATATCATATATATTCAAGCATAAAATTAAGTTTGATTGATTGAATTGGATTGATAATTAATTTAATATGATTAAGTTAATTATGTCCAATTAAGAATACTCTCATATGATTAGAGTTAATAATTCCCTTGGAAGAATTAATTATATGAATGTGATTCATAGTAATTAATTAAATTTGAATAAGAGGTGGAGGATCACATAAGTGACATCCATGGTCTCCCGTCAAGGCGAAGGGTTTCTGTCGCCAGGGATTGTATATAGGAGACGCCTGTACGAAGTGACAGCTCCTATATGCAAGCGCATCTGGATCGGACTCTTTGCTTCTCGAAAGAGTAAGGCCGTATGCGTAGTGACCCCAATATCGGATCCTCATATTATTGGGGCGATATTGGATTGCGCATAGCGAGTTCTATTCCTGTTGACGGTTGGTTCAATTAACGACGGGTCAACATCACCTTAGGGGTGGTGGGCCCGGGTGTTAAAGACCGAATTGGGAAATGCAAGTTGGACTAGCAAGGCAGAATGTGTTCCCGCTTCTCTTTATTGGAGTTGCAGTTTCTCATATTATTGGGATGTAACAAAGATAAAGAGGAGATCCCAGATCTTGCTGAGATATAATGGTAAGTATATCTCTTACATTGAAAGTGATTAAGGGAATGGACTTTCATTGTTGACATGGCAAGACAACTTTGATATAAAATTCCTAATTCAAAGTAAAACATGTATATATATAAACATATACCCTTATGCAAATTACTTATTTCAGATAATCCTTCATTAAACCCACTCAATGTTATACTCATTAATAACCAGTAGAATATCATGGATTGGACCCTTGATCCAGATATTGTAATTGCAGTTGGACACATAATGTATGTGGTTGCAATGTGCAAGTTTCCTCATAATAATGAGAAGTGATAATTAAATAGACAATGGAACTCATCGAATGTACTTTGTATGTCTCTATAATAATAACCAGTAGAATATCATGGATTGGACCCTAGGGTTTGTATGTCTCTATAAATCTTGATCTCATCGAATGTACTTTGGAAGTGACATGTCGATGATGATCGTAATTATCAAATAATCCTTATAAAATCAATAAAGATATTCTGGCATACATATGTGCTCTTGACATTTAATCATAAATGACATGGTTCTCTACATCATGTAGAATGGTAGCTCTATTAGAGATAATGTATTCAAATTGTTTGAGTACCTACCGGAACCTATGTTCTAAGAGTTTAGATGGATGTAGATGATGAGTGTCATCATTCTACTGTCTATACTCTAGTCATTCATGAAGCTTCATAATATTCATATTATATGAATTGGGTGAAGCATGTATAAATGTTGAAATACTCTTGCATTAAATTCTTTTGAATTTAACATAAGAGATCCTTAGTCTTGAGTAATGGTTGCTTATAGATAAAGAGAGCGCAGTGGAAGCATGGGTTGGACCCAAGTAAGAAATATAGTCAAAAGGTTGAATGTATTTCTGTAACTTCCATATGACATTCAAAGAGTTGAATGAATGCCAATACTGCAATAAGTTGATGTGTTGATAGTATGACTATCAAATCTATCTAGAATCCTTAGAGAAGGAATCAGATAGTGCATCAGATTAATCTACATATAATCATTGATATGGACTTACTTATTTGATAAGGTAAAGTCTAATAATTGTATCTCAATCTTCTAATAACACTTGCAATTGGTTGCATATGTATTAGAATATTAGAAATTTGATCTTAAGGTTTATTGATCATCCATGTTGAAAGTGATGCAAGTGTTGCAACAGTTTCCATGAGATCAATAGACTCCATATTTTCAGTGGGAGCCCTTAGTCTTAGAGAATGTCTCTATGACCTAGATATTAGAATACACTCATTGTTTATTTCTAATTGTTGGATATAAACATGAATTCTGTAATAAATCTATCATAAAGAGTTATGATGGAAATATTTCAGATAGTAATCTAAAATCTAGTGGACTCTATTAAATTAGAAAATTATTGAATGGTTCATTAAGATTTCTAATACTGAAAATTAAACCTTTAAAAGACCAATAGGAGGATAAAGATCATTTGACAATGATCTGGCATCAAATTTTGGACATATGTCTGTTGATGAAATCAATGGACTGGTAAGACATGAAACTTTAGATTGTCTAAAGATTCAAATCTCACATACTTGTGAATATTGTATTCAAAGTAAAATGTCTAATACATCCTTCCTTGGGAAAGGTGTAAGATGCCTAGGTATTAAGGATCTCATACACATTAATGTATGCAGATCATCTATATCATAGTAAACATTATGGATATGTGATATCTGTTAATGATTATGTATGATAAGAGATCTCTTCTCTTCACCTAAGAAACCTTTGAAATGTTCAAAGATTTCACAATTTTGGTTTAGAACCAAAGTTTGAAGGAAGATGAAATGAATTTGATCTAACCAAGGTAGCCCGTACCTATTAGATGAATTCAAGAAATACCTTATGGAGATATGAATATCATTCCTATCTCAATCCTCCTAATGAACCTTAACTCAAAGGAGTTGTAGGGCGATACAATTGATCATGTGTGACATGATTTAATCAATGATTAATCCTAGCATAATTATCTCTTAAGTTTCCAAGATATATATGTAGTAGAGACTGCATTATATACTTAATAAGGTTCCATGCAAGTAAGCTGGAATCTAGCACTAGAGAGTGCTACTTCATTAGGAAAATAAAGGATGGTATTGGATACCTACTTTATGACCTTGAGATTCTTAAAAGATCTAAACTTTAAGAATATGATTCTTATAGGATGACTCTCTTGAGAATCAAGATGAAAATGAAGTAAAGGAACTCATTTAATCTTGAAAAGATAATGAGGCTCCTGAAATCGGAAACTAAAATAGATAATTAAAGATGAAACATTAATACCTCTTCAAATAAGTTTGAGGATGGATTCCATGTGTCAGTTAAATCTGAAAATGATCGGACTTCATGTGATGAAGCTCCTGAGGATCATGTCATGGAAAGATGGATGTTAGCAATAAAAGTCTAATGTAGACTTCATATACAAGTGTTGTATATGGACCCTCGAGGATCCACCTATATGGGTCAGACCCATTAAGGTGTAAATGGATCTTCAAGAGAAAGAGGGAACCTGATGAGAAGGTGTAGACCTTCAAAGCACGGTTCGTAGCCATGAGCTACACACCGAAGAGAAGACATCGCTTGCGATAAGACTTGCTCTCCAGTGACCTTGCCTTAACCCATCAGAATATTGCTAACTATAGCTGCACAACTTGACTATGGCATCTTCATGAGGTGAGTCAAGATTGCATTCCTCTATGAATACCTCTCTGAGGATATTCATATGAAGTAGCCCCAGGGCTTCATGGTTGAGGAAAGCAAGGTGTGCTAGCTGAAGAACTCCATCTTTGGACTCCAATATGCTTCCTGTAGTTGGAACATAAGATTTGATGAAATTATAAATGTTATGATTTCAGATAGAATCTTGATGAACCATGTGAAGCTTAGTGGGAGTGCCATTGTGTTCATCGTGCTAAATGTAGATATTATTCTAATCATTTGGAATGATATAAGGATAATAATAAGTGTTTTAAAATTTGGTTGTTTCATACCTTGAGATACGATTTCAAGAATACCTCTTAGATCTTAATTCTGAAGTCGTTCAGAAGCAAAGAGAAGAGGGTATTGGGACTGTCGCATTAGTAGTACACCTTGGACTTATTCCATTTTCTGGACAATTCCAAGAAAAGCTTCCTTCCCTTAAGATGTGGTAATGACCTGTCTAGAGGGATAGCACCTCAAAGAGTTGAGGAAGTGAATGCTAGAACTGCTTGCACTTGTGCATCAGTTATGAGAAGCTGAATGTATTCTAGATGTGTACAAGAACCAGATGTCTACCATGCAGTGGGAGTAGTAAACTGTTACTAATCCTGCTAAGGAGATAAAACACTTGATTGCAGTAATAATAATATCTTCAAAGATGATAAAACTTGGAGATAGTGATCTCAAAGTCTTATCTTCAAAAGTTTAAGATCTTGCAGATAGTGATCTATAAGGGTCTTGACTACAGTTATCTTAGGAGATAGAGATCTCTAGGAATGAAGGTATTCTAATAAGGATTATGGGAATACTGGTTATGATAATTAATAAGATGTAGTGTCAAGGACACTATAACCAACAAAATTGAGTATCGGTTGCATGAGATGCAACATTCGCATTGGATGCGAGCACTGTTACTAGGAGATATGCAATTGCCGTAAAAGGACTTGGCGTAGTCTCTTGGGAACGGAGTGACGGATCAGCTTACCTAGCTATTTTCTAAATAGCTTATGATTGTCACATGAGTGTGGGTTTAAATGATTAGCCCATTAATGGCTCTTTGGGCTAGTGGGAGATTGTTGGAAATGCGAGCCCACGGCGAGCCATTATGCAATAAATGTTGTTGCAATTCACTCCTTGATCTGAAATGAAGAATACATAATTTGCATAATAGGTCCCTTAGTGCAATTAGGGTTATGTACCATGGCCATATTAATAATCATACAGTTGTTGATTCAATTATTGAATCATAGAGGCTGGTGCTTAGATGAATATCTAATGAGTTAGATTGAGGACTCATCAAGCACCGTCAAATGATTATTAAGAGATGATCTCCAGCCTAAGTAGGAGATGGCAATCCTATCTCATTTAGGTTGATATCTGACCGACCTCTTGATGCAGGTCCTCTGCATAGGAATAGAGATTCGGAGGTGTCGGATGAGTTAGGTCAAAGAGTTGACTTAACAAGATCGAGATAACCAAAGTCCTATATCATATGCTGTCATGATATAGGCACACATCCTCTGACCGGAGACAGATGTGTTACTATATGTCTGAGTATGTACATTTGGCAGACCAATAGGTTGATGGCCTAATCAAGGTCTATACACCGGCGCGCTGGTGTGCATATAAGGGCATATGAGTAATACGATCTCTCAAAGGGATCATACAGGTTCACTACTGAACCGGAAGACATGAGCTCACTCATGAGATATTGGGAAGAATCAAATTCCGTGCGCACGGTCGTCTCGCTTTGGAAGCTTGACTGAATTTGTAGGTTTGATATATACTTTTGGAAAGTATATGATCAAGACCTAGGTATGATATATGCTTTTGGAAAGTATATGATCGATACCGACTCCCAATGATCGAATGAGAAACTTACTGATGTAACCCTGAAGTAGACAGTGTAAAGTTGATCTAATACTTCAGGTTTATTCTGAGTCTTCCAGTATGCAGGATGTACAGGTATTGGGAATGCCTGAGGGTGATGTGATCATAAACGGTTGTATAACCATGACGCTTCCATTCCTAGGGAGTGATGAAACGGGTCTGGATTTTAGTGACTCCTCTTAGTAGAGAAGTAATCTGATCTTAGTCTAAATGTTGGACATTAATCTGAATGTGATTCAGATTCAATGAGAAGATTAGATTTGCGGTCTTGATTTAATCAAGCATCTATGGGAGGCCCGAGATCTGGATTTGAGATGTGATCTCAATATCCATGTCACTATACGTGGAACAATACAATCGCCCTGTCCTTATCTCCAAGTATTCGCGGAGAAAGCGCATTATCCTTGAAAGAGTTCATGGATAATTCTATTGTTGATATATGTATCCGAGCATTGAGAAAATGGATAATTAAATGTGATTTAATTATCATGAATAATATGAATTTGATTCATAAGGAGAGTTATCTTAGATAATTAAATGAGATTTGATTATCAAAGATGTAAATAATATGAATGTGATTCATATTATTTGAGCACATGAGAATAAGTTATCCAATATAATTAAATGTGATTTAATTATTATGGATAAGAATAATGTGGATAGTAATATCCAATTATTCATAATATATTATAAATGTGATTTATAATGTATTGGAGAGAGTTAAATATAATTTATATTAGTAGATTAATTATTAATGTGTATTGGATATACATTGTCTAATTAATTGAAAATATAAATTACATTTTGTTTTGGTTTGTGAATGTGATTCACAAATTTCCAATGGCATGATTGCAATGTTCACAAAATAAATTGGATTTATTTTTATGAAATAATATTCAACAAAAGTTGTTGAGAAATATTAGAGAGAATTATGAGATAATACAATCTCATATAATAGGAGAGGCATCCACCTTCCATATAGGAAGAGTGGACGGCCACAATTCCCACAAGGAATGTGGTGGCCGTCCACCCTTCTTATGGAAGGAGGCTTGCCTCCTTTCCTATTTCTCTAATTGAGATTGATTTAATATAAATCAAATTATATTCTACATATATTTGATTTTTATTAAATTAATTGTTGTTGGTTTTTACCAACATAAATCTTAGCCATTGAAAGAAACACAATCAATGAGAACCATTGGATTTGTGTTGTCCCATGGATTGAGATCCATGGATCCCAAAACCCTATAAATAGAGAAGCATACCCTTGCTCTCTCTTTACACATAATGCTTGAGAAGCATCTCTCTCTCCCTCTCTCTTTCTCTCTGGAGGTCAGCCCTCTCTCTCCCTCTCATGGCCGTCCACCATGGATGCCATGGAGAGGTTCTCCATCGCCGCGGCATCGTCGTTACGCTGCCCGTTCTTCTGCTCGTGGATCTCCGTCTTCTTCGGTGCACCTTGCTCGTGAAGAAGAAGTTGGATCTCGTGTGTCGAGATCAGGAGATCCGCCGCTTGGATCATCAACATGGATTGCGAGAAGCACGCGGTTCATCCCCGAGCTCGCAAGCGTCTCCTCCGTCGGATCGGACTTGAGACAGGAGGTCTCTTCGTTTAGAGACTTGATCGCAACCACGCTTCAAGAGGTAATCCTATTACTTGTTTGTGGTTTAAACGAGACGATCCGAGAAGTGTTCTTGGATCATGTGGTCTCGTCGTAATAAAATTTTTTTAAATTCCGCTGCATCGAGCAACTAGTGCGACTAGTCGCTCCTTGTCGTATTCGATACGACGCTCACGCTTCCGTGATGTGCTTGAGGATCTAACCATATCCTTCAAGCTCTAGCCAGGGTCACAGCATTGCCGCTGTTGTTGTTGCACTGCCGTTGGACTTGTCGTAGGGCCACCGGCATCGCCACCTGCCCCCTAGGGCCCACCATTGATCCCTTCCCAGCTTTCTAGGGCACCTTCTTTTCCTCTCTGAAGCCTCCCTGCATCCTGGAGCAATCTGATTTTGACAGGAAAACGTGGTTTTAAACTAATATATCACCTTTGCCGGCCCTAGCGCGGATCGAGGATTGACGAGGATGGTTGTATGAGTCTACACATACAACCAATCCTCTATATGATCGTGTAGACTCGTCCGGATCGATCTACTACCCCAGTTGAGTTCTGTTTCGACCTCCTTTTCATCATGTCAGAGAACAAGGGTGATGTCCTCCCTTCATCTAATGTCTTTAAGGGCTCGGCTCCCATAGTAAAGATGGATGGGACTAACTATGAGTCGTAGTCCATGGAGTTCTTGACCCTCATGCAGTGCAATAACAAAGAGCACATTCTGACACAACCAGAGATGACGGATAAGATTGGGGCGAATGCTTCGTGGAAACAAGATGACGCATATGGGCGTGTTTGGCTCTCTGGTACTCTTACGAGTCTTACCACAGAGATCGCCAATGATATTGTGAACCAACCCACCATCAAGGCAACTTGGGATATCTTGGCAACCACGAATGCCCAAGCAAATAACGAAGCCAAAATTCTTCAGCTACAATTCGATATCTACACAACCAAGCAGAGTGGTCGTCCACTGCATTCATTCTACTCTTCGCTTCGTGGAATGTTCGAGAAGTTTTACAGCTTCATGACCGTTACCACATTTACTGAGCAGTAAATGGCATATAGGAACTCCACGATGGTAGGAGTTTTCTTGGCAGCTCTGGATCCTGAGTACGAGGCAGCACGAGCACAACTTCTTACATGAGCAATCATATCTCTCATGGAGGAGACCTACAGTCACCTCAACATGCTACTTATCCCACCACTTACCACCACACAGACCTCCTCAGTGATGGCTTCATCTCGCGGCATAGGAGGTTCTACTCAGTTCAGAGGGCATGGTCCCCATGACAGAGGAGGTGGACGTCAGTATGGACCTTGTACCTATTGTCGTCGTCGAGGTCATTCTGAGGATACATGCTATCAGAAACATGGATACCATGCATCTGCTCATGTGTCTAAGCAGATTGAGCATCCTGACAGTTCGGCTCCTCGTACAGATTCGCGTCTTGATGACATTGCCTCCCGTCTGAGGGAGATAATGATTCATGCTGCCAATACCACTACAGGTCCCCCAGATGTTGCAGCCGCTGCTAGAGCCTCTTCGAGCTCCACAGGTATATCCTATGATTTTACCAGTTCTAGCAGGGCAGAAATAATAGAGTGCATCATGGATTCCGGTGCCTCCCACCATTTATGTGGAGACGGAGCACAGTTCAGTTCATATAGATCTATACCTCTTGGTAGATGGGTCGTCATTGTACACGGGGTTCATTTACCCATTACAGGACAGTTGGAGGTTCATTTGACGCCATCCATGCCCCAGTAGAATGTGATATATGCACCTGATTTTCAAATGAATTTACTCTATATTATTCAAATCACTAAGGATATACATTGTCATGCCATTTTTGACCCCTCTTCTCTTGTGTTTCAGGACATACTAACGAGCAGGGTGATTGGTTGTGGTCGTGAGCAGCAGGGGCTCTACAGACCGATCCAGTCTCCTAGTGTCGGTGCCTCTACAGTTCCCACTAGATCAGTCTCTCCATACTTGTGGCATCTTCATTTTGACCACCTTCCTCTGCAGAAGTGGTGTCATGTCCTCTTACAGATCTCCATGCATTCTATCTTCCAGTGTGAGGCTTGTCACCTTAGGAAGAATCGTCGCTTTTCTTTTTCTGGTCATCAGAGTCGTAGCAGTGGTCATTTATTTAAGCTTGTCCATCTTGATATTTTAGGTCCCAGACGTGTTCTTGATCACCAAGGACAGCGTATTTATCTAGTTGTGGTAGATGATTATTCTAGACTTTATTGGATTTTTCTGTTGTAAAACAAGTTTGAAGTTGGGTCTGTCATTGAAATAAAGAATATTTTCTCTACTACTGCCAAGCTTATTCGCTATGATAATACCTTAGAGTTCTACACGTTATATTTATCTGAGTTCTTCATGTCTTTTGGCATCGTATATTAGACCTTGTATGCTTACACTTCTCAAATGAATGGCATTGTTGAATGCAAACATCATTACTTACTTGATGTGACCATGACACTTTTGATCTAGAGTTGTGCTCCTTACTCTTTTTGAGGTGATGCGGTCCTCATTGCTTGCTACTTGGTGAATCGCATGCCATCTTCTATTTTAGGAGAGAAGGACCCTTTCTCGGTTGCGTTTCCCGAGGACCTGTTCTCCCTTACACTCCGTATGTTTGGCTTTGTTGCATTTGTTCACCATCTGACATCTGGTCGTCACAAGCTCTCCCCTAGAGTTGTCAAGTGTGTCTTTGTAGGCTACTTTCATACACACAAAGGGTATTGTTGCTTCGATCCGGTTCGACGGAAGTACTATGTTAGTGCTGATGTCATCTTCTTTGAGTTTATTATGTATTTCTTTTCTAAAAGTGGCAGGTTGACTCCGTCTGACTTAGGAGAGGATGTATAGATGCCTCCTCCTATGGCACCACTACCTCAACCACCTCTATCACCTCCACCACCACCACCTACACCACATGCTCATGTGGCTACCCCTACACCACCACCCAGTACTTTAGCCTAATTGTTGTCACATTTATATATTCACACGCCTCACATGGTTTCCCGTGCTCATGGGCCTTCCTCATCATCCAACACGCCCTAAGTATGTACTGAGTACATTGTTTCTACTGATGGTACTAGTGCTTTATCCATGCATCAAGATTCTTAACACGATGAGCAAGTGCCCTCTCAGGAGGATGGTTCACATGTTGAGGAGGAGGTAGGTGATCTTGATGTGCCTATTGCTCTACGAAAGCAGAGACATATTTGTGCTACCTATCCTCTTGCAATCCATGTTTCTTTGAGGCGACTCTTAGAGGATTTCAGGAGATTGTCACGAGACTATCAACCATGATGAAGATAACACGGACATACCATGATGCGATACAAGATTGTCAGTGGTGTCTTACCATGGATGACGGGATGGTTGTGTTGCAATCACATGGCACACGGAGTATCGTTACAACTCCTACAGGAGCATCTGTTGTGGGATGCAAGTGGGGGTCATAGTGAAGCACCAAGAAGATGGCAGCGTGGATCGCTACTATATGTGGGTTTACCCATACATATTGGGTGGACTACAGTGACACTTTCTCTCCAGTGGCTCGGCATTCTACATTGTGGATCCTTCTCTTTGTTGCAATAACACGAGACTAGCCCCTACATCAGCTTGATGTGAAAATTGATTTTCTCTAAGGTGACTTACAGGAGGAAGTCTACATGCAGCAGCCACATGGCTTCGCTGCTGAGAAGGAGTGTCAGAAGGTTTGTAGACTTCATAAGGCTATCTATGATCCTAAACAGAGTTCAAGAGCATGGTTTCAGAAGCTCTCGGATCTAAGAGAGTAGCAGGGGTTCGTGACATTTACTGCAAATCATTCATTGTTTGTTCAGAGGTCCCAGATTAGTTGTCGTATTGTTTATGTTGATGATATCATTGTTATAGGGGATGATGTGCAGGGCATCCAACCAACTAAGAATTTCCTTGGTCAGCAGTTTGTAACGAAGGACCTTATCAGACTATGTTACTTCTTTGGAATTGAGTTCACCAGGAACCAGCAAGGTCTTGTGATGACCAAGAGGAAGTGTGTTACAGATCTTCTCTCTGAGACGAGCATGGCATATTACAGGCTTGTCACTACTCCCATGGACTCGAGCATGAAGCTATATGATGATGACACAGAAGAGGTAGACAAGAGGAGGTATAGGGAACTCGTTAGGAAGCTCCTATACATGACCATCACCAGGACAGTTGTATACTTTATAGTGAGCAGAGTGAGTCAGTTCATGGAACAACCTAGACAGGCACATATGGATGTAGTCCATATGATTCTGAGGTATCTGAAGACCTCATCTAGCGTTGATCTTCTATTTAGTAGAGGCACATCCGTTACCGTTACAGCTTGTGTAGATGCAGATTATGAAGGGTGCGCCAAGGACAGGAAGTCTACCTCTGACTTTGTAGTGTTCATAGAGAATTCTTCGGTGTCATGGAAGAGCAAGAAGTAGACTGTGATCGCCAGATCTAGTGCAAAATCAGAGTACAGAGCCATGACACAAAAGAGTATAGAGATAATGTGCATCAGATCTGTTCTTACTGACCAAGTTGTTGAGGTGTATCTTCTCATGCACCTCCAATGCGACAATCAGGATGCTCTTTTCATTGTCAACAACCCTACCTTCCATGAGAGGACCAAGCATATCAAGGTAGACTGTTACTACACTCGAGACATGGTTCAGAATGGTTTCATCTCCACCTCTCATGTCAGCTTTGGAGATCAGACATCAGACATGTTCACCAAGGCCCTAGCCAAAGGGTTATTCCAGAGATGTTGTTCCAAGTTAAGCGTGATTGATATCTACGCTCCAACTTGAGGGGGTGTTGTTTTTATATACTCTCTTTTCTTTCTATCTATTTTATGTAATTTATCCAATAGGTTTCTCCTCTATACAAGAGAACCCTAGGATCTCATGAATAAGCAACTTATTATTTTCTCTCCACAGGTATTATATCCAACAATCCAACCTCCACTAGTATATGGCCCTTTCAGTTCCCTATGAGCCTCAACCTCCATGTTTTAAATGGCATCATTCTTGTAACTTAAAAGCACAATGTCATCCTAAACTTTTAGTCAATGCAACAGTTTGCACCAACCTATATCCATGTCTTTGGTTCCCTCTGCAATACAATCTTCCTCTGCAAATAGCTAGCCTAATGGTGCCCCATCCCCTAACACTCTATGCAAATGATGAAAATGCGGCATACCTTCACCAGCATGTGCCAATGAAAACAAACGATGGAGTGCTTTTTCCCATCAGCCACTCTCTGACTATGTGATATAACATGCACTCATGGCATTGTGCTTTCCCCTCATCACTTAAACAACCACACACCACCATCGTAGAACAATTTTTCCACGCATCATAAAACAATTTTCCCACGCATGTTTGATGGATGATCAAATAGTTGTGAAGAGTTTGCATTTTCATAGGACAATCTTCGGTACTAGGTCACTTATTACCACCACTATGATCGAGCATGATATCATTGTCAGTATAGAGAGGCAGAAAACAAGCAAACGAACTGTAAAAAGCCTAAACAGCATCAGACATACCAAACTCGGAGTTTGTTTGCCTGATTCTCGAAGTATTTCGTTCAATATTTCTCATCAGCAAAGGCAACACTGCAATTTGATCCGTTGAAATCACATCACATCCTAGCAATGCCATGCCTGCATCAATGAAAAGTTAATTGACAGAACTACAATTTTAAGTTTACAAAGCCCAATTAAAAAGAAAATCCAACCTATTCCAGCTAAGCCACAACCAGCACCAAGTTCAACTGCACGTTTTCCTTTCAATTTAGAAGAGCAAAATCGTCCTTTTCTACAATTCTTTTCCTGAAATACAAAGGTAGAATAATTTGTAGAAACCAAGGCAAAAAAATAAAGCATTAGCTTCACAAGAAGACATAATCCAAAAATAATTAGGATGACTGGGCAATTACAATAGAAGTTTAATAAAAAAGAATATAGCGAGGTGCGCAAACAAAACAAAGCATTGGTGTCAGCACATATTTCTATGGTGGAAACGGTTAAATGATTGCTTATTTAGATATCTACAGTAACCATGAATTTCGTGCAGGCCAAGACAAGGGAGAGGACTTGGGGCAAAAAAAGTTCCAAATCGACCATAATATCTACTGAATATGCAAGGATGTCATTCCTATGAGGACGGATTCTTTCCTTTGTATGTTAGCAAGAAATTGGAAAAAAATCTTGGCCTGCAACCTCTTAATAAAGAAACATTTAGAGCTCATAGCCCAAGATTGACTTGATGATCATAGTGGCTTCTCTAATCTCTATTACGAAAATCAAATAAGGTACTGCATGCTATGCTTTGGGTGCATTCTTGTCATTTTCTTTGTCAGAAAGAGAAGGATTATCGCATGATCAATTATTATCCACGATGCATTAACGAAAGGAACAAATTAGCATGAGAAATTGTTCATACTCTAGAGGAACTAGTACCAACACCCAATGAATATGTTTAGGCTCTCAGCCATAGGAATTTCCATTATTTTACTCCAACTAAGCTTGTCTATTATGGAATCATCAACAGAAGTGCATGGGAGTTTCTCCTTTGATTCTATCCAGCACAGGTAGGTATTCATGACTAATTACGTTGATGTAATTCCCCATCATGCAGCACCAGGATCGTTAGTTGACTGACTCTATCCTCTCCATGCCCCAGTTAAAGTACCAATAAGCAGTCATGGCCTATCCCATTGGAAAACTATGCTTAGCTAACAAGAATTCTCATGCTAACAGGAACTCAATCTTGGAAAACTACCATCACAAACACAAAAGGGATTAATGTGGAAACCCTACAAGGAGAAGGGAAAAACCATGGGGCAAGACCCTTTCCATCCTTGATGGCTAGGGTTATCTTTTTATTTTTCATATATGAAAACAAGGGGAGGTAAAATACGAGTCATTTTCCTTAGTAATATATCGGGACTACATAGGTCCCTGAGTAGTGTGGATTTTTTTTTACTTGAATATTGCAGAAATATCGCATTTCCTAAATGCGACATTCATATCGCATTCGAAAAATACATCTCTTTTAGATTCTTTATCTTGGACTTAACAACGATTTTTAAAGTGGATGTCGCATTTGGAACATGCGACATCCACTTTTTTATTTTTTTAAATGGATGATGCATGTTCCAAATGAGGCATCCTTTTTTTAACTTTTTTTAAGTGGATGATGCATTTTTGACATGCAACACACTTTTTATTTTTTAAAAAAAAAATTTGAAATCCAAACCACAAATATCGCATTTTCCATATGCGATATGAATTTTTTTTAGAGGAAAAGAGGGTGAGATCCCGAGTTGGGATTCACCACGAAATCATTATATTAAGAGCTTATAGAGTACATTACTTGGCAAGCCAGAAACGGAAAAGAGAGTTACAGTAAGATAGTACATTTTCCGGGTAGAAATTCTAGTCCCTGAAAATGAGGTTGTTCCTTCCACCCCAAATTACCTAGAGAACAGCAAATGGCAAAATGACATCATTCATGGAGTTGCAGCCTACGAGCCTCACAGAACGTCAGAACTCGTCGACTCCTGCAACTGAGAGCCAAGGCAAACGGATCTCCCTCCAGACCTGGTCCGAGCTCGTGCAAGTGAAAAGGAGATGCTCTGCATCTTTCACCTGCTCTCCGCACCTATCACATTGAACATCCTGGTTGCCAAATAGCCTACCCATCCATTCTTTATTGCACAGTCTGCCTCTTCTAAAGCACCAAAGAAAAACTTTGACCCTGCACGGAATTTTGCTAGCCCAAATGATCTTTATGTCCTGTCTAAGCTCGTCATCCACCTCCACAGCCCCCCTCCTGAAATCCGCATAAATCTTCTTGACCGAGAACCTGCCATCAGTTCAAACAAAGTGATCTCTGCCCTGGTGATGAACCTTGGTTTCATCATGTTAATTTTCCTATATTAACCCCCTATCTTAAATTAGTCTCAATAAAAACCAAATTAATTGTTGTATATATCTTGGCCTTGCAATAAATTAAAAATACAAAAAATGACAAAATAAAAAACCGTAGCGTTTTTATACCTTTAAAAACGCTCACAAAAATATTTCTCCCTTTGTTTGACCTCTTTTGCGTTTTTGGTCAACATGAAACTTGTAGATCTCATTGAGATTTTTTTTCAAATTCGACCTCCATCTCTTTCTTTTTTGACTTTTTCGTCTGAATAACCTGGTTGGCCACGTGGCTCTTTCTGGTTGAGCCACGTAGCCCGCTTCTTTGCGTGCCACGCGCCCTCGCTCCGGTGTTGTTCAATTTCCCTCTATGCGCCTTCATCGCGGTCGTTCATCCGTGCTTCAATCTCCGCCCTTGATCGCTTCTCTAAAGATCATCCTGTACATCCGCTTCCGCCCGCTTCCCCTCTCGCCACGTGCCGCCCTCCAGCACCGCCAGATCTCCTCCAATGCGCTTTAATCGTAGCCGCTCCTTCGCGCCCTCATCGTGGACGTTGGATCGTAAGATCCGACGGCTACGAGATCATCTCTTACATCTGATCTCTCTCTCTCCCACGATCTCAACTTTACGCACCTCACCCCTTTCCTTTTCTGTCACCGCCTTGACATCCTCCTCATCTCCATGATTAGGCCCGGTCAAAGCCTGCTCCTTCCTCATCCCCGCGGACTCCATAACACCTCACGTCCCTTTCCCTTTCGCTCCATATTTTGCACGCAACCCACGTCGTTGACCACCTGCGGCCCTAACTTTCCACCTACAAATCAACCTCTGTCGCCCAATTTCGACCTTGTCCACCTTTACGCGGGCCACGGCACAGCTCCTCTCCGCCTCCCCGTGACAGGGGGAGGTCGGATCGAGGATGCGACGACTGTTGTGGTATAATCGCGATCTATTATAGATCTAATACCGTATAATATATGAAAGCCTGATCATTGTAATATCAACGCGATATATAACTTTGATCTCAAAAAAGCTTGTATTATCTAGTTGAGTTTCATTTCTTGATATTCTTAATCAAATCTCTTTCTGAAGCCCCGGGTCAGAAGCCCCTAGTTGTCCTAATATATCGCGAGAGAATTCGCTATTATATCGACCCATGGCAATGGTAGGCCATGCCGGCCATACAACGTCGGCGAGCTATTCCAAGCGATCGATGGAGTTCAGCAAAGACCCAAGCTCCTCCTGGAGCTCAGCCCAGACCCCCTTCCTTCGCGTCGATCTCCATGTGAGTATTCTTAGCTTTTTCTTTGTGTTTCTTCTAATTAATTAGGCGTCCCATCTTATCTCCTCAAACATTTTAACCCCCTATTCGCTTCACTGCTCTTCGCTCACCTTCGCGCATTCATTCGATCGCCTCCTCCCCTTCTCCATTACCTGAACACATCCGCCACCCCTCCTCTCCAGTTCGCCGGAGACGGAGCTCTGGTTCCCCTTCCTATCGCTCGCATGGAACCCCATCTCACTCACTCATTCGCGCAAAATTGATTTGGCTACAGACCTAACAAATGCAGGTCATTCTTTCAATGATCGGAGCCCTCACCGGAGCTGGCCTCCGGTCAACTCTTGCCGCCATGTTGAACCTGACCGCCCCGGTCATTCTCCTACACATGAGCTTCATCGCCAACGAGTATGGAGTCGTCCCTGGGCTTTTGACGTGCTACCATGGTTGGGCGGAGCTTTTAACCCTTCGCCGGAGCCCAGCCAAGTCCGCCGCAGGAGGCGGCGGCGAGGAGAAACACGACGCACAATTGTCGTCCGATCCTCATGGTTGGATGGCCCACAGGAGGCCACGTCACCGCCCCGAACCTCCACTTCGAGCCTCCAGGGTCGGGGCACCCGAGCCAAGCCAAAGCGTCATCTGTCGACACGTGGCCCGAACCACCGTCGAGCCTCGACTCGACCCTGCACCTGCACCCGAGCCTAGCTTCGTGTGCCTTTGCCACGTGAGATTTGGAAAATTGTAGGGACGCGCCGCAGACTTCTCCAAATTGCAAACAAGTTCTCTGATCACGTGAAGAACATGCGCGCCTGGGGTTAAATGCACCCAACCCCCTCCGGATTTCAATAATTGCAATTTAGCCCCCGCGCGTGTGCGTAAATTACAGGGAAGGCCTCATGACTTATTTTAATTACATTTAAGTCCTCCCAGTGACCTATTTGCAAAGTTTTCTATATTTATGTTGAAGTTTTTCATGCATTTATGCCCCTGGACTCTTTTATGAATATCGTGAGCATCCGAGCTCCGTTTTAGTCGGTTTTAGTTTCGTTTTGAAGCTTCTTTCCTTATCTACTCATTGGCATGATTGGTTTCTTGTTTTGGCACTTAGATTAGGTTGATTAATTTTAATTACGAAGTGTCATATATTTAATGATTCTTAATGCCATTGAGTAACTTCTTAATTAAGTTTGCTTCATTAAATGGCCTGAAATTGACGTCATTTTCATTGATCAATAATTTCAACTAGGTAGGGCATATTTGCTTATATTTACACTTGCATTTTATGACATTGTGAAAATCAAACAAAAAGTGCATGCTTCATGTTTCTTTCTGCATTTTGACCTATGAGTTCTTAATTCGTCACTTATTCTGAGTAATGAAAGTCTAAATACATACTTAAGAGGCCCGTGTCCCTGAGTTCGACCTTGGGCTTGCCCAAGTAAAATAAATTCGGCAGCTTGTATTTAAATTGACATATATATCCAAGTTGTTTTTGACGGATCCTATTGAGCCTGACTGCAA
The DNA here is from genome assembly GCA_037367405.1 of Ottelia alismoides. NCBI lineage: Eukaryota > Viridiplantae > Streptophyta > Magnoliopsida > Alismatales > Hydrocharitaceae > Ottelia > Ottelia alismoides. The sequence continues at coordinate 72,557 of JAZKJV010009714.1, forward strand.
TGACATCCGAGTGTTAATTCCACATTTTTAAAGGGCTGGATTCTGGCTATGTCAGATGGTGTCATTGCCGGGGACACGGCTCATCTTTCGTTTTATTTAGATTTTTATTATTTGATTAAGTGGTAATTTTTAACACTTAGGCCGAGTCATTTGTTTTGCTTGCATTATGTTGATAATTCTCGAATATCTATATAATGTTTGCTTTTTGTGACAGGGTCCCTTGGCGATCAAGGAGGCAAGGAGCAGGAGCTCCCGCTGCGAGGAGCCGCAGAAGCAACCATTTGAGAGATTGAAGAGAATTACGGTCTCTTACATTTTTCATTCATTCATGTAAATAATCGTCTTTACAGCGGTCTTTGTTTGAAGATTCGCGATTGTAAATAAACGAAGGCAATTGTGGTTGTGTGGGGCTCGCCCCACTTGAGTGTCGACTTAGGATCAGGCACGCGGCTCTCTGAGCTATTTCATTTTTTATCTTATGTGTTTGATCGTAGGCAGGACACACATTTATTTGATACGCACATAGACATCGCTTCACTTAGCCAAAATTAAATATGTTCTTTCACCACTAATAGAAGCATGCTAGGTGTGGTTTTCATCAACTTGCATGCATTCAACATTCAGTTTTAATTTAGTCTCATTTTTCACGAAGATAGCTAAAGGCACTGCGAGTTTTCTACTTTAGCATAGATCATGATTTTATCGTATGCAGCGGCTTTTTCTCGACCTCCCTTCATGGGTTGATCACCTAGGATTAACTAGAAATTGGGAATGAGCGGCAGACGATATTTGATTGATTTATGTTCTAATTAAATCAGTGATAACTTTAAAGCTAAAAATTGGGACTAATAATGCAAGTTGGAAATGGAGTAAAACCATGTTTTGGGAGAGCAACACCTTTTTACGTAGGATGTTAGGATTTGACATATCATTAATCCTTGCGTAAATTAGAATGAATTGGCTTTTATCACCAATAAAAATGACAAGATAAATAAACAACATTTGTTGGTTCCATGTGTGAGTTGGTGAATTAAGGGAATTGCTTGGTTAATTGATTAAGCACCCCTCCCATATACCCTAAGTACTCCATTCATCTTCATAGATTCATTCCTTCACGTGTACATCCATCCTACTCTTTGTTCTCCTCAGGTCTCCCTAACCTCATTTATCCATCTCTCTACTTAGGCTATTCTTAGCCTAAGTATAGGAGGGACCTGAGTCCCCGTGAATTCCTAACTCATTTACCCTTCTTTCCGATACTTAGGTTATTCTTAACCTAAGTATAGGGGGTGTCCTCCTAAGTTCCAGTATTTCTTCCTATCTCTTAACTTGAGGTATGGCTTTGTATCACTTAGTGTTACGAGGACATAGCAAAAGTTAAGTATACGGGGGTATACCGTATATACAGTATATATGTACTTTAGCCATAGCTCTATTTTGAAATTTTGGAAAATTTTAAAACTTTTTTGGGCTAGAGTATACATCTCCTGAACTAAGTGGAATAAAGTGTTTTCAAAGTTTGAAAAATTTTCTCTGCTATGTTACATTATTTCGAAGAAAATATTTTGAAAATGATTTGAAAAATAGGTTCTACTTGTTTTGAAAAATCGTTTGAAAAATGTTTGAAAAATCTTTGTGTGACACTGTTTTGGAAATATTTTCATAAATCTTTTCAAAAAAAAAAGTTTAAATGAAACTAACTTGTGTTTGTAAATATTCTTTTCAAAAAAAAATGATGATGAAGGAGTTGGTTTAATCCCTGACACTTCCACATTCACACAAGATTAGTGATGTTCAAGAACACTTGGTTTGCGAGGTCTTGAGATTTTGAGTAAACCAGCCTTAATCATCAGGGCCTTGTGACTTAATTTTCCACATTTCCCTAATCTGAAAAATCTGCGTGCTATATTGCATGCTTAATCTATATCTTAAAGAATATGATCAGCACTTCACATGCACGACTGCAGTTACGATGCGATGAGTTGAAATTTCACTTAAGGGACTGGGATGAGGGATTTGAGTTTGGACTTGATTTGATGATGCTCGAGGATGGGATAAAATCATTGAAGGGTTCATGAAACCTGGGTGTCAGCATTTTAAGCCAGTATGAGAACATGGTTTTTGTACTAATCTCTTAACATTCACCTAAGTGCCAGGGTGTGATAAAATACAAAAACATTATTGATCAATATGCGTCAACTCTTGGTAAAAGCAGTGGAGCTAGCCAAAAACAATGCGAAGAAATACAAATGTTGAAAAAAGCTCTCAACCTACAAGTCAAATATCAAAGAGCTTCCACCAAAGGCGAGCGCTCCCAACCATTTCAAATTGTCCACTTGGACCACCGCTATTTAGGACCAGGAGTCGGGCTAGCACCCAAAAAGGGCTCTGCATCGTATAGTGATACACAGTGTTGCAGAAGATGATAGAGAATAATCGGTATTCGAGCGACTATTCGGAATTATTCGGTTTTGTATTTTTTAATATAAAAATTATTTATAATACATATATTCTTATATTTTTATACATATATGGTCATTAGTTAACATGAATCCAAGATAAAAGTACCAATCAATATAACAGACATATAGAATTTGACATTGTTGCGATACCGTAGTAAAATGTAACCCATAATAACTGAAAATTGAAAATAAATAAAAAAAATATCAAAAGTCAAACTCCAATCGGCCTAATAGTCGGGCCACGGCTGAATAGTCGGTCGGGACGACTATTAACCGACTGGAGGTCTGTTCAGTCGGGGACCCCCCCGCACCGTATAGTCGGACCGACTATTCGGGTCGGCCGACTATTGCAACACTGGTGATACAAGTCTGGGTGTAGAAGGTACGATAGGTACTCAAAAAAGACACACCCCAGTGTACTCCCAAGAAAACAAGTGCAGACGACTCCAACTTCTCTTAACGGACACACTGATCAACACCAAAAATATGTGTTGAGTTAATAAGGCACTCGAGAGGATCCTTGTTCCAATGGGAGGGATAGAAGAAATAACATAAACTTAAACCCTCCATCGACTGGTCTGCCACCTACATTTCTGAGTCTGACAACTAAAGAGACGGTGGATTGGATGCAATATTTAATTTATTACCTAGTGTTGAGGATTGGGTTCTTAGAAGAGTCTCCTAGACTGGAACCTCGGGTGAAGTTGTGACTCTACTCTTGTGATCGCGGTCAACACTTAATATCGTATCCTTATTTTATATGTAAACAGAGAGAGTGAGGATTAGAGAAATCGGATGCCTCTTGATTAAAACCTGATTCAGCTTTAAAATTTTGGATCTATTAACCCGGGAGTTCTTGACCTGATCTGGTATTGTATTCACTTGCATAATCAGGGGTTAATTCCAACTCATTTCATGCTTAAGATGCTCGAGGACGAGCATAGTTTAAATAGAGGGATGATTAACCTCGGTTTCATCATGTTAATTTTCCTATATTAACCCCTAGCTTAAATTAGTGTCAATAAAAACCAGATTGATTATTGTTGTGTATATCTTGGTCTTGCAATAAATTAAAAATACAAAAAATGGCAAAATCAAAAATCATATTGTTTTTATACCTTTAAAAATGCTCACAAAAGTATTTCTCCCTTTGTTTAACCTCTTTTGCGTTTTTGGTCAACATGAAACTTGTAGATCTCATTGAGATCTACAACTTTCATGTTTTGAGTTTTTTTCAAATTCGGCCTCCATCTCTTTCTTTTTCGACTTTTTCGTCTGAATAACCCGGTTGGGCCACGTGGCTCTTTCTGGTCGAGCCACGTGGCCCGCTTCTCTGTGCACCACACGCCCTCGCTCCTGTGTTGTTCGAAATCCCTCTATGCGCTTTCATCGCGATCGTTCATCCGTGCTTCAATCTCCTCCCTTGATCGCTTCTCCAGAGATCATCTCGTACGTCCGCTTCTGCCCGCTTCCCCTCTCGCCACGTGCCGCCTTCCAGCACTGCCCGGTCTCCTCCAATGCGCTTTAACCGCTCCTTTGCGCCCTCATCGTGGTCGTTGGATCGTAAGATCCAATGGCTACGAGATCATCTCCTACCTATGATCACTCTCTCTCCCATGATCTCAACTTTGCGCACCTCACCCCTTTCCTTTTCTGTCACCTTCTCAACATCCCCCTCGTCTCCATGATTAGGCTCGGTGAAAGCCTGCTCCTTCCTCATCCTCGTGAACTCCATAATGCCTCACGTCTCTTTCCCTCTCGCTCCATATTCTGCACGCAAACCAACGTCGTTCACCACATGTGGCCCTAAATTTCCCCCTACAATTCAGCCTCCGCCGCCCAATTTCGACCTTGTCCACCTTTACACGGGCCACGGCACAGCTCCTCTCCGTCTCCCCGTGACAAGGGGAGGTCGGATCGAGGATGCGATGACCGTCGTGGCCCCGGTGACGACCCATGGCCATGGTAGGCCATGCTCCGGCCATACAACGCCAGCGAGCTGCTCCAAGCGGTCGATGGAGTTCAGCGAAGACCCGAGCTCCTCCTGGAGCTCAGCCCAGACCCCCTTCCTTCGCGTCGATCTCAAGGTGAGTATTCTGAGCTTTTTCTTTGTGTTTTTTCTAATTAATTAGGCGTCCTGTCTTATCTCCTCCCACATTTTAACATCCCATTCGCTTCACTGCTCTTCACTCATCTTCGCGCATTCATCCGATCGCCTCCTCTCCTTCGCCATTACCTGAACACATCCGCAACCCCTCCTCTCCAGTTCGTCGGAGACGGAGCTCCGATTCCCCTTCCAGCCGCTCGCATGGAACCCCATCTCACTCACACTCATTCGCGTACAATCGCTTCGGCTACAGAGCTAACAATTGCAGGTCATTCTCTCAATGATCGGAGCCCTCGTCAGAGTTTTCTTCAAAGTCCTCGCCTCCGGTCAACTCTTGCCGCCACATCGAACCTGACCGCCCTGGCCGTTCTCCTGCACATGAGCTTCATCGCCAACGAGTCTGGAGTCATCCCCGAGCTTTTGACGTGCTACCATGGTTGGCCGGAGCTTTTAACCCTTCGCCGGAGCCCAGCCAAGTCCGCCGCAGGAGGCGGCGGCAAGGAGGAATGCAGCGCACAGTTGTCGTCCAATCCTCATGATCGGACGGCCCACAGGAGGCACATCACCGCCCCGAACCTCCACTTCGAGCCTCCAAGATCGAGGCACCCAAGCCAAGCCAAAGCGTCATCTGTCGACACGTGGTCCGAACCACCGCCAAGCCTGCCGAGCCTCGACCCAACCCTGCACCTGCACCCGAGCCTAGCTCCATGTGCCTTTGCCACGTGAGATTTGGAAAATTGTAGGGGTGCCCCGCAGACTTCTCCGAATTGCAAACAAGTCCTCTAATCACGTGAAGAACATGCGTATCTGCGGTTAATTGCACCCAACCCACTCCGGGTTTCAATAATTGCAATTTAGCCCCGTGTGTGTGGGTAAATTGCAGGGAAAGCCTTACAACTTATTTTAATTCCATTTAAGTCCTCTCAGGGACCTGTTTGCAAAGTTTTCTCTATTTATGTTGAAGTTTTTCTTGTGTTTATGCCCTTGGACTCTTTTGTGAATATCTTGAGCATCCGAGCTCCGTTTTAGTCGATTTCATGTTCGTTTTGAAGCTTCCTTCCTTATCTACTCATTAGCATGATTGATTTCCTGTTTTGATACTTAGATTAGGTTGATTAATTTTAATTACGAAGTGTCATATATTTAATGATTTAATGATTCTTAATGCCATAGAGTAATTTCTCAATTAAGTTTGCTTTATTAAATGGCCTGAAATTGATGTCATTTTCATTGATCAATAATTTCAACTAGGTAGGGCATATTTGTTTATATTTACACTTGCATTTCATGACATTGTGAAAATCAAACAAGAAGTGCCTGCTTCATGTTTCTTTCTGCATTTTGACCTATGAGCTTTTAATTCGTCACTTATTCTGAGTAATGAGAGTCTAAATACATACTTAAGAGGCTTGTGTCACTGAGTTCGACCTTGGGCTTGCCCAAGTAAAATAAATTCGGCCGCTTGTATTTAAATTGGCATATCTATCCGAGCGGTTATTGATGGATCCTATTTAGCCCGACTGCAATGACATCCGAGTGTTAACTCCACACTTTTAAAGGGCTGAATTCTGGGTTCGTCACCTGGGTAATACACCCCGATGAAGGCAACTCCGATTGAAGCCTGCTCAAGTCCTCTATGCGTTGGTCTGATAACTTCGTCACGAAGACTGGTATCCAGGATCCAAACCCCCCCGTCTGGACAACGTGCAATCCTCCAAAGTGGCCAAAGTGAAGAGTCTGTCAAATCGGGTACTCAGTTTTCCATCCTAGTCCAATCAGCATACCAGAACCAAAACATCTCTCCTCCACCAACCTTCGGACGCAACTTCGATGTCATGGCGGTAACGATGCACGGATCCCCATCCATAACGGAGATTCAAACCTCCTCATCCCTGCATCCAAGACCCCCTTCACACCGTACAGCTCACACAAAAGCTTCTCCACCAGCCTGTCCAAACCCCCCCTTCAGATACAGAGCACCCATTTCGCCAACAGTGCCTTATACAATCCACATCTCTAATGCCCAAGCCGCCTTCACTCCGAACTCTCGTGACCACATCTCAGCCTACTAAATGCAAACCATTCCTTTGTTGTTTCCCATTCGACCAGAAACACCTCCTCATCATGGTTTTAAACTTCCTTCTAACACCAACCGGCATCAACCTAGTGGAGAAAAAGGAAATGGGCACGGCCGACAGCACGTGCTTCAAGAGAACCAGCTCAAGGCCTTAAATGTTTGTTTCGGTCACCATTTCGGTATCGACCAAAACAGAATTTCGATGGAATTTCGACCGAAATTTCGGTCATTTCGGTCATTTTTTGTACTAGCACCCTCATATTTCAGTCATTTCGGTCATTTCGGTCGAACTTCGATTTCGACTGGATATCAACGACAGAAATTCGACCGAATTTCGTTGAAATTTGAGGCCATGAACCAGCTTACCTCCTTTTGAGAGAGTAATCGCCTTCTATCCAGCCAGGCACTGCTCTAATCTCTGAATGACCAGATCCCAGTCAAATCTCTTGAGTCTATTCGCCACCAAGGGGAGTCCAAGATAGGTAATCGGAAACTCCCCCAGCGGGCAGCCAAACAGATCCACCAAAGAACCACGCTCTTCCTCAGGGTATCCCATTGTGATAACCGTCGACTTGCGCTTATTAACTTCCAGACCGGATAGGCTACCAAAAGCCTCCACCAGCTGCGACGCTCTTCTGCACATGTCCTCGAAGCCTCCCAAAAAAATCAATGTATCATCTGCGTATTGTAAGAGGGGGATCGTTACGCTCCCCAGACGGAAGCCCTCATACCAACCATCCCACACTGCCCGCCTAAACATAACCGCAAGAGCATCAGCTACCAGAACAAATACGATATGAATGTCGCATTTGGAAAATGCCAAATAGATATAGTCAAATAAAAAAACATTTCGCATTACTCAGGGACCCATGTAGGCCTGGAGTATTACTAAGGAATTTGCCTCAGTAAAATACACATAATTTTCATATGAGTAAATGGATCTCACTCATAATCCATTTACCTACAAGACAAGCACTCAAAACACTCCTCTAGTTGGGGATAAATATTGGACATGCCCAACTTGCCCACAATCTTCTCAAAACTGTGCGTAGGAAAACATCAGCAACTTGATTTTCAATCTTTATTTACGGAATTTCAAAAAGAGCACAATTGTTTTTATAATTTAAAAAAGAGGACAATCATTTTTTATTTGTATTGTAGATTTTATATATGTTAGTTCATTTCATTACATCGTTGTTAGTTAATTTCACTACATTGATAAATGCAATGTTATATCTAATTTATGCCCCCTCCTAATTACCATCTTGGCTCCATCCCTGGACAGATAGCAGGTGACGTCTAGCTATGAAGGAGGAGATGGTGGCTCTTCAGTCTAGAGTTGGAGTCTGATCCCAGACCCCAGTAGCAAGTTGCAAATGGGTGTTTATAGGGAAGCAGAATGCAGATGGCAGTATTGTACAAAGCTCGTCTTGTAGCTCGTGGATTTACTCAAACATATTGGGTGGATTCTCTTGACACCTTCTCTCCAGTTGCTCATCATTCTACCCTACGGATTCTGTTATCAGATGTTGTGATTAAAGATTGGCCTCTATTTCAAATTGATGTCAAGAATGCCTTTTTATATGGCGATCTTCAGGAGGAAGTCTACATGCAGCAGCCATCGGGGTTTGCTGTTGAGGAGGAGTATTCACATGTGTGTAAACTTCATAAGGCAATCTAAGGCCTTAAGCAGAGCCCGAGAGCTCGGTTCCAGAAGCTCTCAGATTCATTTGAGAAACAGGAGTTCAGACGATCGAATGCAGACCATTTTAATTTCATACAAAGAACCTCAAGAGGTACGACTGCTATTATGGTGCATGTTGATGATATACTTATTACAGGAGATGACATACAAGGAATCAAGAAGGCGAAGGAATTTATGGGTCGTGAATTTGTTACCAAAGATCTTGGAGCTCTTAGATACTTTCTGGGACTGGAGTTTGCCAGAAATCAACAAGGACTTGTGATGACCCAGATGAAATATGTCACTGATTTGCTAAATGACACGGGAATGCTTGGATGTCGACATGCCACCACACCCATGGATCCAAGCATGAAATTATATGATGATGATACTGATGAGGTTGACAGGATAAGATACAGAGAGATGGTAGGAAAGCTTATTTGTGCTACCATTACCAGACCCGATATTTCATTTGCTGTCGGTCGGGTGAACCAGTTCATGGAACAACTTTTCCAAGTACATATGGATGCTATACAAATGATACTAAGGTATCTTAAATCATCTCCAGATGCAGGGCTGCTATTTAAAAGAGGTGGCACCATCACTATCTCAGTGTGCGTAGGCGCAGATTATGCAGGGTGCCTAAGGACAGGAAGTCCACAACTGGATTTGCTATCAACTTAATTAATGAGAGGTCCTAGGGTTCTCTTATATAGGAGAGGAACCTATTGGGCAAAATTACAAGAGGACAAAATAAATAGAAAATAAGTAAAACAACAATAATAATAACAACAAATATCTCAACACTCCCCCTCAAGCTGGAGCGTAGATATCGATCAGACTCAGCTTGGAACAACATCTCTGATAAGCCCTCTGGTTAGAGCCTTAGTGATGCGGATTGAATTTTGGCGCGCGGATAAAATTGAATTTTTTATGGTGGATTTTTGGTAGAAGAAATAGAAGGGTTGAGAAGAAGAACACGCCTGTAGCGCGGGGTTGAAGGAGGAGAACCGCGGAGATCGCGTGGAGGGAGAGGGAGAGATAGGAAGATAATGAGATAACTCAATTTTTCATAATACTTGACTGCCTAAAAACATTGGACCCTCATCCCTTTATATAGGAGGGATGAGATTACAAAAATAGTAAATTAATTAAAATTGACAACCGACTTGCCTAAACTGACTCTAACTAATTAATTGACCCACTTTCAAATTAAAATCTACGAAATAAACGTTGAGATCACAGGCGACCTCAATTATTTAATTAGACAATTACGACAACCTAAAAACGTAAATAAAATTGACTACTAATAAATTAAATAAATTTGGCCCTATAATTTGAGATCGCGCTGCATCAACTCTCCTCCGCTTTAAAAATTCGTCTCCCGACGAATTGCTGGATCTGCAGGCTTGGAGGAAGATTCGGCGCATTCCGTCGTCTTCTAGAAGAACTGATGTGGAGCGAACGGCGGAATCCATACGCGGGCGTGGATGATGCGACCGTCGTGGTTGAAGAACATGTGCGGCGCGGACGGCGGCGTTTCCTCGATTGTGGTCTCCTTCTTGTGATGCCCGAAAAATTGATGAGGCATGGAAAATATGGCCCTTGGAGAATCCATAGTGTAGCAATGGCACAAGGAGAGGAGAAGAGGAGATGTGGCTAAGGAATGAAGCCATGGGGTCCTTTTATAAGGGAAGCCCAAGGCCCTAGTCCTATTGGGATAAGGAGGATCCCAAAATCTCTGATTTCCAGCCTCTTTTTTTAAATATTTCGGCCGCCAGGGGTGTGGGTGCAATTTTCGCACTCCTTCAATCTTCTTGGCTTTGTTCTTCCTGTAAATAGGGGTTTTAGGGAATTTATTGTCGCAATTTTCCCCACTAACCGTCCAATCCCACAATCCCATGGATTTAGCTCCATGAGGCCCCGATAGGGTTTCGAGTTTCCTCAACAAAAGGCGGCGGGGCCGTGGGTCTATGCGGCGGCGTGACCTCGGAATCCAAGGGCGGCGCCGACCTGGGCGACGCGCTGGGGTTCGGGGCCGAGGACCTGCGCGCGAGGGGCCGAGGATGATCGCGCGGGGTTCCATGCTGGAGGCGGCACGCGGTGCTGTGAAGGGTGGTTCGCGAAGGGGCGGGGGCGAGGGAAGGCAGCGCTGGGGGAGAAGAGGGCTGGGGTGAGGGCGATCGGCGAGGGAGAGGGAAGGCGGCATGAGAGGGGAAGAGGGGGCGCTGGGGCTCGGGGAAGAAGGTCGCGGGTAGGGGAGGGAAAGAGGAGGGGGCGCAGGGAAGGGTCAAGTACCTTGGGGGAAACGGGGGTGCAGGCGGGAGGGCTGGGCTGCGGGGTCGGGGATGGCGAAGGCTGGGCTGGGTGGGTCGGGTCTGGATGGGTGCCGTTGGTTTCGCGGAATGGGGCCTCGAGGGTGCGGTCCCGTCAGGGTCGAGCGGCAGTGGGGTGGGAACCGTTATTGGGTTGGATATCGGTGATTACGGATGGTTTGAAACACCCAGGACAGCAGCCGTTCCGTCGTTGGCGGCGTGATTTTCATCTTCAAGATCGGCGTTTTTGATTGGCAACGTCGGAGGCTTCGAATGGGCGGCGTGCATAGCTTTGGATTCAGTAATCATCTCTCGATATACGGCCATGAATTCTTGACATTTTGTCCGGAAGACTTCGTCGGCTCGTCGTGTTTGCTCGGATGAACGATGACCCCTTGATGCATGACGGTGCGAGCGCCTAGACGGATCGTCAGATCGTGAGGACGATCTGTAGGCCATGCTCTGATACCAAATGATGCGGATTGAATTTTGGCGCGCGGATAAAATTGAATTTTTTATGGTGGATTTTTGGTAGAAGAAATAGAAGGGTTGAGAAGAAGAACACGCTTGTAGCGCGGGGTTGAAGGAGGAGAACCGCGGAGATCGCATGGAGGGAGAGGGAGAGATAGGAAGATAATGAGATAACTCAATTTTTCATAATACTTGACTGCCTAAAAACATTGGACCCCCATCCCTTTATATAGGAGGGATGAGATTACAAAAATAGTAAATTAATTAAAATTGACAACCGACTTGCCTAAACTGATTCTAACTAATTAATTGACCCACTTTCAAATTAAAATCTACGAAATAAACGTTGAGATCACAGGCGACCTCAATTATTTAATTAGACAATTACGACAACCTAAAAACGTAAATAAAATTGACTACCAATAAATTAAATAAATTTGGCCCTATAATTTGAGATCACGCTGCATCACTTAGTAAGAACATCTGCAGTCTGGTCTCCAAAGCTGACATGCGTAGTAGAGATAAGACCCTTCCGTATCATATCACGAATGTAGTAATAATCCACCTCTATGTGCTCTGTCCTCTCATGAAAGGTTGGGGTGTTGGCAATAAAGAGAGCAGCATGATTGTCACATTGGAGGTGCATGGGAAGAGCCACCTCTATAGTTAGGTCAGTAAGAACAGATCTAACCCACATCATCTCTATGCTAGCCTACGCAATGACCCTAATCTCTGACTAAGCACTTGATCTGGTAACAACAGTCTGCTTCTTGCTTTTCAATGAAATCAAAAAATTCCCTATGAACACAGTAAAGCCTGATGTAGACTTCCTATCCTTTGGACACCTAGCATAATCTGCATCTGCACATGCAGTAATTGAAAGAGATGTGCCTCTACTGAAAAGAAGTCACGTACCAGGTGAAGTCTTCAGATATCTCAGAATCATATGGACGGCATCCATATGTGCCTATCTGGGCTGCTCCATAAACTGACTCACTTTGCTCACAGCAAAGGATATGTCGGGCCAGCTAATAGTCACATTTAGTAGCTTGCCAACAAGCTACATATACCTCCTCTTTTCGAACTCCTCAGTATCATCATCATAGAGCTTCATACTTAGGTCAATAGAGTAATGGCAGGTCTGCAATCTGCCATGCTTGTCTTTAAAAGAAGGTATGTAACGTACTTCCTATGGGTCATCACAAGACCTCGCTGGTTCCTAGCAAACTCCAGTCCAAGGAAGTAACGTAAATGTCTAAGGTCCTTGGTCACAAACTGTTGACCTAGGAAGTCCTTGGCACCCTGAATGCCCCGCTCTTCATTCCCTGTAACAACAATGTCATCAACATAAACAAGAATGACAATAGTACCTCTCTGAGTCCTCTGCACAAACAAGGAGTGATCAGCAGTCGATCGCATAAACCTTTGTTGCTCTATCAAGTCCGAGAGCTTCGGGAACCATGCTCTTGGACTCGACTTAAGGACATAGATAGCCTTGTGCAGCATGCAAATCTTCTGACACTCCTCAACAGCAAACCCAGGTGGTTACTGCATGTAGACCTCCTCCTGTAAATCACCATAAAGGAAGGCATTCTTCACATCAAGCTGGTAAAGGGGTCAATCTCGTGTCACAACAATAGAGAGAAGAATACGTAGAGTAGAATATCTGGTAACTGAAGAGAAAGTATCATGATAGTCCACCCCATATGTTCGGGTGAACCCATATGCCATAAGTCTCGCCTTATAATGATCCACACTGCCATCTACACGTTGTTTCACAGTAAACATCCATTTGCATCCCACAACGGATGCGCCAACTGGTGCAAAAACAAGACTCCACGTACCACGTGACTGTAGTGCGGTCATTTCCTCCTCCACAGCTAACCTCTACTGACTGTCCTGAAGAGCCGCCTGATATGATATCTCCACAATTGATAGTGCCAGGGTAAATCGCTTGAAATCCTCTGACAGCATGCTCAAGGAAACCTGAGCTGCAAGAGGATAAGTAGAGCACTTATGTTGCGGCTTACGAAGAGCAATCACACATCAAGATCATCTGCCAAGTCCGTAACCTGTGAGTTCCCCCCTGAGAGGGCACCTACTCATCCTGTATGAAATCGTGCTGCACAAACAACTCAGTAGTGCCATCAGTAGAAACAATGTACGTATTACATGCCTGAGGTGTGCTGGATGACGGGAAAGGCCTGTAAACAGGAGGGACTGAGCGAGATCTGTGAGTAAAAACACGAGGTAAAAACTGTGTCATAGTAGAAGGAGGAGCTACAGGAGCAGATGTAGGTGGTGGTAATGGAGGAGGACGTGGTGGAGGAGGAGGAGGTAGTGGTGGCGGAGGTGGTGGTATGACAGTAAGAGGAGGCATGTAGATCTCAGCATCAGAGTCAGACGAAGCAAGTCTATCACTTGTAGGAGAAAAATACATGACAGACTCAAAGAAAGTGACATCAGTACTGATAAAGTACTTCCGCATGAGCGGATCAAAGCAGCGGTACCCTTTTTGGGTACGAGAATAGCTGACAAAAACGTACTTGACAGCTTTAGGAGAGAGCTTGTCACGACTAGGAGATACATCATGAACAAATACAAAAGAACCAAACACACAAGGAGTAAGGGAGAAAAGATCCTTCTTGGGAAACGCAATCGAGAAATGAATCTTCTCTCCCAACACGGACGAGAGCATGCAGTTAACCAGATAGCATGTAGCGAGGACAACATCTCCCCAGTAAGCATGAGGAGCACGACTCTTTATCAGCAAGGTTCTGATCACATCAAGTGACGGTGTTTGCGCTCAGCAATATCATTCTGCTGGGAAGTATAGGCACACAAGGTCTGATGAACAAATACCCAGAGATCTAAGGAACTTAGAAAGCTGTAAAGTGCAGAACTCTAAAGCATTCTCAGAACGAAGGTATTTGACTTTGGCAGAAAAAATATTCATTATCTCATTAATAAAATACTTGATCACAATTCCAACCTCAGACTTATTCTTCAATAAAAAGACCCAGAACAGTCTACAAAAATCATCGACAGCAACAAGATAGAAACAGTGTCCCAGGTGATCAGGAACAAGACTCAGACCCCAAATGTCTAAATGTAGGAGCTCAAACAACTGAGAACTGATCCGACTCTGACGGGATGGAAAGGAGGAACAGTGATGCTTCCCACGACGGCATGTCTCACACTAAAAGGAGGATCTCGTAGAAATCTAGGGAGAACATGACACAGCTTCTGTAAAGGAAGTTGACCGAAACGAAGATGCCACAGATATGGAGAGACATGTCCAGTAGATATAGTAGAAGCGCCAGCATGAGGAGGTTGGACCAGTCTGTATAACCCCCGCTGCTCAGGTCACATCTAATCACCCTGCCCGTGAGTATGTCCTGATACACAAGAGACGAGAGGTCAAAAATGGCACGACAATGCAAATCCTTAGTAAACTGGCTAATGGAAAGTAAATCCATCTCGAAGTCATGAACATATAAAACATTCTGAAGATGCAAGGATGGCGTCAAATGCATCTCCCTTATCCTGTAACGGGTAAGTGGTTGTCGTTAGCAATGACAACCCATCTGCCAGGTGGTATAGTCTTATAGGATCTCAGTTGCGCTCTGTCTCCACACAAGTGGTGTGAAGAACCGGAGTCCATAATACATTATGTCATGTTTGCACTAGTACTATCAGTAAAAGCATAGACGATACCTGAGGAGCTCGAAGAGGCTCTAGCTGCGGCTGCAGTATCTGTAGTGGTGGTGCCAGCAGTAGGAGTCATGATCTTTCGAATATGAGAGACAATATCATCCAAGCGATGATCGGCCTGAGAAGATGGAGTCTCTGAAGACTCAATCTGTTCTGCTACACGACCCGAAACAGGATATCCATGCTTTAAGTAGCATGTATCCTCCGTATGTCCCGATCGACGACAAAAGGTGCAAAAACCATGTGGATGCCCACAACCTCTGCCACGAGGGGTGCGTCCTCTAGACTGGGTCGGCCCTCCTCGTCCATGAGAAGCGATCATAGCAGAGAGGGCAGAGTGGCCGTAGAAGGCACGATAATTCGGCTAAGACAGTTATAGGCCTCCTCCATGGGAGGTATGGTAGCCCAAGTGAGAAGTTGTGTGTGCACTGCATCATACTCTTTATCACGGCCTGCCATGAAAACTCCAACCATTGTGGAGTTCCTATAAGACTTCTGCTACTCTAGAGATGCCGTAATAGGCATATAGATATGAAGCTTCTCGAACATGCCACGAAGTGAAGAGTAGTACATATGCAGAGGATGACCATTCCGCTTGGCATTGTAGATATCAAACTATAGCTGAAGAATCTTGGCCTCATTCTTCGCTTGAGCATAGGTAGAAGCCAAAGTGTCCCACATCGCCTTGGCGATGGGTTGGTTCAGAATATCATTGGTTATCTCTATGGTGAGGGTCTCACATAGCCAAACACGCGTATACGTGTCATTTTGCTTCCAAAAAGCATTTGCCCCGGTCTTATCTGTTGGCTCTGAATATGTAAAGATGTGCTCCTTGTTGTTGCACTGCATGAAGGAGAGAAATTGCATGGACCAAAACTCATAGTTGGTCCTGTTAACGCATATATTAGGTTTCTGTGTGTCTCTCTGTTATTTTTATTTTCGGTTGTATGCTTTATGTAATTTACCCATAGGCTACTCTCCTATATAAGAGAGCCTAGGGCTCGTGGAATAAACATCTCTCGTTCATTTTTCCCAACATGGTATCAGAGCGACGGTCCTAGACCGGAGTTCTCGAAACCCTAACCCTACCCTACCCCACCCGCGTACCTCTCTCTCATCGCCGGTGCCTCCGCCAATGCCTCCGCCTCGCCGCGCCTCCGCCAGCACCTTCGCGTGCTCCTCCACGCGCGACTGCGCCTGTGCGCGTACCCCTCCACGCGCGACTGAGCCTGTGCGCGTACTCCTCCACGCGCGACTGTGCGTGCGCGTGCTCCTCCACGCGCAACTGCTCTTGTGCGCCTGTGCGCGCGACTGCGCGTGCGCCTCCACGCGAGCGACTGCGCGTGCTCCTCCAGTTGCACGCGACTGCGTGTGCGCGTGCTCCCTGTGCGCGTGTGCTAAGCCCTAAAGCGCACACCGTCATCTATATGGGTTTAGTTGCTTGAGGTCTACACGTGCAACTAAACCCGTCTATGTCATTGTAGACGAATCTCATCTTCAGTCAATCACTCCAGTCTTCAGTCTCCAGTATGTCAGACAGCAAGGCGAATATCCCATCCATTGGCGCCTTTCGTGGTCCAGCGCCTATTGTAAAGATGGACGGTACAAACTATGAACTGTGGGCGATGCAGTTCATGAGCATGATGAAGTCAACGGGTAAGAAGCGTATTCTTACCGAACCAGAGCCTGCTGAGAAGACCGGAGCCAATGCCTCTTGGGAGGCCGATGACGCATATGCCAAAGTTTGGCTATCTGGTACGTTGGCGATTGAGGTTGCCAATGACATTCTACATCAGCCCATGGCCAAAGACATGTGGGACATCCTGGCGGCCATATATTCTCAGGCGAAGAACGAGACAAAGATCCGGCAACTCCAGCATGATATATTCACTATAAAGCAGAATGGTCGCTGATGCAGCGTGGACTCGACATGTAGGGCCGTCTAATTATTTAAATTGTGGCCGTTAATTTTATTTACGTTTTTTAAGTTGTCGCAATTTTAAATAAAGAGATCGCGTGTGATCTCAATTAGTCTTAATTTGAATTTCAAATTTGGTAGTTAGTCGGTTAATTATTTAGAGTCAGTTTAGGATACTTGGTTGTCGGTTTAAATTATTTTCTATTCTTGTAATGTCATCCCTCCTATATAAAGGGATGGGGGTCCAATGTTTTAGTCAGTTCAAGATGTGATAAAATAGAGATTTATCTCTCTCTCCTCTCCCCTCTCTCTCCTTCTCCCCGCGTGATCTACACGTGTTCTTCTTCTCCCAAACCCCTCGTATTCCCGACGAGTCTCTTCTCTCCTCCCCTCGCGGTCTACGCGTTTCTTCTTCTCTAACCCCGCGCATCCAACGTGTCTTCTCTTCTCAACCCTTCCAGTTTCTTCTTCTCAACCCCTCTATTTTCTTCTACCATCGAAAATCCACCGTCAAATCTATTTCCCGCGTCGCGCCGAATTCCATTTTGCATCAGTCGCCCTCTACATTCACTCTACACATCCCTGAGAGAGATGTTCGAGAAGCTCTACAGCTTCATGCCTCTGACAGTCACGCCAGAACAACAGAAGACGTATCGGAATGCGACTATGGTGGGCGTGTTTCTTGCTGCACTTATTCCAGAGTATGAGGCGGCACGATCCCAGATCTTGGTCGATTCTACTATTCCTCCCATGGAGGAAGCCTTCCATAGACTGAGCCGCATCACCGTTCCTTCCACGGCCACGAATCAGAATACTTCAGCCATGGCCGCCAACAAGGGTCGCGGGTTTCATCATCAGACCCGTGGACGTGGACTTCGTGGCAGAGGAGGTTGTACTCGGCCAACATGTACCTACTGTCATCGCGTTGGACACAATGAAGACACATGCTACTCGAAGCATGGATTTCCTGCATCTGTACGGGTCGCTGAGCAGATAGAGCCTCCATCTGCTGCCACTTTGGATCAGCGGTTCGATGATCTAGTTGCCAGTCTAAGGGGCATTATTCCTTCATCTGGCCCAACACCTACTACTGAGAGTCAATCTGATGATGTTGCTTCTGCCTCTGCATCTACCAGTGCTTCAGGTAGCATACTTGCATTTACCAGTAGTAGATCAGATACATTACCGTGGATTATGGACTCGGGCGCTACACATCATCTATGTGGCGATCAGAGTTTACTTACAGGATATTCTCAGATTCCTCCAAGCCGAACAGTGGTCATTGCCAATGGTACACATTCTCCCATCACTGGTCAGAGGGAGATTAGACTGACATCTTCTATGCAGCTCAAGAATGTGCTACATGCTCCTGATTTTTCAATGAATTTGTTATCAATCAGTCAGATTACGAAGGATTTACAATGTCGGGCAATTTTTTATTCATCTTCTCTTATTTTTCAGGACATCTGTACGGGCAACGTGATTGGTCGTGGCTATGAGCAAGGAGGCCTCTATCGCCTAAATCATACTCCATTCGCTGGAACCTCATCCCTTTCCACTAGACCAGTATCTCCTTTGCTGTGGCATCTACGCTTTGGGCATCTACCGCTTCAGAAGTTGTGTCGTGTGTTACCCCAGGGTCTTCCTCACACATCTATCCAATGTGAGGCTTGTCAGTTGGGAAAGCACCACAGGTCTACCTTACCCAGTCGTCCAGGTCGGAGTAGTACCTCCAAGTTTGAGTTATTTCATATTGATATCTGGGGTCCGAGTCCTGTACCTGATCATCAGGGACACAGATTTTATATAGTTATTGTGGATGACTTCTCTCGTGTGTCATGGGTATTTTTTATGAAAAATAAATCTGAAGCAGGCAATATTATTATTCATTTTCTGAATGAAATTCAAAATATTTTCTCCACATCTGTGAAGTTTGTAAGAAGTGATAATTCCCTAGAACTGTGTACTCATGTCCTAGCCAACTACTACTCCTCAAAAGGGATTATCCATCAAACATCCTGCGCTTATACCTCTCAACAAAATGGGATTGCTGAAAGGAAACATCGCCACCTACTAGATGTCACAAGATCACTTCTTATATAAAGTCATGTTCCTTATTCTTACTGGGGTGACGCGGTTCTCACAGCATGTTACCTAATTAACCGTATGCAGTCCTCTGTCTTGGATGAACAGATTCCTTTGTCCCTTATCTATCCTGGGAAGGATCTGTTTTCCCTTACTCCCCGTGTGTTTGGTTCAGTTGCCTTTGTCCACCAGTTGTCTCCTGGTACTGACAAGCTCTCTCCTAGGGCTGTCAAGTGTGTGTTTGTTGGGTACTCCAGAACTCAAAAGGGGTACAAGTGTTTTGATCCTTTGCGTAGGCGGTATATGGTCAGTGCAGATGTTACATTTTTTGAATCCGTAATGTATTTTTCATCTTCAGGTGATCAGCAGCTACCTCCACTGACTACCGACGCCATATACATGAGACCACCACCTCCAGCACCGTTACCACCACCACCACCACCGATCCCCGTTTCACCACTACCATTCCATTATACCCGCAGGCCTCCTCCAGCTCATGGTCATGACTCATCTCCTAGCTCGCCTATGGTATGTACTGAAGATACTTCTCTTGATGGATCTAATGATATAACTGAGCAGGATATGTTGCAGGGGCCAGATGAGGATACAGCTGATTTAGATGTTCCTATTGTTATACGCAAATCGAAGAGGAGCTGTGTTACATATCCATTGGCCGCCTCTGTGTCATTTGAGCGACTATCTGGGAATTTCAGGAACTTTGTGGTGGCCTTGTCAGCTGTAGATATTCCACGGAATTATCAAGATGCTCTGCAGGATCGTAGATGGCGTCTAGCAATGGAGGAGGAAATTGCGGCACTCCAATCTAGGGGAACTTGGAGTCTAGTTCCTATACCTCCAGATGTGACCCCGGTGAGCTGCAAGTGGGTCTTTACGGTGAAGCAAAATGCAGATGGCAGTATTGACAGGTACAAGGCCCGCCTTGTTGCACGTGGCTTTACACAGACATACGGGGTGGATTACCTTGATACATTCTCGCCAGTAGCCCGTCATTCCACTCTACGGATCTTGCTGTCAGTCGCAGTCAATCGAGAGTGGTCGCTATATCAGTTGGATGTGAAGAACGTGTTCTTATATGGAGACCTACAGGAGGAAGTCTATATGCAACAGCCACCCGGTTTTGCTGTTGAGGGGGAGTGTTCCAAGGTGTGCAGACTTCGTAAGGCTATCTATGGCCTTAAGCAGAGCCCCAGAGCATGGTTTCAAAAGTTCTCAGACCTCTTTGAAAAACAGGGATACAAACGCTCCAATGTTGATCATTCCTTGTTTGTACAGAAGACTTCAAGAGGTATTATTGCAATTATGGTTTGCGTAGATGACATCTTGATTACAGGAGATGATGAACAAGGCATAAAGTAGGCGAAAGATGAGCTGGGGAGCGAATTTGTCACTAAGGATCTTGGAGTCCTTAGATATTTTCTGGGGCTGGAATTCGCTAGAAATCCGTATGGGTTAGTAATGTCGCAGAGGAAATATGTTACGGACCTGTTGAGTGAAACAGGTATGCTTGGGTGTCGGCCTGCTACGACACCAATGGACCCCAGCATGAAGCTATATGATGAAGATACAAAGGAGGTGGACAGGAGAAGATATAGAGAACTGGTAGGCAAACTGTTGTATGTCACGATCACTAGGCCCGATATATCCTTTGTTGTGAGTCGTGTGAGCCAGTTCATGGAGCAACCACGTCGGGTTCATATGGATGCCATACATATGATACTTAGATACCTCAAATCATTCCCAGGTGCAGGTTTGCTATTCAAGAAGGGAAAAGGGATTTCTATCTCAGCATGTGCGGATGCAGACTATGCAAGTTGTCCCAAGGACAGGAAGTCCACCTCGGGGTTTGCAGTCTACGTTGGAGATTCTCTAATCTCATGGAGGAGCAAGAAACAGACGGTGGTAGCCAGATCTAGTGCTGAATCCGAATATAGGGCTATGGCCCAGGCTAGCACAGAGATGATGTGGGTAAAGGCTGTACTTACAGATCTATGTCTAGATGTACCACTTCCTATGTACTTAGAATGTGATAATCAGGCAGCCTTGTTCATTGCAAACAATCCAGCATTCCATGAGCGGACCAAGCATATTGAGGTTGACTATCACTTCATACGTGACATGATTCAGAAGGGGTTCATTGCTACATATCATGTCACCTCAGAGAATCAAACTGCCGATATATTCACCAAGGCATTACTATGAGGCCCATTCCAGAAGTGTGCGTCCAAGCTGAGCATGATTGATATCTATGCTCCATCTTGAGGGGGAGTGTTAACGCATATATTAGGTTTATGTGTGTCTCTCTGTTATTTTTATTTTCAGTTGTATGCTTTATGTAATTTACCCATAAGCTACTCTCCTATATAAGAGAGCCTAGGGCTCGTGGAATAAACATCTCTCGTTCATTTTTCCCAACAGGTCCCATCCATCTTAGCAATGGGAGCTAGGCCCTTGAAGGCTCCAGACGAAAAAATGCCACCCTTGTTCTCTGAATGATGGTAAAACTGTCGAATAACGGAACTCGACTGGGAAGTAAACTGATATAAACGAGTCTACACAATCATATGGAGGATTGATTGCATGTATAGATTCATACAACCATCATCATCAATCTATGTTGCTCGCTAGAGCCAGAAAACGCGATTTATAGGTCTGAAATCGCGTTTTCCGGTCAAAATCAGACCGATCCGAACTGCAGATCAAGCCGCAGAGATGCGCAGAGTCGCACAATAACGTCAGAGACGGCCTGAGAGGGTCGAGGGCGACCTGGGTGGTCGAGAGGGGTGACCTGCGACGGCTTGGGGGCTGCCTGCGGCGGCTTGGGAATGGCCTGGGCTGCCTGGGGCGGCGACCTGGGCTGTGTGGTGTGGAGGGTAGCAGTCGGCGGCGGTCAGGAGGGTGGCGGCGGCACAAGGAGGTGCGGGTAGGGTAGGGTTAGGGTGAGATATGGGAACTCCGGTCTAGGATCGTCGCTCCAATACCATGTAGAGGGAAATGAATAACTTAATTAATGAGAGATCCTAGGGTTCTCTTATATAGGAGAGGAACATATTTGGCAAATTACAAGAAGAGGACTAAAGAAATAGAAAATAAGCAAAACAATAATAATAACAAATATATCAACACTATCTTTTTTGGAGATTTACTTGTCTCGTGGAAAAGCAAGAAGCAAACTGTAGTTGCTAGATCTAGTGTTGGATCTAAGTATAGGGCTATGGCACAAGCATGTACAGAAATGATATGGGTTCGAGCAATCCTTACAGATCTACATATAGATGTACCTCTTCCCATGTCGCTAAAATGCGACAATCACGCTACCCTGTTTATTACTAATAATCATGCATTCCATGAAAGGATGAAGCACATTGAGGTCGATTGCCACTATATACGTGACATGATCCAGAAGGGATTCATTTCTACATCCATGTCCGCTCAGGGGATCAGACAGCAAACATTTTCACCAAGACCTTACTTAGAGGATCATTTCAAAAGTGTTAATCCAAGCTGAGCATGATAGATATCTATGCTTCACCTTGAGGGGGAGTGTAGATATATGTTTCTATATTTATATGTTTTTGTATTAGTTTATCTATTTTGCTTTTCTTCTTGTCTGTTTTATGTAATTTTCTCATAGGCCTCTCCTCTATATAAGAGAACCATGGGGCCTCATGAATACGCAACTCATTATTTTCTCTCCACATGGTATGAGAGCGACAATCCTAGACCGAAGTTATGTACCTTGTGCCCTAACCCCACCCGCCAGCCCTCTTTTTTGCACGCCATCATCGCCTCTCTCTCCCGTGCGCCACCGACGGTGCCGCCACTGTAGCCACCATGCCTCTCCCCTCCCGGACGGTCTCTGCATCACTGCAGTAGCCAAGAAGGGTTGTTGTTGCCACCGCCCAGCCTCCTGTGCATCCAACCAGGTCGCTTGGATGCCTACGCCACCACAGCCCAGCCACGGTTGGCGCCGCCCAACCGCCGCTAACACTCCATTGGCCCCCGATTGGCCCCCTAGGCCTCCATTAGGCGCCCTAGGGACCTAATCCTCTCTGGCGCCGCATAGACCTACTGTGCGAAAAGGTGATTTCAGAAAAATAAATCACCTTTTTCAGGCCCTAGCGTGGATCGAGGATTGACGAGGATGGTTGTATGAGTATACACATACAACCAATCCTCTATATGATCTTGTAGACTCATACGGATCAATCTACTACCCCAGTCGAGTTCCGTTCCGGCTTCTCTTCATCATATCGGAGAACAAGGGTGGCATTCTCTTCGTCTGGTGCGTTCAAAGGCTCAGTTGCCATCGTGAAGATGGATGAAACCAACCATGAGTTGTAGTCAATGCAGTTCTTAACCCTCATTCAGTGCAACTACAAGAAGCATGTTTTGACATAGCCAAAGCTGACAAATAAGATTGGGAAAAATGCTTCGTGGAAGCAAGATGACGTGTGCGCGCGTATTTGACTCTCTGGTACTCTTACCACAGAGATTGCCAATGACATTGTGAACCAGCCCACCGCCAAGGTGATGTAGGATATTATGGTAGTCACATATGGCCAAGCGACGAATGAGGCCAATATTCTTCAGCTACAGTTTGATATCTACACAACAAAGCAAAATGGTCGTCCTCTGCATACTTTCTACTCTTCGATTCCTGGCACGTTCGAGAAGCTTCACAGCTTCATGCCAATGACCATGTCTACTGAGCAGTAGATGGCATACAGGAACTCTACGATAGTTTAAGTTTTTTGGGTTGCTCTTGATCCTGAGTACGAGGCAACACATACACAGCTTCTTACAGGCGCAACCATGCCTCCCACGGAAGAAGTCTACAGTCGCCTCAGCAGGAAAATTGTCCCACCTCCAACAACACATACCTCCTCAACGATGGTCGTATCTCGTATCAGGAGATGCTCCACTCAGTTCCAATAGCATGGTCCATGTGGCAGAGGAGGCGAATGTCAGCATGGCCCTTGCACCCATTGCCATCGCCCAGGTCATTCTGATGATACATGCTATCAAAAGCATAGATATCCCGCATCAGCTCAAGTAGCCAAGCAAATTGAGCCTCGAGACATTTTGGCTCCTCTTACAGATTCACATCTTGATGACATTGTACCTCATCTGAGGGAAATATTGACTCATGTTGTCGGTACCATTATAGGTCCCTCAGATGTTGCAGGCATTGCTAGAGCCTCTTCAAGCTTCTCAGGTGTAGTCTATGCTTTTACCATATGTAGCAAGGTAGATATGACAGAGTGGATCATGGAATCTGGGGTACCGACAGAGCACACTTCAGTTCATACATATCTATACCCCCCGGTAGATGGGTCGTCATTGCGAAACGGGTTTATTTACCTATTACAGGACAAGGGAAGGTTCATTTGACGCCATCCATGCGCATGCAGAATGTTTTATATGCATCTGACTTTCAGATGAAATGCTTTCTATTAGTCAGATCATAAAGGATCTGCATTGTCGTGCAATTTTAACCCCTCTTCTCTTGTGTTTCAAGACATACTTACGGGAAGGGTGATTGTATGTGGTTGTAAGCAGCAAGGGCTCTACAAACTAGTCCAGTCTCCTAGTAGTGGTACTTCTGCAGTTCCCACTGGATGAGTCTCATCATACTTGTGGCATCTTAATTTTATCCACCTTCCTCTGTAGAAGTTGTATCATATCCTCCCACAGATTTTCACGCGCTCTTCCTTCCAGTGCGAGGCTTGCCAGCTTGGGAAGCATCACCGCTCTTCTTTCCCTGGTCGTAAGAGTAATAGTAGTAGTCATTTATTTGAGCTTACTCATCTAGATATTTGGGGTCCTAGTCGTTTTCCTGATTACCAGGGACGTTTTTAATTTGTTGTTGCGGATGATTATTCTAGACCTTCTTAGGTTTTTCTATTGAAAAACATGTCTAAAGATATCATTAAATCTTTTATTAAAGAAATAAAGAACATTTTCTCTATTGTTGTCATGTTTATTCACACTAACAATGCCCTATAATTATGCACGTTACAGATATATGAGTTCTTCATGTCTCTTGGCATCATACACTAGACCTCATGTGCTTATACGTCTCAATAGAATGGTGTTGCCGAACGCAAACACTGTCATTTACTTGATGTGACCGGGAAACTTTTGATCCAGAGTCATGCTCCTCGCTCTTTCTGGGGTGATTCAGTCCTCACTACATGCTACTTGGTGAATTGCATGCCATCTTCAGTCTTAGGAGAGAAGGATCCTTTCTCGATTGCATTTCCCGAGGACATGTTCTCCCTTACACTCTGTGTGTTTTGGCTCGGTTGCCTTTGTTCACCATCGGATGTATGGTCGTGACAAGCTCTCCCCAAGTATCTCTCAAGTGTGTCTTTGTAGGCTACTCTCATAACCAGAAGGGATATTGTTGTTTCGATCCAGTTCGACGAAGTACATTGTTAGTGTTGATGTCATCTTCTTTGAGTCTATTATGTATTTCTCTCCTACATGTGACAGGTTGAATCTGTCTAACTCACGAGAGGAGGTATATGTGCATCCTCCTCCTACAACAACACCACCTCCAGTACCTACACCACCTCCAACACCTCTACCACCACCTCCAGTACCTGCACTTGCTCATGTGCCTACCCCTACACCACTACCCAGTATGTTGGCTCATCTGTTACCACATTTCTATGTTCGCAGGATCCACACAGTTCCCCATGTTCATGGGCCTTCCTCATCATCCAGCACGTCCTAGGATGTATTAAGCATGTTGTTTCTACTGATGGCACTAGTGATTTGTTCATGCAGCAGGATTCTTTAAAGGATGAGTAGGTACCATCTCAAGAGGGCAGTTTACAGGCATGGAAGGAAATATCACGATATATCGGCGACATATCGCCGATATATCGATATCGACATGGGACTGATACGTGCACCGATATGGCGATATATCTCGATTTCCAGGCATTTTCTTAACAAAGGCTCATTGATATGGGCGATATTTCGGCGATATATCATCGAAATATCGTATCGATACGATATCGATACGGCCTTCCATGTTTACAGGTTGAGGAGGCGCGTGATCTAGATGTGCCTATTGCTTTGCGGAAGCAAAGATGTACTTGTGCTACCTATCTTCTTGCATCCCATGTTTCCTTGGGTCGACTCTCAGAGGATTTCAGGAGGTTTGTCATGGGAATGTAAGCTATACAGATACCATAGACATATCAGGAGGCAATACATGACAGTCGGTGGAGTCTTGCCATGGAGGAATGTCTGCGTTACAATCATGTGGCACATGGAGCATTTGTTACAACTCCTACATGAGCATCTATTGTGGGATGCAACTGGGTATTCACAGTGAACCACTGAGCAGATGGCAAAGTGGATCGCTACAAGGAGAAGCTGGTGGCTCGTAGGTCCACCCAGACATATGGGGTGGATCATTAAGATACTTTCCTCCACTGGCTCGACATTCTACACTGCAGATCATTCTCTCTATTGCAGTGACACGGGTGTGTTTATCAATGGTGATCTATAGGAGGAGGTCTACATGCAGCAGCAACCTAAGGAGGAGTGTCATATGGTTTACCGACTTCACAAGACGATCTATGGCATTAAGTAGGGTCTAAGAGCATGGTTCCAGAACCTCTCGGATTTGATAGAGAAGCAGGGGTTCGTGAGATCAACTAGAGATCATTCATTGTTTGTTCAGATGTCTCATAGAGGTACATTTGCCATACTAATTTATGTTGATGATACCATTGTTACAGGGGATGATGTGCAGGGCATCCAAGCTACTAAGGATTTCCCTTGTCGGTATTTTGTAACCAAGGACCGTGGTAGTCTAGGTTGCTTCCTTGGATTGGAGTTAGCCAGGAACCAACGAGGTCTTGTGATAACCAAGAGGAATTATGTTACTGATCTTCTATCTGAGATGGGCATGGCAGATTGTAGGCTTGCGACTGCTCCCATGGACCCAAGCATGAAGCTGTATAATAATGACACTGAGGAGGTAGAAAAGATGAGGTACAGGGAGCTCGTTGGGAAGCTCCTATACGTGACCATCACCATGCTAAATATATCCTTTGTAGTGAGCAGAGTGAGTTAGTTCATGGAGCAACCTAGACAAGCACATATTGATGCAGTCCATATATCTGAAGACATCATCTGGCATTGTTCTTCTATTTAGCAGAGGCACATCCCTTGCCATTACATCTTGCGAAAATGCAGATTATACGGGGTGTCCCAAGGACAAGAATTCTACCCCTACCTTTTTAGTGTTCATAGGGAGTTCCTTGGTGTCATTCATGGAAGAGCAAGAAGTAGACGGTGATCGTCAGATCCAGTGCAGAATCAAATTACAGAGCCATGGCATAGGAGCGCACAGAGATGATGTAGGTCATATATGTTGGAGTATTTGTTATGTGCGCCTATTGTGTTGTAGGAGGGTAAATGGATCCATTTACACCATCTAGTTGTTTAGTCCCACATTGTCCAGTGGTGGGACTTGGAGGCCCTATGGAGGCTATATAAGGAGCCACAGGCCTCCTGTAACAGATGAGAAAGTGCAATGCATAACACGCCCCTTTGAGGGCCTTCTCCCGTGGTTTCATCCCGCTCCTCACGGAGTAGGGTTCCACGTTAAACCTTGTTCTTGATGTTTATTTTTCTCTATTTCGATGCTCTGTTTATCATTCCGCTTCCTATTTTATAACATGGTATCAGAGCGGGTCGATTCTCGAGGATTTCATGATTTGTTGTTTTTTTTCGAGATTCGATTGATTATTAGTATTCATGTATTATTCAAAAGTCGGTTCATATTCGAGAGGTTCTAGGGTTTCAAAAGAAACCTTAATTTTGGTTGGGCTTGTTCCTTCAAGCCTTCAGTCCATGTTCTTAGGCAAGGGCGCTGGCATCCATGCGGTGCCCTTCCTCCTTCGCAAAGGCGCTCCAGATCATGTACGAAGAAGCAGATCCTCGCAGAGGCGCTCCAAATCGACGAGCACCAGGAATCAGGCGGAGTCCCCTCAAGCATCACCTTCCCCCTTGCGGCACCACTCTTCCAAACAGGGTTGCGCGCCAAACAGCCTGGGTGGCGGTGCTTCCAGGCGGCGCCGACCCCAGCCTTCCACAGATCGGCCCAGGCGTGGTCAAGCATCCCAGATCGGCCCGCACCGCCTTCAAGCATCCCAGTCCTCAAGCATCCCAGATCGGCCCAGACGCGTTCAAACAGGCGTGCTCAAACAGGTGAGCCTCCCCGCACCGCCTTCAAGCATCCCAGATCGGCCCAGGCGCGCTCTAGACTTCAAGCATCCCAGTCCTCGCGCGGCTCCCAGGCGCCGCCTTCATCCCAGTCCTCCAAGCGTGCCCCCGATCGCCAGGAGCAACAGGCGGCGCCTCCTCGTACACGCGCATGCCCCAAAACGATGTCGCCCACCAACAGACAGGCAGCCCGCAGATCACGATCCTCTCACCTTCCTCTCCGGGATTTGGCGGTGGCATGGGATGACCTCCATCGGGACATCTCTCGTTCCAGGAAAGGGGTTCCCCGTATGGGAACCCTAAATAGACCCAAAGCAGGTCCGATGGCATGGAAAAAAAGTGCAAATAAAAAAGGGGGGGCTGTAAGATTAAGAAAAAAAATGAATTTGTTTTGAGAAAAGGGGTCGTACCCCTTTAACGGGGACCTGTTGAGCCTATTTTAAAAAAATTGAAAGGGTCCAAGAGGGGTCGAATGTAAAAACAAGGATGCTATAGTTTGGGCCCATTGTGGGCCAAGATTTTTTATTTAAAAAAATTTAAAAAAAAAGGCACGTACAACTCAAAAGCCGTACGCATTTTTGAAAACAAAAAAAATTGAAATGAAATGACGGCTATAAAAAAAGGTTAAAATAGCCGAAAAAATTTAAAAAAAATTACGGCTTAAAAAAATAAAGAAAAGCCACAAGAAGTTTTAAGTGATGTTTTGTCTCCATTTTTATCTTGTCTTCTCCCAACTTGGTCGACGTCCTTGTTTTCCGACAAGTATGGGAGAAAGGGGGAGTATATGTAGAGTCACAGGTCCTGTTGCAGATCCAGATTTTCCAGACTCCAGATTACAGACCATTCAGATTCCAGGCTCTACAGTTGTTCAGACTCGACGATTGATTCCGAGTCCAGTTTCAGACACGCACGAGTGTGCGGTCTTCAGTTTCGTGGTCCCCGCCATTCTTCTTGTTGTCAGGCCAAAGTTTTCACGTGAGCCATAGGGACTCCAGAGCAGAGGACCATTCCCTATGCCATTGAGTTCATGTGGTATCATAGGTACTCCAGAGTAGAGTATCATTCTCTGAGTCAGATGGGAGAGACCCAGTTCTCCGACGAGGAGACTTCAGGCGCAGTTTCAGACTCGATGGTCAGATTCCGAGTCTTCAGTTGACTCACACTCCAGCCCGTTCGTCCTCCTCACCTGCACGGCATGAGAAGCAACGTCCTCGACTGCATCAATGTGCGTGTTGGGTTGATATTGTCCGTAGTGTCCTGTAGCGTTGAGTTGAGTTCCTTTTTTGTTTGTCCAAGATGAGCATTGCATGCTCCAGCTTGAGGGGGAGTGTTGGAGTATTTGTTATGTGCGCCTATTGTGTTGTAGGAGGGTAAATGGATCCTGGAGGGATCCATTAACCCATCCAGTTGTTTAGTCCCACATTGTCCAGTGGTGGGACTTGGAGGCCCTGTGGAGGCTATATAAGGAGCCACAGACCTCCTGTAACAGATGAGAAAGTGCAATGCATAACACGCCCCTTTGAGGGCCTTCTCCCGTGGTTTCATCCCGCTCCTCACTGAGTAGGGTTCCACGTTAAACCTTGTTCTTAATGTTTATCTTTCTCTATTTCGATGCTCTGTTTATCATTCCGCTTACTGACGTAGCGATTGAGGTGCCTCATCCCATGCACCTCTAATGCGACAAGCAAGCTACTTTCTTCATTGCCACCAACCCAACCTTCCATAAGAGGATCGAGCATATCGAGGTAAACTATCACTACACTCGAGACATGATTCAGAAGGGTTTTATTCACCTCTCAAGTCAGCTCAAGATATCAGACAGCAGACATGTTCACCAAGGGCCTAACCAGAGGGTCATTCCAGAGATGTTGTTACAAGCTGAGATAGATATCTACGCTCCATCTTGAGGGAGAGTGTTGAGATATTAGTTATCTTTTATCACTTTTATGTATTCTCTTTTCATTCCATCTATATTATGTAATTTGCCCAACAGGTTTATTCTATATAAGAGAACCATAGGACCTCATTAATATGCAACTCATTATTTTCTCTCCACGTGATGTAATCTAAAGACTTCCCTTTATCTCCCATGCACTATATCTCTCTTGTCCAAAACATAGATCTCTATATCTTTGATTACACATCATATTGTCATCGGGTAGAGGACAGAGGAAATCTGTCTCCTTGGTAAGAAAGAATCTTATGGTTTAAACAGGAATTGCATCTCCATTGAGAAGATCGCTTCACATGATACAAAATCTTTTAATGCATACACCATGATCTTTATGTTGATGTATTCTCACACAACCATCATGTTGGTGAACTGACCAAAACAACACAACAACAACAACAATAACAAAGCCTTTTCCCACATTAAGTAGGGTCGCCTACATGGACTCTTTGCCTCCATTCAGATCTATCGTGGGTCATTCTCGAGCTTGGATCCATATAACTAAGATCCCTTCGGATAGTCTCATTCCAACACTTCTTGAGCTTTCCTCGTCCTCTCTTAGCCGTCTCAACATCACAATTTTCACATCTTCTAACTAGTGCATCAGTCG
The DNA here is from genome assembly GCA_037367405.1 of Ottelia alismoides. Taxonomy (NCBI): domain Eukaryota; kingdom Viridiplantae; phylum Streptophyta; class Magnoliopsida; order Alismatales; family Hydrocharitaceae; genus Ottelia; species Ottelia alismoides. Next base: position 103,221 of record JAZKJV010009714.1, read on the forward strand.
ACCTCCTTTGTAAATGATCAAACCATCTCAAATGGTTATCTAGCATCTTATCCTTTATCAAAGTTGAACCGACCAAACCCCATTATCTAAAAAACCAAACTGCATCTTCTGGCTTAAGTGTCTCATCATGAGAGAGAGCTTCTCTACATGCCAACCTTGTTGAACTCTGTAGGAGATTGTCTATTGATGGTGCATGCCTTTTCATCTCTGTATGACATAAAAAATCATTTTTTTCCCACAATTATTCTTCTCTTTCACGTGGTTATTTGACAAGCTTAATTGATCTCTGTTTCTCAAGTCATTTTACGAAGTGGGTGCCCACTTTAGCATTGTACCTCGTTTAGTTAAAAGTCCTACTCTTCTTCCCAAAAAGTCTATAACAAATATATAATACGTATGGAAGACCAAGAGGGGTATTGATTATACAAAAAGACATAGTAGTGCTAGTATATTTTTTACTACTTGCAGCTTACACTATTCACACTCCTCTATAACGTTGCCTAAGTTATTCATAGAGAAGCATCACAGCATAGCTTTGATCTCACAGTTGGCATTTACATGTTCGACAAAGACTTAACCCAGGTCGATGCTCTTCAAAGTTTCAAACATGTCGATATACATGTGTTTTCTATTATTGAGATATCTATATCTCTCCGTCTTTATTTTATATTTCATATTTCTTCTATCTTCTTTATGTAATTTTCCCATAGAGTTTTTCTCCTATATAAGAGAACTCTAGGGCTACGATGAATAAATAATTTTCTATTTCACACCTTTCCACATGGTATCAGAACGACAGTCCTAAGCCGGAGCATGTGCCCTAGCTATCCCATCCCATCAAAACCCTAACGTGGCCCTCCCTAGCCACCGCCACGATCTCCAGGTAGGGCAGCAGCTGCCCCGCCGCAGCAGCAGCCAAGGGTTGCCACCGTCGCCCGAAGCCGAACCACCAGCAGCCTCGCTGCTGCCACCACCATTGCCGGCAGCCTAGGGTTGCGCCGTCATCGCTGACACTAGCTGCTTACGGCTCCTCATTCAATGTCTTCTGAGGTCTGAAATTTTTAATCGCTCCAAAGAGGAAATTTGATTCCTGTTCAGTCTGATTTTCTGGTTTCTAGGGTGTGATTTGATCATCTAAAATCACCCTAATTACTCAGAGACATCTCCAACGGATGGAAGAGGTTGTGGTATGATTCTACACCCACAACCATTTTCCTACATGCTTGTGTAGATGCAAACATTCTTGTCTACAACCCCAGTCTTTGTCACTATTGTCATCATGTCAGAAAGCAGAGTCGACTCCAAAGTTGATTCCTCGCCCATGGGTGCCGTCAAAGGTCCAGCACCCATTGTCAAGATGGGTAGAACAAACTATGAATTATGGGCTATGCAATTCATGAGCCTAATGCAGTGTAACGACAAGAAGCACATCCTCACTTTGGATGAACCAAGCGACAAGACCGGGGTTAATGTCTCGTGGGAGGCAGATGACGCATATGCGTGCGTGTGGTTGTCTGGGACTGTGTCAATGGAGATAGCCAATGATATTCTGACTCAGCCTACTGCAAAGGTTATGTGGGATATTCATGCTGCTTAAGTCAAAGATACTGCAACTTCAGCATGATATCTTCACATCGAAGTAGAATGGGCGTCCTCTCCATACCCTATACACTTCTCTAAGGGGTATGGATGCATCTCTGATCAGTCTCAGACCTCTTCGGTTATGGATGCATCTTGTGGTAGATGGAGCTCTACATAATACCGTGGTCATGGTAACCGTGGCAGGGGAGGGGATAGTCGACCCCGTCAGTCGTGCACTTATTATCACAAGCCAGGCCACTTTAAGGATACATGCTATTCTAAGCATGGGTTTCTGCTTCAGCACAAGCTGCAGAGCAGACTCAACAAGTTGGTATTCCATCTCCTGCATCTGATTAGAGGTTCGATGAGCTAGCAGCACGGCTCAGAGAGATTATGCATGCTCCTGGGACAACTAGCTCTCCTCCAGGATCCTCAGAGGTAGCCGTCTCAGCATCAGCATCTGCATAAGGTGCAGCACATGCCTTAACTAGCTGTTACATGGTCGATTTGTCAGAATGGATTATGGACTCAGGAGCATCACATCATCTTGATGGTGACAGAGGATAGTTTAGTACATACAGACCGACTCAGCCAGGTAGATCGGTAATAATAGTAGATGGGACACTCTCTCATCACTGGTCAAGGGGAGGTGCAGTTAACTTCAGCAATGCGCCTTCAGAACATTCTTTATGCTCCTAATTTTTCTATGAATTTACTGTCCATTAGTCAAATCACCAAGGATTTACATTGTCGTGCCATATTTAACCCATCGTCTCTTGTGTTTCAGGACATTCTTACAAGCAGGGTGATTGGATCTGGCCGTGAGCAAGGAGCTCTTTATAGACTGGTCCAATCTCCATATGTTAGTGATTCATCTCTTCATACCAGATCAGTCTCTCCTTATGTGTGGCGCCTCCGATTTGGTCATCTTCCTCTGTAGAAGTCGTGTCATGTCCTTCCCCAGATTTTACCTCGCTCTACCTTTCAGTGCGAGGCATGCCAGCTGGGGAAGCATCACCGGTCTACCTTCTAGAGCCGTCAGGCTATAAGTAGTCAAAATATTTTGAGTTGTTTCATCTTGATATTTGAGCTCCGAGTCGTATCCCAGACCATCAGGGACAGATTTTATCTTATTGTTGTGGATGATTTTTCAGATTATCTTGGATTTTTCGTCTTCAAAACAAGTCTAATGTCGATCATGTCATTCAATCTGTCATTAATGAAATAAAGAATAGTTTCGAATGTCAAGTATATTCGTTCTGACAATGTGCTAGAATTATGTAGCCTTCAACTCTCACAGTTTCTAATAACCCTTGGTATTGTTCACCATACTTCATGTGCTTATACTTCCCAACAGAATGGGTGGTTGAACGCAAGCATCGTCACCTTTTGGATGTTACTAGGACCCTCTTGATCTAGAGTCATGCTCCTCATTCATACTGGGGGATGCGGTTCTAACTGCTTGCTACCTGGTGAATCGTATGTCCTCGTTTGTGTTGGAAGAGATGATCCCGTTCTCGATTGTGTTTCCCGAGAAGGATCTTTTCTCCCTCACTTCTCGTGTGTTTGGGTTAGTTGCCTCTGTTTATCATACGTCACCTGGTCATGATAAGCTCTCTCCTAGAGATGTCAAGTGTGTCCTTGTGGGGTATTCTAGGAATCAAAAGGGATATCGTTATTTTGATCATGTTCGTAGGAAGTATTGTGTAAGTGTAGATGTCATTTTTTTGAGTCTATGATGTTTTTCTCTCCTACAAGTGATAAGTTGATTCCTTCGAAGTCTGGAGACGATGTATACATGCTTTTATCTCTGATTTTGCCTACCCCAGGCTCTACTTCTTCACCACCTTCCTCACCATCTTCTCCACCTCCACTACTTCCACTTGATGCACCCATTTAGTTTCCACAAGCTTACCGGCGTCAACCTCGTGCTCATGTGCCTCCTCCATCATCCAACACGCCCCAGGTACCGTATAAGCACTTGGTTTATGTTGATAGCACTGGTGATTTGCATTTACAACAGGATATGCAGGAGGTTTTAGATGTTCCACTCTCGGTCACTGAAGTGGTTGAGGACCTTGATATGTCCATTGCCCTACGGAAGCAAAGGCGTACATGTACTATGTATCCCCTTGCTTCCCACGTTTCCCTTGCACGTCTCTCAGAGGACTTTCAGAGGTTTGTTGTGGGCCTATCTGTTGTGGAGATACCACTGTAATATCAGGAGGCATTGTCATGGAAATCCATATCGATATCGATATCGTGTGGATACGATATTTCGACGATATATCGGTGATATATCGCCGAAATGTCGCCATATCGACGCACTTTTGTGAAGGAAATGCCTGAAAAGGAGGATATATCGCCATATCGACATCGATATCAGTCTCATCACGATATCGATATATCGGTTATATATCGCCGATATATCGCGATATTTCCTTCCATGGCATTGCAGGTTAGTCAATGGCGTCTAGCTATGGAGGAAGAAATGGCTACGATACAGTCTTGTGGCACGTGGAGTGTTGTACATGCTCGCCCTGGTGCATCTATTATTGGGAGCAAGTGAATGTTTACGGTGAAGCGTCGTGTTGACAGTACAGTTGATAGATACAAGGCTAGACTTGTTGCTTGTAGGTTTACCTAGATAAATGGGGTGGATTATTAGGATACATTTCTCCAGTCGCTCGTCACTCTACACTAAGGATTCTTATCTCTATCGTTGTGGTACATGGTTGGCCTCTATTTCCGTTAGATGTCAAGAATGCTTTCTTTTATGGTGACTTGCAGGAAGAAGTCTACATGCAGCAGCCTCCAGGGTTTATTACTGAGGGGGAGTCTCATATGGTGTGCATACTTCACAAGGCTATTTATGGCCTTAAGCAGAGTATGAGAGATTGGTTTCAGAAGCTCTCAGAGTTGATTGAACAACAGGGGTCTGTCAGATCTACTGCAGATCACTTTCTTTTAGTTAAGAGATCTCACAGAGGTACGGTTGCTATTCTGGTCTATGTGGATGACATCATTGTTACAGGGGATGATGAGAAGGATATTCAGGCAGTTAAAGATTTTCTTGGACAATAGTTTGTGGCCAAGGTCCTTGGCAATCTTCGTTACTGTAACATCCGCGATCCACGTAAACCCGAACTCGACCCGAATAAGGTCTGACTAACTCAATAAAGTTATCTGACAACATTAGATAACCTAAAATGATCAATTGATTGAGAATCAAAAGTCGTTCGGGTGAAATCGACAAAAAATCGGTCGCATCGTAATGCGCGCCGTGAAAAAGCCGCGACGCAAATTCGGAAACCGCGAAATGAACCGAAACCCTCATTAGATCCGATTCGACGAAACAAGACCAACGGAATCGACCGTTCGTCAATCGAAGGTCGTTTGATATTTTTAAATCACAAAATTTAATCTTAAACAAAAATCGTATCCGAAAATTTCAGGTATTCAAAACCCGATCGGAAGTATGCCAATATTATACTCATTTTGATCGTCGTTCTGAGACGATCAAATCAGGACATTGCGATTCGAAATCCGAGGACCGATGCGCGATTACGGTCAACTTTAAGTATTTCAAATAAAGAGATTTTTTGTTTTAAAAATAATAATAATAATAAAACTGTACAGACAACAGTCTGTCCCCTTTCAAAACAATTGTTTGTAATATATATATATATAATTAAATTAGAATTAATATATATAATACAGGTTTTTGACATCATGGATGATGTCATGAGGATGATATCATAATTTGTAAAATATATATAAAGGGAAAAGAGGAAGCTTCATGGAAGCTCCCTCTTTTGTCTTATTCTAGAACATCCTCCCTCCTATCCCTATATAAGGCCAAACCCAACGTGGGGAGCCCATTTTCCTATCCCCCTTTCTCCCTTTTCATTCCCCATTTTTTTATTTCCATTCTTCCTCCTAAAATCCCAGCCGAAGGGGCTTTTTTCTCCAATTTGGCTGGAAATCTGCTACTGATTTTGGACTGTTGGAGACCCAGATTTTGCAATTGTTGCTTCTTTCAGCTTCAGATCAGCCCTCCCAGCTTTGCATGCAAATTTAGCTTCAAAATTTAAAGATTATTAGGTACAAATCCAATCTCCTTCCCCATCCTGTTGCTGTCATGCATGTACAATGTAAGACCCTTATTGTTGTCATTCATACATCCTATCCCTATTTCTTTTTGGTAGATTTTCTATGATCTTGGTACAACAAAAAAATAATCAATAATACAATCTCAAAAAAAAATAAAAAAAAAAATAAAATCCAAACTATCTGGCAGGATCTTGCCACTCTTCTTCAATCATATATTTCCACCAGTTGCCAGTGTAGTAACATATCAAGGATTCATTTACGAATGGTTGTCTCCAGTCTTGCATCCAATATCTAAACAACATCCTCCTTAATGCATATTCCTGGTGTAATTGTTTTCAGTAAATACTTATGTTTCACAGGGATCTAATCTTTTGATTTATATTGATTTCAATATACTCGCATCATGGTCATGAAAAGGAGACACTGAAAATTTTCTAGAACTCATTGCCAGCATTCTTCATGCATGTGTCCCATTTCCAGATGTTGACTACGCATGAGAAGCTCACTGCCATCTTGGAAAGATTGGTCTTAATGTTGATGTAATGTTTGAACTACTTTAGTGAATTTATAATTATCGGATGCATGGATTGGGAAAAGATGTTTGAAGAAATGCCCATTTAAGTTTACAATAATTGCAGATTACATGTAGAATTTGTATGATTATGAAGCATTAGAAAATGTTTCAAAAGAGGCGCTACTTAGGATAGCATGCCGATGCCATCATACACTTCAAGGATACCCTGCAATTTCCTATTGTTGTAATTTGATATATTCATCCTTGCTATCAGATATAGGTATCTGTCTGGCCACTAAAACCTTTTAAGTGACTACCAAAGTTTCACTTATGTTGCTTCGTTACAATATTCATTATTCCTCTCCTCTTGCTTGATATTGTTGTACAAATTTATAAATTTTAGGGTGTTGGAAATCGATGTCATGAAAAGCATGAAATAGATGAGATCGAGGCATAACTCAAACCTTGTGAAAGAAGTTAGTACAAGATTTTAGCTTTCCATGCTATCGTTATAGGAACGTTAGTTGCTCCCACTACTAAGTATATTGCCTTGTATCAAGGTTCTAAACAAAATCTATCATTTAATTTATATTAGATGAAAATATATTTATATATATAAACGGTGATATTCGAAAATCTGCAGATGATGCTTGATCTTATTATCCTTATTTGCTATCCATTCTCGCTACATCAATATTTTTGGCATACTGAGAGATTGAGAGATTGACGTCGAATTCTGATGTTAAATCACTTGCAAATGAAATCAGACTTACAAATGAGAAGTTTATGATGCAATCCAAACCCTCTACTAATGTTCATCATTTAAATTCGACATTTATAATTAACCGCTATAGTTCTAGAACACTAGTTGTAACCCTTGTCCACTATGCCCATCTCCTCTTGCTTGTGTTTTCTCTAAAGATCTTGGATCTAGGGTGAATGATGTGATTAGTGGAGAATGGTTTTCTCACGACACATACAATATATGAGATTGAGAAAGAAAGATGAAATCATGTACATCCTTAAGATGATCAAATTGTGAAAAGTGACGGTCATGGTGCTCCTTACACCTGACCCTGCGAGGGCGCGGTGACCCTCAACTGGGCGGGAGAAAGGAAGCCCAGTTAGGGCAGCGGCCGCCAAGTGCGCGGGTCTAGGATCCCAGTCCTTTCACGGTTTTTACGCGAGCTCGCAGTGTTTTTACCCCTCGTTGGGATCCCGACTTTAGACCAGTTCCGCTGACCCTTTGTTTTAGGATACCCAGGCGGGGGATCCTCGGTTTTAGTTTTCCGTACGAGCTCGATTGCCCGTTACCGGTCGGGCTGTTTTTCTAGAGTGACTTTTCCGGGAAGTCCCTCTCACCCGTCTTAGTGGCGTAGTTTTGGAGTATACCTATCCCTCTATTGGACCGCGCTTCCAATTAGAGGGCGAAACGGAAGAGCCATTTGCAGGCTTCCTCACCGCTTGAGTTTACTTCACCAACAGACTTGGCGATTCTACATCCAGATTATCCATATCTACATCTAAAACATCGAGAGTTGCATCTGAGAGACTTACAGTGAAGGTTTGGAGGAAATTACAATTAAAATTAAGTTGATTGGAAGTGACTATTATCTGATTCAAAATCCCTTTAAGTTAGTGGACGTGTTGGGAACTTAGTTAGGATGCATTATACAACACCGCATGCCTACGGAGGCACCCCAACCCTAAGGTACTTTTAAATACCTTAGAGTCGTAGTGTGAGGCTACACAAATACCAAGACTACAGACTATCCACTAACTTAAAAGGAGTAAATAGAATTAAGGATCAAATCCATCATCATCATATCAGTCCATTATCGAAAACCATGCCATAATCGCAATGACAAGAAATTAGCAATTACATGTGCCATCAAGTTTCACAACATGATCTACAAGATCTAGAATCATGATCTTAAAACGCAGGAAATCATTATATGTTAGGGTTTGTCATCTAAACTTTATATAAATATATATGGGAAGAATGAGAAAAAGGGGTGACCAGGTGAACTACCTACCAAACAGTTGAAAACCTTTTTACTTGCGCAAGTAGATGTAAATTGTACTTGTTCCACCTTTCTACTTGCTCTCTTTTGCACATAATAAATTACTTGATAATTATTTTAAACTGCGGATTAGTATTCACAATTGTGACTCCTCTTCTTCCTTGCACGCATGGCAGGCAAGGAGCCTGTTGTTCAGTAGCAGTTCATGATTCTAGGAGGCAGGGTATACACCAGACGGTATGATTTATTTTGTTCAGTTTTTGGTTGGTTGATTATGTATAATGCTTCACTTCTGTTAAGTCAGATTATTTTTGGGATATTGTATGTACTAGCAGACATTGTACATGTTGTAAAATTATATGCAAAATTAATGAAATGAATTTCCGGTGCCATTTGTCTCTTTTAGCTTGTGGTTATGATTATGAATGTGAATTTCATCTATAGCTTCAGCGCGAAAAACTTCCCCATAAATTTATGCTTTTAATGCGATATCAGTGAATGGAATGTTGCGAAAGGTGTGTAAACGGGTACCCGGATCCTCGGGGGTTCACATTTTTGGTATCAGAGCAGTGGTACCCCAATACGCACATTCGCGGTATTATAATTCCGATCGCATTAAGTTCTCGGATAGGGACAGTCTTTCTGACTTGTCGTGAGTCTTAGTAGGGAAAATATGACATTCATATTCAATTACCACAGAAGTCACCAATTTCATTAATTCATATTATATCCCAAGAAGAGAAAAAGCATATATGATAAGTATCTGCGAATGGTACTTTTATGACTAAAAATGGTTCTCATGCAGAGCCATGGCATCCCGACCAGACCAGGAGACGACTAACCAACTAGCACACATACTGACTACTCTTATCGACCTTTCCATGTTCTATTTGATTCTGGTGCGGCGCATTCTTTTCTTGCTTCGAGACTACTAGTTTCTTTAGGTAAAGTCGCAGAGACTCTTTCTTCCCCATATCACATCCGAGGGTCAGATGGCCAGTTGTTTATCATTTCCCTGATAGTCAGGCACTTGTCCGTACAGATTGGCGATCATGAGATGATCGCAGATTGTCTACTCTTACAGCTTGATGAGTTTGACTTGATTTTGGGCATGGATTGGTTATCCGCTCATCATGCGCTTGTTGATTGCTTTAGGAAGACGGTTGTCTTCAGAATTCCAGATCTACCCGAGTTCACTTTTGAGGGTACTATACATGACTCCACCATGGAGTACATTTCAGTGTTGCGAGCTCAGCGACTTGTTGATCAGGGATGTGATTCATACCTTGCATTTGTTCGGGAGGTATCTGATCAGGAACCGATGACACAGGACATCAGAGTAGTATCTGAATATCCAGATGTTTTTCCTGATGAGCTAACAGGACTATCTCCTGAGAGAGAGATTGAGTTCGAGATCACATTACTACCAGATACACAGCCGATCTCGATGGCTCTTTACCGCATGGCACCAGCTGAGCTGAGAGAGATGAAGGTGCAGTTACAGGTGTTACTTGATTTGGAATTTGTGAGGCCGAGCACTTCACCTTGGGGTACTCCGGTTCTATTTGTCAAGAAAAAGGATGGATCCATGAGGTTATGCATTGATTACAGGCAGTTGAACAAGAGAACGGTGAAGAACCGTTATCCTTTGCCACGCATCGATGATTTGTTCGACCAGCTCCCGGAATCTTCGGTGTTCTCGAAGATCGATCTTTGCTAAGGCTACCATCAGCTGAGGATTCGCGAGTCGGATATTCCGAAGACAGCCTTCAGGACTCGCTATGGACACTACGAGTTTGTGGTAATGCCGTTTGGGCTCACCAATGCACCTGCGGCTTTCATGGATATGATGAACCGGATCTTCCGTCCATACTTGGACAAGTTTGTAGTGGTGTTCATTGATGATGTGCTCATTTACTCATGAAATGAATGAGATCATGCGAATGATCTACGGACTGTCTTGGATACATTACGGGAGCACAAGCTATATGCCAAGTTGAGCAAGTGTGAGTTCTGGTTGTCCCAGGTCTCATTTCTCGGGCATATCATTTCTGGAGCAGGCATTATAGTTGATCCTGTGAAGATAGATGCAGTTATGTCTTGGGAGCAGCCCAAGACTGTCACGCAGATTCGGAGCTTCCTTGGGCTAGCAGGTTATTACAGACGCTTCGTCAGCGGATTTTCACGCATTGTTCGCCCTCTGACACGGTTGACGCCATGGAAGGACATATCGATATCGATATCGTTTCGATATCGTGTCGATATCGATATATCGGTGATATATCGCCGATATATCGCCGATATATCGCTATATCTAGGAATCTTTCTGAAGAAAATGCCTGAAATCGGATATATCGATATATCGATTTCGATATCGGTCCCATGTCGATATCGATATATCGGCGATATATCGCCCATATATATCGGGATACGGCCTTCCATGGTTGACGCAGAAGGGAGTTCCATTCATTTGGGATGAATCATGTGAGCAGGCCTTCCAGACACCGAAGGAGAGATTGACTACAACACCTATTCTTGCTCTTCCTTCAGGCACTCAGGACTATGCAGTCTACACAGATGCATCTGGAAAATGTCTAAGAGCAATGTTGATACAGAGAGGACAGGTGATTGCTTACACATCACGACAGTTGAGACCGCATGAGCGGAACTATCCCACACACGACTTGGAGTTGGCAGCAGTTGCCTTCGCCTTGAAGATCTGGCGCAATTATCTTTATGGAGTGAATTTCGAGATTTTCACTGATCATAAGAGCCTAAAGTACATCTTTGATCAGAAGGAGCTGAATATGAGGTAGCGCAGATGGCTCGAACTGCTGAAGGATTATAATTGCACGATCTCTTACCATCCCAATAAGGGAAACGTGGTGGCTGATGCACTTAGCAGGAGAGCGCATGCAGAGGGTACGGCGAACTGGCTATACACGTGGGATATGCTTGCATCTTTGAGCGATTGGCATCCTCAGGAGAGCGCATCCATATCTACCATCGTGCCTCCTCGATACAACAGCCTTTGGGATCGTATCGTCAAAGGCCAGAAGACAGATCCTTGGATCCGAAATAGATACATGCGCGCCATCAAGGACGAATTAGATGATTTTGTTGTGATGGAGTCTATTTTATGGAAGGCAGGACGGGTCGTTGTACCCAATGACGAGCAACTTCGCAGAGACATTCTGGGTGAGGCACACAGTTCACGGTTATCTATCAATCCAGGTAGTACGAAGATGTACCGTGATCTACGTCAACATTTCTGGTGGGATGGAATGAAGCGCGATGTAGCGCAACATGTCAGAAGATGCATGACCTGTCAGATGGTCAAGGCCGAGCACAGGAGACCGCCAGGATTACTACAATCTCTACCCATTTCCGAGTGGAAATGGGAGAGCATTTCTATGGATTTTATCACAGGTCTGTCGAAGACACCGGGTGGCCATGATTCCGTTTGGGTCGTTGTTGATAGGTTGACCAAGTCAGCCCATTTCATACCTGTCAACACGACTTACACTCCATCCAGATTGGCCAAGCTCTATGTACAGAACATTATCAGGCTGCATGGTATACCACGAGAGGTGGTGTCTGACAGGGATTCGAGATTTACATCGTATTATTGGCATCAGTTCATGTCAGCACTACAGACAGAGCTGAAGATGAGTCCTGCATATCTTCCGCAGACAGATGGGCAGAGTGAGCGCACCATCAGACACTAGAGGATTTGCTCCGCGCTTGCACTTTGGACTGGAAAGGGTCATGAAAGGACCATCTGCCATTAGTAGAATTCACGTACAACAACAACTATTACTCCAGTATTGGCATGGCACCATTCGAAGCCCTATACGGGCGGAGATGCCTCACACCTCTCAGTTGGCGTGAGGTAGGTGATCAAGCTTTATATTCCGTAGATCTCTTGGAGGAGACTGAGAGAACTGTTGATCTTGTGAGACGGAGGCTTCTGACAGCACAGAGCCGTCAGAAGAGCTATGCAGACCGTCGAAGAAGAGATTTGGAGTTTCAGGTATCCAATATTTTTCTCTTGCTCCTTTTGCAAATTAACTAAATCTCATATTAACAACATTCCTATAAATTATAGGTTGGAGATTGGGTATTTCTCCGCGTGTCTCCCATAAAGGGAGTGCAGAGATTCGGTGTTCGTGGCAAGTTGGCGCCGTGATATGTTGGACCTTTTGAGATTCTGGCTAGAGTGGGGAAGGTTGCACACCGAGTAGCCCTTCCTCTACATCTATCAGCTATTCACGACGTCTTCTATGTATCCAACCTGAGGAGTATGTGCACGATCCACAACACATCATTAGTTACGAGAATCTCGACGTGGAGCCAGACTTGACTTATGAAGAGAGGCTAGTGCAGATCATTGACAACACTGTGAAGAAGCTCCGCAGCAAAGAAATTCCATTGGTCAAGGTGTTGTGGCACCGACATGGCGTCGAGGAAGCAACGTGGGAGACCGAAGCCGACATGCGGGCACGATACCTACAGCTTTTCTGATGTAATAAGCAAAACAAGTTGTTGTAATTAGATACATGATAAATATATGGCTTGTTTTCTCTTTGAGGTTTTTATGGGTTCAAAACCCTTTGAGGTTTTTATGGCCGTATAAAATTCAAGACAACTAATGACCTTGACTCGAGTCTCGAGGACGAGACTCCCTTTGAGGTTTTTATAATTGTAACATCCGGGATCCACGTAAACCCGAACTCGACCCGAATAAGGTCCGACTAACCCAATAAAGTTATCTGACAACATTAAATAACCTAAAATGATCAATTGATTGAGAATCAAAAGTCGTTCGGGTGAAATCGACAAAAAATCGATCGCATCGTAATGCGCGCCGTGAAAAATCCGCGACGCAAATTCGAAAACCGCGAAATGAACCAAGACCCTCATTAGATCCGATTCGACGAAACAAGACCAACGGAATCGACTGTTCGTCAATCGGAGGTCGTTTGATATTTTTAAATCACAAAATTTAATCTTAAACAAAAATCGTATCCGAAAATTTCGGGTATTCAAAACCCGATCGGAAGTATGCCAATATTATACTCATTTTGATCGTCGTTCTGAGACGATCAAATCAAGACATTGCGATTCGAAATCCGAGGACCGATGCGCGATTACGGTCAACTTTAAGTATTTCAAATAAAGAGATTTTTTGTTTTAGAAAAATAATAATAATAATACTGTACAGACAACAGTCTGTCCCCTTTCAAAACAATTGTTTGTAAAATATATATATATACATAATTAAATTAGAATTAATATATAATACAAGTTTTTGACATCATGGATGATGTAATGAGGATGATATCATAATTTGTAAAATATATATAAGGGGAAAACAGGAAGCTTCATGGAAGCTCCCTCTTTTGTCTTATTCTAGAACATCCTCCCTCCTATCCCTATATAAGGTCAAACCCAACGTGAGAAGCCCATTTTCCTTTCCCCCTTTCTCCGTTTTCATTCCCCGTTTTTTTATTCCCATTCTTCCTCCTAAAATCCCAGCCGAAGGGGCTCTTTTTCTCCAATTTGGTTGGAAATCTACTACTGATTTTGGACTGTTGGAGACCCAGATTTTGGAATTGTTGCTTCTTTCAGCTTCAGATCAGCCCTCCCAGCTTTGCATGCAAATTTAGCTTCAAGATTTAAAGATTTTTAGGTACAAATCCAATCTCCTTCCCCATCCTATTGCTGTCATGCATGTACAATGTAAGACCCTTATTGTTGTCATTCATACATCCTATCCCTATTTCTTTTGGTAGATTTTCTATGATCTTGGTACAACAAAAAAATAATCAATAATATCAATCTCAAAAAAAATCCAAACTATCTGGCAGGATCTTGCCACTCTTCTTCAATCATATATTTCCACCAGTTGCCAGTATAGTAACATATCAAGGATTCATTTACGAATGGTTGTCTCCAGTCTTGCATCCAATATCTAAACAACATCCTCCTTAATGCATATTCCTGGTGTAATTGTTTTCAGTAAATACTTATGTTTCACAGGGATCTAATCTTTTGATTTATATTGATTTCAATATACTCGCATCATGGTCATGAAAAGGAGACACTGAAAATTTTCTAGAATTCATTGCCAGCATTCTTCATGCATGTGTCCCATTTCCAGATGTTGACTACGCATGAGAAGCTCACTGCCATCTTGGAAAGATTGGTCTTAATGTTGATGTAATGTTGGAACTACTTTAGTGAATTTATAATTATCGGATGCATGGATTGGGAAAAGATTTTTGAAGAAATGCCCATTTAAGTTTACGATAATTGCTCCCACTACTAAGTATATTGCCTTGTATCAAGGTTTCAAACAAAATCTATCATTTAATTTATATTAGATGAAAATATATTTATATATATAAACGGTGATATTCGAAAATCTGCAGATGATGCTTGATCTTATTATCCTTATTTGCTATCCATTCTCGCTACATCAATATTTTTGGCATACTGAGAGATTGAGAGATTGACGTCGAATTCTGATGTTAAATCACTTGCAAATGAAATCAGACTTACAAATGAGAAGTTTATGATGCAATCCAAACCCTCTACTAATGTTCATCATTTAAATTCAACATTTATAATTAACTGCAATAGTTCTAGAACACTAGTTGTAACCCTTGTCCACTATGCCCATCTCCTCTTGCTTGTGTTTTCTCTAAAGATCTTGGATCTAGGGTGAATGATGTGATTAGTGGAGAATGGTTTTCTCACGACACATACAATATATGAGATTGAGAAAGAAAGATGAAATCATGTACATCCTTAAGATGATCAAATTGTGATAAGTGTCGGTCATGGTGCTCCTTACACCTGACCATGCGAGGGCGCGGTGACCCTCAACTGGGCGGGAGAAAGGAAGCCCAGTTAGGGCAGCGGCCGCCAAGTGCGCGGGTCTAGGATCCCAGTCCTTTCACAGTTTTTACGCGAGCTCGCAGTGTTTTTACCCCTCGTTGGGATCCCGACTTTAGACCAGTTCCGCTGACCCTTCGTTTTAGGATACTCAGGTGGGGGATCCTCGGTTTTAGTTTTCCGTACGAGCTCGGTTGCCCGTTACCGGTCGGGCTGTTTTTCTAGAGTGACTTTTCCGGGAAGTCCCTCTCACCCGTCTTAGTGGCGTAGTTTTGGAGTAGACCTATCCCTCTGTTGGACCGCACTTCCAATTAGAGGGCGAGACGGAAGAGCCATTTGCAGGCTTCCTCACCGCTTGAGTTTACTTCGCCAACAGACTTGGCGATTCTACATCCATATTATCCATATCTACATCTAAAACATCAGGAGTTGCATCTGAGAGAGTTACAGTGAAGGTTTGGAGGAAATTACAATTAAAATTAAGTTGATTGGAAGTGACTATAATCTGATTCAAAAACCCTTTAAGTTAGTGGACGTGTTGGGAACTTAGTTAGGATGCATTATACAACACCGCATGCCTACGGAGGCACCCCAACCCTAAGATACTTTTAAATACCTTAGAGTCGTAGTGTGAGGTTACACAAATACCAAGACCACAGACTATCCACTAACTTAAAAGGAGTAAATAGAATTAAGGATCAAATCCATCATCATCATATCAGTACATTATCGAAAACCATGTCATATTCGCAATGACAAGAAATTAGCAATTACATGTGCCATCAAGTTTCACAACATGATTTACAAGATCTAGAATCATGATCTTAAAACGCAGGAAATCATTATATGTTAGGGTTTGTCATCTAAATTTTATATAAATATATATGGGAAGAATGAGAAAAAGGGGTGATCAGGTGAACTACCTACCAAACAGTTGAAAATATTTTTACTTGCGCAAGTAGATGTAAATTGTACTTGTTCTACCTTTCTACTTGCTCTCTTTCGCACATAATAAATTACTTGATAATTATTTTAAACTGCGGATTAGTATTCACAATTGTGACTCCTCTTCTTCCTTGCACGCATGGCAGGCAAGGAGCCTGTTGTTCAGTAGCGGTTCATGATTCCAGGAGGCAGGGTATACACCAGACAGTGTGATTTATTTTGTTCAGTTTTTGGTTGGTTGATTATGTATAATGCTTCTCTTCTGTTAAGTCAGATTATTTTTGTGCAGACGCTTCTTTGGTCAAGTGGAGACGGCCGCGAATCGCGGATGGGGCGGCGGTGACATCTCAAAGATGCGTGGTGGAGGTACGTGGCGTCCCTTTTCTATCCCGTTCTGCACATTGTCTCTCGAAGATCATCGGCAACTGGGGCCAGGTCGTTTCGGTTCTGGACGATGGCCTGTCGCCCGGTTCTGATTGGGCATGCATGAGGATTTTGGTGGAATGCTCCTCTACCTTGTGTCTCTCCATGAGAGGCAAGGCTCTTGTTGAGAAGCTCTCCATCGGCAGATGGTCTTTCAAGCTGGAATTTTTCTTCCCGCCGCCGGACGATCCCCCCCAGCCTCCTCCTTCCTCCGGCAACGGCGTCTCGTCCGTTGATATCCTCGGCGGTTCATCTTCCAATTGCCACGTGGCACAGTGCAGCGATATTATCCAACCGCCGCATATTCAGGGTTATCATTATGATCTGTCTGCTGGATTTCTTTCTTCTTGGGAAGCGGAAAGGTCACACCCTCTCCAACATGGGAGCCTGTTCGAGATCGATTCGCCTCAGAGTAATTTTTCTGTTATTCCCGATCCTCTGAACCACGGGGTGGTCCCTTCCTATTCCATGGCGGTTACTATTCCGACTTTCGGGTCGGACCTTGATAGCAATCAATGCAAATGCAATTCTCGGGCGTTATATGATCCGATAACAGAAGAAGGTCGTCTATTATGCTATTCGGACTTTCCGTGCCCTAAACCGGTTACTTCTATTCCCTTCGGCCAGACGCTCTCATCCGATCTTCAGCACTCAATCGCTTCGACAACTCTTATCGTCTCGATGGATACGGTTTCCCAGGGGGTGCTTCCTCGATCTTGGCTGGTATGTTTCCTCACAGTGGTGCTCTGCCTTATCTCACTAATCGAAGCTCTATGTCTAATGGCGACGCTGTGGCCTCCTCTATGACTGTTCCTTCGGCTTCACCGCCCTGCTTCGGCTCATCCTGGAGCTCCTGGAATGAATTTTGTGCGTCTCCGACGAGATTTGGACGCGTTTATTCTCGACGCCTGGACTTGCTTAATCATGATCCCCCCTCGCCGACTCGCGACGATGTTGCTGAGGCGGCAGGGCTTCGCCGGGCCGGCCAGCGTCGCCCCCTGGTCTAGCGGATATTGGCTGATTACTTTTGTTGTTTTTTGGGCCCATTTTTGTTGTAATCTTAATGAAGATACTATCTTGGAACGTTCGTGGATTGGGCGATCCGGTTCGACGTCAGGCCTTGGGTTCACGCATTCGCGATTGGGATTGCGATGTGGTTTTTATTCAGGAAACTAAACTTGCGGGTGTCGACGACGCCATGTGGAAATCGTTTGGGGCAGGTTCTGTTGATGCTTTTTGCTCCTTGGATGCGGTTGGTGCCTCTGGTGGCGTTATTATTGCTTGGCGCTCTTCCAGATTCTCGTTCGTTTGTCATCGATTGGGACGCCACTCTATCACTGCTACACTTCGTCACGTGGAATCAAATACTTCCTTGGCTTTTTCATGTGTTTATGCGCCTTCATGCCACCTCGATCGGCGATTATTATGGGAGGATTTGAATGCTGATGCTGCGACCCTTGGGAACATCCCTTGGATTGTGGGGGGGGGATTTTAATGTCACTCTTCTCGCTTGCGACCGCCCTCGTGGTAGAGGGGGTCGGGATCCCGGCTCTAGTGACTTTTTGGATTTCGTTCATGGCTTGGCTCTCGAAGACTTGGTGGCAAATGATATTTCCTACACTTGGCGCAACTCATCTTCTCGATCGCGTCTGGACAGATTTTTTGCTAATAATGGCTGGATGGAAGCCTTCCCTCTATGTTCGATTTCTTCTAGGCCGCGTTCCTTTTCTGATCACTCTCCCATAATTTGGGAGGCTAACGACTCTTCCCGTCCGCGTGGTATTTTCCGATATGAGAGATGCTGGCTACTGGAATCAGACTTTAAGGACCTGGTCCGCAACCACTGGTCTCAGCTTTCCTTCCCCGGACATGCGGCTCGACGCTTTGATCTCAAGCTTTCGTCGCTTCGTCGAGCCCTCGCCGCTTACAAATTTTCGACCCGGCAGGCTAGACTTTTCGCTCGGAGCAACGCGGAGGAAATCATTCTTCGGATTGATCGTTTGGAGAACGATAGGGAGCTCTCTCCTCAAGAATTATCGGAACGATCTTCGGCTTCTCGCACTATCTTGGAGGACGACAGGAAGAGGGCCATCGAATGGAGGCAACGCTCTCGTATTAAGTGGATTAAGAGCGGCGACGCTAACACGGCTTTTTTCCACCGGATCGCCAGTGCTCGCAAGCGCGCTAATCGTATCTCGTCCATGGATATTGGGGGCGTCACTGTTCAGGGCTCTCGCGCTATCGGATCCGCATTGGTGGATCACTTCAAGAACTTCTTTGATCGCCAAGCCTCCTCTTCTTGGCGATGGTATGCCGACGGGATTCCCTCTTTAGCCACCGCAGATGCAAATATCTTAATTCGGCCCTTTTCGCTGGAGGAACTTAAGAGGGCGGCTTGGGACCTCAACGCCGACGCATCCCCCGGCCCCGATGGTTTCCCTATCTCCTTTTATAGGGACTTCTGGGACGTGATCTCTAATGATATTCTTGATGTCGCACTCGAATTTTGTAACGGAAATCGGGGATTCGACAGGCTTAACCGGGCCTCCATGGTTCTTATTCCTAAGTCTCAGGGGGCTTCTCGCATCGAGGATTTTCGTCCTATTGCTATTTCCAATGGCGTCTACTTGATCATTGCTAAGGCCTTGGCTATTCGACTAGCCCCCCTCCTCGACTCTCTAATTTCTCCCGCTCAGGCCGCTTTTGTCCAGGGGCGAAAGATCTCCGACTGCTACACTCTCGCGTCTGCAATCATTGACGGTTGGCATAGAAATGGCACGAAGGGGATTTTATGGAAAATCGATTTTGCGAAGGCCTACGACTCCTTGGATTGGCGCTTCCTTTGGGGGGTTCTTAAGGCTCGGGGCTTCCCTCCACTGTGGATCTCATGGGTTAGACGATGCGTTACTACTGTCTCTTTCTCACTGTCTTTGAATGGTCGGCCGACCGGGGGATTTTTTCAGCCTCGGAGAGGGGTTCGTCAGGGCTGCCCCCTCGCCCCTCTCCTCTTCGTTCTGGCAGCTGACGTCTTGCCACGCATGATCCAAGGGGTGGCTAATGCGGGTTATACTCGCGGATGTTTTTTGGATAACCTGCATATCCCTTTACTTCAATTCGCGGACGACACACTTTGCTTTATTGAGGGAGACCGGTCTCACGCCTTGGGAATGGCCACTACGATTCAACTCTTTTGCGAGATCTCAGGGCTCCATATCAACGGCGCTAAATCAAGAATGGTCCCGTTTGGCTTCTCGGCTCTTGAGGCCGGGGAATGCTCCTCTATTTTGGGGGCTTCCATCTGGGAGCTCCCGCTCGAATACCTGGGTCTGCCCCTCTCTCTTGGCCGGCCGCGCTTGCGGGACTATCAAAGGGTGATTGATAAGGTTGAGGGCAGATTAGCTGGTTGGCGATCGTCAATTCTATCCAAGGGCGGTCGTTTAGTGCTTATCAAATCGGTTCTCTCGGCTATCCCCATATATTTCTTCTCGGCTCGCGGATTGCCCAAAGGAATCCGTATTCGCCTGGATAAAGCAATGAGGCGCTTCTTGTGGGGCAAGAACGGTTCGGACAGAAGAGGCCTGCACTTGGTTGGGTGGGACGACATCTCTCGGCCGAAAAGTGATGGGGGTCTTGGCGTTAGGCGCCTGGAGGCGATGCGTGAAGCGTGGCTCCTCAAGTGGGCGATGAGGCTTCTGGGCCGGGACGAGAGCTTCATGCTACAATGTATTCGCGTGGCTGCGGGTCATGCTTTTGCAACCGTTTTTGGCGGCTTCTCCGTGGGTCCCTCCCATTATTTCTGGCGCGATGTCCTCTATGTTTTCAACACTAATCGCTCGCTGGTTGCTCCGGTTATTGGCGATGGGAGATCTTTTCGATTCTGGACTGTGGATTGGTCCGGGAAGGGCATTCTCATGAACCTTTTTCCTCGTCTATACGCGATGGCCGGGGACAAGCTCGCTACGGTGGCCTCTTGCTGGGACAATGGCGTCTGGTGCCCTATCTTTCTGGGCACTCTATCTGACCAGCGATTCTCTGATTTCACGGCTATGTTGACTCTTCTTGCGGACGCTTCCTCGCCTTCATCGGGTCGTGATCATTTTGTTTGGTTGGACGGGACTTTCAGCTCTCGTAAGGCTTATCTCTCCGTTCTCCCCCCTGTATTGAATGCGGATGCTTCCCTTTCTCGACACTGCAAACTTATTTGGGATCTCAAGATCCCGGAGAGGATTGGCGTCTTCCTTTGGATTCTCAGAAGGGGAAGACTACTTACGCGGGACCGATGCGCCTCCTTTATCCCGAACATCTCCTCTTCCTGCGGGGTATGCGGCCTCCACACTGAAACCTCCAGCCACCTATTCTTCTTTTGTCCATTCGTGCAGGACATCTGGGCTGACATGGATTGGGTAAATCGCTCCTCCATGCTTGCCTTCTGGGAGAGCCTTGTTGCTGCCTCGTCTCGCCCTCGGTCGGTTAGAATTATCCCCGTTGCGCGTATTTGGAGCATTTGGCTGGGAAGAAACAACTTGATTTTTGCGGGGCAGCGTTTCTACAAGGAAAATATCTGTATCGCTGCAAATAATTTCTGTACGGACTGGTAATCCATGTAAAGTTTTTCTTTTGGGTGGCGGATGGAACCTTGTGTACCATCTACCTCGACCTTTGTTTTTTGTTCTGCCCGCTGTAAGTATTTCCTTCATCCTTCTTTAATAAATTGGGGCGAACACCTATGAGTGTGTCCCCCTCTTTTGAGTGTCAAAAAAAAGTCAGATTATTTTTGGGATATTGTATGTACTAGCAGACATTGTACATGTTGTAAAATTATATGGAAAATTAATGAAATGAATTTTTGGTGCCATTTGTCTCTTTTAGCTTGTGGTTATGATTATGAATGTGAATTTCATCTGTAGCTTCAGCGCGAAAAATTTCCCCATAAATTTATGCTTTTAATGCGATGTCAGTGAATGGAATGTTGCGAAAGGTGTGTAAACGGGTACCCGGATCCTCGGGGGTTCACAGTTACTCTCTTGGTCTCGAATTTGCAAAGAATCGGTGTGGTATGGTGACGACGTAAAGGAAGTATGTGATTGATCTTCAAACTGAAACGAGCATGACAGGATGTAGGCATGCTACTGCTCCCATGGATCCTAATGCTAAGCTCTATGATGATGATTCTGAGGAGGTTGACAAGAGACAATATAGAGAGCTAGTAGGGAAACTGTTATATGTCACTATCACCAGGCCTAATATATCATTTGCAGTTAGTAGAGTCAGTCAGTTCATGGAGCAGCCCAGGCAGGTCCAATGGATGCAGTTAACATGATTATGAGATATCTGAAGTCTTCTCCAGGAGCAGGACTCTTGTTCAGAAGAGACATGTCTCTTACAATTACAGGATGTGCTGATGCAGATTACGCAAGGTGTCCCAAGGACAGGAAATCCACAACAGGCTTCTTAGTGTTTGTAGGGAGTTCACTGGTTTCATGGAAGACTAAGAAACAGACAGTTGTGGCTAGATCTAGTGATGAATCAGAATACAGATGCCATGGCACAAGAGAGCACAGAAATGATGTGGGTTAGATCCGTCCTGACTGACCTGATTATTGAGGTGCCACTTCTCATGCACCTCCAATGTAATAACTAGGCCGCTCTGTTCATAGCAAATAATCCAACCTTCCATGAAAGAACCAAGCACCTCGAGGTGGATTGCCATTATACTCGAGATCTTATTCAAAAGGGACTTATCTCCACTTCTTACGTTGCATCAGGCGGCCAAACTGCAGATATGTTCACCAAAGCCCTTGCTAGAGGTCCATTTCATCATTGTTGTTCCAAGCTGAGCACGATAGACATATATGCTCCAGCTTGAGGGAGAGTGTTGAGATATTTGTATCTCGATCTTTATTTTATATTTCATATTTCTTCTATCTACTTTATGTAATTTTCCCATAAAACTTTCTTCTATATAAGAAAGCTCTAAGATTACTGTGAATAAACAATTTTCTATTCCACACCTTTCCACATCTATTAATCTGATAAATGCAACTATCCTTAGCTGCCTCAGTCAGAGTCATAGAGGAAAGTGCCCATACCAAATATTCCATCACCACTTCCTCCAGTGGATTCAAAATGGCACTGGGATGATATGCTCAGATAATCGCATCTGCTTATAGTATTTTATAAAAGCAGATTAAGCCAGAAATGAGAAACAACATTTACTGAAAAGGAAAGAAAGCGGAAGAAAAAAAGAACAAAGAAACAAGAGGGTAAAAGTCTAGAAATGGGAAATTGTACTTGTTAGAAAATCGGAAGCGGAAGCGTAATATGGAAAAGATAAATAAAGAACAAGAATAACGCGGGATTTAACGTGGAACCCTACTCCGTGAGGAGCGGGATGAAACCACGGGAGAAGCCTTCAAAGGGGCGTAATATGCATTGCACTTTCTCAATGAGTACAGGAGGTCTGGGGCTCTTTATATAACCTCTCCAGAGTCTCCAAGTCCCACCACTGGACGATGTGGGACTAAACACTGGATGGGGTAAATGGATCTCCTCCAGGATCCATTTACCCTGCTACAACTCAATAGGCGCACACACTAATACTCCAACACTCCCCCTCAAGCTGGAGCATGCAATGCTCAGCTTGGACAAACAGACATAAACTCAACTCAACGCTACAGGACACTACGGACAATATCAACCCAACGCGCACATGCTGCAGTCGAGGACGTTGCTTCTCATGCCATGCAGGTGAGGAGGACGAACGGGATGGAGTGTGAGTCAACAGAAGACTCGTCTGACCATCGAGTCTGAAACTGCGCCTGAAGTCTCCTCGTCGGAGAACTGGGTCTCTCCCATCTGGCTCAGAGAATGGTGCACTGCTCTGGTGTACCTATGATACCACATGAAAACCCTTGTCTCAAGGGAATGGTCCTCTGCTCTGGAGTCCCTATGGCTCACATGAAAACTCTGGCCGAACAACAACAAGAATGATGGGGACCGTGAAACCAATGATGGCAACTTATGCTCATCTGACAATGACCGCACACTCGTGCGTGTCTGAAACTAGACTCGGAAGACAATCGTCGAGTCTGAAACCGAACTGTAGAGTCTGAGAGTTCTGTACTGGTCTGGATAATCTGCATCTGGATCTGAGGAATCTGCAATCTGGAGAAGATATCTGAGATAACCTGTGACTCTATATATATACTCCCCCTTTCTCCCATACTTGTCGGCACATGAACATCGACAAAGTTGGGAGAAGACAAGATAAATAGGGGGTAAACATGAGACATACTTGCGGCTTTTCATTTTTCTTTAAGCCGTCATTTTTTTTTAAAACAATTTTTTTTAACATAAGCCGTTCAACCTTCTTTTTTTTTAACGGCTTTTCACATTTTTTTTAATAAACTTTTCGTATGGCTTTTTTTTCTTCTTTCTTCGCGGTACGCGCCTTTTTTTTTCTTCTTCTTTCTTCTTTTTTTTTTCAAAATATCTCTCCTCCTTTTTTTTGAAACATAACTTGGCCTACATAAGCCCAAAGATACGAACCCCCATATCTGCTCACTCCTCTTTTTCACACTTTTTTTCTTTTTCTTTCCTTTTTTTTTAACCCACGGTCTTGGCCTCCTTTCACTCTCTCTCTATTTTTTTTTAATACTCCCACGTGGCCCTCACAGGATTTTTTTTTTAAAACTAATAAGTGGTGCACACTGCACATGGGCCGATACCCTATTTAGGGTTCTCTTTTCCTTCGAATGAATCATAGCCCTCACGGGCTTCGTCTGTCTTTGCCGCCGCCGACACGAGGGGGAGGAGGACGTAGATGGGAGCGATCTCGCGCCGCCAGTAAGCTTTGCTGGAGCGCCGCCTGGGCATCGGGTTCTCCAGAGATGGGGCTGCGCGCGGGTTTCGCGCATGGAGGAGGAGAGCGCCGCGCGAGGGGGAGAACTGGGCGGCGCCGCCGCCTCTGAAGGTGTGGTGCGCACCCTGGCTCGCGCGGCTCCGCCGCTGTCTGGGTTCTGGTATCGCCGCCGCCGATGGGGGGGTGCCTGGGGGTGCGCGCAGGGGCCTTGGAGGTCGCAAAGGGGGTTCGGCGTCGCGATGGTGGCGTTGAGAGATGGGAGAAGATGCAGGAGGAGCCGCACCGCGATGGTGGCACGGGGGCTTCAGGAAGATGTGCACGGGGGCTCCAGGAGATGTGCCGATGAAGAGATGCCGCCTGAGCGTGCAACGCTGCCTGGAGGTCTGTTGGAATCGTCTTGTGTGGCGAGATGCCGTGAGAGCACAGCTGCTTATGTCGCAAGGAGCAACCCCAAGGCTTGGGGTCTCCGCCTGATACAGTCTGGATGCGCCTGGATAGGAGAAGAACGCGCCGCCTTTGCATGTGCGAGAAGGAGAAAGTGGAGCCTATGCAGACGTGGAGTGCCGTGATTAGGGTTTCCACGTAAACCTAGAATTTTCTTCAATCGATGACCAGATCTTTAACGTAAATATAATCTTCATAAATCCAGAACTTGAATCTCCAATCAACAATGAAGAACAAAACAAAAAAAAACTTTCTCGAGAATCGACCCGCTCTGATACCATGTTAGAAAATCGGAAGCGGAAGCGTAATATGGAAAAGATAAATAAAGAACAAGAATAACGCGGGATTTAACGTGGAACCCTACTCCGTGAGGAGCGGGATGAAACCACGGGAGAAGCCTTCAAAGGGGCGTAATATGCATTGCACTTTCTCAATGAGTACAGGAGGTCTGGGGCTCTTTATATAACCTCTCCAGAGTCTCCAAGTCCCACCACTGGACGATGTGGGACTAAACACTGGATGGGGTAAATGGATCTCCTCCAGGATCCATTTACCCTGCTACAACTCAATAGGCGCACACACTAATACTCCAACAGTACTTACATGGAAATCTATTAGAATGATAGAATACAAGATGATTGTGTGATGAAACTCTATTTCTCGTCCTCAAATTAGATTAGTTATAAAAAAAACGGTGGAAATGAGCAAAACAAAATAATGAGGCGAGTACGGCCAAAACAGGGTTTCGACAAGCAAATGCCAATAACCCGGTGCCTTACCACAAGTCATATTCAAATTTTTGGCATTGCCGTCCTTTATTACTTTCCTTGGAATCTAAAAACATTTCATATTTCCCACGATAGATATAATTGAATAAAATTACGATACATCGCAAATAAAGTCTTAACATATAAGGTTGATTCCAAAAACTGCTCCATCCTTAATTTCGTTTTGTTTTGAGATTCGATCTTATTAAATATAATATAAAAAATAAATTGGGCAACATTATCAAACAAAAAAACTTAAATTGTTGATTATTAGAGCCTCTAATGATGATAAAAAATTCTACAATATATTCTAATAACATGTATGATACAATAAGTAGCAGTATAAATTAAAAAGACAGATAGCTAGACTTACCAGAAATTTTACGAGAACCATTGATGCATCCCAAACTGTTGTACCAAGATGCTTAGAGTTTGGATCCTGCAATAATATCACGTCAATTACGAAAACAAGATGTTCATTTCTCTTTACAAGTTTCCTAGCGAATAAAAAGTCAAGAACTTCTAGCATTTTGCAACATACGTAAAAGCATGATTATCTGATTATATAGTTACTATAAAATCATCTAAAAGCAGGGGACTTCCAGTGTGTTAATTACACAAATTAAAGCCATATCAATCAAAAGTTGCACTAAATTAATTAAAGTCGCCATTAAAAAATCTAAGTTTTTTTAAAGGAACAAGGGTACGCTGTAAAAAATACAGTATCCACATTTTTAAGTTCATTTGTTTACCCAAAAAGGGGGAAACACGCTACGGTGTCAGCCCTAAGCATATTAAAAAAGAGTTTTCATAAAAACTTACAGAAGCTAAGACTCGAGGAGAGTCCTAGCATGAGAAATTACATTCTCAACATAAAAATGATGTGAAGCAAATACAACACGATTTCTAACTAGCCACAATGACGAAATGATTGCAATTGGAAATAGGAGCTTCTCTCTGGGTCTATGTTTTGCCACATGTAAGGATTGTCAGAATGTATCTAGACTATCGAGATTCAGCTAGTGAACAAGCTCTGGCCAAATAATGGAAGAACTCCAACAGTGGAAAAAGATATGCACCATTGTCTCGATCTACAAATCACAAAGTGGGCACAAATTGGATACACCCGTAAACAGCCTTCCACAACGGTCACTTGTCAAGACGTGCTTTCGTCTCAGAAGCCATAAGAAGAAATCAATCCCGCTTGGAAGCTTTAAACTCTTTATTAAACAGCAATCTTTGTTCATATTGGGAAATGAAATGTCCATCGCTCGGTAAGCACATCTCACCGACAACATGTGATATTTCCAAATCTAATGATCTTTGCACTAAATTAATTAAAGTTGCCATTAAAAAATCTAAGTTTTTTTAAAGGAAAAAGGACAGTATCCACATTTTTTAAGTTCATTTTTTTACCCAAAAAGGGGGAAACACGCTACGGTGTCAGCCCCAAGCATATTAAAAAAGAGTTTTCGTAAAAACTTACAGAAGCTAAGACTCGAGGAGAGTCCTAGCATGAGAAATTACATTCTCAACATAAAAATGATGTGAAGCAAATACAACACCATTTCTAACTAGCCACAATGACGAAATGATTGCAATTGGAAATAGGAGCTTCTCTCTTGGTCTATGTTTTGCCACATGTAAGGATTGTCAGAATGTATCTAGATTATCGAGATTCAGCTAGTGAACAAGCTCGGGCAAAATAATGGAAGAACTCCAACAGTGGAAAAAGATATGCACCATTGTCTCGATCTCGAAATCACAAAGTGGGCACAAATTGGATACACCCGTAAACAGTCTTCCACAACGGTCACTTGTCAAGATGTGCTTTCGTCTCAGAAGCCATAAGAAGAAATCAATCCCGCTTGGAAGCTTTAAACTCCGTATTAAACAGCAATCTTTGTTCATATTGGGAAATGAAATGTCCATCGCTCTGTAAGCACGTCTCATCGACAACATGTGATATTTCCAAATCTAATGATCTTTGCCTCCTGTCGGACCCTCAACATGATTCGGGGAATTAAGTAAGAGGAGGAAGTCCTCTAAGAGCAGGTCCGGAAAATTTGCCTAGAATGAAGGCATTCAGCTCCCGATGAACCAGCAATCCACGACCCTTACTTCACGGTCCACCACTACTGCAAATACACACGGGAAGCATGACGCTAAAGGGACATTCTCAGTCCTGTTATCCATCCAAAAAGAGGAGCACCCTTTCCCAAGAATTGGATGAAAAAGATCATTAAACTGCATTACCAATTTGATTCCTTTCCAGAAGGTCGACGGAAAGAAATGATGTTAGAAAATAGAATGCGGAAACGGAATGATAAACAGAGCATGAACTAGAGAAATATGAAATATGGAAGAACAAAATTTTTACGTGGAACCCTACTCCCTAAGGAGCGAGATGAAACCATGGGAGAACGCCTCAGAGGGCTGATAGTCTATTGCTTCTCATCTGAATACAAGGGTTGTGGGGGTCTATATATAGCCCCCACTGAGTCTTCATATCTCCAAACTTATTTACAAAATTATAAAATTATAAAATTATAAAAGTAATAAAGAAAAAATAAAATGAATATTTTAATCGGGTAAATTATACAATAGGGGTCCAAAACCTAACTTTCACGCCTTAACTCCAATAAATATTGAACCTTCTTCATTAAATAGCTTATTAAAAGTTATACACAATTAGGAAGTTAGGATTTTCGAAACTTATTTTGAGTATAACCT
Organism: Ottelia alismoides; assembly: GCA_037367405.1. Lineage (NCBI taxonomy): Eukaryota > Viridiplantae > Streptophyta > Magnoliopsida > Alismatales > Hydrocharitaceae > Ottelia > Ottelia alismoides. Next base: position 131,526 of record JAZKJV010009714.1, read on the forward strand.
TTACTCTGTATATTATTTTTGTACGAAATTATGTTGTATTTTTCTATATTTTATTATATACAACTTTCATGCACAAAGTTTCTTTATTTGAAGTATAAAAGGTGGAAAATAAAATAGGTCCTAAAAATGAATAATAGGGAATTAGAAAAGGGAATTTTATTGTATTTTGGCCCTTATCTCCCCCTACTTTATTCCTTGTCGACCTAGTCATCGAGATGCCTAGGTCTCGGGGTTTAGGGCCATAAAATATCTTTGATATTTTATTATTTTTCTTTTCTTTATTCTATAATTTTGGCATTAAAAGATGTATTTTATGCACATTTTGTACAACAATGCATGGATGTTAATTTATACAAATTAAAGGTATTTGCATGCATTTACTAGAGTTTTTAAGGCAAAAATGATAGAATGAAGGTGATGAAATGGAGATTCAACACCCCCTATACTTGCCTTTGTTAATCCCTAAAAAACACTTATGCAATAAGTGCAGAAAAAGAAAAACAAAGAAAAGAAAAAGGAAGAAAGATGGATTAAGCTTAATTTTCAAACTTGTCTTCACGAAATCAAAGTTTGGAGCTTAAGTCAGACCTTTGAAATTTAGTACGGGTGGAACCTTATTGGTAGGGCTGCTAAACGAACCGAACTGTAACAAACGGACTTATGTTCGAGTTCGGTTCGATAAGGAAGCTCGAAAGTTCGAGTTCGAGTTCGGTTCGATAAATGTTCGATAGGATATGTTCAAGTTCGAGTTCGTTTAGAAAACGAACGTTCGAGTTCGGTTCCATAACAGTTCGTTAACAATTTAACTTAACTAAAACTTGTTTATATGAACAAGTTCGAAACTGGAGTTCGATAACAAGGTTCGATGAGTAGTAAAAATAAGAAATTATTCAAATTAAAGGGGTACAAAGTCTAATGAATACCACAATTTCCTTAACCCCAAATGTTATCAAGTATATAAATACTAAGTTACACATACAAATACATACACACATAGACATATATCGAACTCGAACTTTTATCGAACGGACATATGTTATGTTCATGTTTGGTTCGTTAAGTTATCGAACTAAAATTCGAAGTTCATGTTCAGTTCGTTTAGAAATGTACGAACTTTTTTCGAACTATTATCGAACGAACTCTAATCGAATACGAATATGTTCAGTTCGATTAGCAGCCCTACTTATTGGGAATCGGATTTGAAATCCAACAGCCTTCGAGAATCCCAAAACTCTACTCAAGTCTCCTCAATAGCCAGGTCAGAATACTTCAACTCATACGCAAACACTTATAACTATGAATCTGACTCGTACAATGTATGTGGTAGTATCTCCCCCCAACTGAAATGACAAAGAGATTGACTTTTCCAGCATGACAACCCAATCCAGCAACTCCTTCCTCGAGGAGCGGGGTATTCCCTTCTATGTTCAAGTGGCAACCAGCTCAACAGGAGGAGGTGAAGAAAAGAGTGGACGGTAGCCAGTGTAGCTACCTATCTTAGGATGCAAGACCAGTGTAGTCAAGTCATCCAGCTGCAGGCTCACATAATTTGACTTTGAAGCTCAAGCTTGCTTATTGACTATACAAATATATACACTCTGGCAGGCATTTTATTTTCAATCAGGCCTGTCCACTTTTTTGGAATTTTTGCTTTTTGCTTTTTTGAAATACTATTTACAACAACACTTACATAAGGAGTTTTTCCTCTTGAGTCAGTAGACTATCCCTCTTTTGAAGCATTATTGCAACCCACACTCTCCTATATTTAGACGTCACTGCTATTGGACGGGTTGGGGTGCGCTTCCTTCCCTAGACGAGGACAAATGTTTCCACTTGTGTGCATCTCATACCGGCAAATCCAATCCCCCCATCACTCCAACTGAGTTGAGCCAAGTGAAAGGTGCAGGTGTCCAAGTTAGGTCATTATCAACAAGAGTCATGCGTACGCTCCGAAATACTCTACTTTGGCAGTCAAGAATCCATTGAACCAAGTCTCGTGGTTCTCAAAGAAATAAATCAACTAGACCTGAAGTACCTTAATTCCAGCTCCTATAAGGTTCCTGTGATTAGGTAGATTTATGGTCCAATCAAGCTCCAATCATCGGATTTTACTTAGATTTGTTCAATTATCAAACTCAATCTGAAAAATGTGAATGCTATGCAAATGCTACGCAGTACAGAAAATCTTTTTGTGATATGATTTTCAAGGTTTGAACTTTTTATGGATTTTTGAAAAGATGATGCATATGCAATTTTTGATATTTTGGTTTTGCAAATATTTTTGTGATTTTTGAAAACAAAAGATTTGGATAAGAAAATCGGTACAAATATTGACACGGGGATGCATCTTATATTTACAAAAGTTAGGGTTTTAAGAATTTACAGGGGTAAGTGATCATTTTTAAAGATATATATACAGTTAATAAAGAATTTTGACGTATGTATATATTCCTCAACCTTATTTGGAAATAATTTGCAAACAATTTTTGAAAACTATAGTCAAAAATAATTTTTACAAATAATTTTAACAAACATTTATACACATTTGAAAATCATTTTGTAAAAGTTTTTCAAACAGTAGATATAGATTTTTCAAAAAATATTTTTGCAACCATTTTTCAAATCGTTAGTAAATGGTTTTTCAAACATTTTTATTTCACACAAAGAAAAGAAATTTTACAAACAAAATATTTTACAAAGGTTGAAAATATTGAATAAAATATTTTTCAAATAGTTTCAAAAGATTTTTCAACAAGATTTTCAAAGTATTTCTCAAACATTTTGCAAAAAAATATTTTTACCTGATTTATTAATCAGTAAATAAAAAGATTTTTGAGGAATAATACAAATCTTTTTATAAAGTGATTTTAATGACTTTTAATAGTGTATATGTCTGGTAATTTAGTCATAATTATTATTTAAAAATACAAAAGTATGAGTTATGGCTAAAGTATATACGTAGTATATACGATCCCCCTATACTAAGCTTGAGCTATGTCCTCATAGATCAGAGAGAAAAAGAGAAGACATAACTCGTACAAAGTATAGGAAAGCCTAAAGAATAAATGAATACGGAATGAATGAACGAATGAGAAGTCGACCGTCCCCCCTATACTTAGGATCAAATAATCCTAAGTATAGCAGATTGTACACAAGGCATGGAGGGTCAAGGGTGGGAATGAACATATCGTACTCAGACTGTCTCCCCCTATACTTAGGGTAAGATATCCCAAGTATAGACAAGAAGAGGAGACAATGGAGAGGATCGAAGAATGAAAGAACTCGGGGTGCACACCCCCTATACTTAGGACAAAGTACATCCTTAGTATAGAAGACTGACAAAAAGGGGCGACACATTTTCGGTAGAAAAAAGAAAAATGAAAAGGAAAAGAAGAAAAGACAATTGAAGATAGAGGAAGAGATCGTATAGAATGTACGCATCACTCACCCTATACTTAAGGTAAAAGAGCTCGGCAACAACAAGAATGATGAGACGGAGCGAAGAATGAACACTCGGCTCATCCACCCCCCCTAAACTTAGGATAAAGTACATCCTAAGCAAGGCACACACGAGAATGGGGTGGAGGAGCGAAACGGAAGATGGAAGGAAATAACCGAGAGCGAATATACAAGAAGAATGGATATACAAAGGTCAAGAAGGTCAAAAGCAAACCTTCTTGCGGGACCGCTGAGGAATAGATCCGACAAGGTGGAGGTCGATATCGGGGTCCACAGTGGACGGAAGACGATCAGGATTGACCTGGTGAAGATCCTCGGTGGTCCTAAGGTGTGAAGGCACAAACGGGTCAGTGGAAGTAGGGATGAGCAAAAAATCGGGCCGGCCCAACCCAGCGTGGCGCCCGGTCTGAGTAAGCCCGCGCCCAGCCCGAGCCCGCAATAAAAATAGGCGGGCCTGAGCTTTTTTTTAAGCATGAATGCCTTGTCGGGGTGGGCTCGGGCTAGCTCGGACCTGAGCCCCAAACCCGCGGGCTGGCCCGACTAAAGGCCCGAGTTGTCGCTCGAAGCGTGGCTCGATAGGCGGCCGACCCGATCCGATTGGAGGGCACTACCCTGCCCTAGTATGCACCCCCCCCCCCGACTCCCTGAGCCATCTCCCCCCGCGTGCACACGACAGAACATACCGCCCCCCACCCCCTACCCCCGACGTTCCTGACCACGCGCGCCCCTCTCTCCCCCTTCTTTTCCTTGTCATCCTCGTACAGCCACCTAGCCGCGACGTTCTCGACTAAAAGTGGGATTTTTTGATTTCCTTACAGTTCATATCTACCAATGGTGGGCATTGGAATCAATTCCTGATTTTTTTGGGTGAAAGTAGCTTCTAAAATTAGAGTTGGCATTTTCAATATAAAATTGCCAGGCTAGCCCGACCCAGTCCGACCCATTTTCTAGCAGGTCGGGTTCGAGCTTGGGCCGCAAATGAAGATTTTGAGCAGGCCTAGGCCCGACCCGTGGGCCCGATATATTTGACCGGGCTCGGGCTGGGCTGGGATGGGCTCGACCCGACCTGGCCCGATGCTCATCCCTAAGTGGAAGTAGTGCGGCTAGGTCCGGCCTTAGGTGTCTCACGAATGTCATCATGAAAAGGGACGAACTCATCATCGGAAGAAGTAGAGTCAAGGTCATCCTGCGAGGTCTCTCCTAGGTCAAAATCAAAAGGAACGAACTCATCGATGGAAGTAGTCAAATCCAGTTCGTCCTCAAAAGTCTCAACCGGATCATCATTCACATCAAAAGGCTCGAATTCCTGGATAAAAGCAATAAGATCAAATTCGGCATTGGTCTCATCAATATCTGCCCTCCGCTTTAATGTTTCAATCGTGTAAATCCCGCGGATGTCATCAACACATCGCCGAGCACTAGAAGAAGGAACTCCGAGGTCCATGCTTTCTGAGTCTTCCTCCATGGAGAGGAATTCTCGAGTCTTAGTGGAATACAACATATAGCATGTTAGAGATTACCGTAGATTGATGTTTCTTTATTTATCATTGTTTCCTTATTATCATTGTTTCCTTATTTATCATTGTAACCCCACAGGGGTATTTATGTAAGTTCTCCTCTGAGCACCCTAGGGTTTAGTCCTATATAAGGACCCCTAGACCTCACAGAATAAACACAATATTCTTCTCTTCTTTTCTCCACATGGTATCAGAGCGGCGGTCCTAGACCGGTGTTCTGATATAATATTCCTCCGCCACCGCCAGCCCCTTCTCCCTCCCTCTCCTCCCCTCCACGACGCCAGCAGGAGCTGCCCCGCGCTAGGCGTGCGCCCCCACGCCTTGGGCCCTACGCCCTGGCCCCCTGGGCCCCCCGCCCTCCTCCGCCCCCCGCCCCCCGCGCCCCTTGCGCCCCTCACGTCCCTCGCGCACCTGCGCGCACCTGCGCCCCCTGGTTCTGCCGTAACCTCCCTGTGGCCCTAGGCTTCTGTTGCTGCTGCCCTAGGCCTCTTGTTCAACTTCGGTTTAGGGCGTTGAGCCTCCACAACTCTCCAAAAATGTGCAACTAAGGAGGTTCTACAAATCAACTACAACTTCATCTAAGTCACTTTTTCTTGAACCTAGAGACGCTATCATGACGTCCACCGAGACCAAGCCTATGTATCCTCCTTCTCTGATGGTACACGGCACATCTATCAAGTTGAAAGGCTCCGAAAACTATATTCTATGGTCTCGATCCTTCAAGATATTTATTGGTGGCCAACGAAAAAGTGCCATCCTCACGAAGACTCCTCCTGCTACCACTGATGCAGATTATGAAGCCTGGTTTGTCGACAATTACCAGGTAATTACTTGGATGACAAATAGTGTAGATCCAAATATTGCTGCAAATCTCTTATATAAAGATACTGCTAAAGCCATGTGGGAAAATCGTTAGCACGCATATTCCCAGAAAACAACCAAGTCTCGTCTTTGTGATATATACACAAGAATCTAGTCTATTAATCAAGAAGAGACCAGTCTCACTTAATACTACCGGACACTTACAAGCCTGTTTGAAGAACTTTTTATCTTTCAACCTGCATGTTGTGATAAACAAATAGGAGAACGTGTTGAGTGGCAGGTCTACAGGCTCCTCTCAGGGTTTCACCCGAAGTACAAAATTGCAAAAGATAAATTGCCTACGATCGAAACCATATTCGGTCGACTACAGGAACTGGAGGCTCCGGTTCAAAATTCTCTGGTTCATTCTTCTACAAAGACAACAGCCCACTATTCATCTGGGTACAGAGGACGACAGCCTTATCCTGGAGGCCGAGGTCGTGGCCACGGACGTGACTCTGGTCGTGGACGTGACCTTGGACGAGGTCGTGGTCGTGATTTCTCTACTGGTCATTATCCAGCATGCGTACACTGTGGTCGCATGAATCATCCTTCTGAGCGTTGCTGGGCGACATTTGGCAAGCAACCAAGTGCTCATAACACTTATGACAACGAATCACATGATACGACCAATTATACAACTACTCAGAGTACAGATGGACAACAGACTCCATTCACTGCTTCTGAATATACTCGTCTGTGGCAACTTCTAAATGATTCGGCTCCCTCAACCAAAGATAGGACCGCATCTGTTGCTACTGCTAGCCATACCACTACCTCAGGTACAGTAGCCAACTCAGTCTCTGTTACCAAACATGCATGGATTATTGATTCTGCTGCTTCCACTCATCTGACGGGAGATGCAAGTCTACTCACCTCATCTCAACCCTCTACTACTGTAAAGAGCGTCCGTGTTGCTAATGGGGATCATTCTCCCGTTACAGTTGTTGGAACTATTGACTTCTCCAACAAACTTCGACTGACATATGTGCATTGTGCTCCTGCTTTCCCACTCAGACTTTTATCTGTTCAGAAGCTATGTCGTGAGCTACATTGTCGTGTTATTTTTGATGAATTCAGCTGCTATTTTCAGGACATCCGGACGAGGCAGATTTTTGGTGGGGGACATGAGAGGAATGGCATATATTACCTCAACAACCCATCTACTTCCAACTTTGCTGGCGCTACCACCATTTCTGAAGATCCCCTTCAATGGCATCTTCATCTGGGACATCCTTCTGCCAAAGCTCTCTCTATGATGTTCCCTGAACTATCTAAGCTAAAACCCTTTGAGTATGAAGCATGTCAGTTCGGAAAACATCATAGAGTTTCCTTTCCTGCTAAAACTGAGCCTCGTCGCACTACTCATTTCATCCTAATTCATTATGATATTGGGGATCCTGTCTGGTCAGAACTATTAGTGGTCATAAGTACTTGTTGTTTTTGTGGATGACTACAGTCGCTTATCTTGGGTTTTCTTGTTAAAAGAACGTTCAGAAATTAATTTCATCGTCAAGAACTTCTTCCATTATGTCAAATCTTTTTTCTCCACTACTATTAAAATCTTTCGTTCTGATAATGCTCTGGAATTTACTCAGAATGACTTGATAACCTTTTTTGCCTCCCAGGGTACCATACATCAAACTTCTTGCCCATATACATCCCAACAAAATGGGGTTGCTGAAAGAAAACTGAGACACCTTCTTGATATTGCTCGATCCTTACTCACCCATATGAATGTTCCCAAGATATCTTGGGGCAATGCTATTCTTACTGTTGTTCATCTTATAAACAGGGTCCCCTCTGCTTCTGTACATTCAACTTGCTATATCCCAAGGAGAAACATTTCCTTCTGCCCCTACGAATTTTCGGATGCGCAGCCTTTGTCCATAATTTCCATACCACTGACAAATTATCTGCTCGCGCCATCAAATGTGTTTTTCTAGGGTATTCTCAAACTCAAAAAGGATACATATATTATGGTCCTACAGGACATCGTTATTACCTTTTTCTTGATGTCACCTCCTTTGAACAAAACAGCTCCTTTACTCAGACAGTGTCCGATGTTCCCCTTCAGTTTCATCCTCCACCAATTGTGTATAAAAGAAGAACTGTGTCTAATCCTGATTCCTGTTCATGTTCCTTTACCTATTCCACTGTTGCAGGAAATTGTGCCATCCTCGAGTGCACCCACCAATACTACCCTGGATAGTCCTCAGGAGCTTCCGATCGCTCTACGCAGAACAAAGAGGCAGAATTGCTAATAGCATAAAAACGGATCAGTTGTCCCCGCTCTCTGCTTACTGAAAATCTTATAGCAGGCGGAACTCCCGTGAACAGCCGCGCAAACCCACTTCGCATGTCTGACCCAGCCTCGAGAGTACGCGTCCTCTGTGTGATGAAAGAAAAGGGCAGTCTCACAGCGGCCCTATAGAGAAAATAATGGGGTGTTCTTCGAAGCTAAGACGGACGGAGTGGGGATTTCTAAGAGCTCTCTCATTTATCCCTGGTTTTGTCTCGCCGCTTGCACCTCCCTCTTCCCTCATCAAGTATGTCCCGAGCAGAAGTAGACGATGTGTGAGCGGATCAGAGAAGACCGGACGTGTAGGAGTTGAGGAGGAGACCTGAGTCCCGAGCTGAACTGCGGGTGCGTGAGGGGGAGAGAAAGCAAGTTCTCAGGTTACAAATTCCAGGAGGATGTCTTGTCGGCAGCAGCTTTCTTAACTGGAAAAGTCCGGCGTCGGATGCGCCGGTCGAGCATTTATCAAACCTCTTCTTTGTCTGATTATATCGCGCATATTCTAACTTGAAGTTGATATCGCATCCCGAAGTTGTCCGGCAATCCGGGTGAACCTGGAAAAATGAGCAAGATCAGGGGAGAGGTTAGATCGTTGTGTTGCCAATACGGTTTGAACTATTGATTTACGTAATTGGAAGGTCAGACAAAAAGCTAAAGAAAGACCCTGACCCCCACCCTCGAGTCCCCCCTAATTAATGAGAGGCTCAACCAGATTGTCACAGGCGGGGACAGACAGCAACCAGATTGTCACAGGCGGAGGCTCAAACAGATTGTTTCTCGATACTCGCTCAATCTTTTCGGTACCCAGCAGCTCGTTCCCTATATCGAGACCATCCCGGCTAGGACTTAGTACACTCTTCCAACCAGCTGATAGTGACGAATGATTCCGTGATCATCCAGCCTCAAGGGAAAGCCTACCTAGTCCATAGCCTTTGCCTGTACGTCTTCTGGGGGCTGGGGAAGAATGATGTCTGTCTATGACCATTAAACTCCCAGGCCTATGCCCCGAACCTGAACCTGTCCCTCTCGGGCAGGTCTGCTGGGATCTCCCACTGAGGGTTCTATTTTGAATCAGAGCGCTATATCTCTGAGCATGAAGAGTTGACTCCAATTCTCTTTTTTTTCTTGTTCTCCTTGCTTTCTTTCACTAGACTTGACTACTTAATCTGTCTTCGGCTATTACTTTCCTCCAAAAAAGGAGGCTCGGGCAAGGTAGTTTACTTGCTCGATTTGCGGGAATGAATAAGGGAAAACAATGAATAGAGTGATTCTGGGTTGATCTTGCCCAATTATATATAGTAGATTAGAGGAAGACAGCATAACTCCATCTGATTTCTTCCTATTCGTTCTCTTGCTTCGCTCGATCCTGAGACTGACATTTCTAACCTCCCCATCTTAGCCTTCGGGCCGTACTACCTCTAGAAGATGTAGGCTTTTCCGGGTATTTGGTTAGTTCCACCAGTTCGACGGGATGGGAAAGCAAGCACTCTCATACTTCTCCAGTCCCTTTTTGATCAATGCGAGGGGTGAACCCAGCGTACAAAAAGCCTGGCAATAGAGATGGGGCAGAACCCGTCAATGAGGAGCAGTAGTGAGAAAGTTCTCGTAGACGGCAGGGTGCAGAGCCCTCCACAAAGTTTTCTACAACCTTCATAGCAACCTCCCCCGCATTCTTGCCTCTCTCTTTGGTGGAAGAAAAGCCCTGCCGCCCCCTCCCCCTTCAGATGGCTTTCCCTCCAGGTCAATCCCCTCCTTTCCTGCCGGTAGAAGTGGTGAAAGTTCTCTTTGTCCCCTGTGCTTGAGCCAAGAATCCCATCGCCCCCGCCTGTTCAACTTCCTTGCCTGCTTTTCCGGTTTGACAATTCCCGGGCAAATATTCGCAGCAGGTCGGAATTCCACTAGTCCGGTTGTTTACGTCAGGAGTTAGTCCCTTGTCTTTATGGAAGCTCTCTCCTTCGCTCATTCATTTATTAAGGAAAAAGCAAACCTGTACCGTCATGAAAGAAAGTGGAGAAGCAAAGCCGGCTTATTTATACTAGACTATTGGCTTGGTTGGAGCCCCCGAATACATAGTGCGGAGCAAGCCGTAGAGGTGCGACAGCTGGCAGGAACGAACGAGTATTCATTCCTCTCTAGTACGTATGGTGCTGTAAGGTATGAGATCAAGTCCCGGAAAGACGGATTCAGAGACAAAGCCCGCTTAAGAAGTCACAGCACATGATGACAAAGATTTCGAAGGACTTCGAGACTGGCCACCTCTTCTGACTTTTTCTCCCCTCTTTGCTTCGCTTCTGGTAGAGCGTCATACATAACCACCGTACTGGATTATATGAAGATAGATTCCATTGTGGAAAGCTCAACAAAACTATTAGAAAGTAGAAGCTGTCTCTGAAAGACTATGATAAGCCGTGTCAGAAGGCCTCCTATCAGCAGTGTCAGAAGAAGGACTCGGCGGGAGTTTGAACGAAGTGAAGTAGCCGTCTAGTCTGAGCTTAGAGGGAGATGAGCCGGAGTCATGCCTACATTCCCGTCCGTGCCCCGTGCGTGTGTGAGTGAGTGATAGCCCCTCTCCCGTCAAAGGACAAGAGAGCTTCTTCGCCCCTCTCCCGTCAAAGGACAAGAGAGCTTCTTCGCCCTTTTCGCCGGAGTTCCTGTAGATCAAATGTCCCTTTCGGATTCCGTGTGTCTTTGCCGTCCGGAGCAAATAGGAGGTCAACTGGTCAATGGGACAAGAAAGATGTACAGATCATCCGACAGTCGACGCGTAGGTCTGAAGAATCGTTTCTGCTGGCCGTATAGAAATGGTACTAAGGGCTAAATCATATTCTGTACAGAAGTCTTCTATTTACTTGAGCAATTCAAGAAAGTCTGAAGAAAAGATCAAAGAAGACTGACCATCAAGCGAACTTATATACAATGCGAGGCTGGTTGTTGAAGAGTGTGCGCTTGACAAGATCTCCTTCTTTAATAGCGGTATCACTACCAAAGATGACAATACCTACATTCTCATTCTCAAGATTCAAAGCGATTCCTTTGACACCGCTGGCAAATTCTACCATTTCCCCAGCTTGAATCTCCTTCAATGTACACTTCATCCAATATCTCATTTCACATCTACTAATGGTTATCTTTCTGACAAAAAATATGCAGATGCTATAATGGCTATTTCTGTTCCCAAAGATCATCATAGTGCACTACAAGATGAGGAATGGAGAATGGCAATGAATGAAGAAATGGAAGCATTACAGTCTAGAAAAACATGGGACCTTGTCAAATGCCCTCCTGGATGTAAACCAGTTGCATGTCGCTGGATCTTCACTACAAAGCAGTCCCCTGACGGTTCTATTGATCGTTTAAAGGCAAGACTTGTAGCAAAAGGCTTTACTCAAACATACGGGGTAGACTACTTCGAAACATTCTCCCCTGTGGCTAGAATGGGATCCATACGAACTATCATCTCCGTGGCTGTGAACAAATGATGGCCTATGTTTCAGTTAGATGTCAAGAATGCATTTCTATATGGAGAGCTTGACGAAGAAGTCTACATGATACAACCCCCAGGTTACGAAGTCGAGGGGGCGTATGTATGCCGACTTCACAAAGCCATCTACGGACTAAAGCAGAGTCCAAGAGCTTGGTTTGATAGACTGAGTACAGAGATTGGCACCATGGACTTCCAGAGGACTACGTCTGACTATTCGGTTTTTGTCAGGAGACGGCAGACAGGTACTGTAATTCTTGTTGTATATGTAGATGATATGATTATTACTGAAGATGATGACCACGGGATACTAGAAACCAAGGCTTTCTAGCAAAAAGTATTCGTCACCAAGGATCTTGGACAACTTCGCTATTTTCTAGGCATAGAAGCTCTACGTACTAAGAAAGGCTTACATATGTCGCAGAGGAAATACTGCCTTGACATACTAACTGAGGCAGGACTACTTGGGTGCAAACCCTCGGGAATTCCAGCAGAGCCTAGAAAACATTCTGCATCCAATGATCCTCTCTTTGAAGACACTACATGATATAGGAGCCTGGTTGGCAAACTTCTATATCTTACAGTTACTAGACCTGATATATCCTATGCTGTAAGCAGAGCCAGCCAATATATGGAAAAACCATACTACAGCCATTGGCAAGATGTTCTTCAAATCCTTCGCTACCTAAAAGACTCGCCAGGACGAGGAATCTTCTATGGGGCAAATGGTCACACAAATCTCACTGCATATGCTGACGTCGATTATGCAAGCTCTCCTGAAGACCGTCGATCTATAACTGGATATGCAATGATAGTAGGAGGAAACCTAGTTAGTTGGAGGAGCAAGAAACAAGCAGTCGTTTCAAGATCTAGTGTTGAAGCTGAATATAGAGCAATGGCTCAGGCTACATGTGAGATCACGTGGCTGCTCACTTTTCTACAAGAACTAAATGTTGTTACATCCACTCCTACTCCTTTGTATTGTGACAACAAATCAGCTACCTACATTGCTACCAATCCTGTGTTCCATGAGAGAACAAAACATATTGAGATTGATTGTCACTTTATCAGAGATGTTGTACGAGGAGGTAAGATAACCACGCCGCACATTCCAACAGATCTTCAAATTGCTGATATTTTTACCAATGCAGTGACTAAGAAGCGGCTTTCCTAGATAACTTCCAAGTTGGGCATGATTGATGAATATGCTCCAACTTGAGGGGGAGTGTTAGAGATTACCGTAGATTGATGCTTCTTTATTTATCACTGTTTCCTTATTATCATTGTTTCCTTATTTATCATTGTAACCCCACAGGGGTATTTATGTAAGTTCTCCTCTGAGCACCCTAGGGTTTAGTCCTATATAAGAACCCATGGACCTCACAGAATAAACACACAATATTCTTCTCTTCTTTTCTCCACATAGCAAAAGTCGATGATCGTCTCATCAAGGTCATAGTCCTCAGGGTCGAGTCAAATTCCTAAGTAATACCTGGGAATTACTTAAATACCCAGGTACTACGTAATGTTTTTTTTTACTTGAAAACTGCAGGGGTGTCGCATGTTCAACATGCGACACCCCTTAAGTTTTTTTTTACCCAGGAACTGCGTTAGTGTCGCATGTTGGATGTGCGCTATAGCTAACGCATATTCAACATGCGATATCGGCCCTAATTAAGCCCCGCGCCCAGCGGCCTCCTCATTTCCCCCGACCTTCCCTTCGTTTTCAGCAACCCAGCCGCCCCCGACGCCCTCGCCTGCACCCGCATCTTCTGATCTCCTCCCCTCTCAACAACACCCTTTTTGGTCACTCCTAGCCCCACGGAACACTCCTTCTCCGTGTTTTCAGTGATTGGCACCGTCCTAGCCGTCCCCGCTTCTCATTAGGGCTAATCACTTGGTAAAATGTTTTCTATAATTTTTTTTGTATCATATGCATGTTATTTTCATTTCTCGAATGTATGACGTTTGCTTGTACGTTGTGTCTCGTATTAGGTTAGAATGGAGCAGTTGTTTTGTATGTGTCATTTGAGTAGTACACTCGTGTCTGGATCGTCAACCAACGTGAGGGGGTTTGTGTTGACTCCTAATATGACGTTCGATGAGATGTTGAACTTGGTTTACCGTAAGTTCAACTTGGATATTGACAGTCAAAACATCCGATTATTACATCGCATCCCTCGAGGCCCAGGGGAGGAACCGTCATTTTCATCTATTATCGATGATGATGATGTGCAGGCAGTTGTTGTGTACGCTCGGACCATTGGGAAATCAATGCCTACCGATATTTATGTTGAAGATGTATCTGTGAGCGAAGTCCCAACTGTTATGACTAACAAGGGACCGTCTGGAGTCCCGAGCACACAAGCAGCAGTTGTCTGCAGCACGCCACCAAGAATTTTCCCAACCATGGGACCCTACTTTGATACGGATGCGCCTGTAACGCAGCCAAGCACGGTTCAGGATTTGGGCTTGAGTGAGCCGTTGCTGCGAGAGGTTAACCGGATGGATCAGGATTTCATCCCTTGGGGGACCGATGATGACCTGGAAGAAGGTAGCGAAGATGTCGAAGATGATCTGATGGACGAGGAGCTCCCAACTGATGAACAAACCGCGCATACTATTACACCCCGTATACCCTTTTTTGGGGTTAGAGGGTCTAATACTCGTTCAACATATGAAGACGACATTCGAAGCAAGTCTAGACTTGATGGTGTTGCTGACGAAATCCGCAAGGGTAGGACGTTCAAATGTAGGGAGGATTTGGTTTACGCTGTGAAGAAGTTCCACATTCTATCACATTATGACTTCATTGTCAAGGAATCCACCAGCTTGATATGGTCAGTTTTTTGTTCGCAGAGAGCAAATGGTTGCGTATGGTATTTACGAGGACATTTCAGAAAATTTGATGGACTGTGGGTGATCTCCAAGGTTGTTGGGGCACACACTTGTATAAAGCCAACAGTTAATCAGGATCATCCTCAGTTGGACTACAAATTCATGTCCAGATCATTGCTAACTCTTGTTAGGGATGACCCTAATGTTCGTGTATCTAGTTGTAGAGCTCACATCCACGAGATGTACAACTACTGGGTTTCAAGGAAAAGGGCTTGGGATGCTCGAAGGAAGGCCATCGGTATTGTATTTGGTGACTGGAAGAAGTCATACGCTGAAATGCCTTTTCTTTTGCATGCAATGAAGGCTGCTATTCCAGGGACTGAAATTGATATTGACTACAGCGACCATCCCGATCCTCGGAAACCTCTCTGCCGCAGATTTGAACGATGCTTTTGGGCATTTGGTCCTTCAATTGAAGCATTCAAATATTGTCGGCCACTGATTAGTGTTGACGGGACACATTTGTACGGGAGGTACAAACAAAAACTGCTCATTGCTTGCGGGGTTGACGGGGATAAACATATTGTTCCCCTTGCATTCGGGATCGTCGACGAGGAATCCTTGTCGTCATGGAAGGGGTTTCTTTCGTTGGTTCGTCTAAGGGTAATCGGCATGCGAGCTGGACCAATTTGTATCATCTCCGACAGGCATTCTGGTATAAAAGCCGCTATGAAAGATACTGACGTGGATTTATTAGAACCCTTTGCATATTGGCGGTTTTGTACGAGGCACGTCGCGAGGAACTTCAATAGCGTATTTAAAAATGGCTCCATGAAAGCTCTGGTGCAAGCCGCAGCATTACAGACGACACCTAGGAAATTCGCGTACTTCATGAGGAAATTACAAGAGTGGAATAACGGAGCAGCTAGATGGTTTTCAACTCACGATTGTCGTCGTGAGCAATGGACCTTGGCCTATGACGGTGGGTAAAGGTTTGGTCAGATGACTACAAATCTGAGCGAAAGCTACAATGCAGTTCTTAAAGATGCCCGTTGCTTGCCAATCTCTGCGTTAATTGAAAAGACCTTTTATAATTGTGTGTCATACTTCATTCAGCATTTTGAAGAAGCAAGCGCAGCCATTGCTGCTGGTCGAAAATTCACGCATTACGCTTCCACAGAGCTGACCCGTTGGACTGCAGCTGCGAATGGGCACACAGTAACTCAGGTACAAGTACAACCAGAAATTTTATTCGAGGTGTCTACCAGGGCTCGACGGACGTCCACTGGTATTCGCGGGCGCAAACAGTACACAGTAAACTTGCAACAAAGGAAATGCACTTGCAACAAGTGGCAAATATATCGTATCCCATGTTCCCACGCCATTGCAGTCATTTCAAAGCGTCGGGCTGATGTAGATTCCTATGTTGGAGAGTGGTACACCTGGGAGAAACAGTTGCAGGTTTACGGAGGACAATTTTTTCCCATCGGTGATCGTGAAACATGGGCTCCCCTAGAATATCCTGAGTTACGACCGGACCCAAAGCGTAAACGCGGTAAAGGTCGTCCACGTACAACAAGAATACATAACGAAATGGATGTTAGAGGTGTGATTCGGCAAAATACTTGTTCCTATTGTGGGATATTGGGTCACACACACCGAGGTTGTCCCAACAAAGCCGCAAGGAATTCTCAAGCATCCACATCAAATGCGCCGACGGCGAGCAGGAATAAGAATAAATGTGGAAATTGTGGTGGCCAAGGTCACAACCGACGTAAATGTCCAAATTCGAGTAAGTTTGCTACCCTCGTATATTAATAAATTTAATTGTGGTAAATACTTGTTGATTTTGTCGGATTTTTTTTTCATATAGTTTTTTTAATTGTATTGTGTAACATTGGAAATTGTATTTTTCAGATGGATCCCGGCCCAGTTGATCCTTCAGTTTTGTACCTTCAGGAGCGACATCGTTCACGTCGAGTTTGGGCTGGCGATGTAAGTAATTATATTATCTTCCATCCTTCAAATTTTTTTCCTAACAATTTTCTTGTAGGAATCTTCGTGGTTACGTTGCCGGCGCCGAGAGACACATGTACGTCGGATCCCTTTGGATGACCGACTACTGCCTTACGTGGTAGAAGCAGGATTTGGATGCATCTCAGAGCTCGAGTTCATTACGCTGGATTGGCATCTGGTGACGGCTTTAGTTGAGCGGTGGAGACCGGAGACGCACACCTTCCACATGTCTAGTGGGGAGATTACTATCACCTTGCAGGATGTGGCATTCATCTTGGGGCTGCGAATTGATGGGCCCGCGGTTACTGGGGAGACAACACCTGGAGCTACATGGGCAGATACATGCGAGGAATTGTTGGGCGTTAGGCCCCTGCCCGCGGACATAGTTGGCAGCAGGGTGTCAGCAAACTGGCTGTCCACGAATTTTTCAGAGTTGGCTGAGGATGCAGACGAGCTAGTCGTACAGAGACACGCTCGAGCGTACATTTTGCAGTTGCTTGGTGGAGTACTTTTCACGGACAAGTCTGGGTCCTTGGTTTCACTTATAGCTCTACCACATCTACAGGATTTTGAGTTCTCTGGGACATTGAGCTGGGGATCAGCCGTACTTGCTTATCTTTACAAGCACCTATGTTTGGCAGCGGACATGGCGACCGAGGAGATTGGAGGCTCGGTCATACTACTTCAGCTCTGGGCTTGGGAGCATTTCCCCCACATTGCTCCAGTTGTTAGGGACTGCAGAGAATGGTACGGGCACCCGCTCGGAGTCCGCTGGGCAACGGCGTTTGCCCATCGTAAACAGCCCACACACGTGGTGAGACCCTACAGGGATGCTTTTGACATGCAATCACCCGAGCAGGTAATTTTACATTTACAAATTTTCCCTATATCAACAAAAGAAATTCTAATCGTAATACAATTTTTGCATTCAGGTATTTTGGACTCCCTATACGGATGAGATCCGCGCCCATCTCCCAGCCAACTCTCTTGAAGGCGAACACATTTGGATAGCTGAAGTGCCTTTGATATACTTCCACATTGTGGAGTATTACTACCCAGATCGGTTCAAGAGACAATTTGGGGGTCTTCAGGATATCCCAAGTCATTGCTCCACCTTTCCAGAACTCCACGCTATTGATTTGAGGGGGAAAGTACATGTGGATTGGAGGGCAAAACACAGCCTGCATATTGCCCGCTGGGAGGAGCGGGAAGTTAGAATTATTCGCATCGATCGGTCCAGAGGGGTATTCGCAACGCCCGCATACGAGCAATGGTATCGGACCATTACTCGAAGATTTGTCGGACGTTTGGGTGCAACTCTGGCAAGCAACGTAAGTACTCGAACTATAATTTTTTTGGTAAAATTATTAACAAAAATATTTCAAATTTACATCTACGTCTTCTCCTTGGATGCAGCTCGCTCTGTGGAGCCGTGTCTACGACATTGGACACGAGGAATGCCGCGAGATTGCGGCACAAGCGAAGGCGGAAATGACGGAGTGGCTGTCATTACAATTTGCAGATGCAGTCACGTTACATGACGAGCGTGCAGATGTGGCTAGGGAGGAGGCAAGGCGAGGAAGGGCAAGAGGACGGGGACGAGGAAGAGGTCGAGGTAGGGCGCGTGAACAAGTCGCGGAACCCATAGACTTTGAAGAAGCCGCTGCGGATGATGATAACATGGCGCAAGGAGACTACTTCACACCTGCCACCGAGCGACCAAGAGAAGACTTGCCAACGCCTCAAGCACCGTTGAGGCATGGAGTGGACCCCAGCCAGACACGACCTACTTACTGCACACTAACGCCGCCGTCTATGCCAACATTCGAGGAAGATGCCCCAGGACCCTCTCAAATCAACATGATAGACGAAGCGAACCGTCTATTACCGTTCAATCCTCCAGATTCTACGATTACATACCATCGGAGGA
Source organism: Ottelia alismoides (assembly GCA_037367405.1). Classification (NCBI taxonomy): domain Eukaryota; kingdom Viridiplantae; phylum Streptophyta; class Magnoliopsida; order Alismatales; family Hydrocharitaceae; genus Ottelia; species Ottelia alismoides. Next base: position 149,927 of record JAZKJV010009714.1, read on the forward strand.
AGAAACGTTGAATTGTAATCAATGTAATTTTTAATATGATGCAAAAAATGTAATGTGTATTCATGAACAAGTCTATTTGGAATGTGTATACATACCATTCGAGGATGACGCATATTGAAATGTCTTCTTTGATGTTTGGAATGTCTACAATGTTTGCAATGTCTGGAATGTTTACAAAAATATGTCTATTTACATTAAAAACATGGGATTGGCATGCCTTTTCAATGGTTTTTAAAAACTTTAAATTCCAAAGCCCACACTTGGACTGCCATTTTCGCCGAAAAATTACTGTAAAGATGACGCATTTTGAACATGCGTCATATGTTCAACTTTCAAAGCCCACACCTGCCCCAGCCATTTCGAGGAAAATTTCCTTTAAGGGTGACGCATATTGAACATGCGATACCTTTACAGAACATTTCGAGACCTGATGCCTGTACAGAACATTTCTAGAGCAATTCCCTGGAGATATGTCGCATGTTGAATATGCGTTAGCTATAGCGCACATCCAACATGCGACACTAACGCAGTTCCTGGGTAAAAAAAAACTTAAGGGGTGTCGCATGTTGAACATGCGACACCCCTGCAGTTTTTAAGTAAAAAAAAAACATTACGTAGTACCTGGGTATTTAAGTAATTCCCAGGTACTACTTAGGAATTTGACTCCCTCAGGGTCAGCTAAGACAGGTGTATTCTCATCAGGTGCATGTCTCTGGTCGGCAGTGGGTGCAGTGATGATCACCTCGCTTTCGTCAACAGGACGGAAGCGAATCTCTCATGATCCATAATCAATAACGACCCTCGCAGAGGCGAGAAAGGGTCGTCCCAGGATGATAGGATAGTGCTTCCCAGTGGAGATCTCTATGGGCAAATACGACAAAATCAACGGTGTAGCTCATGCCCTGAATCGAAATGACAGTGTTCTCCAAAATACCATTCGACCTCTTGATAGATCCATCAGCGAATTAAACTATCATCCTAATTTTCTTAAGAGGCCCTAAGTGAAGAGACTATATCAACGAGAAAGGTATGATTATAATCGATGCGTCGCCGTCAAGGAGAGTGTGATCACAAGTATGGTCAGAGATAGTGCAACTAATGAAAGGTGTAGCAGTGTTCCTTTTCCTAGAGATTGGACGGTGTGTGATGGCGTGGGCAATGGCTATGGTCAAAAGATGACGCTCAGATATGCTCCTCCGCTTTCTCTTCTTGATTTCAGGAGCAGATAAATGGGTCATGGCATGTTGAAGTGGGGCATGAATGATCTCATGAATCATGGCCACCACTTCAGGTTCAGTCAACAATTTTTAAAATTTTTGGACCTCCTCCATACAAAGGAGGAGATCGGAATCAGCATATACACAAGGATGACTAAGAGCAGTCTGTACAATGTCGTTCTCGGGATCAAGGATGGGACAAGATGTGAGTGGATGTGTGGTTAAATGACCTGGCAAGTGGTCCCTCTCCTCACAGACTAAATCAACCAAGTGTCTCTCGAATTCTTTTTGTATTTTTAAATTTTTCTCATTTTTTTGTATTTTGGACGATTGCAAGTTTTCATGGGGAATCCTCAATCGAATACATATCGTCAGATCGTGAAGCATCAATAGGGCTCTTATTTAGGCAAGTGAGGTCGTCGATCCTCGAATTCCTATGCTCCATGAACTGGGACAAGATCTCAGGTGTGGAAATCATGAGAAGTGACTCCAACAGATCAGTCTCGGGTGGATGTGAAGGTAGAAAATATGGAGGTGGAGGTGGATAAAAGTCTGAGTCCTGAAATTGCGGCTGAGGTGGATATATACAAAAGTCAGGAACAAAGTCCTCCTGGAAAAAGGGAGGTGGACCGGCTGGAGGGTATGAAGGATCTGCAAAGTCCGGATAGAAAGCGTTCCAATCGGCCATCTCGAAATAAAAGGAAAATGATCGGGAGAGCATGATGGTCAAGTCAATAGAAGTAAAGAAAAAGGCGCAAATGCGCAGAAAGATCTAGTATGTACACAAGCAGACACAAACAAACTCACACAAAACAAAACACACCCCTCAGTTCACCTACTCAACTCGGTGAAGACCGTGAAAGTTCAGTCTTTTTATCTTGTATGCTTTAGAGTTAGGTGCGAAGTCAAAAATTGTACAAACACTTGGGAAGAGTGGATAAGATTTGGGCACTACTCCTTACTGTGTACGCGAGCAATTAAAACGAAGACAATGTAGGGATTACTTGCCCCAAGACAAATATTTTTCTTTTTGATGTATTTTAGGGTCAAGTAATATTAACAGTCCCATTTTATTTGCTATCACTTTTTTTATTTTTAATAGGAAACGCACGAGCCTATCGAGGAGTCAATTTTACTTAGCACCTAGATGGTCAAAATCAGAGGTAGAGTCGAAAAAGCAATGCAAGACGAAAACTATGATGTATGCTAAAGAGAAATGCTCATCTTGCCTCCAGCACTCTACATGCAAAAATGCTCAGCGGAATTGAAACCTATCTATATGCAAATGCAGCCGATAAAATCGCCCTAGGTATAGAAATTGCTATTAGCGTGAATAACAATATGCTAAATATTTAAAAGTGAGATCCAAAAGTCCGGTCTCGGAAGTGCATCGGTGTCCGCCACAACGGATCCTGCAAGCGTTGTATAGTACTTCTCTCGGCGCTCGATATCAAATCCAAACAAATAGCAATATTTGACTAAGTCCAAAGGTACGTTATAGGAGCATGCAATAGTTATTAGGCGTTTGGACCTGAGGCTATCGACAAGCAAGTCCTACAACTAGGGCTCAATCACACAAAATAAAGAAAACAAAATCGAGAAACAAAATAAAAAGGCGATGAAAACACGAAAAAGCCGATGAGGCCCCTAGGGTATAATTCCTCGGGCACTGGACCTCGTGAGATGTGAAGTGTGGCAGAGTCCTGAATTATTACAAGTTATGGTCTCTCTCTCTCTCTTTAAAATTACAAAAATAAGTACAAAAAAATAAATGCTCCAAAAATCCTTGTCTTCAAAAACTCCGAGTCCTTTGTTGCTCGGTCAAAGCCACCTCACGTGGGTGCGCAGGCGCTCCTAGAAGAGCGCCTCCCTCGATCCGCATTCCTCGCACAAATCCAAACAAGGAGAGTGGTTAGACAATTCAACAATATATATCAAATAAAAGAAAATAAATAAAGTAAAAGGTAGACAAATAAATCACAATCAAAATAATGTCAATCTATGCAACGTTGCTCCCCGGCAACGGCGCCATTTGTTGAAGAGGATTTTGTGAGGGTCTGGAAATCTCACAATGCGAGAAATCCATTCGATGCGGTGACCGCTCACAAAATCCAACTTCAGACAACAATTAACCCACAATAATGATCAAGCAATGAAAAATAGAGTGGAGTTAAAATTTATTTTAACTCTACAATGGATGTGTATAGGTGCAAGTATATAGAGTGTCGAACACATGGAGCAAACGAATAGATCGAGCAATAAAGCACAAAAATGATTGTAAACCATTTGTCTATATTTCTTTTTTGTGGGTTTTTAATTTTAATATTTTTTATTTTATTTTTATTTTATATTTTTGTATTTTGATTTCTATTTTTTTATTTTTCTATTTTTTATTTTTTTTGTTTTTTATTTCTTTTACCCTTTATAAATACAATATAGCTATATATAAGACTATATACACGATAGAAACTAATATGGATATAAATACTAATAAAAATAACCAAAATAAAGAAAATAAAATAATTTTGGGCTTTAAATATTTTTTATTATTTTTGTGATTTTTTAGGAATTTTTACTAATTTTATATATTTTTAAAATCGAAAACACCCTAAATCAGGGTTTAAGTAAATAGGCCGAATTAAAATGGAGATGAAAAAATAACAAACAGAGTAAAAAGATCTTCATATTAATTTCAATAAAAAGATAAAAATATAGAGAAAAAAAATAAAACATGAAACACATTTTTTAGATATTTTAGTAATTTTATAGATTTTTATGAAGATTTTTGGTGTTTTCAATTTTTAGGAGTTTTCTTTTGTAATTTTTAGGGATTTTTGGTCTGAAGGTTAAAAATACATAAATAAACAAAATATTTTTTTGGGAGGATTTTTTAAAATGTTTTTATATTTTTTGGAATTTTTCAAGTCAAACAGGAGCTTTTTGGGCTATTTTTATTTTTAATAAATAATAAAGGTTCCCAAAATGCAAAATAAAATTAATAACGTGAAAGCACAATGCAACAGGAACCTAAGCCTATTTTTGTGGATTGTTCGAGCAATATAGCTATTTAAAATAAATACAAGAAACAAAGAGAAATTACATTACTGGTAGGGACCTTTTTGTAAATAAAATAAAGTCCATGTGCCAATCTGCAATTTTACCAAAAATACACAACGAGCACAAAATATTTCTGGATTAAAAATAAATACACAAAAGCCTAAGGAGTCCTCTGCAAAATGCTCACACCTCACGCGCGCAGGCACGTGACGTGACATGGCCGAGGGCCTAATTGCAATTACCAGAAGTTCGGGGACCTTGTTGCAATTAATACAAAAAGTTGCAACTTAATAAAAGAGTTTCTGGACTAGAAATAAATACTATAACCAGCAGGGGGTCCTCTGCAAAATACGAGGACCTATGTGTAATAACAAGAAAGTACGAGGGCCTCAGTGCAAAAGTTGCAAAACTATTTAAACGACCTAGGAAAGTTTAATGCTTAATAATAAATTACAAAAAGGATGGGGTCAAAAGCGCAAAATACCCACAGCAGGCGGGATCCAACGGCAGGGGACCGTTCACTTACACGTAGCGGTACAAGGGAGCCCGGTGGCAGTTCGGCTTCGAACGGCTAGGATTAGATGCCCGCTGGTGATCTGATGGCTCTGGTTCACCGCATCCAACGGCAGCTGCGCTATCTGGTATGAGTTCTTGATCCAACGGCAGAGGAAGGCCGAGGAAGAACAGGGAAGCGCCTCCGGTGGGGCGAGCTTCTCTGGGCTCGTTTTCCTCCTCCGATACACCTTGAAGCTCCAAAACGGCCAGAAACGCTCCTGGGTGGTCCTCTGTGTGCTGGCAACTCCAAAACTCTCTGGCGATGGCCGGAGGACGCGCACGAGGTTGATAGAGCGATGAAGCTCCATGACCCTCGACCAGCCTCCAAAACGAGCTCAAGCTGCGAACAAGACTCTGGGACCTGCAAAAAATTATAATAAGGTCAAGGGCAAATTGCCTTGACCCTCAAGCGGGGTGGATGGAAACGGGGTAAGTGAGATGGCGGTCGCTCCGGCGAGCGGAGGAGGTGAAGCAGCCGAGATCCTACTCCAAGCGGGAACAGGTTGAATGGAAGGCTTCGAGGCGTAGGAGAAGCGTGAGGGAAGCGAGGTGAGGGTGATAGGTGGTCGGAGAACGGCGGAGAGCACGGTGGATTAACAGCTAAAATACGTAATTAAAACTCAAAATAACAACGGGAAAAGAAACCTAGATACTAGACTAACCTAGAAAAGCAAGAAAGGTATCTCGACTGGCTGGCGACCAGGAGAACAACCTCAACGGCAGCGATGGCCGGAGATGGCGGAGCCGGCCTTCAACCAAGCTCAGCTCCTCCACAAATGGGCAGGGGAGGAAGCTGTCACCTTCCTCTATCCAGGGCACTAGAAGGGAGCACTTGAAGTTGGTCAAAAATGGTTCAAAAGGAGAAGGAAAGTCAGAGGAAGGTATTTGTACAGGCAGACGAGAAGCTCCAAAGAACAAGGAGATGGCAGTTCGGCGTACACGTAGCGGTACAAGGGAGCCCGGTGCCCCAAGGAAATCATCTGACGTGCAAGAGGGAGGATCGAGGCGAAGATGGGTGAAGAAATGAAACCCAAAGAATGCTTAGATCCTTGGGGACAAAATCGAGAAAGACGGTCAGAACCAAGGTCTGACACCCCTATGACCTCGGTCAGAGAGTTGACCGAGATCAATTGGGGGTGAAAGCTGGTTGGTCCACGTGGACCAACCAGAAAATCAGACCTCAAAAATATTTATAAAATTGATATAAAATAATAAATGATTTTATTAATTTTAAGTTATAATAAAAAATTATTATTTTTCATAGTATTTTATTATGATTTTTATTTATTTTTTAGAGGTATATAATTACAAGTTAGTTTTTATGGTTAAAATATAGGTATATTCATCTATGTTTTGTGTCTTTTATTTTTATTTGTATTTTTGATTTTATTATTTTAGTTTATTATTTTGTAAAATTATAACTTATTTTTATATACTTAAATATATTTTTATATATATTTCATGATATATTATATATAGTTAAATAAATAGGTATATTAAATATATAGGTATAAGTATAGGTATTTTACCTATGTATTTTATATGAGTATTTTATTTTGGTGTTTTATTAATGTTTTATTCTAGTTTTAATATGTAAATATATTATAAATAATATTTACAAAATTATAAATATATAAAATCATAAAAATAATAAAGAATAAATAAAATGAATATTTTAATCGGGTTAATTATACAATAGGGGTCCAAAACCTAACTTTCACACTCCTTAACCCCAAAAAATATGAAACCATCTTCGTTAAATAGCTAATTTAAAGTTATACGCAATTAAAGGTGATTTTGATATATTTTGAGTTTTTATTTGAAAGATATGGGTCTGGGAAGTTGGGATTTTGGAAACTTATTTTGAGTGTAACTTTTATTCTGTATATTATTTTTATATTAATTAATTTTGTATTTTTCTATATTTTATTATATACAGCTTTCATGTACAAAATTTCTTTATTTAAAGTGTAAAAGGTGGAAAATAAAATAGATCCCAAAAATGAATAAATAGGGAATTAATAAAAGAGAATTTTATTGTATTTTGGCCCTTATCTCCCCCTACTTTATTCCTTGTCGACCTAGTCATCGAGATGCCTAGGTCTCGGGGTTTAGGGTCATAAAATATCTTTGATATTTATTCTTTTTCTTTTCTTTTCTTTATTCTATAATTTTGATATTAAAAATGTATTTTATGCACATTTTGTACAACAATGCATGGATGTTAATTTATGCGAATTAAAGGTATTTACATGCATATACTAGGGTTTTTAAGGCCAAAATGATAGAATAAAGGTGATGAAATGGAGATTCATCAGCATATTTGGCTCTCTGGGTCTCTTACCACAGAGATACCCAATGATATTGTGAACCAATCCACCGCCAAGGCGATGTGGGATATTCTAGCATCCACCTATGCACAAGAGAAAAACGAGGCCAATATTCTTCAGCTTCAGTCCTTCTATCAGTTGCAGTGACATGAGATTCTACTCTGTGTATACTTCTATCAGTTGCAGTGACACGGGATTGGCCATTCTATCAACTTGATGTGAAGAATGCATTTCTCTATGTTGACCTACAAGAGGAGGTTTACCTGCAGCAGCCACCTGGGTTCGCAATTGAGGGAGAGTCTTAGAAGGTTAGCAGGCTTCACAAGGCCATCTATGGCCTTAAGCAGAGTCCAAGAGCATGGTTCCAGAAGCTCTCGTATTTGATGAGCAACAAGGGTTTGTGAGATCAACTGTCGGTCGTCCACTATTTGTTCAGAGGACTCAAGAGAGGTACAGTTGCCATACTTGTTTATGTTGACGGTATCATTGTTATAGGGGATGACGAGCAGGGCATCCAAGCTACTAAGGATTTCCTAGGTCAGCAGTTTGTGGCCAAGAACCTTAGTAGCCTACGTTACTTCCTTGGACTGGAGTTTGTCGGGAACTAGTAAGGTCTTGTAATAACCCAGAGGAAGTAGGTTACAGATCTTCTCTCCGAGACAGGCATGGCAAAATGCAAGCCTGCCACTACTACTATGGACCCGAGCATGAAGTTCTATGATAGTGACAATGATGAGGTCGAAAAGAGGAGGTACATGGAGCTTGTTGGGAAGATTATGTGATTACCACTAGGCCAGATACATGAGGCAAATTCCTTAGTAACGTAGTTCGAAAACAATATTCTTCTAATAAGCGAACAAAAATTTTTGTCGTTATTGTAAGCATATCGCATACATTGTGTGCGACATAGGATAATGTAGGGAATCTATGCGCTTTCCTTTAGCGCATATATTGTCTGCGCTTTGAGCCCATTAGCGCATAGAATCCCTGCGATATGGTCTGCAATTCGAAAAATAAAATAGTCAGAACAAACGAATGGTTACTTATGCACACATAACCTTCGTCGCTCTGTTTGAACCCCCCTCGCACACGACCCAACTCTCCTCGCACAAAGCAAGCCGTCGCCCGTCCTCTCCGCCTCCGCCGGCCACCTCCCTGCCTCCGCTGCCCATCATCTCCGCGTCCGCCGTCAAAGGACTCTCCGCCTCCGTTGTCGAAGCCCTCTCTGCTTCCACCACCGTTTTTTTGTTCACCAAGAGTAATTTTCTCTAACATTATTAAAATAGGGTTCTTTGTTCTTTGGATTTCTAATCACTGAATCACTATCATTTTTTTAGTTGATCATTGTTCTTTTGTATGACCTAAGAAGATGTGGGTGCAATTTTTAGGAGGTCAATGGATTCCATATAGTGCATATTTGAATTGGAATCGGTTCAATGATGACAACATCAAGATATCCATTGATATCGCAGAGCATTGGAACCGGTTCGGTGATGGCATCCATTACTGATGATGATGTACAAGGTGTTTTTCTTTACTCAAAGACATATGCAAAGTCGACTCCCATGGAGATGGTAGTAGATGCCTCTCTGATTGAATGTGGAACCGAACACCACACTTGGGACCACACGGTGTGCCCTAATTGCATATCTATGTAGCGGTGACCCACCTATTCTGGCACGTAATGATGAGAGTACATATATTAGCGAGACTTTGATGAGGGAAGTGAATCGTGTTCTAAATGATTGTCCTCCGCAGGTCACTGATGATGAGATAGAGAATGAAAATGAGGAAGTTGAAGACAATGTTGTGCATGATGTAGCAAATGGTTCTCAAATTGCCTCTTCCATACCCTTCTACAATATCTTAGGCGATGACAGGCTTGCAAATTATGAAGAGAATTTTCTAAATGAAAATGTCATTGACATAAATTGTAGTACATGCATAATAATTATAATTAGTTGCTTTTAGCATTTGTTATATCTTCTACTTTTAAATTACTAATGTATATATTTGTTACGTGTGTTATAGATGGATCCAGGCCCGATTGCACTTCTGTGCTGACGCAGCAGGATCGACATCACTCACGCCGAATATGGGAGGGTGATGTAAGTTATGATTTGCTATTTATCTCAAAAAAGTTATTATGTTTATTCCATTTCATTTCATTTTTACGATTTGCATGTAAGTAATAAATCATATTTATGTTACCAGGTATCATCATGGCTCAGGGTGATCGGGCAGACATGGTGGTGATTCGTGGGGGATGCACCTCGTTGAGTGGGATGTGATCACGCTTCGTAAAAAAGCGGGGGGCCTGGGAGTCCGGAGGCTAGATGAAATGAATGAGGCCTTGCTTTTGAAGTGGGCGAGCAGAGTGTGGGGCCCTCGGGAGGATTATTGCTGCAGCCTTCTGCGTAAAATTTATGATATCGGTGGTGCGCCGCCGCTACCTAAGTCTTGTGTGGGGTCTCCCACGCCGTTCTGGAAGGGGATGATGGAGGTCTTTACCCGTCATCTCTCGTTGTTTAGGCCGGTGCTTGGCAACGGGGAATCCTTCACCTTCTGGACTGATGATTGGACGGGAGGGGACCCTTGAGCACGCGTTTCCCTCGCCTTTATGCTTTGGCTGCTGATAAGAATGTGTTGGTTGCGTCTTGCTGGTCGGATGGTAATTGGTTCCCCACTTTCTCCACAAACTTTTCGGACCAACGCCTCGAGGAATTTCTAACGTTGATGGATTCTTTGAAAGAGATGGGAAGACCGTCTGCGGGAAGGGACCATTGGGGGTGGCGTAAGGGCACCTTTTCGGTCAAGATGGCTTTCGGGGCGATTTGCAGACCGCCCCCTTCACGCTCGGATGAGTTGATTCGAGATTGCGCCTTCTTCTGGAGTGTGGGCCTTCCTGAGCATGTTGGTTTTTTTCTGTGGTTGTTCAGAAGGCAAAGACTGATGACGAGAGACCGCTGTGCTAGGCTTCTGGGCTCCATCTCTGATAGATGCCTCTTGTGCGATGAGGCGATTGAATCCCTTGAACACATGTTCTTCAAGTGTCCGAAATCGATTCCGATTTGGGACGAGGCGAATTTGGCTCGGACGTACACGACGGATTTGGCCTCCTTTTGCGGCTCATTGGTGGGAAATAGGAGTAGACCATGGCGGGAGCTATTTAGACCTATTGCGATTATATGGGCCATGTGGCTGGGCAGAAATGCGCTTCTTTTTTCTGGGCAAAGGTTCTATAAGGATAATGTTGGGATACACTCCGCGAGATTGGTGGATGATTGGGACCTTTAATTGTATGCTTTAGATATTGTTCCTCTTTGTCATTCTCCGTTTTTTTCTTATAAATAAATTTTGGGGCGAACACCGCTGAGTGTATCCCCCTATTTTTTGGCCTCAAAAAAAAAGGTATCATCATGGCTACGATGTTGGCGAAGGGAGAAGCAAGTACGACACATACCACTGGACGAGCGCATCCGGCCTTTTGTTGTGTAGGCAGGATTTGGAGGAGTTACTGAATTGGAGTTCATAACCCTTGACCGGCATCTTATAACTGCCTTGGTGGGGCGGTGGAGGCCGAAAACACATACATTTGATATGGCCAACGGGGAGATGACGATTACACTTCAGGATGTAGTTGTGCTGATGGGATTTCGAGTTGATGGCATAGCAGTGACCAGTGCCACATCGACAGTAGGGAACTGGGCTGATGTGTGCGAACAATTACTAGGGGTTCGACCAATGGAGAATGAGGTCTAAGGACCAAGGGTGTTAGCGAGTTGGTTGTATCAGTCATTTGCACATGTGCCCGCCCATGCAGATGAGGACACATTGATACGTTATGCGAGAGCGTACATCCTGCAGCTCCTTGGGGTGTATTGTTCACGGACAAGAGCAGGTCGTTGATATCTATTATAACCGCTTCTGTTCATTAGAGGTAATTGGCGGACAAGAGCGGGTGTATCATTCCCAATTTCTAAGATGGCAACATCAAAGGTCGTTACTCCAGACAAGATTGGGGCTAGGCCACAACCAAGGCTTGCTTCGGACGGCGGGGAGGATCTCGAAGGAGGTGTTCAACACAGTGCAGGGGAGCAGCAAGGCGATCAGAATGTTATGGGTGGGGAGGACAGGGTAGGGATGGGTGAACCGAGTTCGAAGTGGGTCCCTGGCACACCGTCAGGTGGACAGTCGGTCGACATTAGCTCAGGGCTGGAAGTCGACGAGGGAAAGGAGGCGTTCAGGTTCAGATCTTGTTACGTGAGGAAAACTACCGCAGCTAGGAGGTAAAGGAGGGTGGCGTTGAGCGTCGCGGACGATCTTTTGGCGGGGGAGTGTATGACCCAACCAGATATCGCCTCTCCGTCAACGATGTTGTGGAACTCCCAGAATCATTTCCGTGTCTTGGACAGGGGCATGGCGAAGCTTCTGGGACTGGTACCACCTAGGAGGTCGCAGCACTCTCTATGACTCTGAAGGTTTTATCGTGGAATGTTTGGGGGTTGGGAAGGGCGGAGAAAAGAATGGGAGTTAAAAACCTGAAGCGGAAGCAGGAGCGGACATATTTCTACTTTAGGAAACGAAACTGCAAGCTGGCGCGGAGCCGGAGATGAGGGGCATGGATGGTGGAGACCGATTCCAGTTTGCGGAGCGGGGGTCGCATGGTGCGGCTGGGGGATTGATATCGGCGTGGAAGAAAGACCTATTTGACTTTGTGGGCTCGGACCAGTCCAATCACTGCCTTTCCGTGCGACTGCGCAGAAGGAGTGATGATCGTGATCTCGTGGTCTCAAATGTCTGTGGACCTAATGGCAGGGATTGGAGCGACTTAATGGAGGAGTTGGGGGCGATTGGCGATTCGGCTGGGCTGGGAGTCTGGATCATTGGGGGCGATTTCAACATCACTCTTCTCCCGGATGACCGACCGCGGGGAAGTGGGGGGCGCGACCCGAGCTCAGCTGCGCTCCGCGAGTTGTCACATGCTTTGGGGCAGTCTATCATTGATGCCGCGAGGTGCTCTTTCACTAGGAGAAATCGGAGATCGTGCTCGCGTCTGGACCGCTTCCTCCTATCTCCGGTTGTTGCGTCAAAGTTTCCGTTATCTGCGGCGTGGGCACTGCCTCGTAGTCACTCCGATCACACTCTGATCCTCTGGTCATCTGGGGAGGAGAGCAGGCACCGATTTTGCTTCCGCTTTGAGCGAAGTTGGCTGATGGAATTGGGATTCCGTGACAAGGTCGCGGAGATATGGAATGGCAGCGTGGTGGATGGCTTGGTGGTCAATCGGTTCGTGGCCAAACTCAGCATTCTGAGATCTTTCCTTTTGAATTATGGAAGGGAGGTCAAGGTCAGGCGTAGAGAGAGGCGGACGGAGCTTCAGTCTAGAGTGTTGGAGTGAGACCGCATTGACGATGAAAGAGAACCGTCACAGGAGGAATTCTTAGAGAGGTAGGTTTTGCTAGAAGAAATATTGACGGAGGATAAAAAGGAGGTGGATTGGCGTCAAAGGTCCGGACAAAGGTGGCTACGAGAGGGGGACGCCAACACATCCTTCTTTCACTCCGTGACGTCTGGTCGAAGACGGTGGAATCACATTCGTGAAGTCGAGATAGCGGGGGAGCGGGTTACTGGAGAGGGCGTTATTGGGAAGGCATTGAGAAAACATTTCGTGGCTGCTTCGAGGAGGAGGGAAGGGAGTGGTTGGGGGTGGTTGGGTACTGGAGTGGAAGTATTATCTCGGGAACGGGTCGAGGGCCTTCTTCCTTTCACTATAGATGAAGCCAGGAAGGCAGTGTTCGGTCTAAATTCGGAAGGGGCCCCTGGCCCAGATGGCTTCCCAATTCTCTTTTACAGGGAGTTCAGGGAACTGTTGAAGGTGGAGGTGATGGACGTAATTAATGAATTCAGGGATGGAAACAAAGGCCTCGAAAAGATTAACAGGGTGTTGTTGTTCTTGATTCCGAAGAAAGATTACCCTCAGCAGGTGGAAGATTATCGACCGATCGCTCTGTCGAACGGGATTTACCTCATTGTCGCGAAGATTCTGGCGAACAGGCTTAGGGGGGCTTTGGACACTGTCGTTCTACAGGGCCAAACGGCCTTCATCCCGGGGCGGCAAATGGCGGATGGCCTCGTCATGGCTACAAAGATATGTCTTCATTGGCAGCGGTCGAAGATAAGAGGGGTGCTATGGAAAATTGATTATGATAAGGCGTATGATTCAGTGGACTGGAGATTCTTATGGACCTCCTTGAGAAGGAGGGGCTTCTCGGAACAGTGGGTGGACTGGATGAAGAGATGTATCACCACCGCTTCTTATGGGATCCTGGTGAATGGCAAGTCGGAGGGGGGATTCTTTCAACCGCAATGCGGGGTGCGACAGGGATGTCCTTTGGCTCCCATGTACATAATCATGGCGAACGCTTTGGGGTTATCTTATGTCAGGCGGTTCGGGCTGGTTGGTGCGTGGGTTACACTAGAGGCGACATCTCCATTCCCCTGCTACAGTACGCGGACGACACCATTGTTTTTATGGGCGGTTCCAACTACCAGATTGACAATATGGTGCAGCTGGCAGAAATATTCAGCGAGATGTCGGGTTTGGAAATCAACAAGGCTAAATCAATCATTGTTGACTTTGGGATGGATGATGCGGATCGAGCACACTTAGCGGCAATTACGGAATGCGCCGTGGGGAACCTGCCAATACGTTACTTGGGTTTACCTCTTGTGGCGGGAAAGCTCAGAAGTTCGGATTGGGAGAGTCTGACAATGAAGATGGAGCAGCGGCTGGCTGGCTGGAAGGCGGTTTCGCTCTCAAGCGGGGGAAAGTTGATCCTCCTAAAGCACATTATGGCTGCCATCCCCACCTTCTTTATATCTACGAAGTTGTTGCCGGTTGGGGAGAGGAAAAAATTAGAGACTCTAATGAAGAGATTCTTCTGGTCTAAAGGTAAAAAACAAGAGTCGGGCATGCACCTGGTCAAATGGGAAGAAACCAACAAGCGTCGGGAAGATGGGGCGCCTTGGGGTCAGAGACTTGGAGGGCATGAACAGGGCCTTCTTGTCCAAGTGGGCAATACGTATCTGGGGATCTTCTACCACGCAGGTGGTCAATTTACTGCGAGATATATACGGGGTGGGAGGTGATCTGGCGCCGCAGCGGATGAAGTTCGAGTCGCTGTTGCGAGTTGGTATTAGGAGAATTATGCCTCAGCTGGCTTCCGGCCTCCGACCAGTTATTGGGGATGGCACCATGTTCAAATTTTGACGCGACAATTGGACAGGTGACGGATGCTTAGAAGATAAATTCACTCGTGTCTTCGCAATGACGGCGATGAAGGAAGCAATGTTAGCTGAGGTGGCGGTGGAGGGCGCTTGGGCGCCAACTTTTCTATCTGAGCTATCGGTGGGCTGATGATTACATGGCTCTTTTGGACTCTCTTGAGCGGCGAGGCCGTTCTCCGGGGAACGTGATCACTATCGATGGGGAGACACATCATTCACGATTAAGAAGGCATATATTTATCTGACGAGAAATACTGAGGGAGGGGATGATGAGCTGCGTCAAGATATGCGCTTAATGTGGGCAGTAAACATTCCGGTAAGGGTCAAGGTCTTTCTCTGGTGCCTTAGACAGAGGAGGCTTATGGACAAGTCAGTGGGAGGGTGCATCTTGCACCTGCAGAATACCCGTTGTGACAGGTGCAGTAACGCGGAAGAGGACGCCGAGCATCTCTTCTTTACGTGTGCTTGGTCTGCGAGGGTATGGATGGATCTTGATGTTCAATGGCTGCAGTATGAAGGGATGCATGCTTTCTGGGATTCCATTCGAAGGTTTGCTGGCAACTCCAGTGACGAATGCTCGAAACCGCTTACTGCTCTTTGGGCTATATGGATGGGCCGCAACGAACTTATCTTCAAAAATCAGCATTTTTGCAATGAAAATGTAGTGGCACATTGTAATGCTTTGTATAATTTCTGGCTTTCTAGGTAATGTAATGCGATATGTTATTAATGAAATATACTAGGCGGTGATCCCCGCAGTGGGGACTCACCCAAAATTTCAGTAAAAAAAACCGCTTTTGTCCGATCTTGATGTCACTGGTACTTTCAGTTGGAGATCTGTCACATTGGCATACTTGTACAGGCATCTTTGTTACGCCGCAAACATGGGGATTGAGGGGGTAGGCGGTTTTGTTATACTTTTGCAGCTTTGGGTGTGGGAGCACTTTCCCCGTATAGCCCATGTTATTAGAGTGAGACCCCAATAGCATGAGCGGCCATTAGGTGTTCGTTGGAGGGCAGACTTTGAGAACAGAAGGCAACCAACACAAGTTGTTTGGCCATATCGTGATGCATTCGATATGCAATCTCCAGAGCAGGTATACATTTTTTAAAAATTAATCATTTCCAATTTATCCATGAAGTGATTGAAATATGTTACGTGCAGGTTTTGTGGATGTCGTATGGGACAGACATCTTGGAAGCTCTTCCACATTACTGCATCGATGGTAAACATGTTTGGACGTCACGTGTTCCTCTCATCTACTTCCGCGAGGTCGAGCACTACTTTCCCGACCGCGTCGTACGCCAATTTGGTGGATGTCGTAGTATTCCATCTCCTTGCGACACTGATGAGGTGTTACATGCGATCGATCTGCGGGGTAAGGTGGATGTAGATTGGAGAGAAAATATGTTGATCACATCACTGCTTGGATGTCTTGTCATGACAAAGTTCTCCACATAGACCAGTCCATTGGGGTTAGCACCTCTCCGGATTACATGGATTGGTATCTTTGGATCACTAGAAGATATGTGGCGAGATTAGGTGCAATCCTCGTCTAGAATGTAAGTCTAGATAATTCAGATATATTTCAATATGTTATAACTATCTAACTTCACATTTATTTACAGTTTTCAGATGCAAAAATGGGATCTTGTCATGGAATTAGGAGGCAAAGATCCTAGCCACTACCAGTATAGAGACATAGCACAGGAGACCCAGTCCGAAATGGAGCGTTCATTAGCCATTCAATTTGCAGATGTTATGCTCTTGAACGAGGAGCACACGCAACAGGAGAATGTCCAAGAAAGAGGAAGAGGACGTGGCAGATGAAGAGGTCGGGCTAGGGCACACCAACAGCAACAAGGTCATGGACGAGGTCGTAGACGAGAATAGCAAGACTTTGCGCATGGCGTCGAATTAGAGGGGAACCAGGATATGGACAAGGTCCCTGAGTTTATTTTGGAGACACAGTTTGTCACACCAATTGTTGAACCTCGAGACGGCAAGATGACAACTCCACAAGCACTTGTAAGGAATATAAGGGGGGAGAAGCTCAACATGCATATGTTGCACTAACCCCGCCACCTGCGCCCACCTTCGACAAGGAAGAAGGCATTGGAAGTTCTTAATTGCAAGGAGTTGATCTTAGATATGGAAAGACAACCTATCAAAGGAGGAGGAAGAGATAAATATGTATTCTGTAACAATATTTGGCAATGTACTTTATCTTAGTTATTTGTATTGTACCTCACATGAACTATTTCCTAATACAATGGAGACTTTTATGGACATCTATCCATACTATTTATGACATGAATGAATTTGGTACATATCCTATGCATGGAGATATTTATTGAAATCATTTCTCTTATGTGTTAAGGTTTAAGTTCCTCTATTTTGTTTCAGCATAACGTTCTGTCTAATTTTTTTTCCTGAGTAGCAGAGCATATCGCATATTTTGTGCCCACTTAATGGTCTAATGGTAGTACAGTATGTTTACCACACAAAAGACTAGGGTCCAAATCCACTCTTGCAGGGGTTGTGTTAGGTAGTCGACGGCTAGCGTAAAAAATAGTCGAATCTTTCAACATGGATTTGCAAGAATCCATGTAGATGACCCTACTTATAGTGGGAGAAGGCTTACTTTATTATTAGCAGAGCATATCGCATACTTTTGCTGCGCTATAGGTATTAAAGTGCAGAAAAATCATGCGCTAACTTAAAGCGCATAAAATTCATGTGTTTTCCTTTAGCGCATACATTTAATGTGATATGCCTACGGTATTGAGAGAGAGAAAATTCCGGTGGCTTGGTGGAAGATTAATGTTTTCGAACTACGTTACTAAGGAATTTATCTCCCAGATATATCCTTTGCAGTGAGCAAAGTGAGTCAGTTTGTGGAGCAATCTAGACAGGCACATATGGATGCAGTCCATATGATTCTGAGGTATCTAAAGGACTCACCTAACACTGATCTTCTATTTAGCAGAGGTACAACTGTTGCAGTTACAGCTTGTTCAGATGCAGATTATGTGGGGTGTCCCAAGGACAGGAAGTCTACTTCTTTTGCTTGCAGTGTTCATAGGAAATTCATTGGTGTCATGGAAGAGCAAGAAACAGATTGTGGTTGCCGGATCTAGTGCAGATGTAGAATACAGGGCCATGGCACAAGCTAGTACAGAGATGATGTGGGTTAGAAATGTTCTTAATGACCTGACCGTTGAGGTGCCTCTTCCCACGTACCTCCAATGTGACAACCAAGATGCTCTCTTCATTGCCAACAATTCAGCCTTCCATGAGAGGACCAAGCACATTGAGGTGGACTATCACTACACTCGTGACATGATACAAAAGGGTCTCATCTCAACTATTCATGTCAGCTCTGGAGACCATACAACAGATGCACTTACCAAGGCCCTAGCCAAAGGGCCTTACCATAGATGCTATTACAACCCGAGCATGATAGATATCTAGGCTCCAGTTTGAGGGGGAGTGTTGAGATACTAGTTATCTTTCATGTCTTCTACGTATTATTTATTTCTTCCGTTTTTTTATGTAGTTTGCCCAACAAGTCACTCTCCTATATAAAAGAACCCTAGGGCTCCCATAATATTATTATTCATTCTTATCTCTCCGCATGCTCAATTAATACAATTGCTCAATGATAAAAAAAAGAAATGGCTAGCACATTAAATATCACAAAGTGAAATGAATCAAATGGATTTAAGGATAATAAACTTCTCATCCTTCATACACTTCTTCCATCATGTTTTTCCGTTGATAATTGAGGAAGATTTTTTCTCTCGATGAAACACCCATTCCCTTGCAAACTTCAAATTCATGATCTGATCAATACCTATGTGGTAACTTGTTTTTTTCAAATAGTTCAAAGTTAAATGCAATCAAGACTCTCAAAGATTAAGTATATACTGTCGGGCCTCCATCACTGGTAGAACAATTAAGGAGATATTATCACCAAAAGGCAAATTAGTAACAGAACCATAAGAAGAAGCTTGTGAAAGAAGAACAATAGCTGAAGTGGGATCCGGTGGATACAAATTTTCAAGTGGGTATGAACTGATTTTCGTAAAAGAAAACAATAAGTAACAAAGCAATATACAGCTGATGCAATTGATGGCAAAATATAGTCCAGTTGGACAAAAATAAAGGAGAAGTTCTCATGCCCATAAAAGGTTTCAATTCAGGTACCTGTGATAAATAAAGCTGCTGTCCAAAAACTTCGAGAGCAACAGAGGAAGTGTGAGGAGAGTTCAACCTATAGAGAAACAAGATTGTCTTAAGTTAAAACAATTTACCACTGCAAGTTTCGAGAACAGTCCCAAAATGTTCATTTCACACTTGATAACAGGAGTCTGAACAAATTTCCATGGAGATGTGAAACACATTATTTTAAGCCTGAATAAAGTTACAGCCTATTTTTTTAGTCATAAAAATGGGAAGTATGCAAAGGTGCCCACCTTAAGATAGATTAATTTAAAAAGATAAAAAAAAAGGCTTACAAAAGTCAGAACTTGAGAAGTGTCTTGGCATGGAGGGTTACATTTTCGACATAAAACCGCTCAGCTCGGAAGATCGTTCCATTGCGAGCTAGCCAGAGTACCGAGATCACAGCAACATGTAATATCATTTCCAAGTTATGAAGGAAATGAGAACAGTAAAGTGACCCCAGAAATTGGCTTGGTTACTAGAGTCCAACCAACCAATTCCCATTTCTAGACATGTACCGCTTACTCTGTCGCATGTGAAGAAAAGGTGATCGACAAATTCCAACCCTCCACCACATAACACAATTGTTGTCATCGTACATAAAAAGCTCGACCATCTCTCTCTAGTGAGTAGTCTTCCTCGTCTCAGGAGCCAAATGAAAATATGAATACGAGAAATCTTCATATCTCAAATAAATCTGTAATCTTTAATCAGCTCCTCTGGGACTATATTCGATTGCATGTTCAATGTCTTGTAAGCCCGTCGCACTGTGGAATCGCCATTTCTCCATATGCAATTATCTCTCACCGTCGAAGGGACTTCATCCATACGATGAAGTCCAGAAGTCGTTGCTCAAAAAACACTCTGAACGAACAGTGGGCAGCCAAACACCATCCACCCACCATCATCGCATGATGCATTTGTCCCAGTCTTGTCACGTGGCTCCTCTGTCGTGAGGATGTGCTTCTTGCCATTACATTGCATCAAACTCATGAACTGCATGGCCCACAGTTCATAATTGGTTCCATTCATTTTGACGATGGGTGTTGGACCTTTGAAGGCACCCAGGGATGGGACTTCTGCTTTGTTCTCAGACATGATGACAACTATCTCCAAGACTGGGTCCGCAACAAGAAATACCAACGTCTACATTGACATACAGGAAGATGGTTGTGGGTGTAGACTCATACCACAACCTCTTCCATTCTTCTGGAGATTCCTTTAGGTAACTAGGGTGTTTTTAGATGTTCACTTCACACCCTAGGTACCCAAGAACACGTGTGATGGCGCGGAGTCGGAGGCGCGTGATGACGCAACGACGCACAGGAACACGTGTAGGCGCACAGGCACGGGTGCGCGTGCAACGCGCGAGAACACGCGCAGATGCGCACGCAATGCGCAGGAACGCACGGAGGGGACAGGCACAGGCGCAGGTGCGGGTGCACGCATGATGCGCAGGCAGGCTCGTGCGAGGACTGGCAGTGATGCGCGCGGCGGTGATGCGCGAGGACCGCGGTCAACTAGGGTTTCGGTGCGGGTAGGATTCTAGGGCACAGGCTCCGGTCTAGGACCGTCGCTCTGATACCATGTAGAAGGAAACGAATGAATTGTATTCCATCTAACCCTAGATCTCTCTTATATAGGAGAAAAGCTCAAAGGGTAATTTACATAATCAGGACAAGAGAAGTAAACAATATATATAGAAACGACATAACATAAATATCTTAACAAGTATCAAGGTTTTGTTCATAGTTTCCTATCGGAGAACTTCGAGCCCAATCTCCTCCTTTGGGATCGTTACGGTATTCAAGTCAACCAAATAGATTTCGAATATGTTCTGACCAGTTGCACCCCAAAAGAAACTCCGCGTAATCCTCTCCAACCTACCACGTATTCCGCCCAGCAGCAGTCTCGATGACATGAAGAAAATCGGGATAGCAACAAGGACAGCCTTCACTAAAACAAGGCGTCCACCGTATGATAGCAGGACAAAGAACCCTTCCAACCTTAAAGTTTCCGTTCCAACTTCTCAACAATGGGTAACATGTCAGCTAGGTGAACCGACCACTGTTGGAGTATATGCGTCACTTATGTAGATGGGTAAATGGATCTCTCCATGATCCATTTATTACATCCAATGTTTAGTTCCACATCTACCAATGGTGGGACTTGGAGGGTCTAAGGAGGCTATATAAAAAGCTCCAGACCTCATGTATTCGGTGAGAAAGTCAATAGACAAATCAGCCCCTTGAGGCGTTCTCCCGTGGTTTCATCCCGCTCCTTAGGGAGTAGGGTTTCACGTAAAATCCCAGTGTTCCTCAAGTTTTTGTTATTTTTCTATGATATGCTTCCGCATTATATTTTCTAACATGGTATCAGAGCATAAAACAATCTCAAATTATTTTTTTCGGCTATTTTTCTTCCTTTTTTTAATCATCATTTTCTCGGCTAGGGTTCAGTTTGGAACCCTAAATCAAGGCATCTCCAGCCATCGCGCCCCGCTTGCGAATGATGGCAACAGCCTTCCCATGCGGTGCTCCTTGAGCATCAGTCATCACCGCCGACGGTGCTCAAGGTTATCGCCAGAGGCGGCATCCTCCCCAACGGTATCAGGTTCTCCTCCGATGCCAGGAGGAGATCTCCAAATAGCGGCATCACGTCCTCCTCGAAATTAGGGTTAGGGTTCCGGTGCCATGAAGGCCTCCCTGAAGCTACGCGATGACGGGTAGAAGCCCCTCCTCCATGCCAAGATCCTCCTCACTATGTCGGACTACCCTTCTTCTCCGGCGTCTCTGTTGGCGGCGACTCCACCTCCAATCTCTAGCTCGACCTCGGCACAGCCTTCACCTCCGGCACCTCCCTCCGCCTTCCGTTTCGAGTAGCGGCAGTCAGAGCAGCCCTCGTACAGGCGGTGCGTTCTCTCACGACTCCTCCGGATCTGCTCCAAGCAGGCAACGACATTAGAAGGCCCCATTGAGTGGGGGGATAGAGCCCCATCGAGGGGCGGCGAGAGCAGAGCCCCATCGGGGGGCGGTGGGCGTTCGTGAGAGAGTGTTCCCCAAGTGGGAACCCTAAATAAGGAGCCCAATCTGGGCAATCTGTGTTAAAAAAAGGGGAAAAAAAAAGAAAAGGGGGGCATCTGTTGCATTAGAAAAAAGGGGAATTCGGGCCAAGTAAAAAAAAGGGAGGGGGTTTTTTTGAAGGCCCGGCGAGAAAAATATATAGCAAGGGGGTCGTTTGCATAAAAAAATGAAAAAGAGGTACGTACAAAAAAAACCATATGCGGGATAAAAATGAAAGATGAGTCGCTATAAAAAAATGGATTAGCCGAAAAGAGAGAGGAAAGTCGTAAAAGGGAAAAGCCAAAGAAGAATGAAATCGGCTTATGTTTTGTTTTTACCATTCTCGTGACTTCTCCCAACTTTGCCGATACCATTGTTTTCCGACAAGTATAGGAGAAAGGAGGAGTATGGGGTAAAATCACAGGTTTGTTCTAGATTCAGATGTCAGATTCCAGACCAACCAGATGTTCAAACACTACAGTTTAGTTTCAGAATCTGCGGATTGGTTTAGAGTCCAAGTTCAAGGCACTCTCAGTTTTTCAGACTCGACGATTGTTTTTCGAGTCTTTAGTTTGATGAGCACATGTTTGCCATCACTTTTTCAGTGGTCCCCATCTTTTATTTTGGTCAGAGTTTCATGTGTACCATAGGGACTCCAGAGTAGAGATCCTATTCCCTATGCCATGTGGGCTAGGATTTTCATGTAGTTCTATAGGGACTCCAGAGTATAGGTCACATTCTTTGAGTCAGTATGGAAGAGACCCAGTTCTCCGACGAGCAGACTTTTCAGACTCCATTCTCTAGCGACTGTGGACTCCGATGAGGATGTCTCCGTTGCTTTTTAGTTCGAGTTCAACACTTTCAGAGATGGGGCAGTTGTCCACATGACATGGCAGACCAGAGTTCTCCAAGTGGAAACTCATTTTCAGTTGCAGTGACTCTGAAAGGCGCGGTACAGAGCACATGCTCTCTGACGAGGAGATTTAGTTTGACTCACACTCTAGCCCGTTTGTTCATCCTTACCTGCACGGCATGAGAAGCAACGTCCTAGATAACATGCGACAATTGTGCGTGTTGAGTTGATATTTTCTATAGTGTCTGGTATTGTGAGTTTGAGTGATTTCTTTCTATTTGTCCAAGCTGAGCATTGCATGCTCCAGCTTGAGGGAAAGTGTTGGAGTATATGCGTCACTTATGTAAATGGGTAAATGGATCTCTCCAGGATCCATTTACCACATCCAATGTTTAGTCCCGCATCTACTAGTGGTGGGACTTGGAGGGTCTAAGGAGGCTATATAAGAAGCCCCAGACCTCCTGTATTCAGTGAGAAAGTCTATAGACAAATCATCCCTTTGAGGCGTTCTCCCGTAGTTTCATCCCGCTCCTTAGAGAGTAGGATTCCACTAAAAGTCATGGTATTCCTCAAGTTTATATTCTTTATTTCTTTGATACGCTTCCGCATTATATTTTCTAACAACCACTACTCAAAGATAGCCCAAGATAACGATTGGCAATTGTTGAGATATGTGTATCTCATTATATCTATTTCTTATTTCTATTTCTTCCATGTGTCTCTGTTGGGAAAACCAAATGACTTATTCTATTCCATAAGCCCTAGGCTCTCTTATATAGGAGAGTAGCCTATGGGTAAATTACATAAAGAGGATAACAGAAAAATAAAATAACAAAGAGGTACAGTTAATATAAATGCGTCAACACTCCCCCTCAAGATGGAGCATAGATATCAATCATGCTCAGCTTGGACGTACACTTCTGGAATGGGCCTCGAAGTAATGCCTTGGTGAAAATATCAGCAGTCTGATTCTCTGATGTGACATGAGATGTAGCAATGAACCCCTTCTGAACCATGTCACGTATGTAGACAGTCAACCTCAATGTGCTTGGTCCTCTCATGAAAAGCTGGGTTATTTGCAATGAACAAGGCGGCCTGATTGTCACACTCCAACATCATAGGAAGAGGTATATCAATACATAGATCTGCAAGTAAAGATTTCACCCACATCATTTCTGTGCTAGCCTGGGCCATTGCCCTGTATTCGGATTCAGCACTGGATCTAGCTACCACTGTATGTTTCTTGCTTCTCCACGAAACTAGAGCATCCCCAACATAGACTGCAAATCCTGATGTAAACTTCCTGTCCTTGGGGCATCCCTGCATAGTCTGCATCAGCACATGCCGTGATAGAGATCTCCTTTCCTTTCTTGAATAGCAAGCCTGCACCTGGAGATGATTTTAAATATCTCAGAATCATGTGTATTGCATCCATATGGGCCTGACGTGGTTGCTCCATGAACTGGCTCACACGACTCACTGCAAATGATATATCAGGTCTAGTGATCGTGACATACAGTAGTTTGTCTACCAGTTCTCTGTACCTTCTCTTATCCACCTCTTCTGTGTCATCATCATAGAGCTTCATACTAGGATCCATTGGTGTCGTAGCAGGTCGACACCCTAGCATACCTGTCTCAGTCAATAGATCTGTAACATACTTCCTCTGTGGCATTACTAATCCATATGGATTTCTAGCAAACTCCAGGCCCAGAAAGTATCTAAGGACTCCCAGTCCTTGGTGACAAATTCGGTCCCCAGCCTTTCCTTTGCCTGCTTAATGCCCTGCTCATCATCACCTGTAATCAAGATATCATCAACATAAACCATGATTACAATGATACCTCTAGTCGTCTTCTGTACAAACAAGGAATGATCAGCATTGGAGCGTTTATATCCTTGTTTCTCAAAGAGGTCTGAAAGCTTTTGAAACCATGCTCTGGGACTCTGCTTAAGGCCATAGATGGCCTTATGTAATCTGCAAACCTTGGAACACTCCCCCTCAACAGCAAAACCAGGTGGTTGTTGCATATAGACTTCCTCCTGCAAGTCGCCATACAGAAATGCATTCTTCACGTCCAGTTGATAAAGTGGCCAGTCTCTAGCAACTGCAACTGATAACAGGATCCGTAGAGTGGAATGACGCGCCACAGGGGAGAATGTGTCAAGGTAATCTACCCCATATGTCTGTGTGAAGCCCCGTGCAACCAGGCGTGCCTTGTACCTGTCAATGGAACCATCTGCATTGTGCTTCACTGTAAACACCCATTTGCAACTCACCGGGCTGACATCTGGAGGTATAGGAACCAAACTCCAGGTTCCTCTGGACTGAAGTGCCGCCATTTCTTCTTCCATAGCTCGCCGCCATCTAGCATCCTGCAAAGCATCATGATGATTCCGTGGAATGTCTGTAGCTGAAAGTGCCAATGCAAACGTCCTGAAGTCTCCAGATAGCCTCTCAAAAGACACAGCTGCTGATAGTGGATATTTGGCACAGCTTCTCTTCGGCTTGCGTAGAGCAATTGGAACATCCAGATCATCTGTGT
Organism: Ottelia alismoides; assembly: GCA_037367405.1. Lineage (NCBI taxonomy): Eukaryota > Viridiplantae > Streptophyta > Magnoliopsida > Alismatales > Hydrocharitaceae > Ottelia > Ottelia alismoides. The sequence continues at coordinate 175,065 of JAZKJV010009714.1, forward strand.
TCTCACCATGCTCCTGTAATACATCCTGCTGAGAAATGTCTTCAGATCCATCAACATTAATATTTTCATTACATACCATAGGTGAGCTAGTTGACGGGTCAGGACCATGTGCTGGAGGAGGCCTGCGGGTGTAATGGAATGGTAGCGGGGATACTAGCGGTGGCGGTGGTGGTGGCGGTGGTGGTGGCGGTGGCGGTGGTGGTGACGGTGGTGTTGTTTGTGGCAATGGTGGTGGTGGTGCCATTAATACGGCATCAGGAGATATAGGTGGTAGCTGCATGTTTCCAGATTCTGAAAAGTACATAACAGATTCAAAAAATGTAACATCTGCACTGATCATATACCGCCGACGCACAGGATCAAAACACTTGTACCCCTTTTGAGTTCTGGAGTACCCCACAAAGACACACTTGACAGCCCTAGGAGAGAGCTTGTCAGTACCAGGCGACAACTGATGGACGAATGCGACTGACCCAAACACACGAGGAGTAAGAACGAACAAATCCTTGTCTGGATAAATGAGAGAAAAGGGAATCTGTTCATTCAAGACGGATGAGGGCATACGGTTGATTAGGTAACATGCAGTAAGAACTGCATCACCCCAGTAGGAGTAGGGAGCATTACTCTGTATAAGAAGGGATCTTGTGACATCAAGAAGATGACGGTGTTTTCTTTCAGCAATCCCATTTTGTTGAGATGTATGTGCACAAGAGGTTTGGTGAATAATCCCTTTTGAGGAGTAGTAATTGGCCAAAGTGTGGGTGCATAACTCTAAAGCATTATCACTTCTTACAAGTTTGACAGATGTGGAGAAAACATTCTGAATTTCATTTAGAAAATGGATAATAATATTTCCTGCTTCAGATTTATTTTTCATAAGAAACACCCATGACACTCTCGAGAAATCATCCACAAAGACAATATAAAACCTGTGTCCCTGATGATCAGGCACACGACTCGGACCCCAGACATCTATATGAAACAACTCAAATTTGGAGTTACTACTCCGACCTGGACGACTGGGAAAGGACGACCTGTGATGCTTTCCCAACTGACATGCCTCACACTGGATAGGTGTGTGAGAGAGACCATAGGGTAGAACCCGACACAACTTCTGAAGCGGTAAATGACCAAAACGCAGATGCCACAGGAGAGGAGATACTTGTCCAGCAGGAGAAGATGTGGTTCCGGCAAATGGGGTCTGGTTCAGACGGTAAAGGCCTCCTTGCTCATAGCCATGACCAATCACGTTGTCCGTACGGATGTCCTGAAAAATCAAAGAAGATGGATCAAAAATAGCTCGACAATGGAGATCCTTCGTAATCTGACTAATTGACAACAGATTCATAGAGAAATGCGGTGCATGTAGGACATTCTTAAGCTGCATAGAAGATGCCAATCTAATCTCCCCCTGACCCGTGATAGGGGAGTGCGTGCCATTGGCAATCACTACTGTCCGTCCTGGAGGGATCTGAGTGTATCCTGTAAGTAGACTCTGGTCGCCACATAGATGATGTGTAGCGCCCGAGTCCATGATCCATGGCAATGTATCAGATCTACTACTGTGGAGTGCAAGTGTACTGCCTGAAGTACTAGTAGATGCAGAGGCAGAAGCAGCAGCATCAGTATGACTCTCTGTAGTCGGTGCTGGACCAGATGGTGGGATAATGCCCCTGAGGCGGGCAACTAGATCATCAAATCGTTGATCCAAGGTAGCAGCAGATGGTGGCTCTATCTGCTCAGCGGCTCGTGCAGATGCAGGGAATCCGTGCTTCGAATAGCATGTGTCTTCATTATGTCCGACTCGGTGGCAATATGTGCATGTTGGCCTAGTACGGCCACTCCTTCCACGAGGTCCACGTCCACGGCCCTGTTGATGAAATCCGCGGCCTCTGTTTGCCGCCATGGCTGAGGAATTCTGACTCACAGCTGCTGAAGGTACTGTGATCCTACTCAATCTGTGAAAGGCTTCCTCCATGGGAGGAATAGTCGAATCTGCCAAAATCTGAGACCGTGCTGCCTCATACTCTGGATCGAGTGCAGCGAGAAACACACCCACCATCGTCGCATTCCTGTATGTCTTCTGCTGTTCTGGCGTGGCGGTAAGGGGCATGAAGCTATAGAGCTTCTCGAACATCCCTCTCAGTGATGTGTAGAGAGAATGTAAAGGACGGCCATTCTGCTTTATTGTGAATATATCATGCTGCAGTTGCAGGATCTTCGTTTCGTTCTTTGCCTGAGAATATGTCGCCGCCAGGATATCCCACATGTCTTTGGCTGTGGGTTGATGTAGAATGTCATTGGCAATTTCGATAGCCAATGTGCCAGATAGCCAGACCTTGGCATATGCATCATCTGCCTCCCATGAGGCATGGACTCCAGTCTTCTCTGCGGGCTCAGGTTCGGTAAGAATGTGCTTCTTACCTGTAGACTTCATCATACTCATGAACTGCATTGCCCACAGTTCATAGTTCGTACCATCCATCTTAACAATGGGCGCTGGACCACGAAATGCGCCAATAGACGGGATATCTGCCTTGTTGTCTGACATACTGGAGACGGAAGACTGGAGCGACTGACAGAAGATAATCTTTGTCTACAATGACATAGACAGGATTAGTTGCATGTGTAGACGTCAAGCAACTATCCCCATGAATATGTACGCGCTACGGTCTGGATACGCGCGCACAGAGTTCACACGCAGGGGCGATAAGAACACGCTACTCGCGTGTGCAACTGAGACGAAGAGACGCACAGTGCGCTACTGTAATGCGCACGGATCTCGCGCACCAATGCGCACAGGTGCACGGCTGAAGCGCGCAGGCACTAGGGCTGGAGCGCGCAGGCGCTAGGGCTGGAGCGCGCAGGCGCTAGGGCTGGAGCGCGCAGGCGCTAGGGCTGGAGTGCGCGCAGGGCTGAAGGGCTGGAGTGCGCACACGCGCGCACCGATGCGCACAGGCAGTGCGCTACTAGGGCTGGAGTGCGCGCAGGCGATCGGAGAAGAACACCGCCGTAGGCGATCGGAGGTAGGCGGCGCCGAGTAGAGAGAGAGGGGAGAGAGAGAGAGGCCGGCGGGTGGGGTGGGCTAGGGTTAGGGTTTCGAGAACTCCGGTCTAGGACCGTCGCTCTGATACCATGTTGGGAAAACCAAATGACTTATTCTATTCCATAAGCCCTAGGCTCTCTTATATAGGAGAGTAGCCTATGGGTAAATTACATAAAGAGGATAACAGAAAAATAAAATAACAAAGAGGTACAGTTAATATAAATGCGTCAACAGTCTCTTATGTAATTTATCCAGGGTTCGTCTCCTATATAAGAGATCCCTAGGGTCTCTATAATGATATAGGATTTTATTCTTCCAACATGGTATCGGAGCAACAATCCTAGACCGGGGTTCTTATATCTCACCAAAAATCCTAATCCTACCAACCCCCATCCCGGTCGCTGCCTGTTAACCACCACAGCCGATGTTGCACCTATGGTTGCAGGCTATACTGCTGCATTGAGGGTTGTCGACCTTCCTAGGGGATGTCCGCCTTCTGTCGGTCGTCGCCTTCGTGCATAGCAACAGACGGAAGGATACGCATAGTAGAATGTCTGGCAACTGGAGAAAAAGTATCATGATAGTCCACCCATATGTCAGGGTGAACCCACGTGCCACAAGTCTCACCTAGTAGTGATCCACACTGATATTTGCACGGTGCTCCATAATAAACACCCACTTACTCCCAACAACAGATGTGCCAATTGGAGCTGAAACAAGACTCCATGTGCCACACGACTGTAGCACGTCCATCTCCTCCTCCATGGCTAGACGCCACTGACTGTCCTGAATAGCCTCCTGATATGTCTGCGGTATCTCTACGGCAGATAATGGCAAGGTAAAGCTTCTGAAATTCTCTGAAAGTCTGCTCAAGGAAATATGGGTTGCAAGAGGATATGTAGCACACGTATGTCTCTGCTTTCGTAAAGCAATCAGCACATCAACATCATTTGTCATGTCATGAACCTGTAATAGAGAGGGTATCTGCTCATTCTGTAGTGACTCCTACTGCACAGACAACTCGATAGTGCCATCATTAGAAACAATGTGCTCATTACATACCTGATGCATGTTGGATGATAGGGAAGACTGTGAGTAGGGGGAACAAAGCGATATCTGTGAGTAAACACACGTGGCAAAAACTGAGCCAATGTAGGTGGTGGTCCAGGGGAAGGAGCATGTGGAGGAGTAGGAGTAGGTACATGAGATGGTGGTGGTGGTGGTGGTGGACTGGGCGGTAGCTGAGCATGAGTAGGTGTAGGTGGTGGTAGGAATGTAGGAGGTAGAGGCATGTAGATCTCATCATCAGAGTCTGATGGAGTTAGTATGTCACCTGTAGGAGAGAAATACATGACAGGCTCAAAAAATGTAACATAACAGATTAAATCAATTGTACCCCTTTGGGTACAAGAGTAGCCAATAAAATACACTTCGCAGCTTTGAGGTAGAGCTTGTCACGATCAGGAGAAAAATAACAAAGGTTACATATCCAAACACACGAGGTGTGAGCGAGAAATATATCCTTCTCGGGAATCCGATTACATCTTTTCCTATTTGAAGCATACATGTATTAGAACTTTGTATCTAAATCTCCTTGATTTATTGATGCTGCGATCTTTGTTGTTAATGTTGTTCTTCTTCAATAAACACTATCAAAGAGAGTTTCTTTCTCCCTTATTTTTTCCCTTGTCTCTATCGAGGGGGGAAGCTGTTGAAGATGAGGAAGTTATGCTTGGAGGTCTTTTGCACTTCCGCCAAAGTTTAATCTCGAAGTTGGCCAATGAATCAATTGTGGCTTGATTTTTTGTAGTTTATGAACAACGTTCCCAGTAGGTTTTTCTTCGTCTATGAGTTCACTGATTTTCTCCTTAAATGAGTCCTCTTTTAGTCACTAAAGTTCGAATCTCCAGGGATTATAGGTTCGGCATTCCCATCTATCAACTCAAGCATGATAGGGCAGTGATCACTGTGGAGGGGTGGTAGATGGAGAACACCGGCTTGCGGGAACAAATTGAGCCAGCGTGATGTTACTAGAGCTCTATCCAGCCTTTCCTATATATTCATTTCTCCATCTCTTTTATTGTTACATGTGTAAGCAGGGCCAGAATATTGCAGAATTTTTTAAGAAAAGCAAGATACTGGTGAGTTCCTGTGATATCTCTGTGTTTGTCATATTTATTCAAGAGCCTATTGAGATCACCAATCACAAGCAATGTGTGGAAAAAGGTTCCATGGCAGTTGTAATATTGTCCCCGAATCTTCTTTTGGTCGATGTATATGGTAAGCCATATAGGCAAAGGATGTGCCAATTGGGCTTATGTACGACCTTTAATCCAACCGAGATAAAGTCGGCGTTCGTTTGGATGACTTCGACTTCCAACTATTCTTGCAAAAGGAGACAAAGACCTCCAGATATATTAATGGGACGCTCACAGATATTATAATAACCTTGAAGCTTAATAAGTTGTTTATATATGAACTGTATGTTTCCGAGAGGAAACATGCAAGTGGTTTTGTGGCACGGAGAAGGCTTTTTAAGTAAGGAACCGTAAAGGTGCTTCTAAAACCTCTACAATTCCAGGATAGTATACCCATCTATCCTCTTGCAGCTGTTGGGGGGCAATTGTCCTGGGAACGTAGGATTGTGGGGGATTGGGATTTTGCTCTTTCAACTAGGGTTTTGGGACCGACGACCCCTCTCCACGGGCTGAGGGTTTTTCGCACCGCCAACTATGGCTGCGGGATCTTCCTCTCCGGCGATTAGGGCTGCGGAGGGACTTGCCATTCTCAATCTCTCTTCCGACCGTCCAAAACAGTGCAAACAAGTTTGATTTGGAGAAGAATCGGGGAACTGGAGAGGATTCATGGAAAACAGAAGAAGAACAAAACCAAATCAAAGTGAGAGGGATTGACGTGGAGAGCGCGATATACCTTACATCGTCCATGGCGACTGAGCGGACGTCGGGGGAAGTAGGAGCAGCGGGCTTGTTGGAGCGGGAGGGACTCGGATCTGCTTCTGTGGTAATTGACGGTCGTCGGATCTACATCTGACGTCTTCCATTTAATTTCACTTAAATTGCCCTTTTGACCTCTTAATTGAACAATAGAGGAAAGTGACGATACTTCATTAATTAAATAATTTTATCTACTTCATGTTTATTTTTTGTAAATTTTTTTTATTTTTTTGGAAAATATTGTTATAGATTTTCATAGCTGCATCTCTCTAATATGTAATTTAAAGTTTGTTAGAAACAAAGACTCTTATATCCTCCATATAGAACAGGTCGATTGCGGCAAATCTAAAACCGTTAAAATTACCTCCAGTCTCTTTAAATGATGTATTAGAGGGATATAGTTATGAAAATCCATGGTGGCATTTCCCCAAAAAATTAAAAAAAAAGATAAAAATAGATATGAAGTAGGTAAGGTTACTACTTCATGAAGTAGGCTCCCTTTCCTCTTGATATAATAGAACTAATGTGTTTGGCTCTATTTGGATTGAGTGCTAGAATTAATAATTATAAATTTTAACCGATGGTAGAGTAATACATATGCAACACTTTATGAATAGCAAAGGATTGAAAAATAATAAAAGAATGTTTGCTTAGATAAGTTAAATAACTTTATGTGGTGTTGAAATAAATAGATGTTAGAGAAAAAGAGATTTCGAGTCATGTGAAAACTTATTATGCTTCGGTAAAATCGGATGGATTGGACGAACTAAGAAGTTAACTCGTCTTCAGGGATTACTCCGTAATAAATTCATGATCCAAACAGAGCCCTTTTATTCCCCATGTATGCAAGAATAGCATATCCACCAAACATCCTTTCTCATGAGCAGAGACGGAGCCAGAACATTTTTTAAGAGATAGCACAAGGTTTAAAAAAAATATATGTCTATCAATTATGATGTGATCATATTCATCAGAGAAAAAAGGAGTATGTTGTTGAGTTGTATGTCATTTAATGACCTGGCCAAAGTGCGGGTCGGGTTATAGGTCGGACCGAACGGGCCGAGATTCTAAAACCCCCTATCCAGGGCATGGCCCGACTCGCCCGGGACATACTTCAAGGCCCAAGCCCGACCCAGGCCATGCCGACCCATGGGTCGAATGTCAAGTTTTTTTCTCATTTTTAAATCTAAGTTATAGAGATAAATAAGTTTCTTGAACATCATTTGATCATTTTAACATGAAAACTATAAAAAAGCGATATAATATTGATAATGTAAAATAAAAACTTGAAGTATATTATATTAAATGTGTGTAAATTGTTATTTTTAAATATACTTTTTATATTTACGAGCCGGGTCAAGGTGAGATTTGTGGAACATGTCCATGGCCCGTCCAGTTGACGGGCGGGCCAAAGAGCGAGTCGGGCGAGGCCAACCCATTCATGAAATCTCTTAGCCCAACCCCGATCCATGAGCGGGTTGCACAGGCGAGTCCCCGGCCCATTGACCAGGTCTAGTCACTTATGTGTTCAACACTTTCTTAGCCATTTATCTATTTTGGGATGGATGAGTGCAAGTGGCTTTGCCATTGGAACCCGTGCATATTAAAGTTTCAAGGTAAATGAGTGGTTGGGAAGTGGTGAACATATAAGTTATATACATATGAGTTGGATACTCTCCCTCCTCTATTCATTATATAACAGTAGTTGTGAAGGATAAACTATTTCATCTATAGTTTTCATGTAAATAATAGTTTATTCTGGATTAATTTTTTAATCAATTGTATGTTTTTTTATTCAATTTTACATAAATTGATATCATATATATTCCGCACTGCGAGATTTTTTGTGAATGATATTTATATCATTTTTTAAAAATTAGACGTATTCTAATGTTTTTATTTTTTTTCAATCCACTCTCCGTTTTTTGATTAATTATACTATTTATTACCAATAACTAGAAATATTAATATGTTAATGAAGAGAAATATACTGATAAAGAATATATGTGTGTTTGACCACTTATTGACAATAGATACGACCATTGATTAATATATGAGACTTGATAATAAATAATTTTTTAGAAAATTTAATTTTTTTTGAGATCGAGAATTAAACCTCGTATTTATACAAATGATAATGAGATTGGATGAAAAACTGATCTCTTCTATAGGTTGATCTTAAAAAATAGATATTCAAAATAATAGTTTATGTAGAGATCCATTAAAAGTTGTTGATTTAAGAAATTATCTAAACATATTGATCCGAGGTAAAATCTACTATTGCTAGATAGAAATTTGAAGTTAAAAGATATATTATCTACTAATAAAGATTATTGACGTTTTCTCTACAAAAATGAAGGGGATGTATGTATAAGTTTTATCCTAAAAAATTAATCCAAAAAGAATTTATATTTAGGAAATATTATGAATATTTTCCCTTCAAAAATCCATAGAGAGTAATTAAATACATATTATATAATCTCCAAATTTTGGAAGGGGGGAGGGGGAGCATGTGTCCCTTCTTACCCCAGCCCCCCTCTAAATCCGGCCTTGCTCACGAGCATTCTAGCTTGTTGAGTACCCCCTAACAAAATGGTTATTACGAGGGGGGGTTACGAGGTCTTTGATTTGGTGATCGCGTCATGGAGTAATTGATTGTGATCAAAGCAAGTAGAGCAAATGTAATTGGGGTTGAGAGCATAGGACTTTCTACTCCCAAGCAAGTGGAGCAAATGTAATTGGGGTTGGGAGCATAGGACTTTCTACTCCCTTACCCTCAATCAATTGTTGAGAAGTTCTTCTTAAGGGTCCTATTCTATCGCAATGAACATCACTTGTGCAACATCATGTCATGCTCCTACGAGCGGAGCTAGCTGAGGTGGAACAAAGGTGTGCTCGTCGTCTTTATAATGCTCGTGAATATAACTAAAGCCATGCAAAAGCACATGTTCATGCACATTAACAATGAATTATTAATAAAAACAACTAAAAACATAATAGGCATTACTACTTGAGTTAAACTAAAAACGTACAGTAAAAAAATTCAATTGAAAATCGTCAAAGGGTCTAAGTACATATGCATGTATATTGTACATTTATTTTCCAATTAAACCCTAATAATTATAGAAGACATGGTATTTTAATATGAAAATATCATAAGAAGATCCTTAAACAACTTATATTAGGCTATTAAAAATAGAATTGAAATATATAAAATAAAAAACTAAAAGTCCTAGAAAGAAAACCCTAGGTTTCTTCCCTAGAAAATTATGTATATTTAATTAATTATTCACAGAAAAATAAAATAATATGTCTCTTATTTTATATCGTCAATATATTCATATATAAATAAGTGAAATGTCAAAATCAAAGGGGAGTATGTTGTTCAGCTGCAACAAACTTGTGTGCTCGTCACCTCTACAATCGTAAAAACTATATTATGGGCATATATTAATGTAATTTACTTATAATTAATTGAACTCATTGCAAACAAGTTAAGAATTTGCATGATTTTCAATTTTCTTCAACTTTCCTTGTTCGACTTCTTCAAAAATCCTAGGTAAGTCAACCATTTATTCGTAGAGCTCATTTGAGTTTTAAACATGATCAATTTCTCCGTTACGATTAATGACAAGTAGAACCAACTATTTCGCACAATCATGAGCGAGATTTTGTTTGATCCACCTATCCTTTAATCGATTTTTCACCATCTTTGAAAATATCTCCAAATCCTCATATTTGTATATTTTTCATGATCCACATGATTTCATCTTTCCTTAATCTCAAATCATAGCTTCAATGTTGTCAAACCTTAGGTCTACAATCCAAGTTCATTATTATGATAATAACTTAAACTGCAATGCTTCGTAGTCTTTTAATGACTTGATTTTTCTTCCATTAGTTAGTTGATCAAGGTCAACGTTACTTGAAACTTAACCTTGGTCAAGTAGACGCTTTCTTTGTGTTGGTTATAACAACTTCACCCATCCCCTACCTTGCAAAGCCTCCCAAATTAATCCATAACCCACCAGCTACCATAGCCCTAAACATGTTTAATATAAGAACAATTCATATACATGTATAATCCTCAGAATTCTTTATTTCGCAACAACTTGTTGGCTTTGACCTACGAGTTAGGGCTCTGTTGAACTGCATTACATGGTTAACAAGTTATTGAGGAACATTAGAGCAAAGATCAAACAAAGATTCACTACCACCAACGACGATCCGTCCTTCTTCCCAGCATCGTAGAACATTGGAGATTGGAATTTGGGAATCGTGTCAAGAGGCTCCATATCCTAGACCAGTCGTTCGCCTCTTCACCACAACTCATTTCGACTACTTCATATGCTCGATTAACCATAGATATGGAGCTCCATGCCATTTCCGTCGAACCTTGGCCATCTACCACTTTATTACCACTAGTAAGGTGACTCAAGTAACCACAATCTAATCTAAAAACAAAAGATGAAAGACTAAGTTATGTGGAGTTAATCTTGATCTCTAGATTAATAGAACAATTACCGCCTCTTATTCACAATTTAAGCTTCGTATAAGAGTGCGAGTAGGGAGGTTCGTGCTCCGACCTTATTTTGAGAATTTTTGCATCCTTGCTCGATATTATTTAAATTTCTATATCTCTATTGTTATTGTCATATTTTATTGGTTTTTCTTTACCATAATGTCAAAAAATATTTTATATTCTAAAATTTCTTAATATTTTTTTCATATTGGTTAATATTTTCTAAAAACTAGCAAAGCCATATTTATTCGTCTGCCTTCTAAAATTCATCAAGATTGAATGTTATACCAAAAATATGATTACTTTGTAATGATACATCTGTACTAGATCTACATTATGTAATTTGAATATTTGCCCATTAAAACATAAGATTTTCATTTAATTGAAATAATTTTAAGGAAAAGAAAACGTGATTATTGAGTGTTGGTTGGATGCATTTTGTAGGATTTTGATAGAATTTTATTCACGTGTTTACTACTTTTTGTTACTTTTTGTATGATTGTTCCTTTTTAATTATTTTATGAATACATGATTTTAAGTGTATCAAGAAAAGAATATTTGTATTGAATTTTTTCCCTTGATTATTATTATTATTTATGATAATGATTTCATTAAAGATATTATTGTTTGAATAAGTTTTAATTTACAAACTCAAATTACGTAAGAATTAAATAAAAATTGGATAGTTTTATTTAAATATGGAAGATCACATTATTAGCCTCGAATCAAAAAATGAATTTTATTTCATCTTATATAATTTTTAACAAAAGAAAATTAAAAATGCATGAATATAAAGGTAAATTACAAAAGAAATACATAAATATTAAAAAGTTAAATGATTAATAAATAAAAAAATGGTTAAATACGTAAGTATATTTTGTATACTTTTATGGTTCCGTGTGTTCAATTATATAAACTCGCACTATATAGGAAAGATATAAATTTAAAAGAGTGACCTACGGGTTACAATTGATGGTGAAAATCACTTTTTAACTAAAAATGGTTTTCATGCATCACATTTTTGTGATGGTGTCAAGTATGCATGTCTTTGTGTCAATAATTATAACTTTAGCTTGTTACGTTTTCAAAAACTAGTGAACAGTCTCGTCTTCTATTCCCTTTTTCATGGATCCTGTAAAAGGATTCTGATTTATTTTAACCGACTATTAGAAGATTGAGGGTGGAGATTGATAGTTTTTTTGTTAATCTCGAGCACATACGACTAGAGAAGAAGAAGAAGAATGCACCAAAGTTTGTTAAGATTTAAAGTTCTAAATGTTTATAATAATTTTGGAATGTAGCGCATGACCTAATTTTGGCTTGTGCACCAACTTCTCTCTCGCTTTCTTATCGATTTTGCATCTTGCATGGCATGAAGAGGGTTGGACAACAAGAACGTATTTCTGCTTAGCAAATATTTATTTAATATCTATGTTCTCCTTCAGTAATTGGACTTTTAGTTCTAAAATGAAAATTGAACCATGTACTAATTACTTGAAAGTAACTTAAAGAAAGCCATAACCCGAAAGCCATAAACTTTTTTATGACTAAGTGATAACCCATAATGAAAATCTACTGATAAACAACGTAGTTAATTGAGCTCGGATTGCAGACACTACTACATGCATCGAATGTATTCTTTTTGCACTAATACATCCATAGGACATACTAAATCCTTCGATGCATCTATATACATGAAAATCGTATAATAATTGTGCTAGCGTGGGAAGCACGCAACACACATGTCCTATATATCCAAGTACCATACTAGCCTATTAGGGTGAGAAGTGTAGGGCTCGTTTGGTTGACGGTGTGCCATGGGTTACCTCGGGGTAACCCGCTAAACCACCCTACAAACCTGGTTAGAGTTCCATCACAAATCAATGTGGCATCACATCTCATTCCTTATTCAAACCATCTACCAACCATCATAACTATCCAAACAACTACTATTACTAGTACTGAGATTTAGTAGCTCACTTCCTAACGAAGCTTGGAAAATACCAGAGCGTTCGGTGACACTCTCTAAGTACCAGTCTAATATAGGAGTATTGTATGTACGACTCTCATGTCTTTATGCAACATGATAGTGAAAGATTAGAGTTATGTTGTATGTGTGAATATTCTATTACAATCATCTTGGGCGGACATCCCATGATTAAAATGTAAAACCTTGTGTTTTCACCCATTGTAGAGTTTATGATGCCCAAATGATACAAATGACTATGTTTTGTAGAGCTTGTAGAGACCTTTTCATGATCACGAGAACATCGAATTCAAGGTCTCTTAGCTCATGAATATTTTAGTGTAAACAAGTCGGATCTATAAGATTCAAATCGATTTTGATTTGGGCTCCTTTCCTAAAAATACAAGAGGAGTGGGTTCCCCTCTAACTCTGGTCATCCACTTTCTCCCCCTTGCCGGAGACTCATCGGAGCTCAACGATCTACAGGTAGCATTGCATGGAAGAGGTTGAGGTCATCTCCAATGCACGTATTCATGTGTCCATCTGATGAGTCACTTGTGACATCCAAACACACAAGAATAGATCTCAAGAGTACTCCTGGAAGGTAACAAAATCCCCACCTCCTTGTTGCCGGTTCCACATGATTTTCATGAATAGCCCTATAGCCATGTATTTTCGTGACATGTTGTAACAGAATAAGGATAACTTTGATAGCGGAAGCATGCGTCATAAGTTGCACGCCCGATCTATTACTGAATTTTCATGGTAATCAATGAACATTTGAAAAAAAATCATTATCCAGAATATCCATAGTATCCTTGACATTAAGAGTTCAATCATTACATTACCAATAAGGGTATGGTTGCATGAGATAAATAGCAATACAATAGCATGTTTTGGGCTCTAATACGCATACAGATATCCTTCATGATCACGATTAAACCTTACAACATCAAATATCTCGATGAAACCTCCACACACTCTTATCTGTGTGATCAACCTTATCTTGTACCTGAAATAGACAAACATAATTTTTTTGCATGAGCGTAGTGCCCAGTATGTACGGGGCCATTGATCGCTCGCTATATACGTGATTTAATTCGCGCTCGTTGTAGTACGTGTACTTAGCGAATCATTCATAACCGAGAGAAGATCTCCGTGAAAAGTGTCTCAACTTTAATTTATATCCAGGGCAAGTTCGAGGTCGAACACAGGGAGGCAAAGGAACAACGTCAGGTTAATTCAAAAACTTAGGTCTAGGTTTCCAAATGGTATTTTTTATATTTTTTTAATGCAAAATGAATGTGAAATGCAATATGCGGGTGAATTAAGACAATAAGAAAACACACACCTAGGCTAAATTAATTTTAATATGAAATTAATCATATTTAGCCTAGTTATATTTTTTATAAAACCCTAATCCAGAAATGAGTACAAAACATATTTTTTGGGATTTTAGGAATTAAAATGCGACAATTAAAAAATGCACACTTATTATAGGTTTTTTCACAATTTTTCACACAAATAGAATGCAAAAACTATGAAAATTTTACTGGAATTAAAACATGATGCAAGGATGCTACAATATTATTTTTGGAATTTTCTGTTTTTTATTTATTTTTTAATGAAAATAGATTGAGGGTGTGATGATTCATGATTTGCCTATGTTAAGATGCGTGTTTGCTTAAAATTATGTGTCGTTTCGTTGTAGACGGGCAATCAGAACCGGTCAAGAAATAACCACAATAAAATTTGGTCAAGTTTTAATCATGTGTTTTTATGTTTATTTTACTTGTGGAAGTCCCAAGGTCAAACACAAGGAGGCTAAGAACAATCTAGAATTTTGTCTATCAAAGTTCATGCACGGTTTTCGAGGAGGTCTTTTTTATTATTTTTTATGCAATTAAAGATGCAAAATGCACTTTTGGCTTTTTTAGGGACTAAAATGTAAATATCGAGCAAATAATGTCCGACAAATATGAAACTTGGTCAAGATGATAATTACGATGAAATGAATGCGCCGTAATTTTTTGAATTTTTGGATGCAAGATGAATTTTTTATGAATTTTTAAATACAAATAGAGTGAATTTCAATATTTAGTTATAATAAATATTAAACCTGATTATTTCCAAGGGATAAAACTATCAAAGGATCTATCACTAGGTGATTGATCTCAGAAAAATCCTAAACCTCGAAAATCAGAGATTTAATACCTATTAAAAAAATCAAACATTGAAATATGCAAAATGATTTTTACAAAGCAAACTATGCATGCAAATGCAATTCTTTTTGGGCACAATGTTAACCACAATTAGTTCTACAATCCTTGATCTTTCAGGAATTTTTAGAGTAACGGTTAATCAATTATAAATTTCAAAGCATAGGATGGGAAAAATATGCAATTTTTTACAAAATAATTAATTATTAATTAACCACTACTCATAAAAATGTCAGGCATATGCCATAATGTAGAGAATTAAATGTATAACAAAATACCTATTTTTGATAAATAAACTGATGCATGTAGCTATTCAAAACAAAGGGGGAATACAAGGGTATTTATGCAAAATATAAATATAAAAAAATGTAAAAGAGGACTCAAATGCAATTACTAGAACTCTTGGGGGGTCGAGCGCAGAATTTCTAAAGGGGCATGTGCTGCCTCTGGTCGGCGGGACTGAGGCGCAAATAGGGGAATCTCCATGGGCTTCCTTGCAATTCTTCCTAGGGATCACATGACCCTCACGTGCAGAGGCAGGCTCAGTTGGAGTCTTGGTTTGGAGGCATCCACGTGGCGATTCAGAGTGCCTCGGCCTTGGTCCGAGGCTCCTGCTCCGGATCCGAGGCTTGTCTATCGATCTGAACCGTCGAAGATGTCTGGATCTGACGCTTGAGATTGCAGAGGTTGCAGACGGTCAAGATCTTAGAACCTTCTTGATCGGACGGATGTGGTTGGTTGACACACGGTTGGTGGGCATCGGTCGAGAGGCGGAGCGGCAGGGTTCCGGTGGTGAAGGTTGACGACGAAGGTTGCTCGGGGCTGCGGCTTGGAGCTGCTTGTCATCGGTGGCGCGAAGATGGATGAGCTCGGGCGGTGCTGTCAGAGGTGGGAAGAACTCCAACTGTCGATGAAGGTCTGGAGCTGTGGCGGCGGAGCGGCAAATTCTCTAGGAGGTTGTCGGTGAAGGCGTTTCGATGAAGTTGATTGTTGTTGAAAACGGAGGCAGGGATATCGGGGATGACGTGTAGCGAGGGAGGCAAAGATGAATATCGGAGATGGAGAGATGGGGTACAGTGGCGGAGGTGTACCAGGAGGGGAAAGGCTCGACAACGAGCTGTCAGAGCAGAGCAGCGGGTGGAGGCGTAGCTGCGACGAGGTCCTGGACCCCGGATCACGTCGTGGAGGGGAGGGATGGCCATCGGTCACTCCGGAGCGAGGCCTTGGGTCGAACGGTGGATGCGGTTGCAGGTCGGAGGTGAGGTCTGTAAATAGGAGGAGGGGTCGACCGGAGATGGAAGGTCCTGGAGGCGAGGATCGCAAGAAAGATGGGATCGCGGGGAAGACGAAGATGGGATCTGATTGGCTTCGGTGGAGATCGAAGTGGATTCGAGGAGATGGCGATTGGGATCGTTCAGGGATCGGAGAAAGCGGCGTGCGAGATCTGAGGCGGAGATATCGCGGTGAAATTGCGAGATTCATGAAGGGGGAAGGCGACGCGGCCGATGACGGTGGCAAAAATCGTGGCGGGGTGGCGGAGCTTCCATAGGAGGAGGGCGGCTGGAGACGACGAGCCACGGTCGTCCGATCGGCCGAGATCGGGCGGCCAGAAGGGCAACATGTGGCATCAAGAAAAGGGGGTAAGGCGGAAGCACGTGCATGGCACATGCGCGGGAGGCACGTGCCCTGTACGTGCGGTCCCTTTATTTTTTTTGTAAAAATGAATAAATAAAAACTCAAAAAATGCCTGACACGTGGCGGCTCCAGGAGCTGCCACGTGACAGCACCACAAAAATCGAAAAATAAAAACTGAAAAAAATCCATAATAAATAGCAAACTGCCTCGGATCAAAAAAGTTTCTTCACAAAAATTGCTCGTCTCGATGAGATCTACAACTTTCATGAAGATATCAAAATCAAAATCGATCTTTTGCACAAAGTGATATTTTTGGGGTATCCCATGTACATAGAATACCATGATTTTTTGGTTTTATAATTTTTTTATCATTTTTAAACCAGATAAAAATCCGAACAAATATGATAAAATCAAAGATAAATATTTACACATTAATCTAATTTTATTTTGAATTTTTATTAATTAAGAAAAAGAAGAAATAAAATAAAAAAAGATCAATTTTGTACAGACAGTTAGTGAAGACTTGGACTCAATTTGTTTCTTTGATTTCAAGCTCAGTTTAGATTTGGATTTTTACGCATTTTAATAAAATTTTTATCAAAGAAGACAAACAAAAAAAGAAATAAAATAAAATAGGTTAAATAACATAAAATAATAGGTCAAAATCAGCTAAAATACAAAATATACAAAAGAGGCCTAAAACTCAACTTTCACATATGAGCTCTGATTCACTTGAACTTGATCTTGTTTTGAATGTAATTGAATGTACATTAGTTTAAAAGTGAGTAGGATCAAAAAGGATACTGGATGAAGAAGATATGAGGGTTTTAGTCCGAAAATCCTAGAACAGGGTTTGGGTTTTTGGTCCACTTATTTAGGTTAGTAAATTTTTTGTATTTTTTATTTATTCTTGTTAGTGATATGTACATAGTGGAGGTGTTTTGGGTCATCGGAGCTAGCATGAATTAGTTAAAAATTAGGGATGTTAGGCTATTTACAGGTCAATTTTGGCTGGGATTTTTGGCTTCTTATTTTGTGCAAAAATGAGTGATAAAATGCAATTCTTATTAAAACATACATGAATGCTAATTATGCAGAATAAATGCAGAAATGTCAATGGTTTTGAGGGATTTGAGCTGAATTAATGAGATTTGAGCTGAATTAATCAGAATCATCATCCTCCTATACTTAAACCATGCTCGTCCCTAAGCATCAAAAGAAATGCCATGAGGTGAAATGAGATTTGAGTCCATACCAAGACCATGAGCTGAAGGTGAAAATGAAACTAGACTCGACCTTTGGATTATTAGTTTGGCGAATCGTCTGTGAGACTTAGAATTTTAAAATCGACAGCTTTCAAGTTCTACACATCATTGTCACAATTTCGGCTCAGAAGTCATATTAGATCAATCCTCTTCCCAAAGCGACCGTATGAACATTGAACAATAAACTCATGTGTGTGAAAGGTTTTAGATCTTCCCATCGAGAATGTCGGACTACCATGCAAACCTCCTCTCCAGTAACTCGTCCTCGGGGAGTCAGGTATTTCCTTCTAAGGTATGTCCTTTTGTGTTCACAATCGAAATAGAGGACAAGTTAGAAGAAGGAGAAAAAAACTAGAGGGTGGCCAGTGTAGTCACCTCTCCTTGTGAAGCTGGCCAGTGTAGCCGAGTCTCCACCAAGATCTGCAGGTTTTCTTGAAGCTTGGACCTTTTTGGTCAGATATTTATTTGGTAGTGGCTTCTTTGTATTTGGATTTTTGGCGGTTCTGCTTGGATCTTGTTGTGCCCCTACGGATATAGAATCTTTTTGTTTCCGTACATTTTTTGGGGTCTTAGAAAAAATTGTGCCCAGTCGTCCATCCCTTTTCCGAAGCTTGATTTCAACTCGTACTCTGGTCGTTAGATTTCCACGCTACCAGAAAAGAAACTCACACAGTCTTCCAACGCCCCGTCTGAGTTGAGCTAAGTACATAGTGCGAGAGTACAAATTAATTCCTTATTCCTGAGTTGTACCCAGAATGAAGAGACCGGGTTACACACTAAGAGTCAAACGCTGTACATTGTCATGTGGAACTCAAAGAATTAAGTCATAGACCTGAAGTTTCTAAAATCTTATTTCTCGGTGAAGTTCCTCTGAAAATTAAGTGGATTAAGATCAAGTTCAGAACACTCTCAGTTTCTGCTCATAACTCGGTTTAGAACCCAAAAACTTTTCACAGATGCAAATGAATATGATGTTGGATGAAGTGCAGGTGTGTGAAATGCAGACACATTTTTTCTTTTGTGTTTTTTATGCAAGGGATTTTTTTAATTTTTAAGTTCTTTTGTGCAAAAATGAATAAGAAGCCATTTTTTCAAAAATTTTGGGTTGGACACAGTCAGTGTTAGTAGCACAACTCTTTTTCTTTTTCTTTTTTATTTTTTGTTGTTTTTCTTTTTCTAAGTTAGTTACCCACCCCGTAAATACATAGACTTATGCGAAAGTACAAGATATGGGTAAAATATATACACAGTATATATACAGACCCCCTATACTTAGCGAGTGTTGCGTCCTCAGAGCACAAGAAGCGTAAAGAAGACATAGCTCAGGTTAAGCGTAAGAGAGTGAAAAAGGAAAAAGAAAAAGATAGATAGGTCTGCCCTCCTATACTTAGATTGCAAACAGTCTAAGTATAGAAGAAGAGCGAAAAAATGAGGCGGTCGGGATATGTGAATGAGGAGAGTATGTACAGATGGGCATCGGTTCCCCCTATACTTAGGCTCTGGTCAACCTAAGTATAGAAGACGGGTGGAAATGGAATGATCGTGAGATGGGGAGAGTGGTATGTACAGATGGCATTGGTCCCCCCCCCCATACTTAGGCCTTAACCTAAGTAGAGGAAGAAGCTGTAAAGGGGACTGATGAGGTCGGGAGGAGGAATGATCTGATGAATTTTCAATGTGCTCGCTCTGCATGAAGTAGATGACCTCGACTTGAACTGTATGCTCTTTGGATGATTCTATATATGGCTTCAGCAATTGTCCATTCACTGAGAAAGGTTGTGCATCATCCTTTAGTTCGGCAATATCCACGCTTCCATTGGTATGCACATCGATGACAATGTAGGGACCCGTCCATTTTGATTTGAGTTTCCCGTGAAAAATCTTCAACCGAGCATTAAACAACCACACTTTCTGCCCAGGGACAAAGGTTTTATCTCTAATGTGTCTATCATGCCATCTCTTGGTCTTGTCCTTATAGATCACACTGTTGTCATATGCCCGGTTTCGGATTTTAATTAGCTCATTCAGATTTAAGTCTCCGCATAATTTCCCAAGATGACAACTCCAATTCAGCTTTTTGATCGCCCATTCTGATTTGTGATTTAACTATGCGGGTAAATGGCATGGCTTGCCATAGATCATCCTAAAAGGTGAAGTACCGAGTGGAGTCTTGTAGGCTGTCCTATGGGCTCACAGAACCTGGTCCAACAGTTTCGACCATTTCTTCCTATCTGGACGAACCAACTTCTAAAGAATACCCGTCACCTCTCTATTAGAAACCTCTGCCATGCCATTAGATTGTGGGTGATATGGGTTGGCTATTCTATGCTCAAATTTATATTCCTTAGCCAAAGATATCATTTCCTTATTCACAAAGTGGCTACCTCCATCCGAAATCAAGACTTTTGGTACCCCGAACCTTGCAATGATATTATCCTTGATAAGATTACAGACGATTTTGCTATCTGCGGTTCGGGTTGGAATAGCCTCTACCCATCTCGATAAATAATCAAACGCTAACAATATATACTCAATTCCATTGCTATTGGGAAACTGACCCATAAAATCAATCCCCCATGCATCGAAAATATCAAAGAAAATCATTGGTTGCATGGGCATTTCATCTCTATAATCAACAATCCCTCCCATTCTTTGACAAATCGGGCATGACCGTACAAAATCATTAGCATCTCGAAATAAGTTCTGCTGGTAAAATCCACATTGGAGTACCTTGTGTGCGGTTCTCTTTCTCAAATGGTGTCCTCCAGCTTGGAGAGAATGACAATGTGTGAGGACACTATGGTATTCCTCCTGAGGAATACATCTTCGCCAGGCGCAATCCGGTCCTTCATAGAGAAGCAAAGGATCGTCCCAATGGTATTTTCTCGAATCCGACTTCAATCGATCAATCATCCTCTTGATCCAACCAAAGGGAACCTTGTTGGAGACAAGATAGTTCACGATGTTGGAATACCATGGGATTGAATCAGTAACGCAAATTGATTCGTCTGGAAAAGTCTCATTGATTGGTCCAGTGTCAGGATAATCGTTTTGCTCAATTCGGGAAAGGTGATTAGCAACAACATTCTTTATTTTAGGTTTATCCTTGATCTACAAATTGAATTCCCGGATTAATAAAATCCATCTCAAAAGCTGTTCTTTGTCATCCTTCTTATCCATAAGATATCTAATTGCCGTATGATCAGTGAAAATCATCACCTTGGATCCCAATATGTATGACCTGAATTTTTCAAGGGCCTAAACTACCGCGAGCATTTCCTTTTCAGTTACCGTATAATTTCTCTATGCAAAATCCAACACTTTGCTTGTGTAATGAATCACATAAGGAATTCCATCTCGTCTTTGTCCAAGCACAGCTCCGACAGCAAAATCCGATGCATCAGTCATGATCTCAAAGGGAAGAGACCAGTCGTGAGCTTGTAATATCGGCGACTCACATATTTTCTTTTTCAGGAGCTCGAAGGCCTCTAGACACTTGTGATTTACAATAAACTCGGTGTCTTTTCCTAAGAGCTCAATCAGTGGGCGGGCGATCTTTGAAAAATCAGGGATAAACCTTCGATAAAATCCAACATGCCCTAAGAAGACCTCACTGACTTGACGTTGGTTAGTGACTCAAGTTTCTTGATCACATCCACCTTGGCAGGGTCAACCTCCATTCCCTTTTTGGAGATGACGTGCCCCAACACGATACCCTCTATCACCATAAAGTGACTTTTCTCCTAGGAGAGTACCAAATTAACCTCCCTACATCTCTGGAGGACTCGGTCCAAGTGCATTAAACATGTATCAAATGAATCATCATGGATCGAGAAGTCATCCATGAATACTTCTAGGAAATCACCAATCATTTCGGCAAATACGGTAATTATGTACTGCTGAAATGTGCCTGGGGCATTACAAGCCCGAATGGCATGTGCTTGAATGCGTAAGTGCCGAAAGGACATGTAAATGTGGTCTTTTCCTGATCTTCGGGAGCGATGGCTACTTGATTGTAGCCAGAGTACCCATCAAGAAAATAGAAGAATGCTTTCCCTGCAAGTCTCTCCAAGATCTGATCAATAAATGGCAGTGGAAAGTAATCTTTCTTGATCGCAGCATTCAGGCGCCTGTAATCGACACACACGCGCCATGACTCGGATACTCGGGTCGCGATCTCTACCCCCTCCTCGTTGGTGACCATTTGGATTCTCGACTTCTTCGGGATGACATGAAGGAGGCCACCCACTTGGAGTCAGAAATGGTGTATATAAACCCTGCTTTGCACCATTTCTCTATCTCTTTCTTAACTACTTCCCGAAGATTGGGATTTAATCTTCTTTGGAATTCACAGGAAGGCCTTTGTTATCTTCAACATAAATTCGATGCGAGCAGAGAGTAGGATTGATTCCTATGAGATCCAACACAGTCCAACCGATGGCTTTTTGATTTCGCTCAAAGACTTGGAGTAATCTAGATTCCTGATCTATGGTCAATGATGAGCTAATGATCACAGGAAATTTCTCTTTGGGTCCAGTAAGAAATGCATACTTGAGCGTGGGAGGGAGTGGTTTCAGCTCTGTCAAATCTGAATCAGCAATTAGGTCTGGCTGAATGACTTTTGAATTTGGCTCTGTGTTGGTTGGCGATGAATCACTCTATGATGTGCTAGCTGCAATTCCGAAGAAAGGTGAGTCGGATCGCAAAAGTAGTGTGGTAATTCGGCCAAAGCCGTGTCTGACTCGTCATTGATATTTCTTGACTGTCCCGAAGAAGATGGGACTGACAAATTTGAAAGGATTTTTATGTCATCAAGGTTATAGGTATCTGGGTGTCTAGATAGGTTTGGCAACTTCTCGCAAACTGCACTGTGCACTGTTTCTTCTTCTGATGGGGTGCTTTCACTCTGAATTTCCGGAAGTTGATCCATGGCCCAGTAGTGCTGATGAGATTGCATTCTGACGTTTCTGAGTATTCGGTGGTAGATTCGGAGTCTGGTCTTTGCCACTTTGTTTGCTTCATTTCCAAATCCACCTCTCCGCCTGGAGAGCGGAATTTCATCATTCCTGTACCGTAATCAAAGACGGATTTAGCGGTCTGCAAGAATGGTATTCCAAGAATGATTTGGGATACTTTCCAATGGTTTGGGATCTCCATATCAAGGACAGTAAAGTCCACTTTGTATTTTGTATCCTCGATCAAGATGACTACATTCTTTACTTCTCCCTTAGGTCTCTTAGTGGATTTATCAGCAAATTGGAGCACAGATACAGATTTTCTAAGAGGACCTAACTCCAATTTGTAATATAAGGCTAAGGGGAGAATATTGATCGAAGAACCATTATCGAGTAATGTGCGTATGAATGCAGTGCCGCCAATGCGACTCTCCACATAATGAGCACCCAGATCCCTTTTTTTTCTTGGTAAATGCTGATTTCTGTTACATTTGGTAGTAGCTATAACCAAGACATGAGTCTCCACAAATTGACTTGGTTTCTTCGTACGAGTCCTGGTGGGCGTGCATTTTGCTTTCAAGTACCTTTGAAATGCTGGATTATTGGCCACATATTTATCAAAGGGTACTTTGTGATATTTTCCTGGCAGAATCGTTCCATCTCTGGGTCATCTTGAATGTTTTTCTTTGGTTTTCCTTTCTTAAGAGCATGGGGGAAAGGAATGGAAGCATTTGAGACAGGAGATAGAGAACCAGAGTCATAAATAAGAGCACCTTTATTAGAAATGGAGTTCTTATTACAAGCATTAGTTTTCTGATAATAATCAAAATCATGTTGCTGAAAAGGTGACAAAGATATTTTTGCAGCAACTAGAGGTACAAGGTCCTTTGTAGACCCCATAGATGCTTTTCCTTTCTCACGTGCTGGGATCTTCACAGGCTTTGAGTTTAGGTGTCCTTCTTCTTCATTCTCGGAAGCATCCTCCGGTTGATCTTATGAGTCTTCATGATCCAATTCCCATGTCCGGTCAGGTACGCCCATGGTCCTTCCGCTCCTAAGTGACATAGCATTGATATTGTCAAACGAAAGGATCTCATGTTCAGATGTGGAAAAATCTGAATAGTATACCTTGCCATTGTGTTGGGAAGATTGAGATTTGCTCAAGCTATTAGGGTTAGCTTGAACTTGGACGGGAATGGTTGTAACATGGGATGTCTGTTCATCTCTCCAATGGGACAAGCGATTAACATCAACCCATAGATCGTGTAGTTCATTCCAAAATTTGTGAATTTCCTCGAGTATCTGTCTCTGGATATCTACGGGTTTTTCTTGAGAGTTGGATGGTTGAGATGGTTGTTTTGTGATGTGACTCGGTGGAGCTTGATATTGTTGATTGTATTGCTGAGGCTGGTTCTGGCGGTTGTATGGCTGCTACTGCTTCGGATGCTGAGTGTGCTGCGGAGCTGGTGGGAATGTGGCATTATAGAAAGTGGGTGGATGTTGGTAAGGCTGACGACCCTCCATATTACCCAGTCGAGTAGTGTCCTGAGTGTACCAAATGCCGTTTACTTCGAACGTCGGGGGCAGAGCTTCTTCAACAATCTCGGCTAGTGAAGGCGACTGTTGGGAAGGTTGGGCATAGGATTGGTCTTGAACCCATGGTTGTTGTTGTCCTGATCTTGGCTGCTCTTGAATGTGATGTATACGATAGATCGGGACCGTAGGTGCAGTGGGTATCCCCATCTTGTATACCTTCTCAATCAGCTCCTCCATTTGCTTCGGAAACTGGGAGATCCTGTTGTCAATGTCGTTCATCCTCTTATGAATTTGATCCACAACCGTCAATTTATCAGCGACGATGTTTATGTTTGGAATCAAATCTTCTGCTATTTCTGCAACAGTTTTCTTTCCTCCTTTGTCTTGGAATGTATGTAGGGAGTCGGTGTATGCTCTACTGGCGATCTGTGAGCGGCTTGTCTCAGCCATTTGCTCTAGTACTTTCCAGATGGTTTCCACCCCTCGGGATATGTAGTTGCCACCACAGGCAACGCTCACCAACCCTTGAGTCTCGTAGTTGAGGCCAAAGTAGAGTGACTGAACTAGGATGTTGTTATCCAGGTCATGGCAGGGATATTTCTGTAGTAGATCTTTAAATCTATCCCAAACATCACAGAGTGGTTCATTAGGCATCTGAGAGAAACTGTTGATGCGTGTCCTCATCTGGTTGGTTTGACTCAAAGGGTAGAATTTTTTTTCAAGAATAGGTTTTTGAACCTATCATAGGTGGTCACAGTCACTCCTAAAATCTTCACCCAATAATCTGCCTTCCCTTTCAAGGCAAAAGGTAGTGCAGTGAGACGAATGTAGTCCTGGTTGACTTGTGGGTGCCTCAGATTAGAAGATATTAGCTCCAAGTATCGCAAGAATTCATATGGTTCTTCAGTTG
This sequence comes from Ottelia alismoides, assembly GCA_037367405.1. Taxonomy (NCBI): domain Eukaryota; kingdom Viridiplantae; phylum Streptophyta; class Magnoliopsida; order Alismatales; family Hydrocharitaceae; genus Ottelia; species Ottelia alismoides. The sequence goes on from JAZKJV010009714.1 coordinate 200,073, forward strand.
CATTACCATGGAATTGTGGTAATTAACTCAAAAAGTGTGGTTTGAGTTCATAGTTGATCTCTGGTTGATGTGTCTGCAAATAATTTCTCACTCTGTACTGCCTAGGATTGTATGCTGCTTCCATTGGCGGTTATCCCCCAGCATTCAACTGCTCTAGTTGCTCTCTCAGTATAAGCTGTTGCTGCTCAGATGCAACTAATCTTGCAAAAATCATCTGCATCGGATCTTCATTGAGCTCATCTTCATGATTTTCTTGGAAGACATATTGGGAGACATCTTTTGTGAGTTCTTCTCTTCTTCTTCTTCACCTTCAGAATATAATGAATTCGAGTTAATAGAATGGAAAGAATTTGAACAAGCATCATCGAGGTAGGAGTTTTCCTCCTTGTGTTTTGGAGAGAGAGAAACAGTGTGAGTTTGTCCTCCCTCCAGAAAGAAGAAGGAATTGTAGGAATAGGGTTCATGGGAAAGGTGTCCCCAAGCCCAAGGAGGTCCAGATAAAGAGTGTCTTCGAACTTTTGAGAATGGTAAGTTTGTGGCAGTCAGAGAAGGGTTCGTGGAGTCCGAACGAAAATTACCACAACCTTACATTCTCTATTTCAAAAGAGCAGCAAGAGGTTTACGATTTATGACCTAGACACAAGTGTGCGGTATTCGATGATTATCCTGTATTTACGCACAAGCAAACACAATACAGATCCTTATTTAACCAACTCACTCACTGAAGGCCATGAGGGTTCGACCAATTTGTCTTATCAGTTTTAATTGGTGAGAATTCAAATCTTACAAACCGTTTAAACGAGTTATTAGATACATGTATTTCCCTACCGACTGTCTCGAATTCTTACGACTAGTTGCACCTACTTTCAACCACTATGGGAGTAAGTACGGATCGTAGAACGGCTATCCGTTACTTGAGGATGGAGCCTTACGCAGTGTCCTCTAAACCACCCAGTCTGTTAAGGAAATTCGGATCGTTTACCGACTATCCGTTAGATCCTCACTGAGAAGTAGCTCATCGTTATTGGTAGAATCAGTAGTCAATATCAAAATCCTAGCTTGGCTCTATCCTAGTGTGCGTCTCTCTCTTCGCTGCAAGATAAAAGCATACAATATCGGGGTTGCTCTCTCGCAAGAGTTCTTGATTTTATGGGTTATTAAAATCGGCTATATTTAGCAGTCTCAATTTTAATTAGGCAATCACTGAAGAACTAAATGAGCATAAATGCACGTCTACCGTCCAGACCCAATTTCCTTTAAAATTATGTGATAAAATAAGAGGAAGAAGTTTGGGAAAAGCCGATGCACGTGAAAAACTATGATGTATGCTGAGTTAGAAGACTTACAGTGAATGCTCGCAATCTCCAAGTGGGATGCAATATAGAATTGAAAGAATATTCTAAATGAATGCAAGCCGATGGAAAATCGCACTAGCAGAAAGTTCTATTAGCGGGGAAGAATTGAGTTGAATTTGGCTAAATTGAACGATCTAAAGTGCGTCTCAATTAAAGTGAAGTGTGGCCCTAGATTCTACGAGCACAATCAAAAATTTAAAATGCTTTAAGAGCTGTACGTGCAGGTCTATCCTAAGCGTCACTCAAGTCGGGACCACCCTCATCAGAGAGTGAAACAGGCCACAACACACCACATAAAAAGTTCAAGGTCTTTTATACGCACATGAGAGTCCAAACGGACACCGCTATAAATGAACAATTAATTACAAAAAATAAAATTACAAAATAAATAAAATCATAGACTCTATGCTTTCTCATGACTCGACTCGATCTTAAATTAATTGCGGCTTTTCGGAAGTCAGTGAAGATGCTTCAATTTCCAAAAACCGCTCCACGTACGTCGGATACCTTGCAAGAAAAATAAGAGAGAATGTAAGAGAGTGACTCAATAATAAATCAAAAATAAAATAAGAAAAATAAATGCTGGGAAATAAAATGGAATTTACAATGAAAAATTCGGGGGTCAGACTACCCGAATGCGGAAAACCGAGAAAAAAATTTTTAGACAAAAACACTAAGTCGTTTGCCATCCCCGACAACGACGCTATCTGACGATTCGCGATTTGCCTATGTTAAGATGCGTGAATTATCGTTTACCTAAAATTATGTGTCGTTTCATTGTAGGCGGGCAAGCGGAATCGGTCAAGAAATAACCACAATAAAATTTAGTCAAGTTTTAGTCACGTGGTTTTATGTTTATTTTACTTGGACAAGTCCCAAGGTCGAACACAAAGAGGCAAAGGAACAAATTAGAATTTTTATAATTTTTTCTGTAATTAAGGATGAAAAATGTAATTTTAACCTTTTTTAGGGACTAAAATGTAAATATCGAGCAAATAATGTCCGAAAAATATGAAACTTGGTCAAGACGATAATTACGATGAAATGAATGCACTATAATTTTTTTTGGAATTTTTGGATGCAAGATGAATCTTTTTATGACTTTTTAAATGAAAATAGAGTGAATTTCAATATTTAATTATAATAAATATTAAACCTAATTATTTCAAGGAATAAAATTATCAAAGATCTATCACTTGGTGATTGATCTCAAAAAATCCTAAACCTCAAAAATAGGAGATTTAATACTTATTAAAAAAATCAAACATTGAAATAAGCACAATGATTTTTACAAGGCAAACTACGCATGCAAATGGAATTCTTTTTGGGCACAATGTTAACCACAATTAATTATACAATCTGTGATTTTTCGAGAATTTTTAGAGCAACGGTCAATCAATTATAAATTTCAAAGCACAAGATGGGCAAAATATGTAATTTTCCACCAAACAATTATTTATTAATTAACCATTGCTCACAAAAATGTCAGACATATGCAATAATGTAGAGAATTAAATGTAGAATAAAATGCCTATTTTTGATAAATAAAATGATGCAATGTAGCTATTTAAAACAAAGGGGGAATATATGGGTATTTATGCAATATATAAATATAAATAAAATGCAAAAGAGAACTCAAATGCAATTACCAGAACTTTTGAGGGGTCGAGCGCAAAATTTCAAGAGGGGCACGTGCGTAGCACGTGCCCTCTGGTCGGCGGGACTGAGGCGCAAATAGGGGAATCTCCAAGGGCTTCCTTGCAATTCTTCCTGGAGGTCACGTGACCCTCACGTGCAGAGGCAGGCTCGGTTGGAGGCTTGGTCCGGAGGCATCCACGTGGCGATTCAACGTGCCTCGACCTTGGTATGAGGCTCCTGCTCTGGATCCGAGGCTTATCTATCGATCTGAACAGTCGAAGATGTCTGGATCTAACACTTGAGATTGTGGCGGTTGCAGACGATCAAGATCTTAGAACCTTCTTGATCAGACGGTTGTGGATGGCTGACACACGGCCGACGGGCGTCACTGGAGAGGCAGAGCGGCGGGGTTCTGGTGGTGAAGGTTGACGACAAAGATTGCTCGAGGCTATGGCTTGGAGCTGCTTGTCGTCGGTGGTGCGAAGATGGATGAGCTCGGGCGGTGCTGTCGGAGGTGGGAAGAAATCCAGCTGTCGATGAAGGTCTGGAGTTGTGGCAACGGAGCGGCGAATTCTCCATGAGGTTGTCGGTGAAGGCGTTTCGATGAAGTTGATCGTTGTTGAAAACGGAGGCGGGGATATCGGGGATGACGAGTAGCAAGGGAGGCAAAGATGAATATCGAAGATGGAGAGATGGGGTATAGTGGCGGAGGTGTACCTGAAGGGGGAAGGCTCGACAGCGAGCTGCCGGAGCATAGCAACGGTTGGAGGCATAGCTGCGAGGAGGTCCTGGACCGCGGATCACGTCGTGGAGGGGAGGGCTGGCCGGTCTGTCACTCTGGAGCGAGGCCTTGGGTCGAACAGCGGAAGCGGTTGCAGGTCAGAGGTGAGGTCTTTAAATAGGAGGAGGGGCCGGCCGGAGATGGAAGGTCCTGGAGGTGAGGATCGCATGAAAGACAAGATCGTGGGGAAGATGAAGATGGGATCTGATTGGCTTCGGTGGAGATCGAAGTGGATTCGAGGAGATGGCGATTGAGATCATTGAGGGATCGGAGAAGGTGGCGTACGAGATCTGAGGCAGAGATATCACGATGAAATCGCAAGATTCATGAAGGGGGAAGGCAGCGCGGCCGATGACGGCGACGAAATCACGGTAGGGCTGCGGAGCTTCCAAAGGAGAAAGGCGGCTAGAGACGACGAGCCCTGGCCGTCCGATCGGCCGAGATCGAGCGGCCAGAAGGGCGACACGTGGCATCAAGAAAAGGGGGCGAGGCAGAAGCACGTGCGTGGAACGTGCGCGGGAGGCACGTGCCCGCACGTGCGGTCCCCTTTTTATAAAAACGAATAAATAAAAACTCAAAAAATGACTGAGACGTGGCGGCTCCAGGAACTGCCACGTGTCAGCACCACAAAATTCGAAAAATAAAAACTTTAAAAAATCCAAAATAAATAGCAAACTGCCTTGGATCAAAAAAGTTTCTTCATGAAAATTGCTCGTCTTGATGAGATCTACAACTTTTATGAAGACATCAAAATCAAAATCGATCATTTGCACAAAGTGATATTTTTGGGGTATCCCATGTACATAGAATACCATGATTTTTGGGTTTATACTTTTTTTTCATTTTTAAACCAGATAAAAATCCAAAAAAATATGATGAAATCAAAGATAAATATTTATTAATCTAATTTTTTGAATTTTTATTAATTAAGAAAAAAAGAAATAAAATAAATCATGAAAAAAAAAACCAATTTTGTACAGACAGTTAGTGAAGACTTGGACTCAATTTGTTTCTTTGATTTCAAGCTCAGTTTTGATTCAGATTTTTGCGTATTTTAATAAAACTTTTATCAAAGAAGACAAATAAAAAAGAAATAAAATAAAATAGATCAAATATGTAAATAAAATAATAGGTCAAAGTCGGCTAAAATATAAAATGTACAAAAGAGGCTCAAAACTCAACTTTCACATATAAGCTCCGATTCACTTGAACTTGATCTTGTTTTGAAGGTAATTGAATGTACATTAGTTCAAAAGTGAGTAGGATAAAAAAGGACACTGGATGAGGAAGATATGAGGGTTTTAGTCCGAAAATCCTAGAAATAGGGTTTGGGCTTTTGGTCCACTTATTTAGGTTAGTGAATTTTTTGTATTTTTCATTTATTCCTATTAGTGATATGTACATAGTGTAGGTAGTTTTGGGTCATTCGGAGTTAGCACAAATTAGTTAAAAATCAGGGAAGTTAGGCTATTTACAAGTCAATTTTGGCTGGGATTTTTGGCTTCTTATTTTATGCAAAAATGAGTGATAAATTGTAATTCGTATTAAAACATGCATGAATGCTAATTATGTAGAATAAATGCAGAAATACCAATGATTTTGAGGGATTTGAGCTTAATTAATGAGATTTAGAGTGATGAATATCAGATTCATTAGAGTGGCTAATTAATTCCTAATAAATCCATGGAAGCAATTTATCCAGATTGTAATTATCTCAAAATGTTATTTATACATGCAATCTAGGAGAGTTGAAATTTTGAAAAAAAAGTATGTGGATTTAATTAAATATCAAATATCAAAACGACTCTACAATTTATTTAAGGCACAGGACAACTTAAATTGAGATGAAATTTGGACAGTAATTCAATCACATTTCAAGGCATTAATTCTGAATTTTATGGAATTGTTGGAGCAACTGTGAGTGAGATATAAATTTAATACCTCAGATTGGGTAAAATATGCAGAATTTCAGTTATAGAATTTTTTTAAATTAACAATATCTCACAAAAATACAAATAAATATTCAGATGGTAGGGAATTAGTTGCTCAACATTATGTTATTTTTCATTAAAATAAAATATGCATTATGGAGGTCCAAATTAAAATGCAAATACAAGGTTATCCGTGCAAATACAGAGAACAAACAAAACATACAAACAAATATATATAGGGATTGTTTTGTAATTACAAAAACATGACAAAATAAAAATGTAATTTTTACAAAATAAAAAAAATAAAAAGTGAACTTCTTCTTCGTTTCTTTGCAGGTAGGCTGGCGTAGCACCGCCGAGCGGCGCCGCCCGTGTGCGGCGCGTGACGACGGTGAGGAGGGCTGCGTGGAAGGTGCGATGCTGGAGAAGAAGGGCGGCGGCCTTACGGGTCCGCCGCTTGAAGCGACGGTTGAAGGAGGTGGCGGAGCCGGCTGCAGGTGGCGATGTTGTAATATTTTTTTGTTTTGTTGCTGTAATAATTTTTTTGTTTTAGTTTTTTTAATTTTTTTTAATTTTCTTTAAACAGGGAATAAAGCAAAAGAAAATAAAACTAAAGATAAGGATGTGGTGATGGTGGTGATGTGATAAATTAAGACAAATGGAGGAGGGTGGGTGGTGATATGATGTGATAAAAAAACAAAAATAAAAACGATGTAAAAAATGAAAAGACAAATTACTTACAATGGAAGCGGACCGCTTTTGATGTTCTCACGAGAGCACGATCTTCGCTCGAATCGCCGGCGAGCGATGAGCTCGAGCAACGCACTGATGCGGCAACGATGTTGGCCAAAAAGACAACGGATCTCACCGGAGAGAGGGATGTTGTTGCTCGACTGCGGTTTCGTCGCTGTCACCGATTCAACTCTGGTAACTAGTCTCTCCTCATATAAAGATGGATCAAAAGCAAAAATGAGGAGAATGTGATGTATATAAAGAGAAAACATGAAAAGTTATTAAAGTGGTGGATGGGAGGTTAGTAAAATAATGGGGTTGAGTTAGAAGTTAGAAAAATATGGTGGAATGATGGAGTTGAATGATGGTTATTGTAGAGAATAGAAATTAAAATAAATAAATAAAAGTAGCATATTTTAAAGAAGAAAATAAAATGGAATATTTACAAAAGTAGGTCCATAAAAACACTATGTACATGGACTTTTTTTACTTTTCTAATTTGATTTTTTTGTATTTTCAATAAAAGATGTTTACAAACAAAAAATAAAATAAAACAGTAGAAATAAAATGGAATATAAAAGGGTTTTCTTGGATTTTTTAGTAATTAAGAAGAGTAAATAAAAAATGAAGAAAGAACGAAATGTACAATATATACAAAGTACACATAGGTCCCAAAACCCTTGCAAACGAGCTCCGATTTTAATGAAACTACTTCCGTTGGATAGAGAGTTTTCTAACTTGAACTTTAAAAGTGAGTTTGGTGAATTTGGAGTTTATACAGAGCAAAAATTTGGTCGGGAAGTTGGATTTTATGCCTTTTTGTCTTTAGGATTTATGAGCATTTATTTGAGGTAAAATTTATTTTATATTTTTGTATTATATATATATATTTTTAAACAAGATAGAGAAAGAATTAGCCAAAAGGAGTTTAAATAAAATTATTAAAAATACCTAAATTTCGGGGCTATTTACAGGTGAAAAACTGCTTTAATTTTACGGCTTTTTATTGTTAATTTATTTTTTACAATCTAATATACAATAATTAATGTGTTTTATTTACCAGAGTCATTTTGTTAATTTATTGATTTTATGGACATTTATTTGGGATTTTACTCGGAGAGTTTGTTAAGATCAAGATATTGAGATGATGAATCGCGGATTCATCACCCCCTATACTTAAACTTTGCTAGTCCTTGAGCAAATAAAGAATGAATAATTTGGAATAACCCCTGACTGTGCATGTGAATAGAAGACTTGATCCGTTCAAGAACTCTCGATTTTAGAGATCCTAAAATTCTAAGCTAAAGCAAGCTCTAGTCAAAAGGTATCCAATTTCCCTAATCATCGGACTCTCTCTGTATACATATATAGTAGGTATATGACTTAAGTGTGGACTGTAGTTACAAGAGTAGAGTCGCAACATCACCCAAGGTTCCAGTCCAAGAGACTCTCCTAAGAACCCAATCCTCAACACTAGGGAATAAATCATTGCTTGCATCCAATCCACTTTCTCTTTAGTTGTCAGACTTGAAAGTGTAGATGATGGCCAGTTGATGGAGGGCATAGGATTGTGTCATTTCTTCTATCCCTCTCATTGGAACAAAGATTCTCTCAAGTGCCTTATTACTCAACGCATATTTTTGGTGTTGATCAGTGCGTCCGTCAAGAGAAGTTGGAGTCGTCTGCACTTGTTTTCCTGGGAGTACACCGGGGTGTGCCTTTTTTTTAGTACATGTCGTACCTTCTACACCCAGACTTGTAACATTTACGATGCAGAGCCCTTTTTTGGTGCAAGCCCGACTCCTGGTACTAATAGCGGTGGTCCAAGTGGAAACTTTGAAATGATTGGGAGCGCTCGCCTTTGGTGGAAGCTCTTTTGATACTTGACTTTGTGGAAAGAGAGCTTATTTAAACATTGATATTTCTTTGCTTTATTTTTGGCTAGCTCCGCTACTTTTACCAAGAGTTGGCGCACACTGATCAATATTTTTTTATTTTATCACACCTTGGCACTTAGGTAAATGTCAAGAGATAGTAAAAGAACCATGTTCTCATACTGGCTAAAGGTGTTGACACTCAGGTTTCATGAAGCCTTCATTGGTTTTATCCCATCTTCGAGTATCATCAAATCAGGTCCAAACTCAAATCCCTCATCCCAGTTCCTCAAGTGAAATTTCAACTCATCTCATTATAACTGCAGTCGTGTATGTGAGGTGCTGATCATATCCTTAAGATAGAGACTAAGCATGCAATATAGCACACAAAATCTTTCAAACTAGGGAAATGTGAATAATTAAGTCCAAGACCCTAAGGACTAAGGCCTGCTAACTCAAAATCTCAAGAGCTCATAAACCAAATGTTCTTGAACATCACTAGTCTTGTGTGAAAGTGAATATGTCAGGGGTTAAACCAACCCATTAGTTAGTTTTTTTGTTTGTTTTTTTCTTGATTTTTTTGAAAAGGAAAGGAAGAAAGAAAGATGTTTTTTTCAAAAGATTTTTCTGAAAGCACACATTTTTTTATTTAAAGCAAAGAAAGAAAAGAATTTTTTTGTTTTCTTTGAAAAAGTTTTCTTAAGCAAATAAGGGAAGAAAAGAGTATTTTTATTTATTTTTTATTTATTTTTTGGAAAGTTTTTTTTACCAATTTTACCCATCCCATAATTATTGTAATATATACAAAAATACGTGAAAGCACGAGCTATGGATAAAGTATATATGTAATATATACACGTCCCCTATACTTAGCATGTGTTATGTCCTCAGAACACAAGAAGCGAGAAAAAGATATAGCTCATGCTAAGCATAGGATAGCTAAAATAATAAAAAGTATAGAAGTCGATCCGCCCCCCTATACTTAGGCTCTGGTCAGCCTAAATGTAGAAGAAAAGCAAAAATGGGGCGGTCGATGTCAAGAGGTGAAATGAATGAGTATATACACATGGCGGGCATCGGTCCCCCCTGTACTCAGGCTTTAGTCAGCCTACGTATAGGACAGGAGTGAGAACGATGTGATCTAGAGAATATACAAAGAAGGGAGGATGTACAAGAGTGAATGAACCTTCTAAGCTGCTGAATCTTGATGCCACGTCTTCATGAAGAATATGATGTATCTGCTCTGTGCTCACTCTGCACGAAGTTGATGACCTCGACTTGGACCAACTGCTCTTTAGAATCTAGAAAATGCTTCAACAGCTGTCCATTCACCACATGGGATTGTGCACCATCTATGAGATCATCTATCTCTACACTTTCATTCCCTTGCACTTTCTTAACAACAAAGGGACCCGTCCATTTAGATTTGAGCTTCTCATGGAACATCTTCAACCTGGCATTGAACAACCATATCTTTTGTCCAAGGACAAAGTCTTTGCACCTAATGTGTTGATCATGCCATCTCTTTACTTTGTCCTTATAAATCAAACTGTTGTCATATGCCATGTTTCAGATTTCCACGAGCTCATTTAAGTTCAAGTCTCGACAAAGCTTCCCTAGGTGACAACTCCAATTGATATCCTTAATTGCCCATTCGGATTTGTGAATCAGCTCTGCAGGCAAATGGCATGCCTTGCCATAGATCATTCTAAATGGTGAAGTACCCAATGGTAGACTGTTCTATAGGCCGACAGAACTTGGTCCAAGAGTTGGGACAAGTTCTTCCTATCGGGACGAACCAATTTCTGCAAAATACTCTTCACCTCTCTGTTCGAAACCTCTGCCATGTCGTTGGACTGTGGGTGATAAGGACTAGTAACTCTATGCTCAAATCCATAGTCCTTAGCTAAATATATGATATCTCGGTTCACAAAGTGGCTACCCCCCATCAGATATCAAAACTTTTGGCACCCCGAACCTAACAATAATATGGTCTCTCACAAACTTACATACAATCTTGATGTCTGCGGTTCGGGTTGGAATAACCTCCACCCACCTAGAAAGATAGTCAACCACCAACAAAATGTACTCATGTCCTTGGCTGTTGGGAAAGAGACCCATAAAATCTATGCCCCATGCATCAAAAACATCACAAATAATCACCGGCTGCATGGGCATCTCATCTCTCTGTCCAACTTTCCCTCCCATCCTTTGCCAGATCAGGCACGACCGTACAAAATCAATAGCATCTCTAAACAAGGTCGGCCAATACAATCCACAGTGAAGTACTTTGTGAGCGATTCTCTTCCCCGAATGGTGTCCTCCAGCCTCAAGTGAATGACAATATGTGAGGACACTCTGGTATTCCTCCTGAGGAATACACCTTCTCCAAACATAATCCGATCCTTCGAAGAAAAGGAAAGGATCGTCCTAGTGGTATCTCCTTGAATCCGACTTTAGTCGATCAATGCTACTCCTAGTCCAATCATGGGGAACCTGTTTGGAGACAAGATAGTTCAACATGTTGGCATACCATGGGAGTCAATAACACAAATTGACTCGTTTGGGAAGATCTCTCTAATCTGCTCATAATCAGGAGAATCCTTAAGTTCAATCTGAGAAAGGTGATCAGCCATAACATTCTTCACTCGAGGTTTATCTTTATCTCCAAATCAAACTCCTGGAGGAGTAAAATCCACCTAAGAAGAAGCGCCTCCGCGTCCTTCTTTTCCATTAAATATCGAATGGTTGTGTGATCAGTGTAGATTGTCACCTTAGAGCCCAAAATATATGACCTGAACTTCTCGAGGGCCCATACTACAGCGAGCATTTCCTTTTCAGTCACGGTGTAATTCTTCTGTGTAGGGTCTAATACTTTGCTCATGTAATGGATCGCAAACGGGATCCCCTCTCGTCGTTGTCCTAACACATCTCCTATAGCAAAATCTTAAGCGTCAGTCATGATCTCAAAGGGTAGAGACCAATAAAGAGCTTGTAGGATAGGCGAGGCACAAATCTTCATCTTTAAGAGCTCAAAGGCCTCCAGACACCTGTGATCTACAACGAACTCCGTGTCTTTCCCTAAGAGCTCAGTCAGTGGGTGGGCGATCTTTGAAAAATCCTGAATAAATCTCCTGTAAAATCTCACATGCCCTATAAATGACCGCATTGACTTCACATTGGTAGGTGGATCGAGTTTCTTGATCACCTCCACCTTGGCAGGGTCAACCTCCATTCCCCTTTTGGAGATGACATGCCCAACACGATACCCTCTGTCACCATAAAGTGACTCTTCTCCCAGGAGAGTACCAGATTCACCTCTCTACACCTCGTGAGGACTCGGTCCAAGTGCGCTAAACATGTATCAATAGAATCACCATGGACTGAGAAGTCATCTATGAACACTTCCAAGGAATCTCCCATCATCTCGGCAAATATGGTGATCATGCACCGATGAAATGTGCATGGGGCATTACAGAGCCCAAATGGCATGCGTCTGAAAGCATAAGTGCTGAATGGACATGTGAATGTGGTCTTTTCATGGTCCTCTGGGGCTATAGCTACCTGGTTGTAGCCTGAGTACCCGTCAAGAAAACAGAAGAACTCTTTCCTTGCTAATCTCTCCAAGATTTGATCAATAAAAGGTAAGGGAAAGTGGACTTTTTTTGGTCGCGACATTCAGGCACCTGTAATCGACACAGACACGCCACGACATGGGTACTCGTGTCGCGATCTCTACCCCCTCCTCGTTGGTGACCATCTGAATTCCCGACTTCTTCAGGACAACATGAAGTGGGGCCACCCACTTGGAGTCAGAAAATAGGGTATATAAACCCTGCCTTGCACCATTTCTCAATCTCTTTCTTCACCACTTCCCATAGATTGGGGTTAAGTCTCCTCAAGAACTCACGGGAAGGTCTCACATTATCCTCAGTAAAAATGTGGTGCGAGTAGAGAGCGGGGTTGATCCCCACGAGATCCGACACTGTCCAACCTATTAGTTTGTGGTTCCTCTCTAAGACCTCTAACAACCTAGACTCATGTTCTAAAGTCAAGTCTGAGCTAATGATAACAGGATATCTCTCTTTGGGTCCTGCAAGAAAGGCATACTTGAGTGTAGGAGGTAGTGATTTCAGTTATGGCAAATGTGGTGTCAGCAAATCTGGCTGAACTGAATCTGAATCTGGTTTCGTGATGCATGAAGGTGAGCTAAGCTATGTAGTACTCGCCACCAACTCAGAAGTATCAAGAGTCGGATCGTCAAAGAAACACGGTAATTTGGCCAAAGTCGCGTCCGACTCATCGTTTATATCCCATGATCGTTCTGAAGGGGAAGGAACTGACAGATCCAGATGGATCTCTACATCATCACGGGAATAGGTAGATGCATATGTAACAAGATCATACAACACCTGGCAAACTACGTCATCCACTATTTCCTTTCCAGGTGAAAGGATCTCGCTCTGTCTTGAAGGAATCTGTCCCGAAATCCCAACGGTGCTAATCATTCTGCAATCTGCCTCTGAAGATGAGTACTCTGTTCTACTCTCTGAATCGGGTCGCTAAAACTTGGTTTGCTTCATCTCAAGGTTCACTTCTCCGCATGGAGAACAGAACTTCATCATTCCCGTACCATAATCGAAAGTTGCGCATGCGGTCCTAAAGAAGGGCCGCCCGAGAATGATTTGAGATTCTCTCAAATGATTGGGGGTCTCCATGTTCAAGATTGTGAAGTCAACCTAATATTTATGCCCCTCAATCGAGATAACAACGTTCTTCACTCCTCCCTTACGTCTCTTCACTGAATGATATGCAAATTGGAGTAAAGCTCTGGATTTGCGAAGTGGTCCCAACTCCAATTTCTGATATAAGGCTAAGGGAAGTAAGTTGATGGAAGAACCGTATCCAAGAGTGTGCATGCAAACGCAATGTCGTCAATACGACTCTCTACATAGTGAGCATCCATGTCTCTCTTTTTCCTTGGCAATGTCTGATTCTTGAGACAATAGGTTGTGGCTACTGACAAGACATGTGTCTTCACCTTTTGATTCTCTTTCTTACTGCTAACCCTAGTAGGTGTGCATCTCACCTTAAGGTATTTCTGGAATGTAGGATGGTTAGCCACATACTCATCAAATGGCACCTTTACAGTGATATTTTCTTTACACAATCGTGCCATATCAGGAGTCATCTTTCTGAATCTTTTTGGGGCACTTTCTCGCCGTAAGAGTACGGGGAAAGGGATTGAAGCTAGGGAAACAGAAGATGAAGAGTCTGAATCATGAACTGAAAGATCATTCTTTGCATTTACTGAAACAGGGTTCTTCATACCAGAATCTTTTTGATGCAATATGGAATCAAAATCTAGACTATCTATTATAGGTTGTGGAATAGAAGCTGGAGTGGTATCTGCCACAACCGGAGATGCAAGGTCCTCCGTAGACTCAGAAGAATATCCATGCTGTCGATGTTGCATACCTGCTCTCCTTCTCCTCTCGGCTCCCTGAGTAGAAATCCTCGAATGGTGCAAATGAGGCTCCGGAATATGTTGCCTCTCCTCCTCGTCCTTTGAATACTCCTCAGGTAGAGCTCCAGAGATGCCCCTCCTCGTGTCCCTCCAAGGACATTTCTGCATGATGTCCTTGAATCTTTCCCATGCATCACAGAAGGCTTCTTGGGGTAATTGGGTAAAACTCGAAATGCACGTCCTCATCATGTTAGTCCTACTCAGCGATGGAACTTCTTCAGAAACAGGTCTTTGAATTGGGCATAAGTGGTGGCGGTAATTCCCAAGTTCTTTACCCAGTAGTCGGCTTTTACACCTAAGGCAAATGGAAGGGTTGTGAGCCTAATATAATCCTGGCTAACATTAGGATGTCTAAGGTTAGTGCAGATGAGCTCGAAGTCCCTTAGGAATGCATATGGCTCCTCAGAAGCATTCCCATCAAAGTGTGGCAGCAGGTTCAGAAAATGCGGCTTCAATTCAAAATTAACAGTGGGTTCGGTCGGACTCAAGTAGTTCCGAATTTTGTACTGTCAGGGGTTATACATCGCATCCATTGGTGGTTCGACCCCAACATTGAGCTGTCCTAACTGAGCTATGACAAGTATGTGTTGCTGCTCAAATGCAGCTAATCTGGCTAGTACCATTCTCATCGGGTCTTCAGGGTGTTCTTCTTCCTCTTCTTTCTTCTTTTGAAGCATTTTTCTTGTATCATCTTTAGGTCCTAAATCAGCAATGTGGTCTTGATTAGAAGAGGATTGAGGCATGAAGATATTCTCACCGAGGCGAAGGTCTTCCTCGGTGATGTGGGAAGAGAGAAAGGGAATGGTTTGAGAGTAACCATCCCGAGAGTGAGTGATCCTGGGCTCGAGAGGGTCATGAGTCCAGGTTGGCCCAAGTTGCGCTTGGACCTTTGAAGAAGTACTTTTTCGAGGGTTCAACGAGAGATTCGCAAAGTCCGAATAAATATCCTCCCAATTAGTCATCTTCGATGTCAAAAGATCTGAGTAGAATACGATAATTAATGAGGCGTTACTTTTACGGTGTACATAAATGTGTGGAGTAAACTCACACGATGCAAACACAACTAAAACCTTCAATTTCACCAACTCAACACGTGATGGCCGTAAAGGCTCGGCCGAATTATCTGGTCAATTTTAATTGATGATAAATACAATGTTGAAAAGATTAACGAGCTTTTAGGCGCCCGTATTTTCCTACAGTCAGGCCCGATTCTTACGACTAGTTGGACCTACTTTCAACCAGTATAGGAGTAAGTATGGACCGTATAAATATGACTACCCGTTCCTTAAGGACTGAGGCATCCTCTAATCCTCCCACTCTGCTAAGGAAATCCAGACCGTTTACCGGCTACCCGTAGATCCTCACTGAAAAGTAGTTAATCGCCTAAAAATAAAGAACCAGTAGTAAGTAAGAAATCCTAGCTTGGCTCTATCCTAGGGTCCTCTCATGTTTAACCTCAATCAATAAAAGTAGTCCACATAAGGCGGGACCACAGTGTCGATGAGCGACCGCTCACGAAACCTCAATCAATCAACAATCAACCCACAATAGATAAATCAAGCAATGAAGATCAAAGTGTGGAGTTAAAATTTATTATAACTCTACAATGAATATGTATAGTGCAAGAAAGTAGAGTGTCAAACACAGGGAACAAGCAAGATAAATCGGGGCAAAATGCACAAAAAATGAATGTGCTCAAATGCCTGCAAGTGTGCTATTTTTGTGGGTTCTAAATTGTCTATTTTTTATTTTGATTTTATATTTTTATATTTGGTTTTTAATTTTCTGATTTTATATTTTCTTTTTGTATTTTATAATTTTTAATATTTTCTTTTAAATGATAAAGTAGGCACACAATAAAGAAAAGAAAGAGATAATATATATAGAAAAATGGGTAAAAATAAGCAAAATCAGGAAAATAAAATATTTTTGGGATTTTATATTTTTAATGTTTTTTGTGATTTTTCTAGATTTTTCCTATATTTTTGGTATTTTTAAAGGCAAAAATACTAAAAACAATGAATACAATAAAAGGCTGAAACTAAAAATGGAGAAATAAAAACGCGAATAGAAGCCAAAATTTTTGAAATCAAATTTAAAATAAAGATAAAGAAACAGAGAAAATTCAAAGACCAAAATTATATTTTTAAGAATTATTTGGAGTTTTTTGATATTTTGATGAAGTTTTAAGGTGTTTTGCTATTTTTAGGGATTTTACTTTGAATCTTTTAGTGATTTTTGGACTAAAGTTAAAACACACATAAACACACAAAATATAATTTTTTTGAATTTTTCAAAGAGTTTTAATAATTTTTTTGGTATTTTCTAATGCAAACAGAGCTGAAAATGCATGTTTTTGAATTTTTATAAATATTAAATTACAATAAAAATGCAAATTAAAAATATGACACAAAGGAACAACTAAACATGAGCTTAAGTTAATTTTTTTGGTGATTTTTAGGATTTTATAGATGCATGGAATAAATGCAAACAACAAAGAGAAAAATCAACACTAGTAATGGCATTTATGTAAATACCCAGAACTTCAGGGGCCACAATGCAATTTTTCAGCAAAATAAATAACTATTTAACAAAATTCTAGGACCAAATGTAAATAGCCAAACACGCAAGGGTACAAGTGCAAAAGGCCCACCTACGCACGTGGTTCTCACGTGCTTAGGAAGGACCTAAAAGCAATTTTCAAAAATCTAAGGGCTACTTTGCAAAATAACCAAAAATATTACACTTAGTAAAATATTTCCTGGACTGAATGGAAATAACTAAACCCGTAGGGGGGGTCCTCGCAAAATGTCCACCACCCCACGTGCACGAGTCACGTGAGGTGACGTGGACCGGGACCTGTTTGCAAATACGAAAAGTTCGGGGGTCTAAATGCAATTATTACAAAACTTTCAAAACTACAAATGAAAGTTTCGAGGCTAAATAGTAAATACAAAAACTCGTGAGGGTATGAGGCAAAATTACCCCCGCTCAGGCGATCCGACGGCTGAGATATCTTCACTTGACACGTGGCGAGCCTCGGGCGCACGATGACGATTCGCGCTGATGGCTGGGATTAGATCTTCACAGGAAGATCCGACGGTAGAGGTGTGGTGCGATCCAACGGTGGGCATTCTATCTGGAGTTCCGACCTCAATCCAACGGTGGGGAGCCGCAGATGAAGAACAGGGAAGAAGGTCGACGAAGCCGACCTTCCCCGGCCTCGATCTCGGCTCCCGACGATGCTTTGAGCTCCAAAAGTGGCCGGCAAGCTCCTGGGGTCCTCCTCATCGTGCTGGCGCTCCAAAACCCTCCGGCGGTGGCCGGAGTCCTCACGAGGGCTCGGCGGAGCTGGTGGGCTCCTAGATCCTCCGACGAGGCTCAAAATGAGCCCCAGGCTTTTCCTTTGCGTCTCTGGACCTACAAGAAATGTTAGACTGACGAGGTCAAAGTGCCTCGGCGGTCGGTGAAGTGAATGGAGACGGGGAACAGCGACGCGAGATGACGGCCGAAGCGAGCTCCGGCGAGGGTTTGATTTGGGTGAAGCTATGGATGAAACTCGAAGATAAATGGGGGGATCTGATCCTAAGACTACGACAAATGTGAAAATGCAAGAAAAAGAAGATAAAACACGTCCCTTGAAGGTGGTATACCTGAGGGAGAAGAACCTCGACGGCGTGCTTGGCCGGAGGTGATGGAGACCGCCTCGACGTCTCTTCGATCCTCCTGAAGGCCTCCTGGAGAAGCTGTCACCTTCTCCTTGCGATGGGGCACAAAAGGTGGAGAAGAAAATGGTCTAAAGGGGTTCAAAATTCAAATGAAAATTGGGGGTCCTATTTGAAGGGTCGACGATCGGGCTGAGAAGAACGAGGCAAAGCGGATTCGCCAGCGATCCAAAGATCGATGTTTCACCTAGGCGTGAATCATCAATGTCCAAGGAAGAAAAGTCAAGAAGCATGTTACGCGAAATGGTACAAGATAGAGCCTTGAAAAAATCGAGAAGTTGGGACAAAAACCTTGTCTGACAAGGGGCAGGCGGGCAGGACAGACAGTTGACCAGGGTCAACGCTGACCGCCCCCTGGTTGGTCCATGTGGACGAACCAGGAAAAAGCCCGGAAAAAAGGTTTAAAAAAATTATTTAAAAATAGTAAATGAATTTATTATTTTTGGATTATAAAATAAAAAATATATGTTATTTTCTGAAGTATTTTATTATGATTTTTATTTATTTTTTAGAGGTATGAAAATACAAGTTACCTTTTGTAGCATATATAGGTATACATATCTATGTATTTTAATATTTTATTTTTATTTTGTATATTTAAATTTATTTTATTTGGTTTATTATTTTATAAATTTATAAAAATATTTTTATACACTTAAATATATTTTTATTTTTTCTGAAGTATTTTATACACTTAATAAAATAGAAGTATTAATTACATAGGTATGTGTACATGTATTATATTTATGTGTTGTATACATGTATTTTATTTTTGTATTTTTTTAGTGTTTTATTCTGATTTTAATGTACATATATATTGTAAATAATATTTACAAAATTATAAAAATATAAAATTGTATAAATAATGAATAATAAATAAAATGAATATTTTAATCTGTACAAGTATACAATAGGGGTTCAAAACTCAACTTTCAAACCATAGCTCCGCAAAATACGAAACCACCTTCATTAAACAGCTTATTTGAAATTATATACAATTAAAGGTGATTTTGATGCATTTCAATCTTTTATTTGAGAGATACATGTCTGGGAAGGTGGGATTCTGGAATCTTATTCAGATCACAACTTTTTATCTGTACATTATTTTTGAGTGAAATCAATTTTGTATTTTTCTATATTTAATTATCTACAACTTTCATGTACAAAGTTTCTTTATTTGAGGTATAAAAAGTGGAACCAATAATAAGTCCAAAAATGAATAAAGAATGAATCGAATAAAAGGAATCTTTATTGTATTCTGGCCCTTATCTCCCCCTACTTTATTCCTTGTCGACCTATTTATCTAGATGCCTAGGTCTCGGAGTTTCGGGTCAAAATATTTACAATATTTTATTCTTTTTCTTTTCTTTTCTTTATTCTATTATTTTGGCTTTAAAAATTGTATTTTATACATTATTTACATACACATGCATGAATGCTAAAATGCGGGAATTAAGGGTACTTACAAGCATTTGCCAGGGTTTTTGAGGCCAAAATGATAGAATAAAGATGATGAAATGTGGATTCATCTTCTCTCTCTCACTTGCAAATAAATCAAACAATGAGGGCTTTATGAACCCGTGAATAGGGGTTCTTTTTATTCCAATTTTTTTAATCGACCTGCTCAATTCAAACCCAATTTTAGAGTTAGATTATCACTTGAAATTTATCTGAACATAAAAATACATCTACCATTCAGTCCCAATTTTCTTTTTGAGCTTAAGCTATAAAACAAGAGGGGAATCGAGAATCAGAATGCAAACGTGAAACTATGATGCATGCTCAGAAGAAAGTATACTTACAGTGAATCTCGACACTCTCCATGCGTTATGCAAAACTGAATTTTTAAAGTTACACTAAATGCATGCAGATCGAGAAAACCACACCTAAACAATATACTATTAGCGTGGAAGAATTGATTTAATTTGAGCTAAGTAGTACGCGTCTATGTGCATCTCGTTATGAATATTATTAGAAGTGTGAATCTTATAAGATATGTGTGGCCTAAATTACGAAGGCACAAACAAATTTGATTCTAAACTACCGTGTGCCTAACATTAATTTCGCCACTCAAGTCGAGCCCCACTCTCACCGGAGAATGAAACATGTCTCGATACACCACAAAATAAAGTCCAAGTCTTTTCCAAGCGCGAGCTCTCAAACAAGAGCCGATGTAAAGGAGAAAATTACCTAAATTATTACGTCATGATAATTACAAAAAATTTACAAAAATGCTCTCAAAAATAAATTAAATATCCTCGCTCTTCAGCAATCGACGCGCGTCACGTCCATCGACCTCCGATGCACTCCAAGTCCCCCAGGCCCTCGCATGGAAAATAAAATTTATGTTAGAGAGATCAACAATAAAATATGTACAAAAATGTGCAGAAAAATAATTGCGAGAGAAAAAATGGAATAAATATAAGGAGGCTCAGGGGTCAGATTACCCAAGTGAGAGAAAACTTAAATCTAATTTTTCAAATCCATCCGACGACGGCGAGGAGGGCCACGCAGAAGACACGGTGTTGGAGAAGAAGGGCGGTGGCCTTGCGGATCTATCGCTTGACGCGAAGGTTGAAGGAGGTGGCGGAGCCGGCTGCATGTGGCGATGGCGGTTGCGCATGACCGAGCCTGGAGACCGGTCGTCTACTGGAGGTGGCGCAGCTGAGCAACGGGGCGGCAGGTGGCCAGCGGGAGAGCAGTGTGGGGGTCGGCGATGGCTAGGGGTGCAGAGCTGTAGGGTCGCGCCGGTGGTGGCGGGCGGTGCTGGGTGCTCCCCACCGCTGCTACGTTTTTTATTTTATTTTTTGATAATTTTTTGTTTTGTTGCTGTAATATTCTTTTGTTTTAGATTTTTTTCATTTTTTTAAATTTTCTTTAAATAGGGAATAAATCAAAAGGAAATAAAACTAAAGATGAGGATGTGGTGATGGTGGTGATGTGATAAATTAAGACAAATAGAGGAGGGTGGTTGGTGATATGATGTGATAAAAAATACAAAAATAAAAATAATGTAAAAAATGAAAAGACAAATTACCTACAATGGAAGAGGACTGCCTATGATGTGCTCACGAGAGCACGGACTTCGCTCGAATCGCTGTCACCGATTCAACTCTGGAAACTAGGCTCTCATCACATACAGATAGATCAAAAGCAAAAATGAGGAGAATGTGATGTATATAAAGAGAAAACATGAGAAGTTATTAAAGTGGTGGATGGGAGGTTAATAAAATAATGGAGTTGAAGTAGAAATTAGAAAAAATGGTGGAGTGATGGAGTTGAATGGTGGTTATTGTAGAGAATGGAAATTAAAATAAATAAATAAAAGTAGCCTACTTTAATGAAGAAAATAAAATGGCATATTTACAAAAGTAGGTCCATAAAAACACTATGTACATGGATTTTTTTACTTTTCTAATTTGATTTTTTGTATTTTTAATAAAAGATATTTATAAACTAAAAATAAAATAAAATAGTAGAAATAAAATGGAACATAAAAGAGATTTTTTTGAATTTTTTAGTAATTAAGAAGAGTAAATAAAAAACGAAGAAAGAAAGAAATGTACAATGTATACAAAGTACACTTAGGTCCCAAAATCCAAATTTTACAAATGAGCTCCGATTTTAATGAAACCACTTCCGTTGGATAGATAATTTTCTAACTTGAACTTTACGGATCAGAAATTTGGCTGGGAAGTTGGACTTTACGGCTTTTTATCTTTGGGATTTAGGAGCATTTGATTGAGGTGAAATTTATTTTATATTTTTGTATTTATTTATATATATATATATATATTTATAAATAAGATAGAGAAAGAATTAGCCAAAAAGGAGTTGAAATAAATTTTTAAAAATACCTAAAGTTTGGGGCTATTTACAGGTGAAAAACTCCTTTAATTTTGCGACTTTTTATTGTTAATTTATTTTGTACAGTCTAATATACAATAATTGGTTTGTTTTTTACAAGAGTCATTTTTTAAATTTATTGATTTTATGAACATTTATTTGGTATTTTACTCGGGGATTTTGCTAAGATCAAGATATTGAGATGATGAATCGCGGATTCATCAGCCATGAACGGGAATTCTAATGGTCTTTTAACCGGTTATATTACATGTACTCGGGTATTCATGGGAACTATCATTACATACCTACAAGTCCTCATGCATGCCTAGTTCATTACCTAACACGTCGTATTTTGGTTTCTTTCAAAAACATTCTTGCATGTTAACACCTTTGAAATGGCTTTGCATGACTTGTGATGGTTTGTTTTGATCAAATCATTTCTTGCATAACATATAATAGTCTACTTCTACTTTAAATCATTTCTTGTATAACTTGTAACAATCTGTTCTTTCGTTAAAACATTTCTTACATAACTTGTAATGGTTTATTTTTTCATTGAACCGTTTCTTGCATGACTAGTGATGGTTTGTTCTTTCATTGAACCATTGCTTGTATAAATCGTAATGGTTTATTCTTGCATGGTATTCCATTTATTTATCTTGTCATATCTTCAACCTCTAGCACTTGTGATCCGTTGCATGACATGATAGTGTAGCTGCAATTGTAGAGGACTTAGCTTTGACCTTTGTGATTCCTTAAAAATCAAATACGCCCAGAACGCTTTGTCCCTTTGGACCCGTGAGACACTTTCGAGTCGAAACGACTCTATATGAGTTTGTGCTTTAAATTTTTTTTTTGCTTGTAAAATTTTAATATAGTGCTTCAAGCATGTACATTGTCAAACTTTCAACCATTATTTAATTCATTATCTATTTTCCTGATCTTCATTTATATAGTTATTTGATAGGATGATAGGTCAGATAATGGAGGAAATAGGATGGTGCCATTTCTTTTCTCCCTCTTATTGGAACAAGGTATCTCTCAAGTGCCTTATTAACTTGACACAATATATTTTTGTTGTTAATCAGGGTGTCTGTCAAAAGAAGTTGGGTCATCTATACTTTTTTTCCTGAGAATTCACCAAGGTATGTCTCTTTTGAGTATCTAATATACCTTCTACACCCAAACTTGTATCGTTTACGATGCAGAGTCCTTTTTAACGTACTAGTTCGACTCATAAAAGTCTAATACTTTGTTCCAAATGGACACGTAAAGGTTGGGAGTGCTCGCCTTTAGTGTAAGCCCATATGAATGTAACTTTGTAATGCTTTGAGCTTTTCTTTTCATCATTATTTTTTTCTTTTGGCTAGCTCCACTGCTTTTATCAAAGATTAGTACACACTGATCAATAAATTACTGTAATGATTAAATACCCTATAACTTAGGTTTAAATCAAGAGAATGGTATGAGAACTATATCCCATACTAGCTAAGATGTTGACACTCACGTTTCATGAAGCCTTCATTAATCTTATCCCATCCCTGAGTATCATAAATTTAGGTACAAACTTGAATCTCAAATCCCAATTCTTGAAGTGAAACCTAAACTCATCTCAATCAACAATCGTGCATGTGAGTGGTGATCATATTCTTTAAGGTTGAGATTAAGCATGCAATATGTTGGACATGCGAGCCCACGGCGAGCTATTATGCAATAAATGTTATTGCACGTATCATTCCCTGATCTGAAATGAAGAATAAATAATTTGCATAATAGGTCCCTCTGTACAATTAGGGTTATGTACCATGGCCATCTTGATGATCATATAGCTGTTGATTCAATAATTGAATCATAGAGGCTGGTGCTTGGATGAATATCTAATGGGTTAGATAGAGGACTCATCAAGCACCGTCAAATGATTATTAAGAGATGATCTCCAGCCTGAGTAGGAGATGGCAATCCTTTCTCACATAGGCTGATATCTGACCGACCTCTTGATGCATGTCCTCTGCATGGGAATAGTAATTCAGAGGTGTCAGATTAGTTAGGTCAAAGGGTTGACTTAACGAGATCGAGATAACCTAAGTCCTATGTTGAATACTGTCACAGCATAGGCACACATCCTCTGACTCGAGACAGATGTGTTACTATATGTCTGAGTATGTACATTTGGCAGACCATTAGGTTGATGACCTAATCAAGGTCTATATACCGGCGAGCTGGTGTGCATATAAGGGTATATGAGTAATACGATCTCTCAAAGGGATCACACCGCAAGACATGAGCTCACTCATGAGGTATTGGGACCGATCAAATTCCATCCATGGTCGTCGTGCTTTGGAAGCATGACAAGAATTTGAAGGTATGATATATGCTTTGGGAAAGCATATGATCGATACCAAATCCCAATGACCAAGATTGAGAAACTTGGTGATCAAACCCTAAAGAAGACAGTATAAAATAGATCTTCATCTTCAGGTTGATCATTGGTCTTCCAGCATGCAGGATGTGCAGGTATTGGGAATACCTGAGGGTGATGTGATCATAAACGATTGTATAACCATGACGCTTCCAGTCCGAGGGAGTGATGAAACAGGTCTGAATTTTAGTGACTCCTCTCAGTAGAGAAGTAACTTGATCTTAGTCCAAATGTTGGACATTGATCTGAATGTGATTCATATGCAATGAGAAGATTAAGTATACAGACTTGATTTAATCAAGCATCTATGAGAGGTCCGTTAGATCTGGATTTGAGATGAGATCTCAACATCCAAGTCACTATATATGGAACAATACAATCGCATTGTCCTTATCTCCAAGTATCTGCGGAGAAGGCACATTATTCTTGAAGGAGTTCAAGAATAATTCCTGTGATGAATTTAGTATCCAAGAAAGAAGGTTTTGATGATTAAATGAGATTTAATTATCAAGTATAATATGAATAAGATTCATATTGTGAGAATGTGTCCAAGATAATTAAATGGGATTTAATTATCAAGTACAATATGAATAAGATTCATGTTGAAAGAATGATTGTCCAAGATAATTAAATGGGATTTAATTATCAAGGATAAGCAGATCGTGGATAGTGATATCCAGAATATCTGCGTATATTATAAATGAGATTTATAATATATCAAGAGAGAGAAATATTGTAAATAACATTTGTTAATTATTAATGTGGATTGGATCCACGTTAGTTAATTAATTGGAAATGTAATTTACAAATTAGTTTGGGATGTGAATATGATTCACATTTTTTTCAATGGCATGATTGAAATATTCACAAATTAATTTAGAATTAATTTGGTGGATATTATTGTAATAATAATCATTGCAAATAATTAAGAAATAATAATATAAATAAAAGGAGACAAAACCACCTATAATCATAGGTGGCGTCACCTATGACTTAGTCATAGGTGACGCCTCCTTGATTTTAGGAGGGGTTGTTGTCTCCTCTTATTTGTTGACTTATTATCTCTTGATAAATTAATTTATGTTAATTAAATGTTGTTGATAATAATTCAACACATATTTAATTTAATATAAATTAATGTTGTTGGTTTTTAACCAACAACAATCATAGTCGTTGGATGGCTCTTGGATTACAATGACCGTTGGATCCATGAGAGCCATGGATTGAGATCCATTGGATCCCAAACTAATATATAAAGAGGGTAGCCTTAGCCCTTGAGGGCACACCAAGTAGACGCCTACTCTACTTCTCTCTCTCCCTCTCATTCTCGTGCTATCTCTCTCTCCCTCTCCATAGGGTGGCCGGCCACCATTGTTGAGAAAGGAGAGAAGTTCTCGCCTTCGCCTTCGACGACTTGAGGATCTCCTTCTTCTTCGTGGCTACTTGCTATAGAGGAAGACGACGGATTTCGCTTGACGAAATCATGGGATCTATTGGTTGGATCTTCATCGAGGATTGCGGGAGGAACGTGACTCATCATCGTGCCCGCAAGTGCGTTCTTCGTGGATCGGACTTGAGACAGGAGGATCTCTTGTTTGGGATCTCGCAATCACAACCACACTTCAAAGGTATTCCTTATACTTTGTGGTTTGATGAAACGATCCGAGAAGTGTTCTCGTGATCATGTGGTTTCATCGTTTGATTTAAAATTTTTAAACTCCGCTGCATCTTGCGACTAGTACGACTAGTCGCCCCGATCGCATTCGATGCGATCGTCACGCTTCCGTGATGCGCTTGAGGATTCCCAATATCCTTCAAGTGGTATCAGAGCCTTAGGTCGAAAAAGGTTTTGGATATGATCCATGAACCATAGACGGCTTGGGTTTGAAATGGTCGCGAAATTTTTTCGACGCATTTGAATTTTCGCAACTCTGTCTAATTGATTTTTTCGGCACTGTTTAAATTGTTTAAACACGAAATATTCAATTGGATTTTGTTCCCTATTAAACAAGGAAACCATAGGACTTGAGTTTACTAAATTTGGATTTAATTTTCTCAAGATATGACCTTTTGAATATGCATGTATTCACAGTTGCGGGAACTGCAGAACAGAACGTGATTAATTTGTTAATTATGGTTTTGTTACGCCTCGAAATGCGTGAAATATCACATAGGTTCTGTTATAAATCAAGTTGGCAATCTTAGGGCACTAATTTTGCGAATTTTGGATTTAAATTTATCAAGATAAGTTAATTTTAGTGATAAGGGGTCACTGCTGGAAATTGACATTTTTCGATCATGAACCTTGTGATAGTCATTCAAATAAATGTTGATGAAAATTAATTGTTACTTTTCTGAAATTGGTTATTGATAAATATTTGTGGAATATTTAAAGATGATAATCAATTCCTTGAATGACATCCCACTAAACCATAATGATAAGATAGTTGATCTTGATCATTGGTTAACTTTGAAATCATCAACAAACATTGTTTTCATGCAAAACCCTAGGTCATCCTACAATAGCTGTAGGACAACTTTTACATGCAAAAAACCTCTTGCTTGAATAGGATTGGGGATTTGTTTAGCAAATCTCCTTATAATATAATCAAAAAGGTTTTGATGTATATTATATGGTATAATTTCAGTTGAAAGATCGATGAGCATCTCAAAGTACATGATGATCTATCTGGCATTATCCTTTCCTGAGGTGGATATGGTGTCTAGTCGGAGATCGCTGGGGTAGCGGGTTGCAACATATGTGGTCCGTCCCACTCTCGCCGGTACTGGCCATGACAGCGGGTAGGGATTGGATAATGCCGGAGAAATCAAAGTGTATTTCTAATTATTAAAATTCGAAATAATACGTACTTTGAGATTACACCTACTATTCAAGTAAAATTCAAAGTTTGTTGATTGATAATAGGATTGATGATTGATTTAATGTGATTAAATTAATTATATCCTATGAAACACTCTATTATGAATAGATGTGTATTTCCCTTGGAAGAATTAATTATGTGAATATGATTCAGGATAATTAATTACAATTTGAATAAGAGGTGGAGGATCACATAAGTGACATCCATAGTCTCCCGTCAAGGCAAAGAATTTCGTCGCCAAAAGTTGTATATAGGAGACGCCTGTCCGAAGTGACAGATCCTATATACAATTATTTGGATCGGGTTCTTTGCTTCTCGAAAGAGTAAGGTCGTATACGTAGTGATCCCAATATCGAGTCCTCATATTATTGGGACGATATTGCATTGCGTATAGCGAGTTTTAAGCCTGTTGACGGTTGGTTCAATTAGCAACGAGTCAACATCATCTTAGGGGTGGTGGGCCCGGGTGTTAAAGACTGAATTGGGAAATGTAAGTTGGACTTGCAAGGCGGAATGTATTCCCGCTTCTCTTTATTCGAGTCACAGGTTCTCATATTATTGGGATGTGATAAAGATAGAGAGGAGATCCCAGATCTTGCTTGAGATATAGTGGTAAGTATATCTCTTACTTTGAAAGACGATCAGGGAATAATCTTTCATAGTAGACATAGCAAGACAAATTTGATTTAAAATTCCTAAATCAAAGTAAAATATGTATATATAATATATATACCCTTATGCAAATTTCTTATTTCAAATAATCCTTCATAAAACCCACTCAATGTTATACTCAATAATAACCAGTAAAATATCATGGGTTGGACTCATGATCCAAATATTGTACTTGCAATTGGACACATAATGTATGTGGTTGCAATGTGCAAGTTTCCTCAACATAATGAGTAATGACAATTAAATAAGACAATAAGACATCATCTTAGGGTTTGTATGTCTCTATAGTCTTGATCTTTCATCGAGTGTACTTTGGAATGACATGTCGATGATGATCGTAATTGTCAAATAATCCTTATAAAAATCTAAGAAGATGTTCTAGCATAATATGTGCTCTAGACATTTAATCATGAATGAAGTGGTTCTCTGCATTATGCAGAATGGTGGCTCGAAAGAGATGATGTATTCAAAATGTTTGAATACCTACCTGAACCTAAGTCTTTAAGAGTTTAGATGGATGTAGATACGATGAATGTCATCATTCTACTGTCTATACTCTAGTCATTCATGAAGCTTCATAATATTCATATTGTATGAATTTAATGAAGCATGTATAAATGTTGAAGTCCTCTTGTATTGAAATATTTTGAATTCAACATAAGAGATTCTTTATCTTGAACAATGGTTGTTTATAGATGAAGAGAGCACAGTGGAAGCGTGGGTCGGACCCGTGTGAGAAGGAAAGTCAAAGAGTTGATTATACTTCTATGACTTCCATATGACATCCAAAGAGTTGGATGAATGCCAATACTGCAATAAGTTGATGTGTTGGTAGTATGACTATCAAGTCTATCTATAATCCTTAGAGAAGGATTCAGATAGTGCATCATGATAATCTATATCTACATTTGATCATTGAAATTGACTTGCTTATTTGATAAGATAAAGTCTGATAATTGTATCTCAATCTTCTAACAACGCTTGCAATGTGTTGCACATGTTTTAGAAGACTGGAAAATTTTAATCTTAAGATAGACATTGATGCAATTGTTGCAACAATCTCTGTTGGATTGATATACTTCTTAATTTCAGTGTGAGAGCCTCAGTCTTAGAGAACGTCTCTATGACCTGGATATTAGAATACACTCATTGTTTGTTTCTAAATGTTGGAAATAAACATGAATTCTGGAATAAACCTGTCATAAAGAGTTATGATGGATATATTTCAGATAGTGATCTGGCATCTAGTGGACTCTACTAAATTAGAAATTTAATGAATGGTTCATTGAGATTTCTAATACTGAAAGTTAAACCTTATAAGATCAATAGGAGGATAAAGATCATTTGACAATGATTTAGCATCAAGTTTTGGACATATGTCTGCTGATGAGATCAATAGACTAGTAAGATATGAAACTTTAGAATGTCTAAAATTTCAAATCTTACATACTTGTGAATATTGTATTCAATGTAAAATGTCCAATACACCCTTTTTTTGGGAAAGGTGTAAGATGTTAAGGTATTCGAGATCTCATACATATTGATGTATGTGAATCATCTATATCATAATAAACATTATGGATATGTGATATCTATTGATGATTATGTATGATATGAGATTTCTTCTCTTCACCAAAGAAAACTTTGAAATGTTCAAAGATTTCACAATTTTGGTTTAGAACCAAAGTCTGAAGGAAGATTAAATGAATTTGATCTAACCAAGGTAGCGAGTACCTATTAGATGAATTCAAAGAATATCTTATGGAGATATGAATATCGTTTCTATCTCAATCCTCCTGACACACCTAAACTCAATGGAGTTGTAGGAAGATACAATTAGATCGTGTGTGGCATGATTTGATCAATGATGAATTTTAGCATAATTATACCTTAGTTTCTAGGTATATATGTGTAGTAGAGACTACAATATATATATATATCCTTAATGAGGTTCCATGCATGTAAGCTGGAATCTAGGACTTGAGAGTGCTACTTCATTAGGAAAATAAAGGATGGTATTGGATACCTACTTTATGACCTTGAGATTCTTAAAATATCTCATCTTTGAGAATATGATTCTTATAGGATGACTCTCTTGAGAATCAAGATGAAAATGAAGTAAAGGAACTCATTTAATCTTGAGAAGATAATGGGGCTCCAGAAATCGGAAACTAAAAGGGACAATTAAAGATGAAACACTAATACTTCTTCAAATGAGTTTGAAGATGTATTCCATGTGTCAGTTAAGTCTGACAATGATCGGACTTCATGTGATGAAGCTCCTGAGGATCATGACATGGAAAGATGGATATTAGCAATAAAGGTCTAAGGTAGACTTCATATACAAGTGTTGTATATGGACCCTCGAGGATCCACCTATAAGGGTTAGACCCATTAAGGTGTAAATGGATCTTCAATAGAAAGAGGGAACTTGATGAGAAGGTAGAGACCTTCAAAGCACGGTTCGTAGCCACGAGCTACACACCGAAGAGAAGACATCGATTGCGATGTGGCTTGCTTTTCAGTGATCATGCTTAAACCCATCAGAATATTGCTAACCCTAGCTACACAATTTGACTATGGCATCTTCAAGATGTGAGTCAAGATTGTATTCCTCTATGAATACCTCTTTGAGGATATTCACATGAAGTAGCCCCAGGGCTTCATGGTTGAGGAATGCAAGATGTGCTGGCTAAAAAACTCCATCTTTGGAATCAAATAAGCTTATTGTCATTGGAACATAAGATTTGATGAAATTATAATTGTTATAATTTCAAATAGAATCTTGATGAACCATGTGAAGCTTAGTGGGAGTGTCATTGTGTTCATCGTGCTAAATGTAGATAATATCCTAATCATTTGGAATGATATAAGGATGATAATAAGTATTTTGTGATCTGGTTATTCCATACCTTGAGATATGATCTCAAAGATGCCTCTTAGATCTTAGTTCTGAAGGTGTTCAGAAGCAAAGAAAAGAGGGTATTGGGACTGTCACATTTGTAGTACACCTTGGACATGCTCCATTTTCTGGAAATTCCAAGAAAGGCTTTCTTACCTTAAGATTTGGTACTGACCTATCTAAAGGGATAGCACCTCAAAGAGTTGAGGAAGTGAATGCTAAAAAAATGGTTGCCCTTTTGTGCATCAGTTACGAAAAGCTGAAAGTATGCTAGATGTGTACAAAAGCCAGATATTTGCCATGCAGTGGGAGCAGTAAACTGATACTAATCCTACTATGGAGATAGAACACTTAATTGCAGTAATAACAATATCTTCAAAGATGATAAAGCTTTAGAGATAGTGATCTCTAAGTCTTATCCTCAAGAAATTAAGACTTTTAGATGAGATCTAAAAGGTCTTAACTGCGAATACCTTAGGAGATAGAGATCTCCAGGGATAAGGGCATTCTAATAAGGATAATAGAAATTGCATACTGGTTATAATACTATTTCTTTGAGTTGTAGTATCAAGGATACTATGACTGACAAGATTGAGTATTGGTTGCATTAGATGCAACATGTGCATTAGATGCGAGCACTGTTACTGGGGATATGCAAGTGTCGTAAAAGGACTTGGCATAGTCTCGCGGGAACAGAGTGACTGATCAGCTTACCTAGCTATTTTCTAAATAGCCTATGATTGTCACATGAGTGTGGGTTTAAATGATTAGCCCATTAATGGCTCTTTGGGCTAGTGGGAGATTGTCGGACATACGAGCCCACGGCGAGCCATTATGCAATAAATGTTACTGCACGTATCATTCCCTGATCTGAAATGAAGAATAAATAATTTGCATAATAGGTCCCTCTGTACAATTAGGGTTATGTACCATGGCCATCTTGATAATCATATAGCTGTTGATTCAATAATTGAATCATAGAGGCTGGTGCTTGGATGAATATCTAATGGGTTAGATAGAGGACTCATCAAGCACCATCAAATGATTATTAAGAGATGATCTACATCCTGAGTAGGAGATGGCAATCCTTTCTCACATAGGCTGATATCTGACCGACCTATTAATGCAGGTCCTCTGCATGGGAATAGTGATTCGGAGGTGTCAGATTAGTTAGGTCAAAGGGTTGACTTAACGAGATCGAGATAACCTAAGTCCTATGTTGAATACTGTCACAGCATAGGCACACATCCTCTGACTCGAGACAGATGTGTTACTATATGTCTGAGTATGTACATTTGGCAGACCATTAGGTTGATGACCTAATCAAGGTCTATATACCGGCGAGCTGGTGTGCATATAAGGGTATATGAGTAATACGATCTCTCAAAGGGATCACACAGGTTCACTTATGAACCGCAAGACATGAGCTCACTCATGAGGTATTGGGACCGATCAAATTCCATGCATGGTCGTCGTGCTTTGGAAGCATGACTAGAATTTGAAGGTATGATATATGCTTTGGGAAAGCATATGATCGATACCAAATCCCAATGACCAAGATTGAGAAACTTGGTGATCAAACCCTGAAGAAGATAGTATAAAATAGATCTTCATCTTCAGGTTGATCATTGGTCTTCCAGTATGCAGGATGTGCAGGTATTGGGAATACCTGAGGGTGATGTGATCATAAACGATTGTATAACCATGACGCTTCCAGTCCGAGGGAGTGATGAAACAGGTCTGGATTTTAGTGACTCCTCTCAGTAGAGAAGTAACTTGATCTGAGTCCAAATGTTGGACATTGATCTGAATGTGATTCAGATGCAATGAGAAGATTAAGTATACGGACTTGATTTAATCAAGCATCTATGAGAGGTCCGTTAGATCTGTATTTGAGATGAGATCTCAACATCCAAGTCACTATACATGGAACAATACAATCGCCCTGTCCTTATCTCCAAGTATCTGCGGAGAAGGCACATTATTCTTGAAGGAGTTCAAGAATAATTCCTATGATGAATTTAGTATCCAAGAAAGAAGGTTTTGATGATTAAATGAGATTTAATTATCAAGTATAATATGAATAAGATTCATATTGTGAGAATGTGTCCAAGATAATTAAATGAGATTTAATTATCAAGTACAATATGAATAAGATTCATGTTGAGAGAATGATTGTCCAAGATAATTAAATGGGATTTAATTATCAAGGATAAGCAGATCGTGGATAGTGATATCCAGAATATCTGCGTATATTATAAATGAGATTTATAATATATCAAGAGAGAGAAATATTGTAAATAACATTTGTTAATTATTAATGTGGATTGGATCCACATTAGTTAATTAATTGGAAATGTAATTTACAAATTAGTTTGGGATGTGAATATGATTCACATTTTTTTTCAATGGCATGATTGAAATATTCACAAATTAATTTGGAATTAATTTGGTGGATATTATTGCAATAATAATCATTGCAAATAATTAAGAAATAATAATATAAATAAAAGGAGACAAAACCACCTATAATCATAGATGGCGTCACCTATGACTTAGTCATAGGTGACGCCTCCTTGATTTTAGGAGGGGTTGTTGTCTCCTCTTATTTGTTGACTTATTATCTCTTGATAAATTAATTTATGTTAATTAAATTTTGTTGATAATAATTCAACACATATTTAATTTAATATAAATTAATGTTGTTGGTTTTTAACCAACAACAATCATAGTCGTTGGATGGCTCTTGGATTACAATGACCGTTGGATCCATGAGAGCCATGGATTGAGATCCATTGGATCCCAAACTAATATATAAAGAGGGTAGCCTTAGCCCTTGAGGGCACACCAAGTAGACGCCTACTCTACTTCTCTCTCTCCCTCTCATTCTCGTGCTATCTCTCTCTCCCTTTCCATAGGGTGGCCGACCACCATTGTTGAGAAAGGAGAGAAGTTCTCACCTTCGCCTTCGACGACTTGAGGATCTCCTTCTTCTTCGTGGCTACTTGCTATAGAGGAAGACGATGGATTTTGCTTGACGAAATCAGAGGATCTATTGCTTGGATCTTCATCGAGGATTGCGAGAGGAACGCGACTCATCATCGTGCCCGCAAGTGTGTTCTTCGTGGATCGGACTTGAGACAGGAGGATCTCTTATTTGGGATCTCGCGATCACAACCACGCTTCAAAGGTATTCCTTATACTTTGTGGTTTGATGAAACGATCCGAGAAGTGTTCTCGTGATCATATGGTTTCATCGTTTGATTTAAAATTTTTAAACTCCGCTGTATCTTGCGACTAGTACGACTAGTCGCCCCGATCGCATTCGATGCGATCGTCACGCTTCCGTGATGCGCTTGAGGATTCCCAATATCCTTCACAATATAGTACACAAATCTTTCTAACTAGGAAAGTTTGAATTATTACATCTCATATCCTAATTATTAAGACATGTTAACTCTAAGTCTTTAGACCTCATCAACCAAGTGTTAAAGATCTCAACAAGCCTTGAGTGCAAAGTGAAAGTGTCAGATAAGAATACCAAATTAGTAAGTTAACCTTTTTGTGATTTTTGTTTTATATACCTTTTTAGCTTCTATAGAGGAATAGTGACTTGCCTAAACTCATATGACTAGTTGCATCTACTTTCAAACAATATGGATGTAAGTACGGACCGTCAGATGACTACTCGTTTTACTTTAAGACGATGCCATACGCGTTGTCTTTCAACCACCCACTCTGTTGAGGGAGACCATAAGTTGCCTCACTAAAAAGTAGCTAATCATTTTAAGTCTAGTAGTCAGAACTGATACTAACGAAATTTTAATTTTTCTGATTTTGTTGGTTTCTTAATAAGATTAGAAAGTTAGGCTTAATTACAAAACAATTTGTTAATCTCAATTTACACCCTTAAAGTTGAAAATAATATGAATAACTTTTTTACAATCCTTATCACATAATTTAGATTTTCCAGACATTTTACAAAGATTTTCAAAATAAGAAAAACCCCATTTTTCAAATCCGAGTAAAATAGTTTTCAAGACAATGTCTTGTAGATATAGGTTTTCCAAAATAATTTACAAATAATTTTCCAAAACATGTAAAACCGTATCTTTACAAACCATGCAAAACATTTTTGAGAACCATCTCAAATGGGTATATAAATAAATCATTTTTTTACAGAAAACCAGTTCCAAATAATACGATACTTGTAGCATAAAATTTTTTGAAAAATTTAAAATATGAGTTATGGCTAAAGTATATATGAAATATATATTGTACACCCCCTATACTTACCTGGTGTTATGTCCTCAGAGCACAAAGTCATATGAAGCCATAGTTCAGGAGATATACAAGAACTAAATCACGAAGATAGGGTGTATGAATGAATTAAAAAGAATAAATCAGTAGAATACAGAGACCCTGTTTCCTATACTTAAGCTGGGAGTTAGCATAAGTAAAAAGATATGATAAAAATTAGGAATCCGAGGTAAATAATCAGAGACAGCTTAGTTTCTCCCTATACATAGGCTGAAAAGTAGCCTAAGCAGTCAAAAAATAAAGCAAAGGGTGGGGAAATCGGGACACAATTAGTTAGTTGAATCTTAGTGGATGTTGAATCTGAGGAGATGTGAAATGGAGTTCGAGGGACTTTGGGAGAGGTAAAAAGAACCATGATTAAGAACAAGCATACCCAATTGATTAACCAACACACATGAAGACCAAAATGTATGGTAAATTTATCTTGTCTCTTTTATTGGCAATAAATTAAAATTCGAATCCACTACGAACAGGTTTAAGTCGAATTTGGACATTATCGTATGGATGCTTCCTCTCCTCTCTCTAAATAAAACATACCTGCAAATAATGAGGGGTTTCCTCTCCCAAAATAATATGAATTTTAACTCCATTTTAATTAAATCAACTTGCATTAATAATCACAGTTTTACGGCTTAGGTTGTCATTGATTAATTATCTGAACACATCAATCACCGTCTATCGGTCTGTCCCCTTTCCTTTAAATCCCGTGTTATAAAACATGAGGGAATAAAATGGGAAAAGTCATGCAGATATAAAAATCATGATGCATGCTTATGTTTAGTAATACTTACCATCATCCCAACTCTCTTCATGCACATGTGACATTGAATAAAAAAATAATATCTAAATGTATGCAGGTCGTTAAAAAATCAGCATCCAAAGCATAAGTTATATTAGCAGGAAAGAATTTGATTAAATTTGGCTAAGTCAAACATAGCTTATGTGTATCCCATGAATTTCGGAGATGAGTGAATCTCTTAAGATACAAATAGTCAGTACTTATGGTTCAAGCTCAAGGAATAATACATAAAAATTTGCTCCAAGAGTCGTGTGCCTAAACTCTAAGTCGAGCACTCAAGATGAGTCCCACCCAAACAGGGGTAAAACCGACTCAAGACACATAAATGTCCAAGTCCATATACAAATAATATACAACATAACCACATAATAAACAAAGCAACTTGATAAACTTCATGCTCTCGAAGGGATCTCCTACATCTCCTCTCAACTAGAACTTCAAACTTGAGCATCAACCTCCACAAGTCTCCAATCATCCTCGATTCTATGGGCCCTGACACATAAGAGAAATGGTAAAAAAGAGATAAAAGGATTATCACGTTAACATACATCACAATCATAAATAAAAAACAATGCATCAAAACAACATAAACAAATTAGACCTAAATAATAAATAATCAACTTAACATAATATTAAATCAAAATTAATCATATTAATGAATCAGTGTCCCCGACAACGATGCCATCTGATGAATCGTCAATCGGCTAAAATAACATGCTCTCGTTGTAGAATGGGTCAATCGACAATCACTCAGAATCGAGAGAAGATCTTTGTGAAGAGCTCTCGGCTTAAATTATTACTGGGCAAGCCCAGGGTCGAATAGAAGGACATGAGTCATAATATAATTAATTAATCATCGATATTAATGTTAAATGATCAATAAATCATCTAGGTTAAAAGAACACAGTGCAATAAGTCAACAAGTCAAATCACTTATGAATGAGACAGAATGTATTTTTTTGATTTTATGGAAGTTTGATAGTAGACATAATGTTACAGAATGAACATAAATAGAAACTGACATATAGACACTTAGTTTATGCCCTTAATTCACATAATAAACTTTAGCAGTTATTGAATAGGATCAAAGTCCAATTGAAAAGCATAAGTTCATTGAATATAAATAATATAACAAGTAAAGTATCTCTAATAAATAGATCAATAAATGAGGGTTCGATCAGAGATTCAAACATGCCATCTCACAAATTAATCTTCGCAATGAAACTAAAATCAAACAATTGGATAATACATGCTCATGTTATTCAGCATTGAATCCAGCAACATAACTGTAATAAAAATATAAACAAATCCTCACAAATAGGTCCTTATATGGATTAAATTGCAAATACTAAAAATCAATCGCTAAATTTATTGAAAACCCCCTAGCAAGGGTATTTTTGCAATTTTGGAAAGCCGACAGGGTTGAGATGCAATTTGTCCAAGCCCGCATGTGTAGAACACGTGCGACCAAGCTCGGGTTGAAGGCTCGTGGCTCGTGCCACGTGGCGCGATGATGCGCTTCGGCAATGGTTCAATTCGATTTGTAGCTGCGGGGTTGGATATGGAGACGTGGCTCATCGAGGATTGTCGGATTACGCTCATCCAACGGTAACTGTACGTTCTTCTTGGAAGATCTCTACCGTGAGAGATGGCTGCAAGGTGGGGTTCCGGTGAGAGCTTCGTTCCTCCTCTTTGCTCCTGCCAATCCTTTGAAGGTCGATAAAGATGCCCAACCACCTCACGAAAGCACTCGGATGTCACTCGAAGCGAGATTGTGGTCAATGGAGCATGTCACCATGGACTCGATGAAGACGACATAGCAGATCATCGTACCTTTGGGATTTTTGGCAATTGATAGACTTCAGTACCTGCATGCGTTAAGGACCCTATGCCACCTCCATGAAGCTGCTCCAACCTGCTAAGACTGCCTCCATGTCTCCAGGGGTCCCCTCTCGTCGCCGAGGGGCCCTCACAACGTTCTATGGTTATCGTCAAAATCATCCAGAGAACCCTAGGCTGTCATGTATGCTAATTAGAGGTGATTTGAACCAAAAACAGACTGAGTTTGATCGGAAAACGTGATTCGACACCTATAAATTACGTTTCCGTCCCTAACACGCACCTAGGATTGACAAGGATGGTTGTATGAGTCTACACTTACAACCAATCCTCCATATGATTCTGTAGACTTGCTCAGATCGGTCTACTTCCCAATCAATTCCATTTTTGGACATTCTTCTATCATGTCTGAGAACAAGGGTGATATCTTTTCTTCGTCTGGTACCTTCAAGGGCCCAGCTCCCATCGTAAAGATGGATGGGACCAACTATGAATTGTGGTCCATGAAGTTTCTCACCCCGTGAAATGCAACAATAAGGATCACATTTTGACAAAGCTGACAGATAAGATTGGGGGCAATGCTTTGTGGAAGTAAGATGACACATTTGCGTGTATTTGGCTCTTGAGGACCCTTACCACAAAGATAGTCAATGATATTGTGAATCAGCTCACCGCCAAGGCAGTATGGGATATTATAGCATCTACTTATGCCCAAGCGAAGAATGAGGCCAAGATTCTTCAGCTTCAGTTTGGAATTTACATGGACAAGCATAATGGTCATCCACTGCATACATTCTACTCCTCGCTTCATGGCATGTTCAAGAAGCTTCACAGCTTCATGCCTATTACGACATCTATTGAGCAGCAGATGGCATACAGGAACTCCACGGTGGTTGGAATCTTGTTGGTTGCGCTCAACCCAGAGTATGATGCAGCACAAGCACAACTCCTTATTGGAGCGACCATATCTCCCATGGAGGAGGCCTACAGTCATCTCAGCAGGCTTCTTATTCCTCCTACTGCCACTCCACAACTCTCTTCATCAATGGTCATTTCTTGTGATAGAGGAGAGTCTACCCAGTTCAGAGGGCATGGTCCTTGTGGCAGAGGTGATGGACGCTAATGTGGTCCTTGCGCCTACTGTCATCATCCAGGACACTCAAAGGACACGTGCTATCCGGAGCATGGATACCCACATCTGCTCATGTGGCAGAACAGATCAAGCCTTCAAAGACTCCAGCTTCCCATGAAGATTCACGCATGGATGACATTGTCTCCCGTATACGAGAGATCATGACTCTGGTGACCGGCACCACCACTACAAGATCCATAGATACTGACCATTACCAGGCAGGTATATCCTTTGCCATGAGCAAAATGAGTTAGTTTATGAACCATCCCAGACAGGCACATATGGATGCAGTCCATATGATTCTAAGGTATCTGAAGGCTGGTGAATCTCTGATGGATCGTCACTATTCTCTCATTTTATCCTCAAAGAATAAGAACTTCATTGCAAATCTTCATTAATTCCGCATCTTTAGCAATAATCCTTCTCCTTATAATTAACCCTAATGACTAATTATTGCATAATTATCAACATTCTCTTTATTTTCTATTTTATTAAAAATCCCTAAAAAATAGGTTAAATATTGTATATATTTATCTTGGCTTTAAAAAGAAACTAAAAATACAAAAAATCACGAACCAATCAAAATACAGTGTTTTTACCTAATAAAAATCCTGTCGAAAATATCTCTTTGCATAAATGACCACTTTTAACTTTTTAATCAACATGAAACTTGTATATCTCATCGAGATCTACAATTTTCATGTTTCAACTTTTTGTAGTTAAGATTGTAATTATGTTACTTGGGGTTTTCTTTGATTTTCCTATTTAAAAATTCCATTAAGCCACATGGCTCCCTCTGATTGAGCCACGTGGCCCGGCCCTTTGTTACCACCCGCGCGCCCTTTCAGCTGTTCGATCATCATGTCTGCTCTCATCTATGCCCTCCATCTCCGCCCTCTTCCGCCTCTTTGTGAGCTCTTCGATCCCTCTCCATATGGCAATACAACCATTCGCCAGTGCCCCCATCTGGACCATTGGATCACGAGATCAAACAATCCTGACCTCATCTTCTACCTCTGCCTCCTCCCTTCCCCGACTGTTTCGCCTCGCCGCATAGCCATCCCCTTCCTTTTTTGGCCACCACCTCGAGCCGTCTGGCCCGCCTCACCTCAAATCATCACTCCCCCTCCAAACTGTTAAACCCTAATCTTCGCGAGCCCATCAATGATCCAGATCCAGGCGTTTAGGGCGCCCAATCGTCCATTCGAAAACCCTCCGCTACCATCGGTAACTGCCAGCTTCGTCGCCCATAAAATCCATCTCTGCCCCCGTCACACCTCGTCCACCAATCCACAAGGCTCTGCCTAGACCTACGTCCCCTCCACGTGACAAGGGGAGGCAAGATTGAAGGTTGACAATGGTGTATACCTCTGGTGTTGATCCACGACTCCGATAGTCGTGCCACGACAACCCTAGGCACTTTTCCTGGAGGACCAACTTGGCCCTCAGCCCAAGCCATCTCCGACCGCCTTCTTCATCCTCAACCCTCCAGGTTCGTGTTTTTACCTTTCTTCTCGTTTTCTTATAATTACTCCGAGACACTCACCCACCTTCACTGTCACTCGACCACACACTCACCTTCTTTACATCACCAACACCTTTGCTAACCCCTCCGATCATACCCTCCCTTCACTCGACCACACACTTACCTTCTTCACATCACCAGCACCTTAGCCAACACCTCCGATCATACCCTCCCTTATCCAGAACCTCCATCACCTCCGCCCCATCTCTTCTCTGGTTCGTTGGAGAAGAGACCATGTCCTTCGCTTCTCTGCTCGATAGGATCCCATTCACCTCACACCCTTACACAAACACTGCTTCGGCTATATGTAACCCTTCTTACAGTTCCACCTTTCAATGGTCGGAGATTTTGGAGCTCCTCCATTTAAGAAGCTTGCCTCTGATATGAAGGCATCGACTCAACGATCTAGGTCACCTCGAAGCTTCTTCACCTCTCTACGATATTCGCATGCAGCTCCAGAACCTTCCCCGATCTTCCGACAACTAATGGGAGTCAGGCAGAGGAATTGGGAGATCACCGGAGCTAGGTCTTCATCGCTGCACCTAAGGAAGTCTTCGGCGGGGGCCTTTGTTACAGATACCGTCTGATCTTTCTGATCAGACGACTTCCCTTTCGTGCACTCCTCTGTCCCACATCAGGAGGCCCAGCAGAGCCAGATCTAAGAACGAAGCATGGATCCCATGACACGTGGCCCACAAACCTGAAGATGCCCAAGCCATGGTCCCAGCCGGCATCGCGCCTCGATCTCCCCCGAACCTAGCTCATGCACGCGCATCGCACGTGCGGGCTAGAGATTTTACACCAGTGCCCTGTCCCTCTTCAAATATTGCAAATGTGTCCCTCCCGCATGCGCCTTACGTGGTGTTTCTGGTGAAACTGCAGGTAGGCCCTTCCAAGTTTTCATATTTGCAGAAATGCCCCCACCAGGGACCTATTTGCATATTTATCCTTTTTATTTCTTGTATTTTACTTGCATTTATGACCTTGCACTATAATGATCATATCTTGAGCATATGAACTCTGATTTAGTTGATTTCAATTTCATTTTGTTACTAATTTTATTCTATATCTAATGGCAGAGTTAATTTCTCATTTTGATACTAAAATTAAATATGGTATTTTTGATGATATATAGTGTCTTTTGCTCTATAATTTTTTTTGCCATTGATAGATGTTTGTTTTCAATTTTAATGATCCATTCGTCTCTTAAATCAACTCTTATTTTATTACTCAATGATTTGGTTAATTGGGGCATGTTCATGCATAGTTAATCGCTTGCATTGCATGGCATTATCTTGCATAGTCATCACTTTTAAATTCCATAAAATTAAATAAAAATTGCATCTCTTCTGTGCATAGCATTGTACTTGTATTTTGTGCACCGTTTGCATGCATGCATATGAACACTTAGGCCGATGAAGTTAATTACTCAATATTTAGTCAATAATTTTCGATGAATAGATGAGGAGGCTCTTGTCCCTGTGTTCGACCTTGGTATCTTGTTAAGTAAAATAATTACCACGTTTTCGAAGGTGTGGTCTTTGCATGAATATTTTACGCCGCATGTACTACGACAAGATACACGACTATTAAAGCAGTGAAATCGCGGTTCATCAAAGGCATCACCCGGCACTGGACTTATATTCAACAGAGGTATATATATTTCAGTTACAACATGTGAAGACGTAGATTATGCCAGGTGTCCCAAGGACAGGAAGTCTGCTTCAGGCTTCATAGTTTTCATATAGATATCCCTGGTGTCTTGGATGAGAAAGAAGTATACCGTGGTTGCCAGATCTAGTGCGAAGTCAGAACACGGGGCTATGGCACATCCTAGCACATAGAGGATGTGGGTCAAATCTGTTCTTACTGACCTGATTATCGAGATGTATCTTCCCATGCACCTCCAATGCGACAACCGAGCAGCTTTTTTCATTGTGAACAACACTGCCTTCCATGGGAGGACCAAACACATAGAGGTGGATTGTCACTACATTCGTGACATAGGGTCTCGTTGCCAATACCCACGTCAGCTCTGGAGACCAGACAACAAATGTACTTACTAAGTCCTTTGTCTTATTCATGCAATTTGCCCATCATGTTTCTCTCCTATATAAGAGAACTCCATGGCCTCATCAATGATGTAATTCATTCTTTCCTCTCCACATCCCTTTATTACTTGTCTTGGTGCTGAGTTTCTCTCAAGATTATTTAATTCTGCATCAAGGGGTATAGTCTTCATAGGATAATAACACCTACTACTCATCTTATGTAAGTGGATGACACTATCATTTTCGGAGTGGCATCGAACCTAGAAGCCAAGAGAATTTCTTATCTCTTACAAATTTATGGGAAATATTCTGGGCGAAAAATCAAGC
The DNA here is from genome assembly GCA_037367405.1 of Ottelia alismoides. Taxonomy (NCBI): domain Eukaryota; kingdom Viridiplantae; phylum Streptophyta; class Magnoliopsida; order Alismatales; family Hydrocharitaceae; genus Ottelia; species Ottelia alismoides. The sequence goes on from JAZKJV010009714.1 coordinate 242,350, forward strand.
ATCTAGTAAAAATACCGAGAAGCATCTTCAAGGGTCTATAAGAAACGAGCTCAATATCAAACTCTTTTTTGATAAAGGAATTCATTTAGATTTCCCCATGCTAGGGCATCAATGGTCCAAGACATTACATGACCACATTTTGAAATAAGAAGTGAGTTTTTTGGCTGGAAAAGCAAAGCCCTCTCGCCAAGAAGGCAGAACTGTGCTTATCCAAACAGTACTCTCCGCGGTGCATGTTCATCTCATGTCTAAAAACTCACTTTTGGTGGACACATGTGCATAGATGGACAAGATACTCAAAGATTTATGGTAAGGTTTCCTGGACAACGAGCGATACTGCTATGTTAAGGCCTGGAATATTATCTCTCCATCAATGCATTTTGGTGGAATTGGTATTAGACAAGCTCAAATGTTGAACATGTTTCCTCTCAAATTAGCATGGCATCTTATTGAGATCCAACCAACACTATGGAAAGAGATCATTCATGCAAAATACTTTTAAAAAATAGATTTCTGAGGTGCCTCTCTATCTATGACACCTTCCCCTTTTATGGAGAGATATCCTTGATACCAAGCAATTCCTATTTACGAACTTGGTTGCACTGGTGATTAATGGAAAAACAAGAACAATGGTTACCAGACTACCTACAACAGCTACATCCCAAACATATAGGAGACACTCCTAATATGGTATGTGAACTTCTAACTTCTAATGGGAAATTGAACTTGTCGTTAATTCAACAGTATCTTCCTAGTGACATCATCAGACATATTGTTAAACTTATTCCGAACTGTAAGCAAGACGTCATTTGGATTTGGAAGACTCACCCTACTGAAAAATTTTCGGCAAAATCTGCGTATTAATAATTAGTCATGGACAAAGGTATTTCATCCCCGGATACAAATACGGCACACGAAGAAAATATGGACCCATAAGGGAATTCCTCCTTTGATTAAACTTCTTACGTGGAAGTTGTTCTCCGAGTGTCTTACTACATGCACTCGGTTAAAGTAACACATTCAGGATATTCATGACAACTGAGTTTTATTTTCAACGACTTCATAAGATGAGATACATCTATTTGGTTCATGTCCATATGCCAGGGTTTTCTGGTTTGTATTTGTATAGAGGATTTCCTCCTCCGAGAATATGATAGTCACATCCATGGATCTCTTAAGAGGCTTGCCGCAAGATTTATAGAAAGTTCTTGTGGTATGCACAATTCTACATTGGATATGGATAGAACGTTGCATTAGGAAGCATACACAATCTCAACCGGACCCCATCATGGCAATTGATAAGATCTGAGCTTCCCTTAAAAATAATAACTAGATACAAAGTCTCTCTCTGAATACTATACTACTATCAAATTGGATACATGCACACCTGTCACATAGCTTACAATATTGGTGGATGCAACTTTCCATCATGGGACTGCAGTAATTGCGACAGTTGATTACAAAACCAAAAACAAACTTGCAGTAGCAAAATGCATCAGACAAGAAGCAATGCAAGTGTTGGAAGCGGAAGCTCAGGCCTTAGATCCGGGATTATAGAGTGCTGGAAGATTCATAATGCATTCTATGGTCATTTATTCTGACAATAAAAACATAGTGTAAATGGTAACATGCATACATCTCCCTCCTTGACGTATGAAAAGACTTTGTGAAGGCATTAAATCAAAACTGCTTCTCATCCGTTTGGAAAAACTTTTTCATGTCAACAGGCAAATAGTTAGACATGCATACAATCTTGCAAGAATAGCCCATTTTAACTCCATCTACGGAGAGGGATTGTACATGATGTTTAAGAAGTCTTATACTCACTTCTCCACTATTATAAATATGTGTTGAATTCTCTGCAAAAAAATCACATCAAATTACACCATAATCCCTACGATCTTTGCAATTACACAGCACATGTCATCTTAGATTGGAGGCATACCTATTGAAAAGAGTAATTAGGGATGAGCATGGGTCGGGCCTGGGCCGGGCCATATAGGGCCCCGGCCCAGACCCATTTATAATTATGGGCTTTGGGCCGGGCCTGGGCCCACTAATTTTTTGAAGGCCCAAGCCCAAGCCCAGCCCAATTGTTGTGGGTCAGGCTTGGGCCGGGCCGGCCCATGAGCCATAATATCTCAAAAATAAATATGGCTTATACTGACCCAAAACTTATGAATCTAGACTTGGCGGGCCCATATACTTGGCGCACCCTCATTTGGTTATTTTTATTGTAATCTTCATTATGAACATGTCCAAATAATAGAGAGTTTCATAGTTATCCTATTTTTTGGATGAATTTGGTCATATCTATGATTCTATAGTATCTAATGGAAAGAGTTTCATAGAGATATTATATAAACATGTCCAAATAATAAAGTAGAAGCAATCAACAAGGCTGCTGGCATGCAACAATAGTAAACAAACAGATTGAAAAATGTACCTCAAGGCTCAAGTGGATTAATCTGTCGTCAACTCCCTCATTAAATCAAAATGTATATATCAAAGTGAGAGATCAAAGTCTAGACACCTATGTCGAATCCAATTTCTGCAATGAAGAAATAATTTCCAATCAATATGTGTATTACCGAGATGAGCTAATGTGAATATATCATAAGAATGACTTGAAAAATAGATACCTTGAGAAGTAAACATCTTGATCTTCCTTTCAAATTGATTATACTTTTCAAATTGATTTCTAAGAACTTTTTTCGCAATTGTCATCCTTATTAAAAACCTAACACCAATGTCAATATCCAATGTAACTTACAACAAATGAATGTAAAATAAATCATACTATTATGAACATAAAGCTTGAGTTGAGAACCTGATAGTATCCTTACAGTGCAAATAGTGCAAATATGGGGGCAAGGGGCCGAGGGCTGAGCGGCGAGGAATGAGAGGTGCGGGAGGCGAGGAGGTTCTCTCGAGGGCTGAGCCGTGGGTGTGCCTGGTGGAGACGCGGCCTGAGCGGCTAGCCGCAGCCAGCAGGCCCGCAGGTGTGCGGGGAGGGGGGGGGGAGGTGAAGCCACGGGCTCGCGAGGGACCTAGAACTGAGGGCGACAGCCGCAGGGGCTGAGTCGCTGAGAGGGCAGCTTGAGCGAGGAGGAGGGGCCGCTTGAGCGGGGAGGAGGTGGTGCGAGTCTGAGCGGGGGGATGACCGGGAGGTTGAGCGGGGCCGCGGAGGGGGGGGGGGCGAGGTTGAGCGGATCTGGGGGGAGGCGAGGTTGAGCGGATCTGGGGGGAGGCGAGGCTGAGCGGAGCGGGGGAGGTTGTGCGGGGGAGGGCGGGGTTTGCGCAGGGCGGCAGGGGGGGACGAAGGGAGCGGGGCCGTGGGGGAGGGTTTCTGGAATGGGAGGGTGCTGGGTGCCCTAGGCCCCTAGCGGCTAAGTGTCAAAAAATCCCTGACTAAGGCCCGCCAGAGGGTATTTCAGGCCTAATTATGGGCTTGTCAGTGGGCTATGTGGGTCGGGCTAACGGGCCTATATCTGGGATGCTATGTGGGCCGGGCTAACGGGCCTAACGGGCTGGGCCGGGCTAAGCTCGAGCCCGGCCCAATTATTAAATTAGCTTAAATTTTGGCCCAAGCCCGACCCATAAATAATTCGGGTTCGGCCTGGGCCGGCCCAGCCCAATGCCCATCCCTAAGTACGATAACATGGGTCATGGTGTAACTACGGATCTGTATGCAATTGGACAATATTTCAGGGAGCATGTCGTAAAGGTCCCTTCCAGTATTGTGACTTTTTCACCATGATTCTTACGATCTTGTCCATTTAAATCTCAACCCCTATAATCTTCTTAATGTACACAAAGTCATGCCATAATTAGAAAAGATTATAGCTGTCAATGTGTAACTAAAGACAAATAATAGAAAGATGCACATCTCCAAAGCTCCATAAAGCAAAAAACAAAAGAAGAGCTTGGCTGCTGCTCCCACTCCACTCCCCACTCCACTTCCTACTACCCGCCCAATGCCTCACCTCCTCCTCTTCCTCCTCCTCCTCCCCCTCCTCCTCCTCCTCTCCTCCGCTCTCAACTCCTCAACCCCCGACCCCGCGATCGACCTCCTCCACCGCCTCTCCTTCGCCCGCCGCCGCATGCTCTCCACGCCCTCCGCCTCGTGCCTCACCGGCAACCCCATCGACGACTGCTGGCGCTGCGACCCTGACTGGGCCTCGAACCGCCAGCGCCTCGCCGACTGCTCCCTCGGCTTTGGCCGCGGCGCCCTCGGCGGGAAGAACGGCCGCCTCTACGTCGTCTCAGACTCCTCCGATGACTCCCCTTCCGACCCCAAGCCCCACACCCTCCGCCACGCCGTCGTCCAGGACGAGCCCCTCTGGATCGTCTTCTCCTCCTCCATGACCGTTTCCCTCTCCGCCGAGCTCCTCGTCAACAGCTTCAAGACCATCGACGCCCGCGGCGCCTCCGTGCACGTTACCGGCCGTGGCTGCATCACGCTGCAGTACATATCCAACGTCATCATCCACGGCCTCCACGTCCATGACTGCACCCCCTCCTCTCCCACCGTTGTCCGCTCCACGCCCACCCACGCGGGGCTCCGATCGCGCTCCGACGGGGATGCCATCTCCGTGTACGGCTCCCGCAAGATCTGGATCGATCACTGCTCGCTCTCCCACTGCGCTGACGGGCTCATCGACGCCATCATGGGCTCCACCGCCATCACCATCTCCAACAACTACTTCTCCCACCACAACGACGTGATGCTGCTTGGGCATAGTGACGATTACACGCCCGACGCCGCAATGCAGGTACAAAAAATAACTGATCCCCTTCTCTTTGCAACACTTTTGTAACTACACCAGTTCAATTTAAGCTAAAGTAAGCAGATTCCAAGGTAACATTTTATTGCAATCTAATTGCAAGAAAACGCGAATTGCGGGTAAGGAGTTTTAATTATCAATGTTCTATTAGTTAACATGAAAGGTTTACATCGAAACAGAAGGCAAGCGGGCAACAAGCCGCCCGCTAACCTTTTAATTATAAAGATTCCAAGGAAACATTTCTCTACACAGTCATAAATAATTCGTTACAAATATTTAGAATTTTAAGTTTGGACTAATAAAAAACCTGTAAAACAACATGACAAAAAGCTGCCAGAGATTATACTAAATATTAGTCATCAGAACTTAATTCTATGAAAAAGAGTTCGCAGAATTGCTTAAAAGCTTTGTAAGTAGATCGGCTCGTAACCGAGCATTCTTTTTTGTATCTTTCTTAGATGTTTGTGCTGTAAATTTTGTGACATGGTGTCTAGTTGAACAGGTTCGGATTTCCTACAGCATTTGAATCCAATACAATAACCACCATTTACTTGCAAAATTATTGTGATATTGGTTGGTGTATCATGACCATCGGATGCTACATCTGTTAACATGAGATGATAATCTGTCAACACCCATTGAGGAGGAGGAGCCGAACTCCTAGGTGAACATTTTGTGGCAAACAAATTACTAAATTTGAACCACAACAGCTCGAATCGATAACGACCAACAAAAAAAAGCCTTCTCCCGCAACAAAGCCTGAATCGATAATGAACAAACAGTGAAAAATTCTTACCGTCAGAAGACAAGATGCTAGTCAACTTAAATGCCAAAACAATCTGGACCATGATATTAGTTTTTGACTTTGATTCGTTTCAGGTGACGATAGCATTCAACGTGTTCGGGCCGGGGCTGGTGCAGAGGATGCCAAGGTGCAGGCTGGGTTACTTCCATGTTGTGAACAACGACTTCACAGGGTGGGAGATGTATGCAATAGGGGGGAGTGCGGGGCCAACAGTGAACAGCCAGGGGAACCGGTACACCGCGCCAGGGGATCCAGGGGCGAAGGAGGTGACAAAGAGGGTGGACACAGCAGAGGGGAAATGGGAGGGGTGGGAGTGGAGGTCAGAAGGGGATGAGATGGTGAATGGAGCTGTGTTTGTGACATCGGGGGAAGGACAGGGAGGGAGCTATGCGAAGGCATCGAGCATGGAGCCCAAGTCGACGGGGATGGTCGACCGGATCACTATGAATGCCGGCGTGATCGGCGAGAACTGGAGGTCAGTGATCTCTACATCTCTCTCTGTTATGCTTAGCTACGTTTGTCTTTCAATTCTATCCTTTTCATTTGGGTTTGATTTTAAATCCCAAGCAAAATTTTGCAGTCAGCTAAATTAAGAAAGGACGATAGTGATACACCAGATAAAGCTGTTAGCATTTTCTTTTCAGCAAAATATTTTCAGATAATTGGGTGATACTCAGACCTTAATCTATTTTCCCATAATCTAATCTTATGGTCGAATTGTAAATTTGTTAATTGTGCTATTTTATGTTTGTTTTAAGGGATTAATAAATGTGTATTCTTGTAAACGTGCGTAATTAGACATTGGGTCCTGTAAACATTGCAATTAAATTTTAACCCCCACAATCCCGCTTTACTTACATGATTACATCCCAACTTCCGAAGTTATTCTCTCAATGTGATCGAGCTAATTTCTACTGTAACTTCAATTTGTCAGATATTATTTATCCCATTATTGGGGAAGTACCATCTGAGCTTTTGAATAACAATTTTGGATGGATGTTAATGTGAGGAGTGACGTCGAACTTTGATGTTTACACGAGCTTCATAATTAAGCAAGTTTATAAAGATATCAGTGAAAGAATATGATGGAATGACAAATTGAACGGGAAAACACAAATATATTATAATTCGATGATTTTTAGAAAGATTGCTACATTTTCATCTTTCCACCGTTATTTCTTACGACTAGATACCTTTATAATGACAGCAAGGTTTTTTTCAGAGGTTGTCATTTAATTGTAAAAAAAGTAACTTAAGTATTCTTGAAAATTTTCAAATTATAGGTGGATCGTATTTTTTTTTGAAATTTTAGAATGTTTAGAGTCAAGGTTTGTGTTTCTGACTTCTATATCAAGATGTTTGAACTTTTGAAACATTTGCTTCTTCCGAAAAGCATTAAAAGGGCTGCCCAGTTGTCAGCCTGCCTTTGGCCAATATTTATTCTCGCAGGACTAGGGTCCCTTGCTTTAAATAATCCAGTTCTTTTATTTGCACGAGGATATCATCTATTTATCCGGTAAAAAACTTTATATATGATGTCTATATCATTTATCCAATTTTAATCCTTCAAATTTATTTGATAAGGACGATAAATAAACTTCACGCATCTCTTTATCCATCCTCGTTTAATTTCCCCCATCTGCAATGAATCCACGAACTTTGATCTGAACTCGAATGCAGTTTCTTAACTTTTGGATACACCCCTTTCCCCTTTCAATTATCCAAAATTCTTAGGAATTTTCACTTGTGCTTTTGTAAGTTTTCTATCAACACTTATGTCTCTAGTATTTTGTAATTATACTTTTGCCCTTATATTACACTAAAGAAAGAGTAATATTGTGAATTTTGTATGAATGTAGAGACACAAGTATGATTGCAAAAAAGTTAGGAGTATAGGAGATGTTTGAAAAATGGAAATACTCGGAAGGACAAAGCGTAAAATTCCAAATTTCTTCTATCCATGCACCATGCCTTTGGAATCAACAAGATGCACTGGCAGTTCCTAACAGACATAAAATTCAAAAGATGAAGCAAAAGTGACGGACAAACTAGATACTTTTTCATAGATTAAGAAGCTTGAGATTGGAAGTTTGTGGTAAATTGTTATAATTTCGTTTTCACGCTCCAATAATTTAAAACTCTACTCGGAACCACATCACATGCGATACCTGTTTATAGGTCGCGGCATCGGACCCACTTATTGTGCTGCAGAGAGAACATATGCAGTTGTCAGGTCCTGGAAGTTGGACTCTTGATGGGGATTTTTATATACACCGCTTGCAGTTTATAATTGCACACATATCCTCCTTGCATATTCATGCCCGTCTTTTTGGCAACCTCTTATGCCTCTGTCCTTTTTGCAAGAACACTTTTGCCCCACGTTCTTGCACCTTTAATAATTAGACTCTTCAGTTACTTGACCGTTTATAAATAAACCAAACCATGGATTATTGGAACATGGTTTATAAAACCACGCTAACTCCACCAAAACTCAACCTAAAACAGTCAACATCCCCCACCCCCACCCAAAACCATCGCCATGGCCGCCCTTTGATGCCACAACTCCTCTGAAACACCCATACCTCCAAACATAGTCCCACATCTAAAACTCACAAACTGTGTGGTGGGTTTTAAGTGATGGGGATTACTAATTGACAACTTGAGTTCAAGTATTTTGGGTGGTTGTCAATGGATCCAATTAGGCTTGAACCTAATAAGTTGTCGGGTAAGCATAGGACGTCACATCCTCTCTCATGGGTCGCCTCCTCTTCCCTTTCGATAACCTCTGCTCCACCACGACCACTGACGTCGAAATTGACAAGTGTGGCATCCTCTGGAACTGGCCTGTGCCTGTCAAACAGCTCCTTCTTGTCATCCTTGCTGCCATTTCCAGTGATGATAGTTGGATGGTTCGGCAGAATGCCCTGCCATGTCTTCATTTTTTAGGAATATGTAGTGTGAATATGGGATAAATTATTTTCATTACATAAAGAAAATGAATTCCTGTTTCAACTGTGGAATAAGGAAGTGGAATAGTTATCCCAAGAACAAAAAAAACCAGGCAATGCATACAGGTGAAAAACCCAGGTTATTACCACGATATAACCGCCATGTTGAAGATATTATAACACTTCAATAAAGTAGTCTCACGTCGCTAAAAATGTGTGTTATGAGAGGCTGGGACAACTAGTTTAGAATCCTGGCTTAAGAATTTGAATGGTTTGGTAGAATCTGTAATGTTCCGAAGAGATGTTTGATTTAAGATCGATTATGAATAGTTAAACTAGTTGTTAAATAAAGCAATTTTGGAACATTTTAATGTAATTTATACGTTGTATGTTTTGTCTCCGAATTGAAATGAATTGTATTGTTATCTTTAAAGGTTCGGTTACATTGTTGAAACGAGGATAGTTCGAGAACTTTTGTAAAATTTACTCTGTAATTGATCACTTGAGCAGATGCCTGTCATTCTCACAGGAACAATGACCCCAACCCGGGTGCCTCGTACGCAGGCGTCGGCTCCAACAGCCATGGCGGTGGTGGCGGTAACAGCGCAGAGGGGGCCGCGTACAGCGGGTACCTCGGGATGGTCTTTGCCGGCCGAAACGGCTTCACGAGTGCGGCGGCCTCCCGGCCTTCCCATCTGATCTTTTCCCATTTTCAAACATGTGCTGTGGCTTCCTTGCTTTATCTGTTTTTCCTTGTTTCCCATTTGCATGGTTGATATGTGGTCTTCTGGATTTGACATGAAAAGTTTTGAGCAGAAATAGATGAGATCGCATCGGAGATTTGCCTAAATCCGTAGATTCAACTTCATCAAAGTTCTGAGCAGAAATAGATGAGTTCTATGGTCCCCTATTTATATAGATATAATTTCAAGATACAGACGTTGTCAGGCTACAGTATCTATCTTTTTCTTTGCTATAACTGTAGTTTACGGTAGAACTATAAAATATGGTGAATTAAAGAAAAGGGACCCGTCTTTTCGCGGATTCTCAAATTAGGATATTACCTTTTAAAAAAAGAGACAGATGAACTTGACTTATTTTTTTTTCTTGTAAGAAGATTCGTCTGATAGCTTACCAACGATGGATTAAGTATTTGAGGTTATGATATAGAGTATATAATAGAAATATTCTCTCTTGGTGGATGGAAATTATGGGACTTAAAGTTTGTAGCTGATAGTGTTGGTAAACAATCCAAACATACAATCAATTTACAAGCAATCACATGAGGACCATGAGGAAGATAATGATTTACGTAGAAAATCTCACCAACGTAGTGGGGAAAATCAGGGGCAAAAAGAGATCTCACTTTCCGGAGAGTTGACTACATGATATAGAAGAAAACCTTAGGAGGTGGTGCTCCCTAGGGAAGTAGATCTCTGATTCTTATGCCTTACACTAAAAATATGTACGTATAGGGTAAAAGGTAAATAAATCTTAATCGATTTAGAAATTCCATTTGGGTCAACGAAGATCCATTTAGGAAGTATATAGCGTCATAAACAAGTTGTCTTTTTGCCAAACAAGGCCCTTGCATCGTAGAGAGCAACTTGGTTCATGCAAGTTGTAGACTTGGTTAGTGGAACTGGCTTGGTTATTGTAACTATAGAATTATTTTTTGTGGTAATCTTGTTCGACTGAAAGTTGCCGTCTATGATTACTTCTCCAACGAAATGCTATCGGACATTGATGTGTTTTGTTCTTTCATAGTGGATATGGTTGATGAATCTCCATTTCATCACCTTTATTCTTTCATTTCAGCCATAAATCTCTCGCTAAATGCATGTACACATCAATAATTTGTCAGAATAAACATATGATTGTTTGTACAAATTATTGTATAAAATAATGTAATTTTTATATATTTAATTCCAAAATTAAATAATAAAGGAAGAAAAGAAAAAGGACACATCATATGTGATGAGTGACCCTAGACCTCGAAACCCAATCATCATGATGACTTGGTCGATAAGGAATAATGTATGGGGCGATATAGCAGAAAAATTGTATAGAAATCACATCAATAATCTAATTTTTAATTCATATATAAATACATTTTGGGATCTATTTTATTCTTTATTATTTGTACATCAAATACATACATTTTGTACATGAAAGCTGAAGATAAAAATACACTGAAAATACATAAATTACTTCACACAAAAATAATAAACGATGCACTTTATACACTCAAAAAAATCCAAAACCTAAACTTAGCATACTTGTATGTTCTCCATATTAACTTAAAATACATCAAAAGCACCTCTAATTATGTATAACATTTAATTAGCCATTTAATGAAGGTGAGTTCATTTAATTTAGAATTAATATGCAAAAGAATGGTTTTGGACCTCTATTGTACACTATACTTGAATAAAATATTCATTTTATTTATTTTTTTTATATTTTTCATCATTTTATATCTTTATAATTTTGTAAATATTGTTTCTAACATATGTACACAATTAGAATAAAATAAATTTATTAAAAATATGCTAAAATAATATACTACACCAAAATACATAGATGAAATATAAACATATACCTATATGATAAATATACATATTTATTTAAGCGTACAAATAACATCAGAAAATTAAAATAAAAATATATTTGAGTGTATTTTAATAAGCTATAAATATATAAATTATATGAACAAAATAATAAAATGTATATTGCAAAACAAAAATAAAATATCAAAATATATGTATTTATACCTATGATTTACTTGTAAATAATAACTTGTAATAAAAAGGCCCATAAAAATAAATAAAAATATATATAATACTACGTTAAATTACAAACACTTTTCATGCTTTAACAAAAACTTAATCAATTAATTTATTATTTATTATTGATTTTATCAATAATTTCTTTCTGGGATTTTTCTTGTTGGTTCATGCAGGCCAACTAGAGAGCTCCCAGTGTTGACCCGATCAACACTCCCACTCTCTTCCTCATTTGCTGATATGTCAGAACCCGAGTTTCGCCTAATTGTTCGTTGATCTCCATCATGCTCTGGGTGATGCTCAATTCCTGGAGATTGAACTTCTGTGATTCCCACACACTCCTTAGACCTAGTCGATCTCCATCGAGTCGATCGGCATCTGCCTCGTAAGTCGGCCCCTTGTTTTTCCTATAAATGAAGACCTCCGGCAACCTTCCTCGGTTTGATCCCTCTCCATTGTCCTTTAGCCTCTCAAATCGGTTCCCCCATCTAGAGCTTGGTGACACGAAGCTTATGAAGGCGATTTGCAACGAGGACAGGTTGGGAGGAGGCGATCAACCTCCACCACCGGAGCACTATCGGTTGGTTCACCTTCCCATGGACCTGGATCCGGTCGAGGTATTTCTTTCTGCTTTTAGGTTAATCTAGAGCATACTTTTAATTCTGGCCTTTAATTTCCCTTTTAATTGTGTATTTAGTTGTGATTTCGAAAACCCTCAAATCCTGGAGCTTGAGCTCCAAGGTTAAATCACAGTCATCTGACTGTCAACTCACTCCAATCTTCATGCCATCTCATTCCCCCTCGCATTCTTCATCGATCGCCCACCTCAATCACCCCTGACCCATCGTGGATCAAGGAGTCAAGGCTTCCTCCACCGCCCATCGCTGGATACCCACCTGCATACCACACAACCCCTCTTTTTGCTCAACCCCCTGGCCGAAGAGGAAGTCCTCATTCCCATGAGCTTTTTGGTGCAAGTCCGCTATTCTAAAGGAGCATTTGGAGCCCTAACGATCACCTAGAACAACTCCAGATGCTTGTACTTCGTCTGAGAACCTTGAGCCCCTATGTCGTCCTTAGAGGAGCCCACTAAAAATAGAGGAGTCTCAGCTCACTGTTGGGCTTGTTGGAGGAGCGATCCACCGTCGGAGCACAAAGAAACGAAGAATCAAAACTCGTCGGTGACCATTTCCTCACAAGTTCTTGCAACCCCATTCTGTGTCGTCCGATCAAGAACATCGGCCCACATCTAATCTGCACCGTCGAATTAATTCGAAGGGGCGCGTAAGAATGACCGTCAAATCGGACTCGTGTCACCAACGCAACGGCCAGATTCATCGTACTTGAAGTGGTATATTAGCAGAGACCTCCCTCTATCTTTTATAATTTATAAATAATCATGTAAGTATTTAAGTACAGTCAGAACTTTGTGGATAATTTACTTGTGCCCCCTGTTATTCTTTGATTTTGCACTTTATTCTAATGCCAGGTCCCCTCACGTGGACCCCCGCATCAGTGGGCATTTTGCAAAAAGGCACCCTCGAGCTTTTAATTGTTGTTTAACAATGAAAAATCATGTTGCAATTCATTATTTTTGGTCAAATTGCATGTGAACCCCTATTGTTTATTTTATTTGCTAAAACATCCCTGTCGGTTTGATTTATTTTTATTTTTTCAAATGTTTATACTTAAAATAGCTCCTGGTCTCTCAAATTATGGAGAAATTATCTTAAGTGTTTGGAGTCATGTTTATTCATGATATATTTTTGGATCTGGCATTTATTTAGTTTTTTCATCTATTAAATTAGGTTAGGATGCTATTTATGCCATGCTTAACTTAGAAAATTCCAAACAAAATATAATCCTTTCAAAAATCACAAAAACCTACTATTTATTGTATTATTATATAAATCTAGACCAAAAATCCTTATAAATAGAAAAAAAATACTAAAATTAAAAGGCTCCAAAATCCTTATAAAAAATATAAAACTCTTTAAAAAAACTCAAAATATTCCTTTTTATTTTATATTTTTATTTATACATAGTAGATGCCATATTACTTTGGGAGCTGCCAATATTCCAACTACCAATAAAGACTAGATGGGAGCAGTACTTCCATAAACTTTTCATTGGGGAAGGAAATAGAGATATCACTTTGGGCGATCTAGCTTGTAGTGAAAGTTACTTGAATCGTGCATGCTATAGACGGATACAAAGAAAGGAAGTAGAGGAGGCTTTGAAGGTTATGAGACCTGGAAAAGGTGTAGGACCGGATGACATCCCTGTAGAAGTATGGAGAGTTTTAGGTGAACGTGGTTTGACTTGGTTTACGAATCTATTCAATATTATTTGGCGGAGCAAGAAAATGCCTGAAGATTGGAGGAGTATCGTGGTGCCTCTTTGTAAGAATAAAGGAGACATTCAAAGTTGTTCAAGTTATAGAGGTATTAAGCTGATGTGTCACACTATGAAAATTTGGGAATGTGTGATCGAAAGAAGGTTGAGGCAAATTTCCAAAGTAAAAGAAAATCAATTCGGATTCATGCCAGGTCACTCAATGACTGAAGTCATCCATTTGTTGCGGAGAACAATAGAGATTTATAGAGCTAAAAGGAAGAACCTCCACATGATCTTTATTGATTTGAAGAAGGCTTATGATTCTGTCCCACGAGAGATATTGTGGAGAGTGTTGGAGAAGAGACAAATACCTGTCCTATACATTAACCTCATAAAGGACATGTATGATAGGGCTTTATCTTGTGTAAGGACCCCGTCTGGGAAGACTGGATATTTTGACATCAACATTGGTTTACATCAAGGTTCTGCTTTGAGTCCATTTCTTTTTACTTTGATTATGGACGAGTTGACCAGTCACACTCAGGATGAGTTACCTTGGTGTATGTTATTTGTTGATGATATTGTGGCAATTGACGAGACTAGAGATGGAGTAAATGAGAAGCTTGAGGTCTGGAGACATGAGTTGGAGGACTAAAGGATTTCGTATAAGTAGGGCTAAGACGGAATATATGGAGTGCATCTTTGATGGAAGCAATGGTGAAGTAATCGAGGTGAAAATTGGTGACGATAACATTCAGAAGAGAGATTCCTTTAGATATCTGGGATCTATTCTGCAACATAATGGGGAAATTGATGGAGATGTTACTAATAGAATTAGTGCAGGCTGGCTAAAGTGGAGAGGAGCCTCTGTTGTTCTCTGTGATAAGAAAATTCCTTTAAAGAATAAAGGAAAGTTTTACAAAGCAGCCATGAGACCTACTATGCTTTATGGATCTAAATGTTGGCCTGTGAACCATAGACATGTGCAGAGAATGAATGTAGCAGAAATAAAAATGCTAAGGTGGATGTGTGGACACACACGTAGAGATCGGATTCGGAATGATGCAATCAGAAAGAAAGTTGGTGTAGCTCCGATCGAGGATAAGATGCGAGAAAATCACTTAAGATGGTTTGGACATTTGCAAAGAAGACCAGTTGATGCACCAGTTAGGAGATGCGAGTGTTGGGATGTTGAGCCGGCTAAGAGAGGGCGAGGACGACCCAAGAAGTGTTGGAAAGAGACAATACGAAGGGATCTTAGTTTTGTTGATATAAACACGGGATTTGCCCAAGATAGATCTGAATGGAGGTGAATAATCCATGTAGTCGACCCTACTTAATTGTGGGAAAAGGCTTTGTTGTTGTTGTTGTATAGATTAAAATTAGTTTTGAGAATTTTTGAACTTATTTACTAGTTTAAATCCCAAAACAATTCGGGCTATTTTAAAAGTCACCATTCTTTTGTATATTTTGGGCTTTTAAATACCTAAAAAATAGCAAGAGATCTACGAAAATCATAAAAACATTGGAAAGATATAAAAATACAAAAAAAATTTATAATGCATATTTTGATTATTTGTAGTCATATTTATGATTATAGTGCCCTATACTGCATTATATACCTATATATAATTTACCTGAGTATTATTATCATTATTACTATGTAAGTACTTTAAAAACCTTAAAATAATGATAACAATAAGAAGAAGAACTGTTCTTACTTACGATTTCTATTTTTTTATTATATACTTTATATTATAACCTCCCTATATTCTACATATTACATATATGTAGATATGCATATACTTAAACTACATATTAAAAAGAAAAAGAAAATAAAAAGCAGAAAATTAAAAATAATAAAAACATCTACACCATTATTTACATTAAATAAAAAATATCTTTTAATTAAAATCCACATACATATTGAGTGATTTTGTGCATAGGTGTATACACCTACTATATTTATTCATTTAAGATGTAGTCGATCTCGTTGTCGACTTGATTTCTATCATGAGAATCATAGCAGATAAGTTACCATTAGTCAAACAGATCAGTAAGAGGATGAATGAGTTGAAGAGTTTGTCCAAGCTATCGAAGCAGATGGA
Organism: Ottelia alismoides; assembly: GCA_037367405.1. Classification (NCBI taxonomy): domain Eukaryota; kingdom Viridiplantae; phylum Streptophyta; class Magnoliopsida; order Alismatales; family Hydrocharitaceae; genus Ottelia; species Ottelia alismoides. The sequence continues at coordinate 258,121 of JAZKJV010009714.1, forward strand.
AAACTTAGATGAGAGGGTGTCTAAGATGAAAGCACATGCCATGTCTACATCCGTTGCTCCTATTTACCAAGTGGATCATAATCAGGAGTAGTCAATGTCAGGGCCACCCCGACCATGGTAGAGGAACAATCTTTTGCCAAACCTTGATAGCAATAGCCATCGATGGAGATAGTCTTGGAGGAGCCTCATCATGTCTGGGAGGTGAATGATGTATGGCACACCGAAGATCGTGCCAACATACATGCAGGAATGGGGGACCGTCCGTCTTACCTACGTCCCCCGACTTTACACAACATCGATTTCACCCCCGCACCCCTTCCTACACAGTCAGGCTCTGGAGACTATCCCTCCCAGCAACCGAGGCAACAGTTTATGCATCAGCATCTGTACTACCAGTTGGACCAGCAGAGCCCATATTTTCAGCCTTCGCCACAACAACAGCAATATCAAGGCTATCAGGGCCAATATTCACATTTTTCTTAATCATATCCGCAAGGACGACCTAGGAAGTACTGAGGTTCACATCAACAATCTTCTCGTTCGATTTATAGGTATGTCGTATCTGCTCTATCATTTTGTTTTCTTCGATTTTATTTGCATCACACACATCACCTCACCTTCAATTGACCCCCCTTCGAGCTCCACCACGTTCCCCTGACCTTTGTGAACCCTCCATTTCATCATCTCCCCTTATCCACAACTTGTCCACCACCTTGCCCTTCTTCTCAGTCCTACAGGAGAAGAAGACTTGGGTCCTCCCACTCCGCCACCCGATCGGAACCCCCACATCGCCTCACACCACTCGCATAATCACGCATCAGCTATACTCTAACCTTTTGCATGTCCACATCTTTTAATGGTCGGAAGTTTCGACGGGCTCTGTTCTTTAGCATTTAGTCTGGCGAGCATGCATCACCTCGTTGCTCCACGCATCCTCGACGATCTCCTGACATCCTAGGAGCTCGTTAGGCTCTCGCGAAGGTTCTTGGTCCATCCTCATAGTAGATCAGAGCAGGCGGAGGAAGACAGGTCTCGCCGAAGTCCAACCGAGTCCCCCACCAGAGGCAGCGACACAATTGAGGGACAAGGCTACATGTGCCATCGATCATCTTGATCGGGAGGCTCGTGTTGGTCTAACGACCCTCAGTACGAGCCTTCACGCTCGGTGGAGTTGAGCCTAACATAAGATACTCGGGCCACCCACATGTCCCGAGCCACCTGCCTTGAGCCACCCACCCCTGAACCTCAACGCACGTGCATCGTAAGTGAGAAGAGCGAATAAATTGCAGCTGGACACACTAAGTTCTTCAATTTACAGATAGGTGCTGAAATCTCCATTTCATCACCTTTATTCTATCATTTTGGCCTTAAAACCCTAGCCAATGCATGTAAATAACATCAATTTGTACAAAATAATATTCATCATTTATTGTATTTATTGTGTAAATAATGTGGTTTTTAATGCTAAAATTATATAATAGAGAAGAAAAGAAAAGGAATAAAATATTGAAGATATTTTATGACCTTAAACCCCGAGACCAAGTCAAGAATTTAATTGATCGACAAGGAATAAAGTAGGGGGAGATGAGGGCCAAAAATACAATAAAAGTCAATTTATTTTATTCATTCAATAATTATTTTTGACACTTATTTTATTCTTTATTATTTATACATCAAATAACGAAACTTTGTACATGAAAGTGGCAAATAATAATATGAATAAAATACAAAATTGAGTTTGTACAAAAATAATATACAGTCTACATTTTATACACAAAATAGAAAATCAAAATCCCAAATTCACATACCCATATCTTTCAAATAAAAACTCAAAATATGTTAAAATCACTCTCATTGTATATAACTTTTCATGAGCTATTTAATGGAGGTGGTTTCATAATTTCTGGAGTTAAAATGTGAAAGTTGGGTTTAGGACCCTCATTGTACAATAGACTCAAATAAAATATTCAATTTATTCATTCCTTATTATTTTTACAACTTTATATTTCTATAATTTTGTAATTATTATTTATAACATGTATGTACATTAAAACCAAAATAAAATCACAGGGAAAACACAAAAGAAAATAAGTCTATAAAATATAGGCAAAATACCTATAATAATACTGGTAAAAAAATAAAAGAGAAATCCAATCTTTCATTCTTTATGCTTTTATGTTTTTATACTTTTGTAAACATAATTTATATTATATTAAAAATATAAATCTAAAATAAAATCATAAAAGAAAAATTAAATAAAATGAAATACAAAAGTACATAGGTAAATATACAATACATATACCTATATAATATATACCCTTATTTATTTAATAAAAAATAACATCACAAAAATATAATAAAAATATATTTATGTAAATAAAAATAAGTTAATATCGGATAAAATAAAAGAATAAAATAATGAAATAAAATACATAAAATAAAATAAATAAACCATAACATAGATGAATATACCCATAAATATACCCCTAAAAAGTAACTACTAATAAATAACACAAAAAAAAATAAAAAACATATTAAACACTACATAAAATAATAAAAAAACTAGTTATATGAAAATAATAATAAATACACTTACTTTTTGTAAATAATTAATTATGAATTAAATTTCAGTTTTGTCCTGTAGCGACCAGACATAGACCAATCGCGTCAGGTCGCGAGTTGACCTCGGGTCAACTACCTCCCCCCGACCTTCTGACTTGATGCACGTGTATCCTCCCTATTTTTCCTCCCTATTTCACGCTCGTTCCATCCATTTATCCCCCCTGATCTCTTCATACAAATTCATCATTAATCATCCCTCCTATACGCCAAGCATCTAGGTTACGTGTACATAGTTCTCCCAATAACCCGGTTAATAAGGGTGCTAAGCTTTGTCTATAAATAAAAACCATGTCTTCAATCGCCTCTTATATCACTAATCCGAGTCTAGGAGACCTGGTCTTTGGTCTAGCAGATATCCTCGTGACAGGAGGAGCCTTCTCGTGGTCGGGCGGAGCTCCGGGAGGACGGAGGTGCAGCCACGTCTACCTCACCGGCAGCCATGCGCCCTGGACGACCCTCATGTATAAGAGCTTCTCCTTCTTCTATTTTAGGTAGTTTTCATCCCCATATATTAAGTTCCGTCTTTTAGATCACATTTCGATCAGTAGTTAGCCTATATTAGGTGAAAACCCCTTGCCAGAGCTCTTGAGCTCCAGCCCCAGCTCACGACGATCCGACCTCTCTCCGACTATCCAATCACCACCGTCATCTTCCTCAGTGTATTCTCTATCTAATCCGATCGCCCAGTCAACCGGATCGGTTCTGCGATCCGCGGATCAAAGGTCCATGTTCGTCGTTCGCTGGACCTTCGCCAACCCCTTCATTTCTTATGCGCAATAGCTTCAAACTGGTCGGGGTAATTCGCCCTGAGCCTTAGTATCCTTCTGTGCAGGTGACGAGGCAAAAAGGACACCTTTGGGAGCTCATTAGCACGTGGACGAGGATCCCCAGGTGTTTCTTCTTCCTTGATGTGCCAGGATCCCATCGCTGGGTTTTGGACCTTCTGAATAGAAGTGATAATCGAATCGAATACATTCGAATCCACCAGGATTCTGATTCAATTCATTATAAAAAAATTGAATTTCGAACTCGAATCGAATTTTAAACGAATTTACTTACTTAAGTTCAGATTCAATTCATTTTTAGTTTCGGATATTCAAATTAGATTCATTTTATTTTGAATTTAAAATGTTAATTGATGTTTTAGAGCTCATATAAATAATATTATATGAATAATAATATAATATCACTGTTTTATTGTAAAATTCTAATTTTGAAAGTATATTACTAAGATAAGTTGAAAAATTATAAAATCAAGGAAAATATCAAATAATACAATACATTGGATAAAAGTACATAATTTTTACAATTATTATATATTTTTTACAATCTAATATACTTTTTCTATGATGAAGGAATATATGCATACAATATAATTATATGAACCTATCAAAGAGATAGAATATCATTGACGAAAAAGTTGAATAATATAATTACCATTTCATGTTAAAGCAAGATAAGACTAAACTTTATATAGAAAGTTGATACAAATTAATATTATTATTTGAAATTATGTGAATCGTACAAAAATAATGTAGAAAGATAAAACATCTCCATTGAGCGTGAGTATCTTCGATATCGAAAAATTAAGCCATGAAAATGAAATATATGAATTTTTGATGTACAAAGGAACAACTTACATTGTGGTGAGAAGAACTTGTATATTACTCATGTGATGATAAATTTCGCCTTGACAATAATCTCGTTATGGATGCCATGCAAGGAAAATAAAAACAACAAAAACGTAAAGGAGATATATCTGGATAAATTTTGAATCACGATAAATGTTAAGGAGGATGTCAAAGTAGCAAAACCATCATTCTTCACGTGCTAGAAGGAAGGTCACCATAATCTGCCATGGATTTTTAAGATCTTTGGTATATAATGAAAGTGGGAGTGGAAAAGACAGTGCAAGGAATGTAGGAACATGAAAATAAATGTGTGGATGAGGATTTAGAATAGCCATATTAGAAATTTTGTTTTTCCTATTAGATTTTATAACTAATATTTTTCACTCTTTTTATATTCAATAATTAGTCTTTAAATAATAGGGTTATACATACATATATGCATATTAAATTGGATATGGCTCACAGTGCTTTGTATCCTCTTAATGCCTCGAAATTTTGAATAGCATGCTAAGATTGATTATTGTACTTATACAAAGTAATAAGAAGTAAAGGCATAAACTTAATATTTTTTTTATAACCGATGCATGAAGGACACACATCTCTAACTCATAACATATTTTGCAATCAAACCACTTGAATTTAGTTATAAAGAGGAAAGGAAAAAATTGGATCTCATAAGGGGGCCTAATATTGCATATACACGTCATGCATTCACAAGTCATATTGGTGTAGTGTGGGAGCATGGAAATCATAGCGTTGAATGCTTCACATGATAAATCATATCAGTGGATCCTAGATATAATAAGAAGTTTAAAATTAACAACTTAATCATTGTAGTAAGTTAGTTTGAGAGTATCTTTAGTTGCTTGTACATGTTATGCCTAGTGATATAATGCAAATGCTAAATCTTTCACTGTAAACTAAATGTAGTAGCTTTTTTAGTAAATATTCATTCACTCTTTTTTGCATCTATTTGCTTACACATGTCAATCTTTTGATGCAATTATGCTATAATTCCATGTACAAGAATATTCAGATAAGAACATAATCAACCAAGAGTGGTTGTTACATATATGTATATAAATATGTATGTATTATATGCATGTATATATATATATATGTACAATGTATAATAAATACATGGACATATATATACATATATGTACGTATGTATATAAATACCGAATCGAATTATTATCGAATGAATACATGTTAATTCAAATTCAATTCATTTGTGAATCGAATCCATAAGTGAAATTCAAATTCAGTTCATTTAATTTCGAATTGAACTTTTTTGAATTTTTATCGAACGAATCTTAATTGAATTCGGATGATTCAGTTCAATTAGTTGCCCTACTTCTGAAGCACCTTGATTGACGCACAATGTGTCCCCCGGAGGTGTAGAGCCAAAGAAACCCATCAGATATCGCCGATGGAATGAGAAATCGCCCTGCGAAGTTTGGGAAAGAATACCTTTTTTCATGTTATTCGCACGAAGCAGCTACCGTCCGATGGAGGGAGCAACCCAATTCTAATCTCAGTCATCCATTCACGAGCAACCGTCGCCGTGATGAAATCCCCAGATCTGATCCTAAACGCTTATCATTGAAGGGGTATCTTCGCCTCTGGTGGCGACACGTGTATAAGTGGCGCCCATCCAGCCATTGGATGGCGCCCTTTATGGAGTAAATTTCACTTCTCGCCCCTCCATTTCATAGATTTAATTTTTAGTCCGATAAATAAAATATAACATGTATAATAAATTGGGAACATTACGAAAATGCCTCTGTACTTCATTTATTTGCTTCTTGGTCCAGTCCACGTCACCTCACGTGTCGTCCCACATGAGGTGGTGAAATTGCATGTATGCTCCTGACATTTTTGTAATTGTTATACAGATTCATGAAATTAATAATACGTTGCATGTTTTGGTGAAATTTTCATTTGAGCCCTTGATGTTTATTTTATGTGCATATATGCCCCTGCTAGGACATGTATTTTAGCGTATTTCCTCTATTTATTATAAATAGCTAAGTGTTCCTAAAAATTTGCAAAAAATAGGGATAGATACCTCTTGCTAGCATTTTTCATGCCCCATATTTATTTTATATTTTTATGCATTTATCTATTTATTGAAAATTAAAAAGGAGCTTAATTTTGTATTGTCTAGCTTAGAAAATACCAAAAGATTATAAAAATGAGTCGAAAAATTCTAAAAAATACATATTATCTATTCTACCCTAATTTAATTACAGTCCAAAAATCACAAAAATGGAAAAAGAAAAGGACTAAAAATTGAAAAACCCTTAAATATTTCGTAAAAATCTAAAAATTCATTTAAAAATCCAAAAAATATGTCTTCTTGGTTTATAATTTTCTTTATATAAATATTTATATATTAAAAGTGATTTGGGTAATTTTGAAACCTATTTACTATTTTTATACTCAAATCAATTTCGACATATTTATTTAATCCCTTATTTGGGATATTTTTTCTTTAAAAATCCATAAAAATTAGCAAAAAAATTATAGAAAATATATAAAACCCAAAAATATTTTATTTGTTGCATTTTATTTATATTTGCTAGTATATATATATTACTCTATATGTGTGTGTATATATACATATCCTTATATACCCTATATATGTATTTTAAAAGAAAAAGAAATATAAAATTCTAAAAATACAAAAATAAAATATAAAAAATGTAAAATTTAAAAATAAAATACAAAAATATAAAACCGTAATATATATAATAAAAAACCCACAAAAAATGTATATACGTAATAAATGAGTCGGTTATGTATAAATAACCATAGACTGCTTGTTTTGCTCTCTGTGGTTCGACCTCTACTTGCTTACTCGCTATGCATCTTTTAGTATAGGATAATAAATTTTAACCTCACATTTTTGTTATTCATGGCTCTAATATATTGTGGGTTAATTGTCGATTAACTGAGGACCTTAGAGTGGTCAACACACCGACTGCGGTTTCGCCTTGTGCAACCGTACGACCCTTTAATTTCTCCCGATTATCAGATGGCGCCATTGCCGGGAGCAATGAGTGTAGCCTAGTTTTGTCATTCATTTTTGTATAGTCATTTATTCCTATTTATTGATTTATTGTTGTAAATATTCATTGATTTATTTTCATTCTATTAAAGCTTTGTCTGTAGCTGAATTTAATTTAATTTGATTATTTATGCTAATGCAATCTCTTTGTGACTTTGTTGCGAGGGCCCGCCACGCAAAGACGTCTTTTTAGGAGGCCGATGCATCCAAGCTTGGAGGAGGATGGTCTTCACTATGTAACTAGTTGGAAAGGCTACGAAGAAAGCAAGGAGTTGGAATTGGCATAGAATTAGATTAGTTTTATTTATGTAATTATTGGTGAGAGTGATACAAATTAAATATGCAATAATTAACTTAGACTCTACTCTCCACAACATGGTCCAGTGCCTAGGTGTCTGTTCACCTGGGGGGCTCATCACAGTTTTCCACATTTTCTCACCTTCTTTTATTTTGTTTTTCATTGTTTTGAGTTTTCTACCTTATTTTATTTTGTTTTGTGTGTATGGAGCCCCTAGACATAGGTTGCTTGACTCGATAATTAGGTCCAATCCTTGATAAGAATGCATGTGCCTATAGTCTTTTATATTTTGATCTAGTCAAATTAATAATGTTAGTAATTTGGGCTTGAGACCGCGTGCCGAGAGAGGTCGTATACATCGCTTTCAGGCCACGTTGTGGCGGGTACCGATCGACATCGAAGATCGAACCTTGGTCTCATTTCTGAATAACTAACAATTGGTTCTTCACAATTAATAACATGTACTGTTTAGGGTGATTTTGTCGATTATACACTGCTATGTAGAATATATTTAAAATTTTTGTTTTGCATACCACAGGAGAGAGCTGGGAAGTATTGTAAGTCCTCTAACTTAGCATGCATCATTAGACTCAATGGTCAGATTTCCATCATTGAATCGTTTTGCACGACTTTTTCGCTATCTCCCTCTCATTTTGAGCACCTGAGACTTAAATGAAAAAAATACAAAAACGTTAGGCGCTTGTATGAAAACATATCCAAAAAAAGTAAAACTCCAAAAATAAAAACAAGAGGATTGCTAAATAAACTTTATCCTTAATTAAAATCCGTAATGGACTTTCATTGTATTGGGTTCATAAAGCCCTCGTTGTTTTCAGGTACAATTAGGAGGGGACCAAAATCCCTCCTATGAGCGAGGCATGATCCACTAAGGATTAGAGCCCAAAACCCAGTCAGTAACTACCTTGTGTATCACCTGGATTTCCGAAGTAATGGTGCTTCTATTGTATGTAGCCGAGTGGAGCCTTGTAAATGATGGTGTTCCTGCCTTGTGTGGAGCATCGACATGGTCTGAAGTACTGAGCATAGACCACGCCTTCACAGGGGTGTCTGTCTCATCGGTTTGCGTCCGAGCAGGTTCTTGTACGCTCACGAGTGATTCTGTTGCGAGCGAGAACCGAAGTAGCAGTTTCACCTATCAGCTTCCTCTCTATTCGTTTGGCTGAGTAGGGATCTGGAAAGGGTTACAAGGACCTCAAAAAGTGCAGACTATAAGTTATAAAGGAGGAGGACAAGTACGAGATACTTTTCTGGCAATACTCTCTCTCCTATAGGGTTAGCGTGCTAAGGACTTGTTACAAGATATACTTGAAATAACAACTCTAAAACTAAAAATATAATAAAAAATCGAACATTCAGGGCTTCACATGGCGTGAGTTGGTGAACCCAATTTTGTATTATGTTTGTATGGATCTAGATTAAGGTTCAAGAATAAAGTCTCGCATAATTGCATAAATTCTGTCATATGTGTCTTCTTTTTGACCCCCGCTCAATTCGATCCTTTTAACAATTTCACGCTCCTTTTATTCCTCATTGACCATCGTATCTTTCCACGTGCATCAATCTTCCTCTTGTTTCACGATGTCGATTCATGGATGGTTTAGTCGGGATCCTGCCGACACCTACATCGATTCCACGGATTCAGTCTCATTAATAATTCAAGGCGATTCCCGATAATCCTATCTGGACCTTGCAGGTCAGTCTCCAGACTCCTCGTCTTCTACCCATCCTTTCGCCACCCAATAAACCGGGACTACTCTTGTCCCACCTTCGCCGTGGTGAATGAGAATCGATTACAGTACATATCTTTTTCATTCCCAACACTCTGGAATTGACCCTGATTCCATATCCATCTTGGCAGCTGGGACTCAATTACATGCGCTCTGATTAGGAATTTTTTACATTGTAGATAGAAGACAATCCTAGTCCTGGATCCGAACATAGAATTCATCTCTTCAGACTCATACCCCAAAATGGCTCCCTATGGAAAGGGCAAAGGTCAGCAACCACCTTCCCAACTGGAGCAAGGACAGATGCATGATCAGAATCTGGTGAACGCTCGATTGTTGGCATCTATCCAGGCCATTCAGAAGCAGCTGACAGAGCAGGAGCTAGCACAGACTCCGTTCCAAGACATGTTGAATGACATCATGAATAGACAAGCAAGAGGAGGATGATACAGACCAGGAGGAGGAGGAGGAGGGCATGGACCCCGTGAGAATCCTGACGAGGAAGAGATAGAACATGGGAGGTCGAAACCCACATAGAAAGAGACCTATAATCTTGGAGACAACCAAATGACCGAGTGGATCCTCATTCCACTGGTGCATGCTCACTTTGAGATGAAGACTCAGTTCCTTGCTCTTCTCCCTTCTTTTCATGGGAATACCAGTGAAGAGCCCTATATTCACATGCAACAATTTTCACACATCTGTCATACTACCCACTACCCCAATATTCTGTTGGATGTAGTGAAGATGGTGGTGTTCCCCTTCAGTCTACAGGACAAGGCCCTATATTGGGTCAATCATCTGGGAAAGGTCGTGACGACATGAGAGGAGTTGAAGTTCGCCCTACACAAATTCTATCATCTCAGTCGACTCAACCAGATGCGAGCCATAATCAGCAACTTCTCTCAGGGAGCCCACAAGATCATTCATGAAGCATGTGAGAGGTTCACGGATCTGCAGGAGACATGCCCCATCATGAAATTTCAAGGACCAGCTTGGTCTAACACTTCTTCGAGGGGATGAACGTAGAAAGCCAAAGGCTCGTTGACGCAGCCTGTGGGAGATCACATTTCAACAAGGACGAAGATGTAGTTGGCAGTTTTTTTGAGGAAATGACCGAAGGAGAGGCCACCCTCTCTTCATCCAAGGCATGTCTGAAGCAACCCCAGATCCTCCATAAGCAAGTCCATATGGCAGCGTCTCGTGAGGCGGAGAGAGATGGGAGCTCTAACCTCAGCATCATCGGGGTCCATCTCTCAAAGGTTGACATCATCGAAAAGTGATCACAAGACCTTGAGAAACTCACTGTGATCGAGAAGAGGACGCAACACCTCGACAAGCTGGACCAATTCACCAGGTAGTTGGAGTTGTTGGTGGGTACCATCAGTTCATTCCAATCGGCGACACCAACCGCAAAAGCTCCAGCTGAGAAGAAGGATGAGCCATCACCTCCACAACAACCTCAACCGAGCCAGCAGCCATCGACATTCCAGCACATGTACTACGTGTAGGTGCCCGGTCAGGACCCGCTGCAACAGCAGATGGTTGTTTACCAGCCAGACTTCCTTCCATCATCCGATACATCCTTCCCACCGCCACCCTTGATTGAAGAAGTCAATGGTGTTTGGAGCAATGATCACAGTTGGCCCATCCTACCGAGCACCCACAGGGTCAGCAACAAGCCAACAAGCAATACCACCAACCATAGGATGGTTAGTTTGGGCAGTCCTCGCAACCCCGCCGTAGTGTCACCAGCCTTTACAGTATAACAACCGGTGGAGGTAGCACCAACAGTACCAGAAGCTGTCGTAACGTCAACCACAGCCATACCACCAGTATGCGGATGCAACACCTCCACAATATCAGCACTACTCTCCTCCCTCTTACAATCAGCATCAGCTTCCTCTACCTCCTCAGCACCACCAACAGTCATAGCCTCAACCCCCAAACACTCAGCAATGGTGTGGTCTGCACGATGAACCTTCTGAGGCAAATCCTATGAACCCTGCCCTTGATTGCTTGACCCAGCTTTTCAAAGTCCTAGTAGATATGATGAAGAAGCTCGACGACCTGACCGCCACCAAAACTTCCATTTCGATGCGGGTCAAAGCCAATCCCAATAGCGTCAAAAGAAGAGAGCAGATAGAATATGATGTCCAGTCTGTGCATGTAGAGTCAGATGATTGTGCTATTGCTTTATCTAATGTTGTCACTCTCATGAGTGGTAGGACCTTGCCTCCATCTCCCACAAGCCGCGGGAGGAATAAAACTTCAGCTGAATCGTCATCTTCTGCATCAACCGTGCCAGCCACAGGGGCAGTGAGGAAGAAGGAGGAGGAGTCATTCCAATTGCCACTCACCACCATCTCTACCAACAAAAAGAAAAAAAATTCAGAAAAAAAATAAAAAGACCAAAAAGATGATCGATGCCAAATTGAAGTCGTGCCATCCATGGAGGAACCGCCAGCCGCAACCGATCCTACACCAGTCGACAGAGCGGAGGTCCCACTTTTTGCCTGTCCACCAGCATCTCAACCTCCAGATTGTACTATTTTTTGCGACCCGGATGTACAACATATCGTGGACAAAGATTTTGTTGTAAATAAGCACTTTATTTATAATTTTAGTACCACATATATACCTTGCCCTGCAGCAATAGAAAATTCCCCAAAAGAATGAAAAACGAAAAAGTGCATTATCTGATCCCAGAGTTGTGGAAATTCTTAGTACTTTGACTGTTGAGATTCCATTGATGAAGGCCATGGAATTAATGCCAATTGCGAAGAAAGGTTTAAAAGAGGCGTGTACAAGCAAGCGTCGACCGGCATGAAACAACATATGCTGACAGGTTGGGAAGCACGTTCTCACCATGGCCACAGTTGCAGCCATCAGCAAACTCCCGCATAAGAAGCAAGACAAAGGAGCACCTCTAATCAGTTGCGAGGTTTCGATCAAATCATCGAGCAAACCCTGCTTGACAATGGTTCTTACGTCAACCTCCTGCCCTCATCATTACTACATGAATTTGGGCTAGATCCTCTCAAGCAAACACGTATGATCCTTCAGTTCGTTGATCAATCCATCAAGCGACCTCGAGGTCTTTTGGAAGACGTGGTGAAGGTGCGGGACATGCAGTTTCTAGTCGATTTTATAGTCCTTGATATGGACTCACCCGCACCTATACTCCAGACTATTATCATCATAAGCCGACCATTCCTGCACACTTCAGAGGCTGTGGTTGATTATGGGTCTGCCAAGATCACCTTCACCTCGAGTAACAACAGAACCATCACATACATGATTAGCCAGCCTAAAGTCGTAACTAATAAGGGTCATGCAGCATCGTCTAAGGAGATTGTGAATTCATTGAAGAGATCAAAGATACACCACTCTCTTTGAACGATCCATGGACGCAGTAAATCCTCTCGCTTGAGGAGGACCTAGAAAGCACAGTCGATGCAAGCTCCAACGACGTTTGGGAGACAGAATCCAACTTGCTGATGCATCTTTTTTACTCTAATGATTCACTCCAGCCCGAACACGACAATCCCATTACGGATCCGTTCGACACGTTGTCAGAATCTCAACAGAACACTGAGGTCAGCAATCCTACAAAAGTTCAGTCAGAACATCCTCCGACCAGCACTGTTTCCGGAGTGACCGAGAAGCTGGCCATATCAGAACCTGAATTAAAATCACTTCTTGCAGGCTTGAAGTATGCTTTCCTTGCGAGTGCAGAAAACATGTATCCGATCATCATCAGCAGTAGACTATCCCTGGAACAAGAATCTCGACTCCTCGGGGTTCTAGAGAAAAAACTGCAAGGCACTTGGTTGGCATGTTTTCAATCTCCGTAGGACATATCATGTGATGTGCTCACATCACATTTACCTAGAAGAAGATGCCAAGTCGTCCCACGAATTTCAAAGAAGATTGAATCTGAATTCGAGAATGTGGTCATGAAGGAAATCACGAAATAGTGTGACACATACTTCATTTATCCCATCTCTGATTCAAAATGGGTAAGCCCCTTGCACGTGGTTCCAAAGAAGTCAAGATGCATCTTTTTTACTCTAATGATTCACTCCAGCCCAAACACAACAATCCCATTACGGATCCGTTCGACACGTTGTCAGAATCTCAACAGAACACTGAGGTCAGCAATCCTACAAAAGTCATTTATCCCAACTTGCTGATGCATCTTTTTTACTCTAATGATTCACTCCAGCCCGAACACAACAATCCCATTACGGATCCGTTCGACACGTTGTCAGATCTCAACAGAACATTGAGGTCAACAATCCTACAAAAGTCATTTATCCCAACTTCTGATGCATCTTTTTTACTCTAATGATTCACTCCAGTCCGAACACAACAATCCCATTACGGATCCGCTCGACACATTGTCAGAATCTCAACAGAACACTGTTGACAAACTCCAGTCTAATGACTCCAAAGAAGGGTAACTGTTGTTACAAATGACAGAGGAGATGACATATCTACTCGGGTACCGATATCTTGGCATGTATGTGTTGGCTATCGTCATCTTAATGCAACAATGATGAAGGACCACTTCCCATTGCCTTTTATAGGTCAAGTATTGGAAAGACTGGCCGACAAGGAGTTCTTCTGCTCTCTGGATGGGTATTCTGGGTGCAATCAAGTGGCAATCGTCCCAGAAGACCAAGAGAAGATGACATTCACTTTCTCGTTCGACACTTATGCTTTCAGGGGAATGCTCTTCGGATTGTGCAATGCACCAGCGACATTCCAAAGGTGCATGCTTGCAGTTTTTGCCGAGATGGTAGGCAGTTTTCTCGAGATGTTTATGGACGACTTTTGTCTATGGCGATGGCTTTGATTCTTGTATTGAACACATGGACACAGTACCTCAAAAATGTCATGAAGTTAATCTTATATTATCATGAAAAAAGAGACACTTCATAGTCATCGAAGAGATTGTGCTGGGTCACGTCATTTCCAAATATGGAATGGAAGTCGACTCGAAAAATGTGGATGTTTTTGTCAATCTTGATCCACCTCATACATTTAAGAATGTGAGGTCATTCCTGGGGCATGTGGGATTCTACATAAGGTTCATCCGTGATATCAGTCGCATTGCCCGACCTCTTACATAGTTATCATGCAAGGAGACCGAGTTTAATATTGATCGACAAATTCTCCTTTCATTCAGTCAACTGAAGGAGCTAATTACTCAAATTCCGATCCTGCACCTGCTGGACTTTTGAGATCATGATGGATGCGTCGAACTTTTGCAGTTGGGGTTGTTCTAGGACAAAAGAAAGACAAGGCACCCTATGTTATTCATTATGCCATCAAAACATTACATGAAGCTCAGAGAAATTATACGGTGACATAGAAAGAATCGCTGCCTGTGGTATTCACCCTCGAGAAGTTCAAATCATATCTGCTCGGATCAAAAGTTACCATCTTTACCGACCACTTTGCTCTTCAGTGCTTACAGCAGAAGAAGTATGCCAAACCAAGATTGATTAGATGGATCCTTCTCCTCCATGAGTTTGATTTGGAAATCAAGGACAATCATAGAGTTCAGAATGTGGTAGCAGACCAACTCTCCATAATAGAGCAAGAAGAACCTCCACTGAGCAGTGCACCCATCACTTACACATTTCTTGACGAATCAACTTTGTCCGTGGATTCGCTCCCTTGGTACACCTATATTGCGAACTACCTCGTATCAGTGTGGTTCCACAAGATTGGACGAAAATCAAGAAGGACATGTTCTTGATTACTATTCATTTTTACCAATGGGAAGACCCAATCCTATTCAGGGAAGGAGCAGATTACATTTGACGCGGGTGTATTCCTCAGGAGGAGCATCATAGTGTCCTCAAGCATTGTCACTCGCTCGAATATGGTGGACATCACTCTGGAGACAGAATGACGGTAAAAGTATTATAGTGTGGCCTCTAGTGGCCTACACTATTTAAGGATGCATCAACCTTTGTCAAATGATGCACTGACTGTCATAGATTGAAAGACACCCACAGACCTAAAGATCATTCAGATAGCATACATATTTGATGCTTGGGGCATCGATTTCATGGGACCTTTCCCCAACAGTCAGGAATATGAGCACATCCTTCTTGTCGTATGTGAGTCGCTGGTTGAAGCTATCCCTACTCGAGCTACAGACAACCAGATGGTGTGCCATTTTCTGAAGGAAAATATCATCTCACGGTTCAAGATTCCAAAGAAACTCATATCAGACGGGGGTAGTCACTTCATAAACAGAGAGTTCCGAGAAGCCAACGAAGGAGTACAACATCAAGCACCGTGTCGCATCTCCTTACCATCCCTAGACCAATGGTATGGAGGAATTGTCAAACAGAGAAATCAAGACGATCCTACAGAAGATTGTGAAGCCAAACAGAAAGAATTGGTCCCAACTCTTGGACTTTGTCCTGTGGACATACATAACCGCTTACAAGTCTTCCTTGGGGCCCTACCGTCTTGTACATGGGAAACCATGCCATCTGCCTGTGGAATTAATTCACAAATTTGTATGGGCTATCAATATGTGTAACTTAGACTCACGAAAAGGTGGTCTTAAAAGGAAAGACGATCTGAACGAGCTTCTGGAATTTCGAACTATGCATACGATAACATATTGATGTACAAGGAGAAGGTGAAACGCCGGCATGATCGTCGCATCCGATGAAAGACCTTCGAAGTTAGACAGAAACTGTGGTTATTCGATGCAAAGTTGAAGATCTTCCCGGGCAAATTGAAAAGCAAATGGACAGGACCGTTTCAAGTTAGAGAAGTGCGTGACAATGGTAGCATTGCAATATCAGAATTGTCTCCCGATGCACAACCATTCATCGTCAATGGTCAACTATTGAAGCCTTACCTCGAGCATGACACCTTCTTGGTCGTTGTCGACTCTATCCAAGTATTGCGCTCCGACGATACATCCACAACACTTTCAACATCAAAAGATTTAGACAATGCAACTCGAAAACTTTTCCTTTAAGCTCTTATCATTTCTTCTTTTATTCTTTTTGTTTTCAGCTTTCTTTCTCTATTAAAAAATGCTTATGTGTATCACCCCTTTTTGTCAGTCTTCTATACTTAGGATGCACTTTGTCCTACGTATAGGGGACGTGCAAACCGATCTATTTCATTTTTTGATCTTCTCCCATGTTTCTTCTTCTTGTCTATCCTCATGGATATCTTACCCTAAGTATATGGGGAGACGGTCTGAGTACGATCTGTTCATACCCACCATTGACCCCCCTACTTTGTGTACAGTCTGCTATACTTAGGATTATTTGATCTTAAGTATAGGGGGACGATCAACTTCTCATTCATTCATTCCTTCTTTCGTTATTTATAGTATTTTCCATACTCAGTAAAAGTTATGTCTTCTCTTTTTTCTCTTCAATATATGAGGACATAGCTCAATTTAAGTACATGGGGGTCGTATATAGTGTGTATATACTTTAGTCTAACTCATACTTTCGTATTTTTGTAATAATACTTATGGATAAAAATACTATTAAATTCATTAAAATCTCCTAATAAAAATACGTGTATATCTCCTCAAACTCTCCTTGTACATACTGATTAATAAATCAGGTGAACATATTTTTTTAAAAATATTTGAAAAATAGCTTGAAAATCTTTTTGAAAAATCTTTTAAAAAACTATTTGGAAAATATTTTGTAAAACGTGTTCAACCTTTGTAAGAAGATTTTGTTTGCAAATTTTATTTTCTTTGTGTGAAATAAAGATGTTTGAAAACGATTTGCAAATGATTCGGAAAATGGTTACAAAAATATTTAAAATATATATATATATTGTTTGAAAAACTTTTGCAAAATAATTTTCAAATGTGTGTAGATGTTTGTAAAAAAAATTTGGACTATAGTTTCCAAAACTATTGTAAAATGATTTTCAAATAAGTTTAAGGAGTATACACACAATATTCAAATTCTTTATACATGTGTCTATAAAAGTGATCACTTACCCTTGTAAATCCTTTAAAAACCAAACTCTTTGTAAATATAAGATGCTTCCCCGTGTAAATACCTGTACCTAATTTCTTAACCAAAATCTGTATTTTAAAAAATAAAAAAAACATCTGCAAAACTGAAAACCTGAAAAACATTTTTGAAAAATAAAAGAAAATTTGCATAGACATCATCTTTTCAAAAGTTTAAGACCTTGAAAAAAGTGCATCACATAAATATTTTCTTCATTGTACATAGCATTTGCATAGCATTCACATTCTTTAGGATTGAGCTTGATGATTGAACTAGTCCAAATAAAATCGAAGATCGGAGCTTGGTTGGACCTTACTGCACCTAACTACACTGGAACCTTTTAGGAACTAGATTTATGGTACTTCGGGTCTATGGGGGCGTAATTCTTTGAGACCTGGGGCTGGGTCCAAGTCACCTCAACTATCTGACTAGGACCTTTCGAGACACACGCATGACTCTTCTCGACCGTGACCTAACTTAGGCACTTGCACCTTTCACTTGGCTCAACTCAGATGGAGTGGTAAGGGGGATTGATTTTCCAATTTGAGACACACACGAGTGGAAACATTCGTCCTCGTCTAGGGAGGGAAGTACATCCTAACTTGGTCCAATCATCATGAAGTCTAAAGACATGAGAGAGTGGGTTGCAATAATGCTTCAAAAAGATGGATAGTCTTCTGGCTCAAGAGGAAAAACTCCTTATGGAAATGATGTTGTATATAGTATTTCAAAAAAAACTCCAAAATTTGGACATGCCTGATTGAAAATAAAATGCCTGCCGGAGTATGTATATATATTTTATAGTCAATAAGCAAGCTTGAACCTCAAAGTTATACCATGTGAGCATGCAACTGGATGACTTGACTACACTGGTCATGCATCCCAAGACATGCATCTACACTGCCTACTGTCCATTCTTCTCTTCGCCTCCTTCTCTTGAGCCGGACGCCACTTGAACTTAGAAGGGAATACCCCACTCCTTGAGGAAAGAGTTGCTGGATTGGGGAATCATCGAGTTGTCATTATAGAGAAGTCAGTTATGTTGTCATTTCAGTTGGGGAGAACCACTATCATTTAAACTGTACATGTCAGTTCATAGTCATAAGAGTTTGTCGTATGATGTAGGCTAGTTCTGACATGGCTATTGAGGTGGTTTGAACCGAGTTCTGTGACCCTCGAAGGCTGTTGTGCTTTAAATTTGGTTCCCGACCAGATTCCACACACAATCTCACATCAAGATTTAACCTGACCCCCAAAACTTGATTTTTTTAAAGACACGTTTAATAATTGAAATCAATTCAATTTATTCTTTCTTTTTCTTTTCTTCTTTATTCTTTTGTACTTATTGCATAAGTTTTTGCTAGGGACCAACAAAGGCAAGTATGGGGGGTGATGAATCTCCATTTCATCACATCTATTCTATCATTTTGGCCTTAGAAACCCTAGCTAATGCATGTAAATAACATAATTTTGTACAAAATAGCATTCATTATTTATTGTATTTATTGTGTAAATAATATGGTTTTTAATGCCAGAATTATATAATAAAGAGTATAAAAGAAAAATAATAAAATATCGAAGATATTTTATGACCCTAAACCCCGAGACCAGGTCAAGAATTGAATTGGTCAATAAGGAATTAAGTAGGGGGAGATAAGCGCCAAAAATACAATAAAATTCTATTTATTTTATTCATTCAATAATTCATTTTTGACACCTATTTTATTCTTTGTTATGTATACTCAAATAAAGAAATTTTGTACATGAGAGTTGTAGATAATAATATAAATAAAAATACAAAATTGAGTTTGTAAAAAAATAATACATATTGTACATTTTATACACAAAAATAAGAAGCCAAAATCTCAAATTCACAGACCCATATATTTCAAATAAAAACTCAAAAGGTGTCAAAATCACCTCTAATTGTATATAACTTTTCATAAGCTATTTAATGGAGGTGGTTTCATAACTTTTGGAAATAAGGCGTGAAAGTTAGGTTTTGGACCCTCATTGTACAATAGACCCTAATAAAATATTCGATTTATTCATTCCTTATTATTTTTAGAACTTTCTATTTCTATAATTTGTAATTATTATTTATAACATATGTGCATATTAAAAACAGAACAAAATCACAGTGAAAATACAAAAGAAAATAAGTCTATAAAACATAGGCAAAATACCTATAATAATACATGTAAATAAATAAAAGAGAAATCCAATCTTCATTCTTTATTCTTTTATACTTTTATACTCTTAGAAACATCATTTATATTATATTAAAAATATAAATCTAAAATAAAATCATTGAAGAAAATTAAATAAAATGAAATACAAAAGTACATAGGTAAATATACAATACACATACCTATATAATATATACCTATATTTATTTAAGTGTACAAATAACATCACAAAAATATAAAAAATATATTTATGTACATAAAAATAACTTATAAATGGATAAAATAAAAGAATGAATTAATGAAATTAAATATATAGAAAAATAAGCCAAAACATAGATGAATATACCTATAAATATACCCCTAAAAATTGACTACTAATAGATGACACCAAAAAATAAACAAAAATCGTATTAAAATACTACATAAAATAATAATCATTTTTTATTTTGTATTAAAGATTAATAAATAATTTACTATTTATAAATATTATTTTCGAATTAAATTTCAATTTTGTCCTGTAGCGACCTGACGTGGACCAATCACGTCAGATCGCGGGTTGACCTCAGGTCAACTACCTCCCCCAACCTTCTGACTTGACGCGCGCGTCTCCTCCCCATTTTTCTGCCCTTTTTCACGCTCGATCCATCCATCTATCACCCTCGATCTCTTCATACAAATTCATCATTAATCATCCCTCCTACACGCCAAACATCTAGATTATGTTTACATAGCGTGATCTTCTCCCAATAACCCGGTTAAAAAGGGTGCTAAGCTTTGTCTATAAATAAAAACCCATGACTTCAATTTCCTCCTAGGTCACTAATCCGAGTCTAGGAGCCCTGGTCTTTGGTTTGGAATATATCCTCGTTACATGAGGAGCCTTCTCGTGGCCGGGCGGTGCTCCTGAAGGACGGAGGTGCACCCATGGCCACCTTGTCGGCGGACTTGCTCCCTGGCCGACTCCCAGGTATAAGAGATGTTCTTTCTTTTGTTTTGGGTAGGTTTCATCCCTGTATTTACGTCCCATATTTTATTTCACATTTTGATCAGTAGTTAACCTAGATTAGATAAACCCCCCTCGCCGGAGCTCTTGATCTCCAGCCCTAGTTCACGACGATCCGACCTCTCTCCGACTATCCAATCACCACCACCATCTTCCTCAGCGTATTCTCCATCTAATCTGACGCCCAGTCAACCAGATCAGTTTTGCGATCCGCGAATCAAAGGTCCACGTCTGCCGCTCACCAGACCTTCGCTGCCACCTTCATTTCTTATACGCAATGGCTTCAAAACTGGTCGGGGTGATTCACCTTGAGCCTTAGTATCCTTCAGTGCAGGTTACGAGGCAAAAAGGACATCTTTAGGAGCTCATTAGCACTTGGATGAGGATCCCTAGTTGCTTCTTCTTCCTCGATGTGCCAGGACCCCATCCTTGGTTCTGGACCTTCTGAAGCACCTTGATCGACGTGGACGTGCCCCCCATAGTTGTAGAGCCAGAGAAACCCATCAGACATCGTTGGTGGAAGGATAAATCTGTACGAATCTCGGGGAAGAACACCTTCTTCCATGTTCTTCGCACGGAGCAGCTACCGTATGATGGAGGGAGCGACTCAGTTCTAATCTCAGTCGTCCATTCACGAGCAGCCGTCATTATTGATGAAGTCCCCGTATATGATCCTGAACGCTCATCGTCGAGAGGGTATCATCACCTCTGGTGGCGACACATGTATAAGTGGCGCCCATCCTACCGTTGGATAGCACCCTTTATGAAGGTAAATTTCACATCTCACCCCTCCTTTTTGTAGATTTAATTTCTAATCATGTAAACAATATAAAAAATGTAAAATAAAATGGGAATTTTATGAAAAGGCCCCTATACTTCATTATTTGCTTCTGAGCCCAGTCCACGTCACCTCGCGTGTCGTCCCATGTGAGGTGGCAAAATTACATGTATGACCCTAGCATTTTTGTAATTGCTAAATAGTCTCGTACAATTAATAATATGTTGTATTTTTTGGATTGCATTTGATCCCCCGATGTTTATTTTATTTGTAAATATGCCCCTGCTAGGACATGCATTTTTGTGTATTTACAATACATAGTTGATGTGCTCCTAAAAAATCACAAAAATAGGGATAGATGCCTCTTACCATGAATTTTCACATCCTATATTTATTTCACATTTTTTATGCATTTATCTATCTATTAAAAATTAAAAGGAACTTAATTTTGTATTGTTTAGCTTAGAAAATACCAAAACGATATACAAATGACTTGAAAATTTCAAAAAAATACATATTATCTATTCTATCCTATTTTAATTACAGTCAAAAAATCACAAAAAATGGAAAAAAGAAAGCTTAAATTTTGAAAAAACCACTAAACCTTTCATAAAAATCTAAAAAATCGTTTAAAAATCCAAAAATAGTCTTTCTAGTCTACAATTTTCTTTATATAAATATTTATATATTAAAAGTTATTTGGGTAATTTTGGAACATGTTTACTATTTTCTATACTCAAATCAATTTCAGCCTATTTATTTAATCCCTAATATGGGATATTTTTTATATCAAAAGACCATAAATATTACAAAAATTATAGAAAAAAATTAAATATGAGAAATATATATAAAACACAAACCTATTTTATTTGCTGCATTTTATTTATATTTGCTAGTATTTATACATATATCACTCTATATGTATATGTATATATATCCTTATATACCCTATATATGTATTTTAAAAGAAAAGAAAATATAAAAATTTGAAAATATAAAAAGTATGAAATTTAAAAAATACAAGAATATAAAACATATATATATATATATATAATCAAAAACCCACAAAAAGATGTATATACATGATAAATGACTTGGTTGTGTATAAATAACCATAGGCTACATGTTTTGCTCGCTGTGGTTTGACCTCTGCTTGCTTACTCGCTATGCATCTTTTAGTAGAGAATAGTAAATTTTAATCTCACATTTTTGTTATTCATGGTATATTGTGGGCTAATTGATTATTAACCGAGGACCTTAGAGTGGTCAATACACCGACCACGGTTTTGCCTTGTGAAACAGTACGACCCTTTATTTTCTCCCGATTATCAATAGGTCCGGGCGTGCGTGTGTCATTTCCGTGTCTTGGAAAATTAAAGAAGGCCATGTCGGGTTTTCATGATTACGTAAATGTCCTTTATAGGGACCAATTGTTATATTTTATCATTTATTTTCTATGTTTATCTTTCAATTGTGCCCTTGGAGTATTTTATTTATAACTTGGGCATCCGAGCTTCAATTTGAATGATTTCAATTTCATCTTGTTGCTAATTTTATCCTCTACACGGTGGCATTTTTTATTCATTTGTTTAACACTTTATATAATACTAATTTTTAGATATTTGTAAGTGTCCATTGCTCTTTGATTAGATGCCATGAGTTGAACAGTGAATAATTTTTATGCATCAATTACTAATGAAATCGATTCTCTCTTTTAATGCTCAATTGATCTTGTTAATTTATGGATATAAAGGTGCACATCATTTGTTTTCAGTACGTAGCATAATTTTGGCTTCTTTAGTTGCAAAAAAATCAAGATAAAAACAACTACATTTGCATATCGTTTGTTGTGTTGCATATAGCATCATATTTCAAGTGCTTAAGTAAATAAAAAATACTTTCTTCTCATGCATCTCATGCATTGCATTGTTCCATTAATAATTTCATGCATTATTTATATGTGCATCATTTTGTGGCGTTGTGTGCATCTATCTGTCTTGAGACGTAGGTTAAGAAAAATGAATCGCTTATGTTACATATTGATTTCTAAGTAATCATCGAGGAGGCTTGTGTCCCTATCTTCTACATTTGTATGCTTGCCAAGTATAATTTGTGTCACATATTCAAGCGTGTGGTATCTCTGCATAAATCCATTTATCCTCCCGTGCTATAATAAAACGACGATATTAAAGAGACGATTTTCGGGTTTATCAGATGGCACCATTGATGGGGACACGACTCATCCTCATTGTTTTCTTGGAATTTAATGTATTGTTTTGAGTTTATAATTTTCGACATCTATGTCTCCTTGTTTCTGTTTTGTTTTTGCATTGTATTTTTGTCCATTAAATATCTTTATATATATAATGCTCTCTTCTGCGGCATTGCCTATGGAGATGGAGGATGCACGATCGACATGGAGATGTGGAGTTCGGAGCTCCCACAACGAGGAGACACAGAAGAAACCTAAAGAAATCAAGAAATTTTAACAACTTATTCATGCATTTTTTGTATATTACTGTAATAACTGCATTTCTAGCAGTCCTCATTTGAGGGCTCGCGTGTGTGCATGGACGTAGATAATTTTTGTGGTGTGTATAGCATTTGTCACCCCATCCCAAGCGGGGCTCCACTTGAGTGCTCAACTTAGGGTTAGGCACACAATTCTATGAGCTTTTTCCATTTTTATCACACATGCTTGATCGTAGGTTAGGACACACCTATAAGAATAGAGGGAATTCACCTTGTCTCCTCTAATTCATTGAGACACAATCAAACATCGATCTATTTAGCCAGATTTAAATTCAATTCCCCGCTAGGCATGTTTAGGTGCGGTTTCTTTGACTTGCATACATATAGAAATAATTTAAAATTCAATCTTGCACGTGCATGGAGAATGCTAGAGGCACTGTAAGTTTTCTCTCAAGCATGCTTCGTGATTTTCTCGCATGCACCGGCTCTTGTCAATCTATCTCTTGAGTTACCTCTAAGGATATAAATGGAAATTGGGTATGTCCTTAGATGATGAATGCTTGATCTATGCTCAAATTAAATCAATGGTGACCTAAAGCATAAAATCGGGACCGCCAATGCAAGTCAACAAAAAATAAAATGGAGTAAAAAAATACCTTGGAATATGGGAGAACAATACCTACATTGTATCATGATTTGATTGCATGTTGAGAGGTGAGGACGTATCCCTAGAATAATACCCAAAACCTATCATTAAGCCTACGTAAATGGACACACATTTGGATGATCACCGATAAAACTGAAAGCTGGCCAGCACTCTTTTGTCTTCATGTGTGAAGTTGGTGAAATCACGAGTATTTTTGCTTGATTAGTTGAGCCTGCTTGTCCCTCCCGCACCCTAGTTACTCCATACTCATCTCCATAAATTCAATCATCCCGGAGACTCAACCATCTTTGTAAATCAATTCCTCCTCTAACCCTAAGTGTAACATGGTCCCCCTGATAATCAGGGAAATCGGAGGGTCGTACGGTTGCACAAGACGAAACCACAGTCGGTGTATTGACCGCTCAAAAATCCCTAATTAATCAACAATGAACCCACAACAATATTAATCAAGCAATGAAAAACAAATGTGGAGTCAAATTTATTTTTACTCTACAATAGGTCTATAGTGTAAGTATGTGTAGAGTGTCGAACACAGGGAGCAAGCAGGGTAGATCAGACAGAATGTGCCAAAATTATGTGATCTGATGTATGTGTCTACAATTATGCCAATGTTTTTGTGGGTTTTTATTTTTTAATATTTTTTCGATAATAGAATATATATAATAAGAGAAAAATGGGGGATAGGGTATTTATAAAAATAGGGGAAAATGCTCAAAAATCAGAAAATAAATTGTTTTTGGTCTTTTTATAACTTTCTACTATTTTTTGTAATTTTTGGGGTTTCTCAGAATATTTTTGGTATTTTTAAAAGCCAAAATGCAAGAAAACAATGGATTAACTACTGGCTGAGATTAAATTGAGGATGAAAATTATAAATCAAAGTCCAAAAATCCTCAAATTAATTTTAAAACAAAGATAACAAAATAGGGAAACTACGGAAACTGAAATTTTAATTTTAGGATTTTTCTTGAATGTTTAATATTTTTAGGAAGGTTTTTGGGCTTTTTCTAATTTTTAGGAGTTTTGTTTTGTATTTTTTAGTGATTTTTGGTCTGAAGCTAAAATACACTTAAAATAAGCAAAATATATTTTTTGGGGGAATTTTCTGAGAAGTTTTTATATTTTTTATGTATTTTATGATGCAAACAGTGCTGAAAATACGTGTTTTTGAATTTTTATAAATATTAAAATGCAATAAACATATAAAATAAAAATACGATGTTAAACTACTATGTAAGGAGACCTATGATGATTTTTGGGGATTTTTTCGAGTTTTATAGAGGCACGGATTAAATAAAAGAAATAAAAAGAAAAATCATGCTGGTAGGGGTGTTAACGCAAATAGCAAAAGATCCAAGGGTCTAAACACAATTTTCCCAAAGTATTATAAGTGCAATTGAATGTTTTGGCACTGAAAACAAATGTTCAAAAAGCCCGGGGGTCTCCTGCAAAATTGCCACGTCACGTGCGTGAAGCACATGACCTGGCGGGGACTAAAAAGTGATAATACAAAATCTCAAGGGGCTATCCGCAATTCTTACAAAAGTTTAACGCACATATGAATGCTTTAACGTCTAATAGTAAAATACAAAAGTGGGCAGGGTATACTTGCAAAATCCCCAGTCAAGGGGCGGATCGCACGGCTGTTGAGAAGTCACTTATCCACGTGTTAGCAATCCAACGGCCGGTACCCCTTCGACGCCAACGGTCGAGATTAGATGGCAAATGATGATCGAATGGTAGAGGCTTTCAACATCGGACGGTGGCTGTGTGCTGGAGAAGACTCCTTGATCGGACGGCGTGGAGAGGGGTCGGAAGAACAGCTTAAGAACTTGGCTGGGTCGAGTTTCAAACGCTCCTTCGACGCCCCTCCGACCACCTGGGCACGTGAGAACGGGGGTAAAATGGAGCCTGAGCTCCTCCGCATCAGCAGGCCACTTCTGAAGAGGCGCTGGAGCTCGGGTGACCTCGCACGGGCGCAAGGACGGCCGGAACCCCAGATGCCTTCGTTGTCACAAAAATCGACGTCAAGAGTCGCCTGTGGTCTCCAGATCCTGCAGGGGTTAGCGCAACAAACAAAAAAAGAACTGGAGGCCTTATTGGTAACGGTGGATGGGCGGTGATGGTAGAGAGAGAGCTCGCCGGAGCAAGCTCCGACGAGGGATGGATTAGGTAAAAAGGTGAGCGTAGCTCAAAATGGATGAAGGCAATTGATCTCTACAACTACCGGAAAGCGAAAAATTCATAAAAGATGAAGAAAAAGCAAGATAAAACAGACCTCAAAGGTTTAAAAACCTGAGATGGACCTCAACGGCCCAAGGTGGTCGGAGGTGGTGGGACGGCTTCTTTGACCCACCTAATGACGCAGCCTTGGCCGGAGGCAAACCTGTCACCTTTGCCAGTCTAGGGCACACGAAGGAGGGGAAAGGATCGGTCCTAAGAAGGTTCAAAGGGAAAAGGAAGGTGGCGGAGTTTTTGAAAGAGTGGTCAGGGTGCTCCAAAGATCGAGGTAGATAAAGCAAATCGCGGGTCCAATCCTCGATATTAGCATAGGACGTGTATGGTGGTCATTCGAGGAGAAAAAGTGCAGAAGAAATCATCATCAAAGGAGGAACGAGTCGGCCTAGAAAAATCCGTGAAAGCAGACAAAAAACTAGGTCTGTCAGAGCTACAGGAGCTTGGACCAGGAAGTTGACCAGAGATCAACGTCCAAAGCCACCTGGTTGGTCCACGTGGACCAACCAGGAAAAAGCATCCTGAAAAAGATTAAAAAATCAATAAAAAATATTAAATGATTTTATTAATTTTAGGTTATAAAATAATAAAATGTTTATTATTTTATAAATTAATTTATTATGATTTTTATTTATTTTTTCGAGACTAATAATTACAAGTTTCCTTTTATACCCTTTATAGGTATCATTACCTATATATTTAAGTATTTTAATTTTATTTTGTATATTTAATTTATTTGTTTTTGTTTATTATTTTATATATTTATAAAGTATTTTTATACACTTAAATATATTTTTATTTTATTTTTCTGATATATTTTGTACACCTAATAAAATATAAGTGTTAATTATATAGGTATGTGTATTGATATTATACCTATGTATGCTGTATACAAGTATTTTATTTCGTGTTTCTTTTGTATTTTTATTCTGATTTTTATGTACATATTTATTATAAATAATATTTACAAAATTATAAAAAATATAAAATTATACAAATAATGAATAAATAATAAATTGAATATTTTAATCTGTACAATATACAAGTGGGGTCCAGAACTCAACTTTCAAACGTAGCTTCGCCAAATGCGAAACCACCGCCATTAAATAGCTTATTTTAAATTATATACAATTAAAGGTGAGTTTGATACATTTTGAGTTTTTATTTGTGAGATACAGGTCTAGGAAGTTGGAATTCTGAATTTTATTCAGATCATAACTTTTTATCTGTACATTATTTTTGAGTGAAATCAATTTTGTATTTTTCTTGATTTAATTATCTACAACTTTCATGTTCAAAGTTTTTTTATTTGAGGTATAAAAAGTGAAACCTAAAATAGGTCCCAAAATGAATAGAGAATGAATAAAAACAAAGGTATTCTATTGGTATTTTGGCCCTTATCTCCCCCTATTTTATTCCTTGTCGACCTAGTCATCGAGATGCCTAGGTCTCGGGGTTTCGGGTCATAAAATATTTACAATATTTTATTCTTTTTCTTTTCTTTTATTTATTTTATAATTTTGGCATTAAATACGGTATTTTATACACTATTTACATGTACATGCATGAATGCTAATATGCTCTAATTAAGGGTATTTACACGTATTTGCTAGGGTTTTTGAGGCCAAAATGATAGAATAAAGATGATGAAATGCGGATTCATCACCCCCCCACTCTTAGCTCCGTATCCAAATACTTAGGCTACTCTTCAGCCTTAGTATAAGTGAAAACGTGTAACTCTCTGGCTGTTCACTTCGGGCCCCTCCATCCTCATGCATATATCTATCCTTAGGCTCTTCTCAGCCTAAGTATAGAGGGGCTTAGGCTCTTCTCAGCCTAAGTATAGAGGGGACCCGAGCCCCTGTCACCTTCTCATCTCCACTCATTTGATCCCTTCCCTCGGTCTTCTTCTTATACTTAGGTTATTCTTAGCCTAGTTATAGGGGGATCTCCTGAGTCAGTTCTCGTATGCTCTTCTATATTTTAGCATGAGCTATGGGTTCATATCACTTTGTGCTATGAGGACATAAGAAAATTTAAGTATAGGAGGGCGCACCACATATATTTCATATATAATTTAACCATAGCTCATATTTTAAAAAATTCCAAACTTTTCGAGGCTAAGGTATATAGTTTTGTGAACTGATTTCGTAAAAAAATTTGTAAAGTGATTGAAAATTTTTCTAATTGTGTGACACTATTTTGAAAAAAATATTTAACATTGGTTTGAAAAATGGGATTTGACTCATTTTGAAAATCGTTTGAAAGACGTTTTGAAAATCTTTATATTATGTGACATGATTTGGAGAATGTTTTCAAAATTCTTTCAAAGACAAGGGATTAATTGGGACTAGTTTGTAACCTTGATCAAACACTCATAAAAATCTGAAAAATTAAGAAAATTCTTTAGAGCGATCTTGACTACCGAGCTTAAAAATGATTAGCTACTTCTCAATGAGGGAACTACACTCTCTCTTAGCAGAGTGGTGGTAAAAAGATAATGTGTATGGCAACGTCGTGAAGTAACACGAGTAGTCTTCTAACGGTCTGTACTTAACCCATAATGGTAAGAAGTGGATGCAACTAGTCATATGAGCTCGGGCCAATCATTGTTTCTCTAAAGAAGCCAAAAAAAGAAAAATTCCACAAAAATGTAAAATTCAAAAATCACAAAAAATGGAATTGGTGTATCCTTGACACGCTCAGTATCACTCAAGGCTTAAGGATTTGAGAACACTTGATTTTTAAGGCCTTGAGAGTCTGAGTTAACCAGTCTTAGTCATTGGGGTTTGAGACCAAATATTCCACACTTCCCTAGTTTGAAAGATATGAGCGCTATATTGCACTCTTAATCTCTACCTTTTAAGAATATGATCATCATATCACTTTCAAAACTACATGAATGATGAGATGAGTTGAGATTTCTCTTGTGGGATTAGGACTTGAGATTTGAGTCTATACTTGATTTGACGATGCTCGAGGATGAGATAAAATCAATGAAAGCTTCGTAAAACTTGAGTGTCAGCAAACCCTAACAAGTATGCGAAAAAGTTCTCATGCTATCTTTTGGTGTTGACCTATGTGTCATGGTGTGATGAAATATAATAAAATATTGATCAGTGTGCGTCATCTAGCAGTAGAGATAGACAAATGAAAAAAAAATGAAAGAAAGTTATTATAGAAAAGCTCTCACACTACAAAGCCAAAATCAAGGAGCTTCCACTAAGGCGAATGCTCCCAATCATGTCAAAGTGTCCACTTGGACCAAAGCGGTTAGGTCCAGGAGTCAGGATAACACCCAAGAAAGGATCTGCATCACATAGTGATACAAGTCTAGGTGTCGAAGGTATCTTCGATACTCAAAATAGACACAACCCGATGTACTCACAAGAAAACAAGTGCAGACAACTCCGAGCTCTCTTGACGGACACATCGGTCAACAAAAAAATATGTGCTAAGTAATAAAGCCCTTGAGAAAGACCCTTGTTCCAATGAGAGGGAGAGAATAAATTACACAATCTATTGCCTTCCGTCATATGAACCTCCATATACACTTTCATGTATGACAAACTATTGAGACGGTGGATT
Organism: Ottelia alismoides; assembly: GCA_037367405.1. Classification (NCBI taxonomy): domain Eukaryota; kingdom Viridiplantae; phylum Streptophyta; class Magnoliopsida; order Alismatales; family Hydrocharitaceae; genus Ottelia; species Ottelia alismoides. Next base: position 288,455 of record JAZKJV010009714.1, read on the forward strand.
GAACGCATGAACTGACTTATTCCCAATTGTCGAGGATTAGGTCTAGAGGGGAGTCTCTTGGACTATAACCATGGGTGACATCTCGACTCGACTCTCATGATTGCAATACCTAAATACCATGTTCTTATATTATCCGTACATACAGAGAGCCTAGTAATTAGAGAAGTTGGATTCCTTTTGACTAGAGCGTGGTTGAGTCCAAATTTTATGATCACTCAAGTCAAGGGTTCTTGATGAATTAAGCCTTGAAAATCATATGCACTGTCAGGGATTAATTTGGCTCTTTCATTATTTAGAATGCTGGAGGACAAACATAGCTTAAGTATAGAGGGTGGATGAATCTCTTATTTATCATCACAATATCCATTTATTATCCTCCGCTTGAACAATTCAATGAAAACCTTCCTTAATTCTCTTTAATTAACAAATAACACCTAATTTGTATTTACTAATAATTACTGTACAAAATTAACTTCTTTTTATTGCCTTTATTTTCCTTATACAAAATACAAATAATTACTGTATTGTATATATTTATTTTGGGTTTAACATAAATACAAAATACAAAAATACAAAAAGAATTAAAAAGGTGTTTTTATTTTTTAAAAATGATTTAAAGAATTTTATTTTATCTATTTGATTTGTTTTGGTTTTCTGTCCAACATTAAACTTGTAGATCTTATCGAGTCTATAACTTTCATGTTTTGACTTTTTTGTGATTCGACTTTCTTTTATTTCTGTCGTGTTTTCTCTTTATTTTTCTTTATTTTGGATAAATACATTAGGCCATGTGATGCGCTATGGAGCTACCACGTGGCCTGCCCTCATCATCACTACCCTCTTGCACCTCAACCACCCATCTCCTCCTGCTAACTCGAATCTCCACCATTAACGCTCGTCGTGCTCCCCGCTGCTTAATAAGATATTGTGATCATATCCAAGCGCTCCAACCGTGCCTTCAACATAGCCGTTGGAACGTGAGATCCAACGGTCCCGACTCATCCTTTAGCTTCGTCAGCGCCCAACAACTCACCACCCACTCTTCTTCACCCAATTACTACAACCACTCTCTCCACGATCCTCCAACTCCCTCACGTAGCCTGAACTTCCGTCCTACTCGCTTGGCCTTTAAATCCCCACGACCTAGAACCAAAGCCATTATATGGTTGTTACAAATCTTCCCGTCACTCTCTGAAATGGCCGGAACCCCTCCCATAAATATGCCAGCTTTGCCTGCATTCCACCTTGTCCACCATCACACGAGACAGGGCCTAGCGACAATCCACCTCCCCGTGATAGAGGGAGGTCAGAGCTATCCTCGCGATGATGACCCAAGCTTAGGTATAGACCCTTGATTGTTTGGCCAAGCTACGGACTCTCCACAATCGTTTAAGCTTCAGGGGTAGATTTCCCTCAACGAGCGACGATTGGAGCCTCACCGACTTAGCCCAAGGCCCACTTCGTTGTCTTTTTCCTCGTTCGATTTCTAGGTATGTCTTAGATGCTATGTCATTTTAATTTCTATGATTTTATCTGCATCACTCACATAGCCTCACCATCAATTGACCCTCCCCCATAGAGCTCCACCACACTCCCCCGACCTTCGAAAACCCTTCAATTTATCGTTTCCCCTTCTCCACAACCTGTCCACCACTTTCTCCTTCTTCTTAGTTCTGTCGGAGAAGAAAACTTGAGTCCTCTACTCCGCCACCCGATCAGACCCCCACATCACCTCATACCACTCATATAATCACAACTCGGTTATACTCTAACCTTTTGTAATCTTTCAACGGTCAAAAGTTTCACCGACTTATGTTCTAGAGCATGTACTCCGACGAGCATGCATCACCTCACTACTCAACGCATGCTCGTTGGTCGCCCGACATCCCATGAGACTCGCTAGGATCTCGCGAAGGTTCCTAGGCTATCCTCATGGTAGATCAGAGCATGCAGAGGAAGATGGGTCTCGTCGGAGTCCAACTAAGTCCATTGTAGAGGTGGCGATGCATATGGGGAACGAGAGCTATATGTTCTGTCGATCATTTTGATCGGATGGATCATGTTGGTATATCGACCCTCAGTACGAGCCTTCATGCTCGGTGGAGCCGAGCCTTGCCGAAGCTACTCCGGCCACCCACATGGCCCGAGCCACCTGCCATGAGCCACTCGCCCCTGAACCTTAGAGTACGTGCATCGTGCGTAAAGGGGCAGACAATTTGCAGCCGAGCCTGCTAACTTCTTCAATTTACAGGTAGGTTCGGGCGTGCATGTGTCACGTGTGCGTCTGAGAAAATTGCAAGAATGCCCCATTGGGTTTTCTTAATTACATAAATGCCTTCACATGGACCTATTTGTTATATTTTATCATTTATTTTCTATGTTTGTATCTCAATTATCTCCTTGGAGTATATTATCTACAACTTGAGCATCCGAACTTTAATTTGAATGAATTCAATTTCATTTTGTTGTTAATTTCATCCTGTATACGATGCCATTATTATTCACTGGTTTGACACTTTATATAGCATACTAGTGTTTAGATTTTTTTAAGTATCCATTGCTCTTTAATTAAATACCATGAATTGAACTATGAATCATCTTTATGCACCAATTACTAATGAAATCGATTCTCTCTTTTAGTGCTCAATTGATTTGATTAATTTAGGGATGTAAATATGCACATCCTTTGTTTGCATTACATAGCATACTTTTGGCATCTTTAGTTGCAAAAAAAATCAAGATAAAACCAACTGCATTCACATGTCATTATGTCGTGTTGCATATTGCATCATATTTTAAGTGCATAAAATAAATAAAAATGCTTTCTTCTTGTGCATCTCATGCATTGCATTATTTTGTTTATCATTTCATGCATTATTTATCTATGCATCATTTTGTGGTGTGGTGTGCATCTCTTCTGCGTGAAGACATAGGCTAAGAAAAAGAATTGCTCATCTAAAACATTAATTCGTGAGTAATCGTCGAGGAGACTCGTGTCCCTGTGTTCGACCTTAGTATGCTTGTCAAGTATAATTTTTTCCACATATTCAAATGTGTGGTATCTCTGCATGGATCCATTTTTGCCTCATATTCTACGATTAAACGACAATATTAAAGATGTGATTTTGGGATTTATCAATAATGCAATACAAAAACTTGTATAATACACGTGTTGATCACTATAGGGCATGAAATGGTAAACCCTTGTAGACGAGAGTATTAATGAATATACGCTCAATAATGATGGGAACAATATCATTTGAGAATTAAATATAAGAGCGTGAATATATCTCTTGCACCTCTTTGGGCCTGACTTGGTGAAAGGTGGGTTATGGATAGTAACAAAAGCGAGTTCTTTTAGGATCTTACATCATTGTAGGCTCTTGCTAGCGGGTAGTTGACAAGCCGAATGATTATCCTTTCTAATTAATGATAATTAATGATGCCAAAGTTGTTGTATTCAGGCAATCTAGAAATCGTAAAAAATAACCACACCGAAAGAATAACATTAAGTTATTTATTTTACTTGGGTATCCCCCAAAGTCAAACTCAGGAAGGTAATATGAGGGTTGAGAAATAATCCTCAAATAATTTAAAAAATTATATTTTCGAAAGAGATATATTTTTTGGCGTTTTTATATTTTTCAAAATCGTAAGGATTTTAATTAAAATGATGTAATTCGTTAATCAAAAGAAAAATGATGAATGCATTTTACAAAGATTTTTTTAACGTAGTAAATAATGCTATGTTATGTGGTACAATAAGCAATTAAATGCAATATTTTTGTGAATTTTAAATCGATGAATGAATAATGCAAGATGCATGCAAGGATAAATGCAGGTGCAACAAGCAATCAAGATCGAACCAAGTCGATCTAAGTCAGCGAGATCCACAAAGTCCTCCCCCTCAATATGTCAATTAATATCAAAATAATTTTCCCAATAAATCCCCAGAATCAATACACAAAATGGCCAATCAGATTGAATATCAAGAATAACTATGCTCAAAATTAACAAATAAATTCCTTGATTTTATTAATGCTCAAAAATATCTCCGAGTAAATAATACAATGTGCTATATGATAGACAATTGAGTAAGGATTATAATGACATAAAGAATGCAATCCGATGAATAATGCTTATGATATGATTATTTAAAGTTCATGGACCTATATGTAATAAAGAATATATAGAAATCTTGCAGTTATACCCATTGGAAGGATTGTTTTGCATTTTTTGGAAGCCAATGGACGTCTGTGCAAGTTTCCCATGGACTTAATTCAACATATTTTTGTGAAAATATTTCGTACCGTTGCCTTCAGATACGACAAATACCAATTAGGGACCAACATCGGGCCGAGCTCCCAAGCTCGAGCCTGACCAGCAAGTACATGGGTTGGGATGACCTGCAAAGATTTTCGTAATCCAATACTGTAGATTCCACTATTTGAATCCATTTTAACTAATATGGTGGTTGAATGATACAACGAGGAGTTAGCTTCACTTATGATTTCTAATAAGCTAGAGTCCAAAATAGAAATTAATATTCGGATATGGATTCTAATGTACGTATTATGATATCTTTCTCCTCCTCCTTTTTAAACGTGAACACAATACACATTTAATATGCAAATATACAGACTGAACATGTATTTCTTCAAAACATGAACATACTTGATGTCTATACATCATAGAATAACAACAATTTAAAAAGGAAGATCCACTGTGATATTACAAATCAGAAATTACAGATGGAAAAAATCCCGAGCCTATATACATTCCTACACTCGGGCTGACCCATGGTTTTCGGGCTCGGACTCAAGCTAGCCCGAACCCGGCCCGAAAGTTGGATTGGACCAAAACTCAAGCCGAAGACCGCCCGTTTATCGTTCAGGCTCATGCCATGCTCGTAGTTTATCGGGCCGAGCATTAGGCTGGTCTGGTCCAAAAATATGCTCATCCCTAATACCAATTAGATAAACAAGCAGGGTTTGATTCTTGATTTAGTATTTCCCACGTTCCAGGTTCAGGCATAACAAAATCGGATTCTCACTCTCGATCCAGATAGGAAAGTACCCATGTCCGTTTACCCCCACACGAGAGACGTCTCCGCAAAGCCGACTCCCAGTCCTAGTCTTTTTCTGCCGCTCTCCACTTTCCCGCTCTAAAGTGTACAAAACTGCCGGAATCTTAGGCAGAGGTCGTGGGAGGGAGGGAGGGAGGGAGGGAGAGAGAAGAAGGTCCGCTTGAGAATGGAGGAGCCGCTCGACTTCGAGCTCGACGATCCCCTCCGTCCGTCGCTCTCCCCCGTCGTATCCAAAAGGTGCGGTCGAACACCCCAGTCCATCCCTTAATTTCATATCCGCATCGCAATCGTTTTGCCCTAATTTGATGCAATCGGTAGGTTCGCAACGCCGCCACCAAGTTCTTGAACTGGCGGTTCAATTCCTCTTGTCCGCACCAGTTTATAAAGACCGGAAAGTGCCAAATGTCCATTTTGATTGAAATTAATTTATTGCTCTCTTCTGTACCAACACAGTGATAGAAGGAGTGCTTCATGCTTCATGGACTTCGGATAGTTTGGTCTTGGTCATGTCTGTGGTTCGAAATGGGGTGAGCACGGGCTGGATATACGATCTAGTAGTGGTGTAATACTCAACCCCAATCGATCCGATACGTAGGGACGTGTATCGACCCAACCCGATATAAATGGGTACAGATAGGCAGGCTCACGTCTTAATTGGTGTATCTTTTAGTCTCTCTATCATTAGCCAAATCATACTGTATCACTTGTTGAGAGTTCCTGAATCCTGACTTCCTTTACAGGGGGGAGATCAACGAGGCTCTGGCAATGAAGCAAGGAGGATACGGTCCTCGTCCCTCGTGTTGGCAAGCTGACGAGTGAGAGGGGGTATCGAGTTGGGAAGGAAGGATCTTGGCAATCCAATGAAGGAGAAACATGTGATCATGCGAGTGTGAGTAATTGAGATGTGTTGTGGAAGACAGAGGAGGTGCATGTGAGAATTTGGCATGAGAGGGTGATGAATTGTGAAATATACAATAATCTCAATAATAATATCTAATTAAAAATTGACAAGATGCAATAATAGAAATAGAGAAAATCAAACCATAAGTGCACAACGATTGTTACATGGAAACCACATGGGTAAAAACCACGGCCATGAACATCCCGTTGTAGGATTTCCCTTTGTGCTCTTTTGACGAAGTTTGCTTCCCCTATCTCGCGTTACTTGAAATCGAAGGTAGTACAACCTCAGTTACAATATATACCCTTCGTTGTAGAAATTCTAAAAGAAGATTTTATCTCCCACGTAGAAATGAATTCACGACCCGGATACCTGTAAACAATCAACAACAACAACAATCAAAGCCTTTTCCCACAATTAAGTAGGGTCGGCTACATGGATTCTTCGCCTCCATTTAGATCTATATTGGGTCAATCTCAGGCTTATATCAAAAAAACTAAGATCCCTTCGTATAGTCTCTTTCCAACACTTCGTGGGCCGTCCTCGCCCTCTCTTAGCCGGCTCAACATCCCAACACTCGCATCTCCTAACTGGTGTATCCGTTGATCTTCCTTGCAAATGACCAAATCATTTTAAGCGGTTTTCTCGCATCTTATCCTCGATCGGAGCTACACCAACTTTCTTTCTGATTGCATCATTCCGAATCTGATCTTTACGTTTGTGTCCACACATCCACCTTAGCATTTTCATTTCTGCCACAACCATTCTCTGCACATGTCTATGGTTCACAGCCCAACATTCAGATCCATAGAGCATAGCAGGTCTCACGACCGATTTGTAAAACTTTTCTTTAATTTTAAAGGAATTTTCTTATTACAGAGAACAACAGAGGCTCCTCTCCACTTTAGCCAGCCTACATTTATTCTATTAGTAATATCTCCATCAATTTCCCCATCCCATTGCAAAATAGATCCCAGATATCTAAAGGAATCTCTCTTCTGAATGTTATTGTCACCAATCTTCACCTCAATTCCTTCGCCATTGCTTCCATCAAAGGTGCACTCCATATATTTCGTCTTAACCCTGCTTATACGAAATCCTTTAGTCTCCAATGCATGTCTCTAGACCTCAAGCTTCTCATTTACTCCATCTCTAGTCTCGTCAATCAACACATCATTCGCAAATAACATACACCAAGGTAACTCATCCTGAATGTGACTTTCAAATCGTCCATAATCAAAGTAAAAAGAAATGGATTCAAAGCTGAACTTTGATGTAAACTAATGTTGATGTCAAAATAGTTAGTCTTTCCAGACGGGGTCCTTATACAAGATAACACCCTATCGTACATGTCCTTTATGAGGTTAATGTATAGGACATGTACTTGTCTCTTCTCCAAAACTCTCCAAAATATCTCTCGTGGGACAGAATCATAAGCCATCTCCAAATCAATAAAGATCATATGGAGGTTCTTCCTTTTAGCTATATAAATCTCCACTGTTCTCCTCAGCAAATGGATGGCTTCAATAGTTGAGCGACTTGGCATGAATCCGAATTGATTTTCTTTTACGTTGGTATGTTTGCTTAAATCCATGTTGAAAAGATCCGACTGTCATGAGGCAACTTCTTAAATATTATTTTTTTTTAAAATGATATTTAGGAAGTTGTCTCCGACTATTTTACGCCGGCTGTCGGCTACCTAACGCAACCCTCTTCATTTACCCAGGCTTGGGATCGATCATGGCTGAGTTGGATACCTGTAAACAATGTGATGAAAAAAAGCAATAATATTGAAATTCACAAGCTTATAAAACATTAAGCGCACAATCTGCTTGAGAATTGAGATTAATTGCTTGAGACATACATATCTTTTAACAACTTTAGAGCTTAGAGATCACATACGACTTGAGAGCATGAATATAACTCACAAAAATGCTTTTTCTTCACTTGGAATAAGATAGAAATGTTTCTCTTGAATGTGTATGAGTGTGTGAAGAAGTAAAAAAAAGAGTTCTAGATGTCAAATAGCTGTTGGAGGCTAATGGACCCGTTATAGTATAATTTAGGAAATTGTCAATGTTTAACAAGAATCCAGAAATGAAAGTTGATCGATCAGGTGTACAAGATTGATCGATGATTGATAAATATAATGTAAATGATCGATTATATCAACAGCAGTGATTGATCGATTTCTGATCGTTGGAGGCTTCATTTGGATTATTAATAAATAGTAATAAAAGTTGATTGATTCAAGATCTAAAATTGATCGATCAATAGATGATCTATCGTGCATGCTAAGCTGATTGATCATGCCAAATTCATAAGCGAAAGTTGATAGACCAGAGCACACAAAGTGACCAATCAGGTCATCCAAAAAGTGAGTTATTAATTTTGTTGATTTTGGCTTATTCTCGCTTGTAGCTCAAAGAATATGCTAAAACTATAATACTATTTTTCAACAAAAAAACTATGTAAATCGTCTGACTTGGCAAATCCTGCAAAGGTGCCCCTTTCTCTTTTCCACATGTTTTTCAGCTTTAAAGACTTCATATCTTCTTTCTAAATGAAATTGAGCTTTGAGTCGCAAACTTTTAGATCATGATGCTTTAAGCTATATCTTTGGAATCATGCTTCTTTGCTTTGACTGGTTACAACTTTATTACTTTCTTTGTGCTTACCCTGCTTCCATTCCATAATCTCTTTTACTTGAAAAATAAATCAAGCTATAAAACAAATATACAACATAGTCATTGACAAAAATCTAATTCATGAACATTATAACGGAGGGATATTGACAAGTCGAGGAGGGTGGAAGACTACATGCTGATTGCCCTTTCTAATGTTTTATATCTTATCGTAGCCATGGTCCTTGCCAATCGACTGAGGGGTGTCCAAAATGACATCATCTGTAATAAGCAGACAACTTTCGTGCCTGGAAGGCTCATGGTTGATGAGTTGGTGCTTGCCTCAGAGATGGTCTTGTTGGACATGCGAGCTCACGGCGAGCCATTATGTAATAAATGTTATTGCAAATATCATTCCCTGATCTGAAATGAAGAATATATAATTTGCATAATAGGTCCCTTAGTACAATTAGGGTTATGTACCATGGCCGTCTTAATGATCATACAGCTGTTGATTCAATTATTGAATCATAGAGGCTGGTGCTTGGATGAATATCTAATGAGTTAGATTGAGGACTCATCAAGCACTGTCAAATGATTGTTAAGAGATGATCTCCAGCCTGAGTAGGAGATGGCAATCCTTTCTCAGTTAGGCTGATATCTGACCGACCTCTTGATGCAGGTCCTCTGCATAGGAATAGAGATTCGAAGGTGTCAGATTAGTTAGGTCAAAGAGTTGACTTAACGAGATCGAGATAACCAAAGTCGTATATCGTATTCTGTCATGATATAGGCACACATCCTCTGACTGGAGACAGATGTGTTACTATATGTCTGAGTATGTACATTTGACAGACCAATAGGTTGATGACCTAATCAAGGTCTATACACCGGCGCGCTGGTGTGCATGCATGGGCATATGAGTAATACGATCTCTCAAAAGTATCATACAGGTTCAATTACCGAATCGGAAGGCATGAGCTCACTCGTGAGATATTGGGAAGATCAAATTCCGTGCACGGCCGTCTCGCTTTGGAAGCTTGACTGAATTTGTAGGTTTGATATATACTTTTGGAAAGTATATGATCAACACCTGGGTATGATATATGCTTTTGGAAAGTATATGATCGATACCAACTCCCAATGATCGAATGAGAAACTTAAAGATAAAACCCTGAAGTAGACAATGTAAAATTGATCTTATATTTCGGGATTATTCTGGGTCTTCCAGTATGCATGATGTACATATATTGGGAATACCTGAGGGTGATGTGATCATAAACAATTGTATAACCATGACGCTTCCATTCTTAGGGAGTGATGAAACGGGTCTGGATTTTAGTGACTCCTCTCAGTACAGAAGTAATCTGATTTTAGTTCAAATATTGGACATTGATCTGAATGTGATTCGGATTCAATGAGAAGATTAGATTTGCGATCTTGGTTTAATCAAGCATCTATGAGAGGCCCGAGATCTGGATTCGAGATGTGATCTCAATATCCAAGTCACTTTACATAGAACAATACAATCGCCCTGTCCTTATCTCCAAGCATTCGCGGAGAAAGCGTATTATCCTTGAAAGAGTTCACGGATAATTCTATTGTTGATATATGTATCCGAGCATTGCGAAAATGTATAATTAAATGTGATTTAATTATCATGACTACTATGAATTCGATTCATATTCTAAAGAGAGCTATCTTAGATAATTAAATGTGATTTGATTATCAAAGATGTAAATAATGTGAATGTAATTCATATTATTTGGGCACATGAGAATAGAGATCCAAGATGATTAAATGTGATTTAATTATCATGGATATTGAGTAATGTGAATAGCACTATCCGTATTAATCACATATATTATAAATGTGATTTATAATATATAAGAAAGAGTTATTTGTAATTTACATTTGTTAATTAAATGTTGATGTGAATTGGATTCACATTGAACATTAATTGAAAATGTAATTTACATTTTATTTTGGGTTGTGAATGTGATTCACAAATTTCCAATGGCAAGATTGCAATATTCACAAAATAATTATGAATTATTTTTGCAGAATAATTTACAATAATTGTTGTTGTAAAATTGGAGATACATGGAATTATGTAATCTAAGAAGATTACATTTGAGAGCCTCCTTTCATATTGGATGGAAGGGACGGCCACCAATTCCTATTAAGAAAGGGTGGTTGTCCACTCCATATACAGGGAAGGAGGCACTCTCCTTTCCATTATCTCCATATATTGTTGATTTAATTTTAGGATTGATTTATATTGATTTATCAATATATATTTAATCTAAATTAAATTAATTATTGTTGGTTTTTACCAACACAAATCTTAGCCATTAAAAGAAACACAATCAATGAGAGCTATTGGATTTGTGTTGTCCATGGATTGAGATCCATGGATCCCAAAATATTATAAATAGAATGTCACCCTTTTGCTCTTCTCTACACACACATACACAAGAAAACATAAGTCTCTCTCTCTCTCTATTTCTCTCTACAAGTCAGCCCTCTCTCTTCCTCTCTCATGGCCGTCCACCATGGATGCCCTAGAGAGAGTCTCCATCGCCGCAGCGTCGTCGTTATGCTGCCCGATCGTTTGCTCGTTGATCTCCGTCTCCTTCGGTGCGCCTCGCTCGTGAAGAAGACGTCGAATCTCGTGTGTCGAGATCAGGAGATCTGTTGCCTGGATCATCAACATGGATTGCGAGAAGCACGTGTTTCATCAACATGCTCGCAAGCGTCTCCTCCGTCGGATGGGACTTGAGATAGGAGGTCTCTTTGTTTAGAGACTCGATCGCAACCACGCTTCAAGAGGTAATCCTATTGCTTGTTTATGGTTTAGAAGAAACAATCCGAGAAGTGTTCTTGGATCATGTGGTTTCGTCGCATGAAAAATTTTTAATTTCTGCTGCACAGAACAACTAACGCGACTAGTCGTTCCTCGTCGTATTCGATATGGCGTTCACGCTTCCGTGATGCGCTTGAGGATCTAACCATATCCTTCAAGTGGTATCAGAGCCTTTGTCGAAGGTTTTGGATACGATCCATAAACCTAGGACGACTTGGGTTCGTTAAGGTCGCGAAGTTTTTTGTCGCATTTGTTTTTCGCACATCTGTTTAGTGAATGAATTCAGCCCTGTTTAAAATGTTTAAACACGAATTAATCATTTGGATTTTGTTTCCCATTAAATAAGGAAACCACATGATCTGAGTTTACGTAATTTGGATTCCGTTTGCTCGAGATATGGTTGTTTTAATGAACATGTATTCACTGTTGCGGGAATTGCGAATCTTAACATGATTAATGAGTTAATTATTATTTTGATCTGCCTCGAAATGCGTTAAATATCACTTAGGTTCTATACTAAATCAAATTAGCAATCTTTGAAAATTGATTTTGTCTAATTTGGATTCAAATTGATTGAGATATGTTAATTTTAGTAAGTAGGGATTACTGCTGAAATTACATTCCTAATCAAGAACCATGTGATTGTCAATTAGTGAAATTAATTGTTAATTTCATGAAATAATTATGGAAAATATTTGAGAAATATTGAATGATGATTATTTCCTTAATTGACTTGGCCTCAACCAATAAATTGATTAGATTTGATCTAGATCATAATTGGAAGCACAATCATCAAACTCCTTGCTTGAATAAGATTGGGAATTTGTCTAGCAAATTTCCTTATAATAATAAAAAAAAGTTTTGATTATTACTATATGGTATAATTTCGGTTGAAGAACCGATGATCATCTCAAGTACAAAGTGATTGACTTGGCATTATTTTTCCCGAGACGGATATGGTGTCTAGTCGGGGATCGCTGGAGTAGCGGGTCGCACCGGTTGTGGTCCGTCCCACTCCCGCCGGTACTGGCCATGACAGCGGGTAGGGAACAAATGATGTCTGAGAGATCATGATGTATTTTTCTAATTATTAAAATTCGAATTAATACGTATTTTGAGATAATACCATATATATTTTCAAGTAAAAACAATCAAGTTTATTGGTTGAATTGGAATGATAATTAATTTAATATGATTGAATTAATTATGTTCAATTGAAACACTCTATTATGAATAGAGTTATTATTTCCCTTGGAAGAATTAATTATATGAATATGATTCATAATAATTAATTAAAATTTAAATAAGAAATGGAGGATCACATAAGTGACATCCATGGTCTCCCGTCAAGACGAAGGGTTTCGTCGTCAGATATTGTATGTAGGAGACGCCTGTTCGAAGTGACAGCTCCTGCATACGATCTATTTGGATCGGGCTCGTCGCTTCTCGAAAGAGTAAGGACGTATGCATAGTGACCCCAATATCGGGTCCTCATATTATTGGGGTGGTATTGGATTGCGCATAGCAAGTTGTATTCCTGTTGACGGTTGGTTCAATTAATGACGGGTCAACATCACCTTAGGGGTGGTGGGCATGGGTGTTAAAGATCGAATTGGGAGATGCAAGTTGGACTTGCAAGGCGGAATGTGTTCCCGCTTCTTTTTATCCGAGTTACAGGTTCTCATATTATTGGGATGTACCAAAGATAAGGAAGGAGATCCCAGATCTTGCTTGAGATATAATGGTAAGTATATCTCTTACATTGAAAGTGATTAAGGGAACGAACTTTCATTGTTGACATGACAAGACAACTTTGATATAAAAATTCCTAAATCAAAGTAAATTATATATTTATATATGTTTATTCAAATTTTTTATTTCAGATAATCCTTCGTTAAACCTACTCAATGTTATACTCAATAATAACTAGTAAAATATCATGGATTGAATCCATGATGAAGATATTGTACTTGCAGTTGAACACATATTGTATGTGGTTGCAATGTGCAAGTTTCCTCATAATAATGAGGAATGACAATCATAATAGACGATAGAACTTCAACCTTAGGGTTTGTATGTCTGTATAGTCCCGATCTCTCATCGAATGTACTTTGGAAGTGACATGTCGATGATGATCGTAATTGTCAAATAATCCTTATAAAATTCTAAGAAGATATTCTGGCGTACATATTGTGCTCTCGACATTTAATCATGAATGATGTGGTTCTCTGTATCATGCAGAATGGTGGCTCTATAAGAGATGATGTATTCAAATTGTTTGAGTACCTACCTGAACCAATGTTTTAAGAGTTTAGATGGATGTAGATACGATGAGTGTCATCATTCTACTGTCTATACTCTGGTCATTCACGATGCTTCATATTATTCATATTGTATGAATTGAATGAAGCATGTATAAATGTTGAAATACTCTTATATTGAATTTGTTTGATTTCAACATAAGAGATCCTTTGTCTTGAGCAATGGTTGCTTATAGATAAAGGGAGCGCAGTGGAAGCATGGGTTGGACCCAAGTAAGAAGGAAAGTCAAAGAGTTGACTGTACTTCTGTGACTTCCATATGACATCCAAAGAGTTGGATAAATGCGAATACTGCAATAAGTTAATGTGTTGATAGTATGACTATCAAATCTATCTAGAATCCTTAGAGAAGGAATCGGATAGTACATCAGAATAATCTACGTATAATCATTGAAATTGACTTACTTATTTGATAAGATAAAGTCTAATAATTGTATCTCAATCTTCTAATGACACTTGCAATTGATTGCATCTGTATTAGAATATTAGAAATTTGATCTTAAGGTTTAATGGTCATCCATGTTGTAAGTGATGCAATTGTTGCAATAATTTTCATTGGATCAATAGACTTCATATTTTCAGTGGGAGCCCTTAGTCTTAGAGAATGTCTCTGTGACCTGGATATTAGAATACACTCATAGTTTATTTCTAAATGTTGGAAATAAACATGAATTCAGGAATAAACCTATCATAGAGAGTTATGATGGATATATTTCAGATAGTAATTTCACATCTAGTGGACTCTGCTAAATTAGAAAATTAATTAATGGTTCATTAGGATTTCTAATACTGAAAATTAAACCTTTAAAGATCAATAGGAGGATAAAGATCATTTGACAATGATCTGGCATCATGTTTTGGACATATGTTTATTGATGAGATCAATGGACAAGTAAGAGATGAAACTTTAGAATGTCTAAAATTTCAAAATTTGCATACTTATGAATATTGTATTCAAAGTAAAATGTCCAATACACCCTTCTTTGGGAACAGTGTAAGATGTCAAGGTATTCAGGATCTCATACATATTGATGTATGTGAATCATCTATATCATAGTAAACATTATGGATATGTGATATCTATTGATGATTATGTATGATATGAGATTTCTTCTCTTCACCTAAGAAACCTTTGAAATGTTCAAAGATTTCACAATTTTGGTTTAGAACCAAAGTTTGAAGGAAGATGAAATAAATTTGATCTAACCAAGGTAGCTTGTACCTATTAGATGAATTCTAGGAATACCTTATGGAGATGTGATTATCATTTCTATCTCAATCCTCCTAATGTACTTAAATTCAAGAAAGTTGTGGGGGGATACAATTGGATCATGTATGACATGATTTGATCAATGATGAATTTTAGCATAATACCTATTAGTTTTCAGGTATATATGTAGTAGAGACTACAATATATCCCTAATAAGATTTCATGCAAGTAAGCTGGAACTTAGCACTTGAGAGTGCTACTTCATTAGGAAAATAAAGGATGGTATCGGATACCTACTTTATGACCTTGAGATTCTTAAAAGATTTTATATCTGAGAATGTGATTCTTAGACGATGAGACTCTCAAGAATCAAGATGAAAATGAAGTAAAGGAACTCATTTAATCTTGAGAAGATAATGAGGCTCCTGAAATCGGAAACTAAATAGACAATTAAAGATGAAACATTAATACCTCTTCAAATAAGTTTGAGGATGTATTCCATGTGTTAGTTAAGTCTGACAATGATCTTATTTCATGTGATGAAGCTTGTGAAGATCATGAAATGGAAAGATGGATGTTAGCAATAAAGTCTAAAGTAGACTTCATATACAAGTGTTGTATATGAACCCTCGAGGATCCACCTATACGAGTAAGACCCATTAAGGTGTAAATGGATCTTCAAGAGAAAG
The DNA here is from genome assembly GCA_037367405.1 of Ottelia alismoides. Taxonomy (NCBI): domain Eukaryota; kingdom Viridiplantae; phylum Streptophyta; class Magnoliopsida; order Alismatales; family Hydrocharitaceae; genus Ottelia; species Ottelia alismoides. The sequence continues at coordinate 304,152 of JAZKJV010009714.1, forward strand.
AGGGGACCTGATGAGAAGGTAGAGACCTTCAAAGCATGGTTCGTAGCCATGAGCTGCACACCGAAGAGAAGACATCGCTTGCGATGAGACTTGCTCTTCAGTGACCTTGCTTTAACCCATCAGAATATTGTTAACCATAGCTACACAACTTGACTATGACATCTTCATGATGTGAGTCAAGATTGCAATTCTCTATGAATACCTCTCTGAGGATATTCACATGAAGTAGCCCCAGGGTTTCATGGTTGAGGAAAGCAAGGTGTGCTAGCTAAAGAGATCCGTCTTTGGACTCCAATAAGTTTCTTATAGTTGGAACATAAGATTTGATGAAGTTATACATGTTATGATTTCCGATAAAATCTTGATGAACCATGTGAAGCTTAGTGGGAGTGCCATTGTGTTCATCGTGCTAAATGTAGATAATATCCTAATCATTTAGAATGATATAAGGATAATAATAATAAGTATTTTATAATCTGGTTGTTCCATACCTCGAGATATGATCTCAAGAATACCTCTTAAATCTTAGTTCTGAAGTTGTTCGGAAGCAAAGAGAAGAGAGTACTGGGACCGTCACATTAATAGTACACCTTGGACATTTCCATTTTTTTTTGAAAAATTTCAAGAAAGACTTATTTTCCTCAAGATATGGTACTGACCTATCTAAAGGGATAATACCTCAAAGAGTTGAGGATGCGAATGCTAAAACTGCTAGCCCTTGGGCATCAGTTCTGAGAAGCCGGGTGTGTGCTAGATGTGTACAAAAAGCCAGATGGATGCCATGTAGTGGGAGTAGTAAACTGTTACTAATCCTACTCTGGAAATAAAACACTTGGTTGCAGTAATAACAATATCTTCAAAGATGATGAAACTTAGAGATAGTGATCTCAAAGTATTATCTTCAAAAGTTTAAGACCTTGTAGATAGTGATATATAAGGATCTTAACTGTAGATACCTTAGGAGATAGAGATCTCCATGAATCAAGGCATTCCGATAAGGATTATGTGAATACTGGTTATAATAATTATTAAGATGTAGTGTCAAGGACACTATAGTTAACAAAATTGAGTATTGGTTGCATAAGATGCAACATTCACATTGGATGCGAGCACTGTTACTAGGGTATATGCAAGTGCCGTAAAAGGACTTGGCATAGTCTCTCTGGAACAGAGTGACTGATCAGCTTACCTAGCTACTTTTTAGCCTATGACTGTCACATGAGTGTGGGTTTAAATGATTAGCCCCTTAATGGCTCTTTGGGCTAGTGGGAGATTGTTGGACATGCGAGCCCACGACAAGACATTATGCAATAAATGTTATTGCAAATATCATTCCCTGATCTGAAATGAAGAATAGATAATTTGCATAATAGGTCCCTTAGTACAATTAGGGTTATGTACCATGTCCGTCTTAATGATCATACAGCTGTTGATTCAATTATTGAATCATAGAGGCTGGTGCTTGGATGAATATCTAATGAGTTAGATTGAGGACTCATCAAGAACCGTCAAATGATTGTTAAGAGATGATCTCCAGCCTGAGTAGGAGATGACAATCCTTTCTCAGTTAGGCTGATATCTGACCGACCTCTTGATACAGGTCCTTTGCATAGGAATAGAGATTCAGAGGTGTCAGATTAGTTAGGTCAAAGAGTTGACTTAACGAGATCGAGATAACCAAAGTCCTATATCGTATGCTGTCATGATATAGGCACGCATCCTCTGACCGGAGACAAATGTGTTACTATATGTCTGAGTATGTACATTTGGCAGACCAATAGGTTGATGACTTAATCAAGGTCTATACACCGGCGCGCTGGTGTGCATGCAAGGGCATATGAGTAATACGATCTCTTAAAAGGATCATACAGGTTCAATTACCGAATTGGAAGACATGAGCTCACTCATGAGATATTGGGAGGATCAAATTCCGTGCACGGTCGTCTCGTTTTGGAAGCTTGACTGAATTTGTAGGTTTGATATATACTTTTGGAAAGTATATGATCAACACCTGGGTATGATATATGCTTTTGGAAAGTATATGATCGATACCAACTCCCAATGATCGAATGAGAAACTTAAAGATAAAACCCTGAAGTAGACAGTGTAAAATTGATCTTATACTTCGGGATTATTCTAGGTCTTCCAGTATGCAGGTTGTACATGTATTGGGAATACCTGAGGGTGATGTGATCATAAACAATTGTATAACCATGACGATTCCATTCATAGAGAGTGATGAAACGGGTCTGGATTTTAGCGACTCCTCTCAGTAGAGAAGTAGTCTGATCTTAGTCCAAATATTGGACATTGATCTGAATATGATTCAAATTCAATGAAAAGATTAGATTTGCTGTCTTGATTTAATCAAGCATCTATGGGAGGCCCGATATCTGGATTCGAGATGTGATCTCAATATCCAAGTCACTATATGTGGAACAATACAATCGCCCTGTCCATATCTCCAAGCTTTCGCGGAGAAAGCGCATTATCCTTGAAAGAGTTCACGGATAATTCTATTGTTGATATATGTATCCGAGCATTGAGAAAATAGATAATTAAATGTGATTTAATTATCATGACTGCTATGAATTCGATTGATATTCTAAAGAGAGCTATCTTAGATAATTAAATGTGATTTGATTATCAAAGATGTAAATAATGTGAATGTGATTCATATTATTTGGGCACGTGAGAATAGAGATCTAAGATGATTGAATATGATTTAATTATCATATATATTGAATAATGTGGATAGCACTATCTATATTAATCACATATATTATAAACGTGATTTATAATATATAAGAGAGAGCTATTTGTAATTTACATTTGTTAATTAAATGTTGATGTGAATTGGATTCACATTGAACATTAAATTGAAATGTAATTTACATTTTATTTTGGGTTGTGAATGTGATTCACAAATTTCCAATGGCAAGATTGTAATATTCACAAAATAATTATGAATTATTTTTGTAGAATAATTTACAACAATTTTTGTTGTAAAATTGGAGATACATGGAATTATGTAATCTAAGAAGATTACATTTGAGAGCCTCCTTCCATATTGGATGGAAGGGACGGCCACCAATTCCTATTAGGAAAGGGTGGCCGTCCACTCCATATACATGGAAGGAGGCACTCTCCTTTCCATTATCTCCATATGTTGTTGATTTAATTTTAGGATTGATTTATATTGATTTATCAATATATATTTAATCTAAATTAAATTAATTGTTGTTGGTTTTTACTAACACAAATCTTAGCCATTAAAAGAAACACAATCAATGAGAGCCATTGGTTTTGTGTTGCCAATGGATTGAGATCCATGGATCCCAAAATATTATAAATAGAATGGCACCCCTTTGCTCTTCTCTACACACACACACAAGAGAACATAAGTCTCTCTCTATTTCTCTCTACACGTCAGCCCTCTCTCTTCCTCTCTCATGGCCGTCCACCATGGATGCCCTAGAGAGAGTCTCCATCGCCGCAGCGTCGTCGTTATGCTGCCCGATCATTTGCTCGTGGATCTCCGTCTCCTTCGGTGCGCCTCGCTCGTGAAGAGGACGTCGAATCTCGTGTGTTGAGATCAGGAGATCCATTGCTTGGATCATTAACATGGATTGCAAGAAGCACGTGTTTCATCAACACGCTCGCAAGCGTCTCCTCCGTCGGATCGGATTTGAGACAGGAGGTCTCTTTGTTTAGAGATTCGATCGCAACCACGCTTTAAGAGTTAATCCTAATACTTGTTTGTGGTTTAGACGAAACGATCCGAGAAGTGTTCTTGGATCATGTGGTTTCGTCACATGAAATTTTTTAATTTCCGCTTCACAGAACAACTAGCGCGACTAGTCGTTCCTCGTCGTATTCGATACGACGCTCACGCTTTCGTGATGCGCTTGAAGATCTAACCATATCCTTCAGGTCTTAGATTGGAAGAGGTATCTTGGGAAGGGGGTGCTGTAGAAGGTTGACTTCTTTAAGTCCTACGACAACGCTGATTGGTGATTTCTATGGGCGTCATTGTAAAAGAGGGGATCCTGGAGTTATCTCTTGGATGAAATGTTGCGTTAGCCTCCTATTCTGCTCTGGTCAATGGCTGCCCGGAGGGTGGTTTTTTCCAGCTGCAATGAGGTGTACGGTAGGGATTTCCGCTTGTCCCTCTTCTCTTTGATATTACATCGGACGTGCTGGCTGTGATGATGAGGCTACCGTTGATGGGGGTGGTGGTCGAGCTACTCCAATGGTGATATCTCCATACCCATCTTGCAATATGCTGATGATACAATGATTTTCTAGGGGAAAGTAGATTAGAAGAACTTCTCAGACCATGGGGATGTTTGGAGACATCTTGGGTTGTAGATGAACATGGAGAAGTTTGTCATGGTGCCTTTTGAGTTTTCACAGATTGAGCTGCACGATATGTGCTTGACATTACGATGCCTTGTGGGTTAGTTGCCTCTTACATACATGGGGCTCTCTTTGATCGCTAGGAGACCTAGAGCGTCTGATTGGAGACCAGTGTTGGATAGGCTCGAGAACAAGCTGGCTGGGTGGAGGGATACAACTCTTTCTAGGGGGACTGGTGCTGCTTAAACATGTTATCTCTGCCATTCCCATCTTTTTTTGCTCAACGAGACTTCTTCTGGTGGGGGTTTGCTCAAGGATTGAGATGTTCATGAGGTTTTTTTGTCAGACGGTAAGCAGGAGAAAAGGGGAGTCCATTTGGTGGATTGGGATACTATTACGGGGTCGAGGAAGGTTGGCGTTTTGGGTGTGATGAAGGTGGAATGTACGAACAAGGCTTTCCAGCCGAAGTGGATGATGCACTTATAGGGCAACTCGGATGCCTTTGTTTGTTGGTTGTTACAGAACATCTATGATATCCACGGATTTCTTTCGACCAACAATATTTGTGCACCCTCCCCCTTGTGCTAGGGTATTTCGAAAGTCATTTCAAATTTGGGAGAGTTGATGAGGCCAGTTCTTGGAGTATTTTTCGCTCCTGGTGGATGATTGGACCGAAGATGGAGTGCTTAGGGATCATTACCCTAGACTTGCGACTCTTGCAGTGGATTAGAATGTGCCGATGGGAAGGGTTTGGTCTATGGGGGCTTGGGCCCCCATTTTTAGGAAAAAGTTCTCAAGGCAAAGGCAGTAAAAGTTTTTGGCTTTGCTTAGTGACTTGGCAAGCTATCATGGGCCATCTCATGGAAGGGAGCACTTTGTATGGGCCAATGGTAGCTTTAGGTGAAGGCGGATTATCGAGTCTTTGTTGGCTTTCACCCCCCAAATTCAGGAGGATTTAAATCATGATTATAAAGTTATTTAGAAAAGCAAAGCTCCGCTACGAGTTAAGGTGTTTCTTTGACTTCTCAAGCAAGGACGTCTCCTCGCGAAGGTGCGACGAGAGAGGATTCTTCATGTTGGGGACTTGGCGTGCGAGAGGATGATGACCTGGACCACCTTTTTTTTTCAAGTGCAGCAATTCAGCTCTGGCTTAGAGGGGACATAGCTCTCTTAGTTTGTTGCAAATGGTGAGGTGTCTTTTTGGAATTCCATCCGGTCATTCTATGGCAACTCGCACGAGGATAGTTCTATCCCTTTTGCTCTCCTTTGGGCTATTTGGTGTCTAGGAATGAGTTTGTCTTTCGCGTGCATCACTTTTACTTTGAGAATGTTTGGAAAGGCCCCGGTGTCATCCTGGTCATATGTACGTTAATTCCTACTTATTAATATAAGCTTGGTGGTGGGTCCCATCTCGGGACCCTACTCTCTTTTTCATCAAAAAAGTTCCTTATCGAGGAACATATCGCTTATCCAGGCTCCATCAATGCGGGCTTTCAGTTGATATAGCTTTCCCCAATTCCTCCTAGAGTGAAGATTTTTCCATGGCAATTAAAACATGGCAAAGTGGCGTCAAGGACTGTCACGAGATCTTGGTCTCACGAGGGAGGAATCTTCCCGCCCCTGCTGTTTGAATCTGGTGGAAGACTTCGAACATATTTTTTTACCTTCCAGTCCTTTGTAGAGCTGCGGAATTTTTATGCTTCTCATAGTTGTCTCTCTCAGTCTTGGATCTGTTTTGGCTTTCTATATACTCGGCACACGTTGCTTCACAGGACAGTTACTTCTATCCTTTTGTTATCCTTTGGTTGATTTGGTTGATGTGTAAAAATTGTTCTTCAACCATGAAGCTTGCTCTGTGGATAGCATGTTGAGTCATGCTAGGGATTTATATGATACATGGTCCATGTAAGCATCTCTGCATTATTGTTTAATACATTTTTCTTTTAGGCTGTGCCTTACCTCGAGCCCACATCCTATCTTTTCTAAAAAAAGAGGAATGTACATGTCTCCAAGGGTGTATCCTGCAGAGAAACCCTAGTCCACCACCTGCCTTATCATGCATGCTAGAACATTTGCAGACAACACGAACTGCAGTGGTGCTAGTGGGCAGCCTTGGTGAACCCCCCGTCGCGACTGGAAGAAAACCCCCTCCGGTTTGTGGGAGATTTTTGGGCCTTACGCATTAGGGAAACATATAGACCGAATCATATTTGATCAAATAAAGAGATTCATCATATGAATATGGATAGACGGAATTCAGAAATTCCAAGTTTCATCAAGTTCACACGAGTCTAGAAATTACCTTTGAAGCACGAACATGATCCTCTAGTCTTTAAAAGCAAGAGACTTCTTGTCTGAAGTACGATCTGACAGAGATAATACTTGCGGACGTGGGGGATGAGTCGCATGATTCCTGCAATCTAGAGAAATGATCCAAATAGCTCCCCTCTCTCTGCTTGTGGTAGTCGCGTACGATAAAAAGGAAATGGTCGATAAAAAATCGAGAGAAAAAAGCCGAGAAAAAAATTTGTGAGATCTGCTTATGTGATGTTTTGTTTCTACCCATCTTGTTTGTCTTTTCCTAACTTTGTCGATGTCAACGTTTTTCGACAAGTATAGGAGAAAAAGGGAGTACTGTGTAGAGTTACATGTCTATTTTAGATTCAGATTCTCCAGGCCAGATTTTCCAAACTTTACAGATGTTCAAATTTTAGACTCGACGATCAGATTCCGAGTCTTCAGTTCGACACACACATGTATGCGATCGTCAGTTTGTGATCCCCATATATGTTTTTGGTCTCATAGTTTTCATGTGATCCATAGGGACTCCAGAGTAGAAATCCCATTCCCTTTGCCATGCGGGCTAGGATTTTCATGTGGTTTCATAGGGACTCCAGTGTAGAGATCCCATTCTCTGAGTCAGTATGGGAGAGACCCAGTTCTCCGACGAGGAGACTTTTCAAACTCCATTCTCCAGTGACCGTGGACTCCGATGAGGATGTTTCCACGGCCTTTTCAGTTTGTCCCTTTCAGAGATGGAGCAGTTGTCCACATGATGTGGCAGACCAGAGTTCTCCAGGTGGAGTCTTATTTCCAGTTGCAGTGACTCTGACAGGCGCAATACATAACACATGCTTTCCGACGAAGAGATACAATTTGACCCACTCCAACCCGTTTGTTCCTCCTCACCTGTACGTCATGAGAAGCAATGTCATCGACAACAACCGACAATTGTATTTGCGTTGAGTTGATATTGTCCGTAGTGTCTTGAACTATGAGCTTGAGTGATTTCTTTCTATTTGTCCAAGCTGAACATTGCATGCTTCAACTTGAGGGGGAGTATTGGAGTATATGGTGTATGCGTCATTTTTTTGATATAATGGTGTATTGAGTCATGTAGATGGGTAAATGGATCACTCCATGATCCATTTACCACATCCAGTGTTTAGCCCCATATCTACTAGTGATGGGACTTGGAGGGTCTGTGGATGCTATATAAGAAGCCCCGGACTTCCTGTATCAGATGAGAAAGTGCAATAGACAAATCAACCCTTTGAGGCGTTCTCCCACGGTTTTATCCCACTCCTTAGGGAGTAGGGTTCCACGTAAAAGTCCCGGTGTTTCTTATTGTTTATTCCATTTTCTCTGATTACGCTTTCGCATTCTTATTTTCTAACACATTCAGATCCAACGTTGCCTCTTTGACCTTCTTCGCATTAGGTTTATAAACTGGAAGTTAGATAAAGTTGAGGCTCCAACACCTACCTAGCTCCAATCTTCACATCCTTCACTGTGAGACAAATTAAGGAAGTAACCTGCTGAGATTTTGCTTTTGTCTGTTCCCTTCTATGCGAACTCTTTCTATGACCAAGCTATAAATCATGTTCCGACGCCTTCTACTAGTAGCCAATGCATTAAAGAATCCAATATTCACATCTTCTTCTTTGACCCTTCTGTACTAGGATCTCTGTCTTCACTATGTGATTGTCTTCCTATCCTGTTCCTGGATGGTCTTGTAGAAACCAACTCTCTCCTCCAACTTTGATGATATTAAGTCCCAAGATCCCTCAATTCTGTTGAGACTGCATACTTAGCATATGCAGCATTCGGACGAGCATTGCGAAAAGCACATAGCTCCTTAAAGGCTTAAACCACACAGTTACTTGCGCAACACTACTAGCTTGTTGGCTATGCACATAGCTGGCAACCCTTCACATTTTACGGATCACCACTGTTTTACCATCCGTTCTTTGAAATCATCCTCTTGAAGCCTTGGTCTCTTGAATTTGAAGAAAGAGATGAGGTACATAGCTCTTTCTAGACTCCCACATAATAGGGGTATGGTCTAATCTTGACCTCGAGCGGGATGAAGCGCATGCGAGGGGAAAGCCTCCATCAATTCCATGGACCCCCAAAAGATCCAACCTTGAATGTGATCCCGAGTTCCTCCAGGTGTATCGGATGTCCATCGCATCCACGACCTCCATCTACAGCTCTCTAATAGTCTCTACAAAGTCAATAGAACTGAGATCTTGCCCGCCACAGTATGGAGGCAAGTTTAACGAGAGTAGGTTCACATTACAAGCTCCTCCAATAAGCCAAGAAGTTGCAGCTAGAAGTCTCTCCCTAGTCGCGGGAAGCTCCACCCATAACTCTGGTCTATCGTAGGAACCAAAGGCCCATAGACACATGATACCACGATATGCACATCCGTCGTGGTAATTTGGGAAACCACTGTCATAGCGAACCGATCTATAGTCTCTGCAACTAGCGTGATACATCTCCCTTCCACACAATGAGAATTTCAGCACACTCCCAACCCCATTAAAAATGTGAAAATATGGGAAGGACGATATGTTCATAGAGCTTTACAATAGACCCAACTAATTACGAATCTTCTCTCTTAGAGTATAATCACATCCTCGTGCCACCCCTAACTGTGGAGCCCACTGATCGTCTCTTCTTCGAGTCCCCTAACTTTCCGAGATATCATATTAATAGAGAACCGTGGTTTAGCCTAATGGTTCTTACCTCTCCTGCTGCACTGGCAATGGTCCTTCGGTAGTCCCTGGTCTCCTCAAGGCACATATCTTTGCGGATTTTGATGTTTCTATTGGAGCTCGATTCCAAAGGCTCTTGGATAGCAGTAACAACATCCGGCATTCCATTGGGTCACCGACCCTTCTCACATAAACAATTTGTGATTCATGTCCCGTGCTTCTTGCTGAGCATTTTCTCTTCCTTGGCTTGTATCTTTTAGGTTTTCGGAGTGGACACTACTTCATTTTCGAGTCCTCGGAGTTCATCAAAGTCCCCTCAATCTCCTCTAGGGCAATCTCACTGGTAGTAGCGACCACTCCCTCTTCATTGTTGAGAGACATGGCGGTAACTTTTGTAGGTGAACAGAGGTGGGACTCCTCTTCGATAATGGGAAACTCCATCGCTGCTGGACCTTTACTAGTGGATTTTTTCCCTCCTTCGAACGGTTGTGTGTCAGAAGACCCATCTATAGGTGCACCATGCCTCGACTGGTTCTGCTCAATAACCGGCTCCTGCAACCAGGTCCTATTGCTAGACATCAACTCCTTTGTTGCCGGATCTTCATAATCGGGTCCTTTCCCCCCATCAGGAGATTGGGTATCCAAAGGCCTACAATTAGGTGCACTAGTCTCATTCCAAATATGTTCTTCAACTGGTTCTTGCAACCGAGCCTTACTCAGATCCAGATCTGAGAAAAAGAAACATGAACAACTTCTAGGGTTTCCTCTCCAACCCTATCTCCACAACACGATTCTTACTCCCTCTCTGCCAATCTTGCCACTTGGGACACTCCTGTTTGAAAAGTTTAAAACAGAAATGGAGACTGCAACAACCACCTCATCTTTCGTGCCTGCCAACCCCGCCATCATCGGTGGCAGTACCACTATTGCTTGGACCTCCTTCACCAGAGCACGTATTTCATCTTTCATAGCATTAGTTCATACAATATCACCTTGAGCTTCAGAATCTTGTATATGGGATGATTCTAATGAAGTAATAAATTATTTATAATTTAGACTCAAACTTTAATAGGAGAGAAATCTATTAGTAGGGTGAATAATGCAATTTCTGATGGTTTTTTCACAGCAATATGACTATCATCAATCAAATCATTAGTTTAGTCAACATAAGAACTAGATGAAGAAGGGTACTTACTGTGATCATATCTTGGAACAATCGGGGAAGTAGAAGATTCATGATGGTTTGGTGATATGGTATCATCCTCCCCTTTATAAGCCATCTCTTGTTGATATAAACTTGACCAAGTAATACGATACCCACTTAAATAGCCTGGTGGTAGTGCAATATGCCTACTACCTAAAAGAGCATGGTTCAAATCCCCCCTTGTGGTTGTTCCGTCAGGTAGTCGACAACTAGCATAAAAACTGTTAGAAATATGAAATGCGGAAGCATAATCAGAGAAAAAGGATAACAACATGAAAGAATATCGGGATTTTTATGTGGAACCCTACTTCCTAAGGAGCGGGATGAAGCCACAGGAGAACGCCTCAAAGGGCTGATTCTTCTATTGAAGTTTCTCTCATATGATACAATGGGTCTGGGGCTTCTTATATAGCCTCCACTGACCCTCTAAGTTCCACCACTGGTAGATGTGTGACTAAACCACTGGATGTGGTAATTGGACCCTGGAGGGATCCAATTACCCATCTATACATGAGTGACACATATACTCAAACAAAAACGTATTCATCAAAAGGCGCTAGTTTCCAACTTGAAGGTTGAAGGGCAACTTCCTTGGGTTCACAACGAAGTTTATTTTCTAATAACCATAGGAGTACTATAATTAGGTCGGTGGCAATTAATATCGCCTACTCAAAACTTCTTTGGAAGATTTTGCTGATATGGAATGCCCATGGACATGTAAAGGATGATGATGTTTTTCTCTTTGTTAGTTCTGCTAAATAATGTGGCTATAAGAGGTATAACGAATGATCCCTTTATCATTCAAGAAGTGCCCCAATGATTTATTTAAGCATTATTTAGCTTTATTAGTCCACAAGGCCTTTACCTTAGCATCATATTGAGTAATAATCACATTGATGAACATTTTAGGAACATCATATCTATTTTTGAGTTGACAAACATTTGTTTTTCTTGAAAATTCATCAATAATATTTATGAAATATCGATAGCCTCCTAAACTTTTAATAGGGCTCTAGAATTCTCCCTTTTCCGACATGGCTTTGCGTTCTCAAAAAAGGCTGCCATTTTCCCATGGCACGGGCCTAGGTCCCATGTAACTCAATTGCTTTGCTTGAAATCGAGTCTTCTTCTTGTGATTCTTGTGGTCTACGAGGACGGTGCATGGATCAAGGAATGCATGGTTAGTTAATAGGGGGTTTGCAAACTGTTTCAAGCTAGCAGCTTTCAAAATTCCCTAGTTTATTGTTCGTGAGAAAATCAAGAAGCAAAGCGAAGTCCCCAATATCATACTTGTCAAAATTGGATAAACATTCATTGTATGTTTAGAAAACTGACACACTTCGTTGACACACTCCATTGGCACAAGCATCACGTCCTTTATTTCATAATAGTGGAAACAAAAAAGATAAAGGATACCGAGACCATGATGTCCAAGTTTTTCATGCCATTGCTGATGAATTTGGAAGTATCCATCTTATTTTTGACATTAACAACAATCCATGCTGAGACAACATGAGTGAGCAGAAAATATACCATCAAAAATCAAACCAATCCCAATATACTTCCTATGTTTAAATCCTGTAAGATATGAACAAACATTAAATATTAATCTACAATCCAAGTCGTTCTCAATACGAAAACAAATAGCATGTTTTTAGGAAAGTCAGGAACATGAAGAGCATCTTTTAATATGAACTTGTCAATAATAGATATGCTTCCTTTTCCATCAATACTGATAGAGTCTTGTCTGCAAGATGTACTCATTTTCGACTTGAGACAAGTCTATAGTCATGGAATATTTTTAGATTTCCTTTCATGTAGTCAGAAGCCCTACTGTCAACATTATATTCTTCAATAAATAAATTCTTACTTACATATTTCTGGACATCCATGGCGGAATTAATTGTATCAACATTGTTCTGAGTATTGTCTGACATAGATATCTGTCTCACATACTCTTGCAAATCTTTTAGATGACCTTCATATAATTTCTCTGAAACAACGGTGAAGGACTCGACATGCAGATTGGAGACGATAACATTCAGAAGGAAGATTCTTTTAGATATACGGGATCTATTTTGCAACAGAATGGAGAAATTGATGGAGATGTTACTCATAGAATAAATGCAGGCTGGCTAAGGTGGAGAGGAATCTCAACTGTTCTTTGTGATAAGAAAATCCCTTTGAAAGTCAAAGGAAAGTATTACAAAGCAGTCGTGAGACCTGCTATGCTCTATGGATCAGAATGTTGGCCTGTGAAGCATAGACATATGCAAAGAATGACAATATCAGAAATGAAAATACTAAGGTGGATGTGTGATCATACACGAAAAGGTTGGATTCGGAATGATGGAATCGGAAGGAAAGTTGGTGTAGCTCCGATAGAGGATAAGATGAGATAAAACCACTTAAGATGGTTTGGCCATTTGTAAAGGAGGTCGGTTAATGCACTGGTTAGAAGATGCGAGATTTGGGATGTTGAGCTGGTTAAGAGAGGGCGATGAAGACCCAAGAAGTGTTGGAATGAGACCTATCCGGAGGGATCTTAGTTATTTGGATTTAAGCCCGAGAATGACCTAAAATAGATATGAATGGAGGCAAAAAAATCCATGTAGTCGACCTTAATGGTGGGAAAAGGCTTTGTTGTTGTTCAAAGGGAATCTTGCATTCATTTTACAAATTGATGACTATTGCACTATGCTATTTCCTATATTCTTTATCTATTGGGATAGACATCCCATCTGTAGTCTACAATATGCCTGGAAACCTTGCTAGGTCTAGATAGCCATCACCAAAACATGCAAGGTCTAGACATCTTGGAAGTAGTAGTCAAAGACATGGCGAAGCCTTCTCCCACTTTAAGCAGGGTCAAACTACATGGATTCTTACTCAAATCCACATTGAAAGATCCGAATATTTTTCACGTTGATTGTCGGCTACCTTAATTGTCTAGTGCACAAAAGACCAGGGTTCAAATCCCACTCTTGCAGGGGTTGCGTTAGGTAGTCGACGGCCATCGTAAAAAATAGTCGAATCTTTCAACATGGATTTGAGCAAGAATCCATGTAGCCGACCCTACTTATAGTGAGAGAAGGCTTAGTACATTTTTGTCGGTTACCTAATGCAATCCCACAAAGGGGATTTGAACCCTGGTCTTTTGGTGGTAGACACACCGCACTACCCACATACCATCGAAGTGGGTACACATCTTGGAAGTAGCAGTGCCGATAAAAAATACCCTGCAGTTTATCTCCGTACGTAACTTAGGAACATATAACAAACTTAGAGGATCTGAAGCTGAATATACTCCAGAGAGAATATGTATGAAGGAGAAATCTATTCTGCCAATAGTTCATGAGAAAAATATTGGCTAGTTTAACTGATCTCATAGAAATATATGATTGAGAAGAAGAAAGAGAGTTACCATCACCAATCAATTGATTTGAAGCCTGAATAAAAAATCCACTGACTAGTAGAAGTCGATGCAATCCATAATAGTTGCGAGTCCAGCATATATAGTAGTAGCCATAGCAGAGGATGCATAATTAGTGTACTGAGTTTGGGTCATAGGTGGCATATCTGAGAAGTTGCATAAGATGATGATAATCTCCAATAAACAAGGTTACTAGAATGCAGTGTGAGATAATTGAATATGAGTTTTTGCCTCACGAAAGAGAGTTGAAGACTCCGTAGTCATTGTGCAGATGTATAACAGTACAAGTCATGAACTTCATATTTTGAACTCCAGATGCTGTGAGAAACTGTTAGATAGTGCTGTAATTGCTTCAGATTCATAGATGTGAGGCACTTTTGCTTGCTACGGTTCTGGAGGTGATATTGCAACACTGGAAGGGCGGTGCTCATAGATCTGGTCCTAATTTCTGCGCCATAAAATACAGATCGGGGTGCTATGACATAGCTATTGCAGATGCTGATCTTCAGACATATAGATGGATGCTCATCTAGGGAAGAATTTGGGTGATGCTCACAGATTGGGGCACCATTATTGTTGTAATGGCCAAGAGAGCGCTAGGCTTCCTCCTGAGATAGCAACAGCAACAACAACATATGTGCAGATCGTGGTGACATGCATGTGGATGGTCCTGGAGCAATGCATGGTGGCTCGCATATGGATGGCGCACTGAGACAGAATATGGAGAATCTGGGATAGAGATATGTTGATGGTGATGGCTAGGGTTTGGGTCAAAAGAGCCCCAGAGCTCCGGTTTAGGACCATTCCTTTGATACCATATGAAAAAATAATAGGATGGAGTGAGACATTTTCAATTGGGGGATAGTATTTCTTATAGAGAGTGAAACCTTAATACCCAAATACAAAAGAGTCTTTAACATGACTACTACATATGAAAAAGCTAAAAATTGACAAAATAATAATGCCTAGATTCTAAATAGAAAAACGTTAATAGAAGTGAAACCCGATAGACTAGGAAACGAGTTGGCCAACACTCCCTTCCCAAGCCAGTCCCCAAGACAGATTTGGAACCTCACCTTATTGCAATGGTGCCCGTGCAAGAACTCCATTCTTGGGACCACTACCATCGAGCCCCTCTTGATCGCCTATGGAGCCTTATCCTTTCATCTTCACGTAGCATCTCCTGAGAAGCCTGCTATAATATTTGGTTGATATATTTTTTTATTGTGTAATGCAATATAATTTGGATTATTGCCCCTTGCAGGGGCATTTTTGTACTAGGTGCCAACTAGATAATCAGTAGAAAATGATCGTGTGGAAGCGTATCAGATATATAATAAAGAATAGTGGAAGAACACCAAGAGTTTACGTGGAAAACTACTCCACGAGGAGCGGGATGAAATCACGGGAGAAGGTCTCTCAACAGGTCGGATACTATGCTATTCCTTTCTCTCAGCTGTTACAATGGTGTGGGCTTCTTATAAAGCCCCACCGGTAAGACCGAGTCCCACTCATAGTAGATGTGTGACTAAACCAAGGTAATTGGATCTTGGAGGGATCCAATCACCCATCTATGAGATGACACATATTCTAGCATTCCCCCTCAAGCTGTAGCATGCAATGCTCAACTTGGACAAATAAAAAGAAATCGCAAACTCACAACACAAGACATTACAAACAATATCAACTCAACGCAAACTCTAGTGTCTGCCTGCTGAGGGCATTGCTTCTCATGATGTGCTAGTGAGGAGGAACTGAAAGGTTGGAGTATGAACTGATTGGGTCTCCTCGCCAGAGGACGTACGCTTTTTGCTGCGTCTGTCAGAGTCATTGAAACTGAAATGAGTCTACTCGTCGGAGTATTCTGGCCGGCCACAAGTAGAAGACTACGCTTCATGTGGGCAACTGCTCCATCTCTCAAGGGACAAACAAAGAACATCACGAATTATCCATACGTAGATCTACGAAGATGTCTCTCTCTCTCTCTCACAGGGACCTCGAAGTGGGTTCTCTCTCATACGAACCTCGGAAGGATCTCGTAGTGGAGTTCACAAAAAAATATTGGAGAATGGAGTCTGAAAGTCTCCTCATTGGAGAACTGGGTCTTCCCATACTAGCTTAGAGAATGTGATCTCTATCTGGAATCTCTATAAAACCACATGAAAATCCTAAGCCCACAATGGCTAAGTGAATGAGATCTCTAATTTGGAGTTTGTATGGGTCACATGAAAACCCTGAACTGATCATATCCAGTATGGGGACCTCTCAAACAATGAACGTACACCTGTGCATCTTGAGCTGTAGACTCCGAAACAATATGTAGAGTTTGAGTCTGTCAGTCTTGATGTAGAGTCTGAGTTTTGACCTATAGAACTCTACATAACATTCAACCTTTCTCCCATACTGGTCAGAATAAATGACATTAATCAAGTAGAGAGAAGACATGGAGATGTGGAAATAAAAACAATCTTAAATGGATATTTCTCTCTTTGGCTATTTCCTTTTTTGATAGCCATATCTTTTTCTTTTTTTGTAATGAGCCATTCCAATTTTTTTCGACTTTTCCCTGTCTTTTTGTCGCATGTTTTTTTGTACGATCCTTTTTCCTTTCAAAAAAGAGGTCACATCCCAAATTGGACCCAAACATCTTATCCCCCCCTTTTTCTCTTCACGAGCCGGCAACTTGCTGGGCCCAAGTACTTTTTACCTCTTCTTCCTCCCCCCCTTTTTTTTAAAACAACCCATTGGGTCCATAAACTGGGTCTTCCCATCCCTTCTGTTGTAGCCGCAACAACTTCGGGATAAAAAATGGTGCACCTTTGTTTTTTTGGTCTTAAATCAGAAGTAAAGGGCCCATGGGGCCTTAAACGAAATTGCCCTTCCCACCTTTTTTTTAAATATAAGAGAAGGGTCTTCCCTACTTCGTTACCGTTGCAAACCACCTGTTTACCTTGTTTTAATAAATAAATGGGGTGAACACCACTGAGTGTCTCCCCCTGTTTCTGGCTTTAAAAAAAAAGGGTCTTCCCTACTTCTTCAAAACATGATTAGGGTTCCTTACAAGAACGCAGTGCCTCCACCGACACTGCATACTGGGAGGGGTTCCATATCAGATCGCCCATATGTACGACTGCGAGGGGTACACCTGGAGTCGCCGCCTATTCTTCTATATTTGATGGGAAGAGCCCGTCTTGGGGTATCCATCACAACATCGCCTCTGGAAGAGGAGGCATTCACCGGCCCTTGGAAACACCTCTCATGGTCGGAGCTATTCGTGGGCGAACTTGGGAGCCCTCATGCGTGAGAAAGAGGTGCGCGAGACTTGGAGTTGCCGCTTCCCGGGACTTGAACTTGGGAGCCCTTTATAGAGTTATTCGCGTGCCTAGGACACATATGTGAAACCCAATTGGAGTGCGACTGGAGGCGTGGTTAGGAGGATGCACCTAGGGTTTCATCGCCTGGAAAGGAATTTGGGTCTTATCGCCGCCATGTTGGACTTCATCTCTGCCTGCTATCTTCGTGGGAGATCATCTTCTTTGCATGAATAGGGTTTTGCACCTGGAAGTCGTCAATAAACAAGATTTTAGGATTTTAGGAACCCTAACCAAATCTCGAACTTGCTGGAATCGTGTGGAATCTGCGTTGAATTAGGGTTTCAACAGAAACCCTAGAACTTTTCGGATGATGTAATCTTCAGAAGTTGCATATATACGCAGAACGAATCTGGACACCTTTTAGAAATTTGAACGGATCTTGAACATGAACAAATCATAGCCATGAACGAAATAATCTTTGAGAACAAATGCATGAACATGAACATAATAATATTCAAGAATCGATCTTCAAAAACAGAAATCCAAGAATCGAAATCGATCACGAACCATGCCGAGTTAGAGTTTCAGAATAAACCCTAGAACTCGAACTTGAACCAATCGCGAACATAAACAAAATCCTTGTGAATCGAACCTGTTCTGATACCGTGTAGAAAACGATAGCGCGGAAGCGTTTCAGAGAACAGTAGGACACCGGGATTTTTTGTGGAACCCTACTCTGTGGGGAGAGGGATGAAACCACTGGAGAAGGACTCTCAACATGTCGGATACTCTTTTATTCCTTTCTCTCAACTGTTGCAATTGGTATAGTGCTTTTATATAGCCCCACCGGTAGACCGAGTCTCATTCACAATAGATATGAGACTAAACCAGTAGATGTGGTAATTGGACCATGACGGGATCTAGTTACCTATCTATGAGATGATGCATACTCTAACATAATCCTGCCATATGATTAATCTATATAGTTACATCCTACTTGGTTCAAGCAAACACGATTGAGCTTGCATGCCAATTTTTTAATCAAGCTTTTCTGGTGAAAATCATTTTTTATTTGTAATTGATGTATTATTGATGCCAAACCTATCCACAGAGCCTGCATAGAGTTGATATTTCCTGCTGGATATTTTCTAGTAGACGCCAGTCATCATATATTATGCTTACATCATGTTGCTTTTGCATCAGAGCAACAAAATGCGTGTTGTACAAAGTTTTTTTATGCTTGTTGAAAGCTGTGGAAAGTTGTGAAATGAAAAAGTAGTATTCCTCGTAGCCATGGAGCTGTCTTATATAGGAGAAAAGCTCTAGGAAGAAATTAAATAAAGTAGACTGGAGAAATAGAAAAATATAAACAAAGACAAGGAAATATAAGTATCTTAACACTCCTCCTCAAGCTGGAGCATATATATCTATCATGCTCAGCTTGGAACAACAACAGTGAAAAGGACCCCTCGCAAGAGCCTTGGTAAACATGTCTACAATCTGATCGTCTGAAGCAACATGAGAGGTGGAAATAAGCCCCTTTTGGATCAAATCATATGTATAATGACTTCGACGTGCTTTGTTCTCTCATGGAAGGCTGGATTATTAGCTATGAACAGAGCTGCTTGATTATCACATTTGAGGTGCATCGGAAGAGGCACCTCAATAGCTAGGTTAGTCAGGATGGACTTGTCCCACATCATTTCCGTTCTCCCTTGGGCCATGGCCCTATATTTTGATTTAGCGCTGGATCGAGCAACAACTATCTGTTTCTTACTCTTCCATGAAACCAACGAGCTACCAACGAACACAGTGAAGCCTGAAATAGACTTCCTGTCCTTGGGATACCCAACATAATCCGCATCTGCACATCTAGTAACTGTGAGAGACATATCTCTTCTTAAAAGAAGACCTACACTTGGAGAAGACTTCAGATATCTCAAGATCATGCAGACTGCATCCATATGAACCTGTCTGGGTTGCTCCATAAACTGGCTGACTCTGCTCACAATAAATGATATTTCAGGCCTGGTAATAATAACATATATCAACTTCTCTACAAGCTCTCTGTACCGTCTCTTATCCACCTCCTTAGAGTCATCATCATAGAGCCTAACATTGGGATCCATCAATGTAGTGGCATGTCTGCATCCTGTCATGCATGTCTCAGCTAAATGGTCGGTAACATACTTCCTTTGCGTCATAACCATACCCTGCTGATTTCGTGCAAACTCCAAGCCAAGGAAGTAACATAGCTTGTAAAGGTCCTTGGTCATAAATTGTCGTCCAAGGAAATCCTTAGCTACCTGAATACCCTGTTCATGGCTGCCAGTAACAACAATATCATCAACATAAACCAACAACAACAATACCTCTCTGAGTTCTCTTAACAAAAAGAGAATGATCCGCAGTAGATCTGACAAAGCCATTCTGTCCAATCAACTCTGAGAGCTTCGGAAATCAAGCCCTCGGACTCTGCTTAAGGCCATATATGGCCTTGCAAAGTCGGCACACCATACTGGATTCCCCCTCAGCAGCACTTCGTGGTGGCTGCTGCATGTAAACTTCCTCCTGCAGATCTCCATACAAGAATGCATTCTTGACATATAACGGGAAAAGCAGCCAGTCACATACCACAACAACTGCCATAAGAATCCGTAGCGTGGAGTGACGTGCAACGGGAGAAAAAGTATCATGATAATCTACCCCATAGGTTTGGGTGAACGCACGGGCAACTCGTCTAGCCTTATATTTGTCCACAGTCCCATCAACTCGGTGTTTTACAGTAAACACCCACTTGCTCTGATGCATAAGAGATTTGGCGATGGCGGAAGAAAATAATAAATTTGAACGGTGGATTTCGGTGGAAGAAGTTGGAGGGGTTGAGAAGAGAAGCTCGTCGGAAAAACGAGGGGTGTTGGAGAAGAGAATCGTGAAGACCACGTGGGGAAGAAGTGGGAGAAAGAGAGAGACGAGAGAGGAGATAGAGAGATAAATCTGAATTTTTATAACAACTGAACTGACTAAAACACTAGCCTATCATCCCTTTATATAGGAGGGATGAGGTTACAAAAATAGAACTCAATTCAAATTCAAACTAATTATCCTAATTTGACTCTAATCGACTAACTACCTAATTTTGAAATTCAAATTAAAACTAACGACTTTTGAGATCACATGCGATCCCTTTTATTTGACTAAAAAATCACGACGACTCAAAATAAACGTAAATAAAATTACGGATAAAAATTAAGTAAATGCAGCCCTATATTTCCATTTCACGCTGCATCAATTCTCCTCCGCTTGAAAAATTCGTCTCCCGACGAATTGCTGGATCTGCAGGCTTGGAGGTTGATAAATTCGAATCAGCGTCCTCGATCATCCCATGGAAGAACTGGTGTGGAGCGAATGGCGGGATCCATGCGTGTGGGATGCGAGTATTGGCGACGTGGACTTCGTGACGGAACAGCTGGTGTGGTGCATATGCGGGCTCCCATCCGGGTTTCATCCCTTTGACATGACGCTCGAAGAACTGATGGGGCATCTTCATGACGATCAACCCGGCCTGTGGAGAGTCCATAGCAAAGCAATAGCACAAGGAGAGTAGAGGGGGAGATGTGTCCAATGAATGAAGCCATGGGGCCTTTAAATAGGTGAAACCCATGGTCCTAATCCTAATAGGATAAGGAAGCCTCCCAAATTTCCTTCTTTCAGCACTCCCCTTTAAATATTTCTGCAACTGGGGGGTGAGTTGCAATTTTCGTACCCCTTCAACTAAACAAATCTTGTAAGAGGGGCTTTTGAATTTCCCCTTTGAATAAAAACCTTTGCATGGGGGAACCTTCATGTAATTTTCCCAACTTAACTTCAAATCGCACATTTTATGGGATTCGACTCCCGTGGATAAGGAGCCCCCTGTTAGGGTTTCATCTCTTCTCACAAAGAGGCGACGGAAGAAGCTGTGATGGCCACGCCATCTGCATGTTCGACGGCAGACATCTGGGATGGGAGGCATCGTGCGGTGGCGCCATATGCAGGGGAAACTTGCGCGATGGAGGGGGGAGGGGAGGGTTGCGGGTTGGCGATGCGTGCTGGAGAGAGGGGCAAGGGGGTTGCGGGCCGAGGGTGATGCGAGTCGTTTGACTCGTTTCTCAAGGTGTAGCATTGCGGTCGGGGCTAGCGAGGGTCGCCATGGAGGTGGGGCTGCGGTAGCGGCGCAAAAGTGTCATGCGGGTGGGCCATGGTGGTGGGGCAAAGCGGGCTGCTGTGGAAGGGAATGGGACAGGGGGGTCGGGGTTTCGGGGTTGGGTTGCGGGGGAGGTAGCAGGGTAGTTTGGAGGATGGCAGGGGCCGACAACTTGGCCATTGGGGGTTTCGGCGGTGGTGACAGGGCAAGGAAACTCGCGAGGGTGGCGGGAAGGGCCGCTGGAGTTGCGGGGTGGGCCGCTGGGATTACGGGAGAGGGTGATTGCGGCGGTGGTGGGTTTGTGGCTGGGTTTGCGGGTGTCGTAACAAGGTGTACGGGTGCCGCGGGTGGGGTTGCAGGTGCAGCGGGTTCTGGGGTTGCAGGTGCAGCGGGCTCTGGGGTTGCGAGGGTGGTGGAGGATATCTGTGAGAGGGTTGCGGATGGGGCGTAGGTCGATTCCGACGGTTTTTGCGAATCTGAAAATACCTGGACAACAAGGGAATCGGCTTTTTTTTCTTCCGGAACGGACTGGACAGCGAATAATTCATTGGCGACGGCCTCTTTTTCCTCTGCAATAGGCTGGACAACGAACACATCATTATCGACGGCGAGTTTTTCTTCGTCACAAATCTTGACAGAGGCTTTGGTAATGGGAGATTTTGATAGGCCACACATCGTCTCGAAATTAGCCATCATCTCTCGCCATTCGGACTGGAAATCTCGACATTTGGCCTGGTATTCTTGACATTTGGACTGGAAATCACGCCGTGTGTCCATCTCCTTGTTGTAAGCTTCCTCGGCTCGTCGTTTCCGCTCCGACGAATAATGGTGTTTCGTCGCATGTCGGCGCGAATGTCTGGACGGATCGTCAGATCGTGAGGACGATCTGTAGGCCATGCTCTGATACCAATTGATGCAGAAGAGATTTGGCGACGGCGGAAGAAAATAATAAATTTGAACGGTGGATTTCGATAGAAGAAGTTGGAGGGGTTGAGAAGAGAAGCTCGTCGGAAAAACAAGGGGTGTTGGAGAAGAGAATCGTGAAGACCACGCGGGGAAGAAGTGGGAGAAAGAGAGAGACGAGAGAGGAGATAGATAGATAAATCTCAATTTTTATAACAACTGAAATGACTAAAACACTAGCCTATCATCCCTTTATATAGGAGGGATGAGGTTACAAAAATAGAACTCAATTCAAATTCATCTAATTATCCTAATTTGACTCTAACCGACTAACTACCTAATTTTGAAATTCAAATTAAAACTAACGACTTTTGAGATCACATGCGATCCCTTTTATTTGACTAAAATCACGACGACTCAAAATAAACGTAAATAAAATTACGGATAAAAATTAAGTAAATGCAGCACTATATTTCCATTTCACGCTGCATCAATTCTCCTCTGCTTGAAAAATTCGTCTCCCGACGAATTGCTGGATCTGCAGGCTTGGAGGTTGATAAATTCGAATCAGCGTCCTCGATCATCCCATGGAAGAACTGGTGTGGAGCGAATGGCGGGATCCGTGCGTGTGGGATGCGAGTGTTGGCGATGTGGACTTCGTGACGGAAGAGCTGGTGTGGCTCATATGCGGGCTCCCATCCAGGTTTCATCCCTTTGACATGGTGCTCGAAGAACTGATGGGGCATCTTAATGACGATCAACTCGGCCTGTGGAGAGTCCATAGCAAAGCAATAGCACAAGGAGAGTAGAGGGGGAGATGTGTCCAATGAATGAAGCCATGGGACCTTTAAATAGGTGAAACCCATGGTCCTAATCCTAATAGAATAAGGAAGCTTCCCAAATTTCCTTCTTTCAGCACTCCCCTTTAAATATTTCTGCAACTGGGGGGTGAGTTGCAATTTTCGTACCCCTTCAATTAAACAAATCTTGTAAGAGGGGCTTTTGAATTTCCCCTTTGAATAAAAACCTTTGCATGGGGGAACCTTCATGTAATTTTCCCAACTTAACTTCCAATCCCACATTTTATGGGATTCAGACTCCCGTGGATAAGGAGCCCCTTGTTAGGGTTTCATCTCTTCTCACAA
The DNA here is from genome assembly GCA_037367405.1 of Ottelia alismoides. Lineage (NCBI taxonomy): Eukaryota > Viridiplantae > Streptophyta > Magnoliopsida > Alismatales > Hydrocharitaceae > Ottelia > Ottelia alismoides. The sequence continues at coordinate 327,696 of JAZKJV010009714.1, forward strand.
AGAGGCGGCGGAAGAAGCTGTGATGGCCACACCATCTGCATGTTCGACGGCGGACATCCGGGATGGGAGGCATCGGGCGGTGGCGCCATATGCAGGGGAAACTTGAGCGATGGAGGGGGAGGGGATGGTTGCGGGTTGGGCGATGCGTGCTGGAGAGAGGGGCGAGGGGGGTTGCGGGCCGAGGGCGATGCGGGTCGGTTCCCAGGGTGCAACATTGCGGTCGGGGCTAGCGAGGGTCGCCATGGAGGTGGGGCTGCGGTAGCGGCGCAAAAGTGTCGTGCGGGTGGGCCATGATGGTGGGGTAAAGCGGGCTGTTGTGGAAGGGAATGGGACAGGGGGGTTTCGGGGTTGGGTTGCGGGGGAGGTAGCAGGGTAGTTTGCAGTATGGCAGGGGCCGGCAACTTAGCCATTGGGGGTTTCAGCGATGGTGACGGGGCATGGAAACTCGCGAGGGTGGCAGGAAGGGCCGCTGGAGTTGCGTGGTGGGCCGCTGGGATTACGGGAGAGGGTGATTGCGGCGGTGGTGGGTTTATGGTTGGGTTTGCGGGTGTCGTAACAAGGTGTACGGGTGCCGCTGGTGGGGTTGCAGGTGCAGCGGGTTCTGGGGTTGCAGGTGCAGCGGGCTCTGGGGTTACGAGGGTGGTGGAGGAGGTATGTGAGAGGGCTGCGGATGGGGCGTAGGTCGATTCCGGCGGTTTTTGCGAATCTGAAAATACCTGGATAGCATGGGAATCGGCTTTTTTTTCTTTCGGAATGGGCTGGACAGCGAATAATTCATTGGCGACGGCCTCTTTTTCATCTGGAATAGGCTGGACAGCGAACACATCATTATCGACAGCGAGTTTTTGTTCGTCACAAATCTGGACAACGGCTTTGGTAGTGGGAGATTTTGATAGGCCGCACATCGTCTCGAAATTAGCCATCATCTCTCGCTATTCGGACTGGAAATCTCGACATTTGGCATGGTAATCTTGACATTTGGACTGGAAATCACGCCGTGCGTCCATCTCCTTGTTGTAAGCTTCCTCGGCTCATCGTTTCCGCTCCGACGAATGATGGTGTTTCGTCGCATGTCGGTACGAATGTCTGGACGGATCGTTAGATCGTGAGGACAATATGTAGGCCATGCTCTGATACCAATTGATGCAGAAGAGATTTGGCGACGGCGGAAGAAAATAATAAATTTGAACGGTGGATTTCGGTGGAAGAAGTTGGAGGGGTTGAGAAGAGAAGCTCGTCGGAAAAACGAGGGGTGTTGGAGAAGAGAATCGTGAAGACCACGCGGGGAAGAAGTGGGAGAAAGAGAGAGACGAGAGAGGAGATAGAGAGATAAATCTCAATTTTTATAACAACTGAACTGACTAAAACACTAGCCTATCATCCCTTTATATAGGAGGGATGAGGTTACAAAAATAGAACTCAATTCTAATTCAAACTAATTATCCTAATTTGACTCTAACCGACTAACTACCTAATTTTGAAATTCAAATTAAAACTAACGACTTTTGAGATCACATGCGATCCCTTTTATTTGACTAAAATTACGATGACTCAAAATAAACGTAAATAAAATTACGGATACAAATTAAGTAAATGCAGCCCTATATTTCCATTTCACGCTGCATCAATTCTCCTCCGCTTGAAAAATTCGTCTCCCGACGAATTGCTGGATCTGCAGGCTTGGAGGTTGATAAATTCGAATTAGCGTCCTCGATCATCCCATGGAAGAACTGGTGTGGAGCGAATGGCGGGATCCATGCGTGTGGGATGCGAGTGTTGGCGACGTGGACTTCGTGACGGAAGAGCAGGTGTGGCGCATATGCGGACTCCCATCCGGGTTTCATCCATTTGACATGGTGCTCGAAGAACTGATGGGGCATCTTCATGACGATCAACTCGGCCTGTGGAGAGACCATAACAAAGCAATAGCACAATGAGAGTAGAGGGGGAGATGTGTCCAATGAATGAAGCCATGGGGCCTTTAAATAGGTGAAACCCATGGTTCTAATCCTAATAGGATAAGGAAGCCTCCCAAATTTCCTTCTTTCAGCACTCCCCTTTAAATATTTCTGCAACTGGGGGGTGAGTTGCAATTTTCGTACCCCTTCAATTAAACAAATCTTGTAAGAGGCGCTTTTGAATTTCCCCTTTGAATAAAAACCTTTGCATGGGGGAACCTTTATATAATTTTCCCAACTTAACTTCCAATCCCACATTTTATGGATTCGACTCCCGTGGATAAGGAGCCCCCTGTTAGGGTTTCATCTCTTCTCACAAAGAGGCGGCGGAAGGAGCTGTGGTGGCCACGCCATCTGCCTGTTCGACGGTGGACATCTGGGATGGGAGGCATCGGGCGGTGGCGCCATATGCAGGGGAAACTTGCGCGATGGAGGGGGGATGGGAGGGTTGCGGGTTGGGCGATGCGTGCTGGAGAGAGGGGCGAGGCGGGTTGCGAGCCGAGGGCGATGCGGGTCGGTTCCCAGGGTGCAACATTGCGGTCGGGGCTAGCGAGGGTCGCCATGGAGGTGGGGCCGCGGTAGCGGCGCAAAAGTGTCGTGCGGGTGGGCCATGGTGGTGGGGCAAAGCGGGCTGCTGTGGAAGGGAATGGGGCAGGGGGGGTTGGGATTTCAGAGTTGGGTTGCGGGGGAGGTAACAGGGTAGTTTGGAGGATGGCAGGGGCCGACAACTTGGCCATTGGGGGTTTCGGCGGTGGTGACGGGGAAGGGAAACTCACGAGGGTGGCGGGAAGGGCCGCTGGAGTTGCGGGGTGGGCCGCTGGGATTACGGGAGAGGGTGATTGCGGCTGTGGTGGGTTTGTGGCTGGGTTTGCGGGTGTCGTAACAAGGTGTACGGGTGCCGCGGGTGGGGTTGCAGGTGCACCGGGTTCTGGGGTTGCAGGTGCAGCGGGCTCTGGGGTTGCGAGGGTGGTGGAGGAGGTCTGTGAGAGGGTTGCGGATGGGGCGTAGGTCGATTCCGACGGTTTTTGCGAATCTGAAAATACCTGGATAGCAAGGGAATCCGATTTTTTTTCTTCCGGAACGGACTGGACAGCGAATAATTAATTGGCGACGGCCTCTTTTTCCTATGGAATAGACTGGACAACGAACACATCATTATCGACGGCGAGTTTTTCTTCGTCACATATCTGGACAACGGCTTTGGTAGTGGGAGATTTTGATAGGCCGCACATCGTCTCGAAATTAGCCATCATCTCTCGCCATTCGGACTGGAAATCTCGACATTTGGCCTGGTAATCTTGACATTTGGATTGGAAATCACGCCGTGCGTCCATCTCCTTGTTGTAAGCTTCCTCGGCTCGTCGTTTCCGCTCCGACGAATGATGGTGTTTCGTCGCATGTCGGCGCGAATGTCTGGACGGATCGTCAGATCGTGAGGACGATCTGTAGGCCATGCTATGATACCAATTGATGCAGAAGAGATTTGGCGACGACGGAAGAAAATAATAAATTTGAACGGTGGATTTCGGTGGAAGAAGTTGGAGGGGTTGAGAAGAGAAGCTCGTCGGAAAAGCGAGGGGTGTTGGAGAAGAGAATCGTGAAGACCACGCGTGGAAGAAGTGGGAGAAAGAGAGAGACGAGAGAGGAGATAGAGAGATAAATCTCAATTTTTATAACAACTGAAATGACTAAAACACTAGCCTATCATCCCTTTATATAAGAGGGATGATGTTACAAAAATAGATTTCAATTCAAATTCAAAATAGTTATCCTAATTTGGCTCTAACCGACTAAATACCTAATTTTGAAATTCAAATTAAAACTAACGACTTTTGAGATCACAGGCGATCCCTTTTATTTGACTAAAATTACGACGACTCAAAATAAACGTAAATAAAATTACGGATAAAAATTAAGTAAATGCAACCCTATATTTCCATTTCACGCTGCATCATGCTGCCAACCACATTCGCACCTGGAGGAGTCTGTACAACACTTTATGTACCTCGAGACTGTAAAGCTGCCATCTACTCTTCCATGGCCGGACGTCACGGACTACTCTGCAATGCCTCCTGATAGGACCGTGGTATCTCCACGGCAGACAATCCCACAACAAACCTCTGAAAATTTTCGGACAGACGTTCTAAGGAAACATGGGAAGCAAGAGGATGCATAGTACATGCCCGCCTCTGCCTCAGTAAAGCAATATGTACATCTAGATCCTCAACACTCACAGAAAATGTATCATCCAAGACATCCTGCACCTCAAGCTGCACATGCAAATCACCCGTGCCGTTAGAAGAACTCATATGCTTAGAACGTACACAGGGTATGCTGGATGATGGAGGAGGCACATGAGCATGTAGTCGACACTGGTAAATCTGTGGAAAGAAAGTAGGTTGCTGCGGAGGCGGTGGTGGTGGTAGTGGCGGCGGCGGTGGTGATGATGATGGTGTAGTGGAGAACGGATATAGAGGCATATAGACCTCCTCTCCATCTTCTGAAGAAATGAACTTGTCACATGTAGGAGAAAAATACATAATGGACTCAAAGAAGGTGTGACTTCTGCACTCACGTTGTACCTTTGTCAAACATGGTCGAAGCAATGGTATCCCTTTTGGGTCTTGGAATACCTAACAAACACACATTTGACAGCTCTGGGAGAGAGCTTGTCAAGACCAGGAGACATCTGATGAACAAAAGCCACATAACCGAGAACACGAGGCATAAGAGAGGATCCGTTTCGGAAAACACAATCAAGAACGGGATCTTCTCCCCCCAGAACTAAAGAAAGCATACGATTTGCCAGGTAAAAAGTAGTTAGAACCGCATCCTCCCAGTACGGATGAGGAGCACGGATCTGAATCAAAAGAGTCCTGGTAACATCCAAAAGATGGTGGTATTTTCGTTCAGCCACCCCATTCTGTTGGGAAGTATACACACAAGATGTCTGATGCACACTACCAAGGGACTTAAGAAATTGGGAAAGCTGAGTACTGCAGAATTCTAAAGCATTATCTGAACGTATGAACTTGACTTTTGCTGAAAAACATGTTCTTTATTTCATTAATAAAGTACTGGATAACAGGACCAGCATCAGACTTGTTCTTAAGAAGAAAAACCCAAGACAATCTTGGAAACTCATCAACTGCAACAAGATAAAACATGTGTCCCTGATGATCTGGGACACGATTGGGATCTGAAATATCAAAATGAATTAACTCAAACAGATTATGACTACTCTGACCCCGACGACTCTTGAAGGTGGACCGATGATGCTTCCCAAGCTGGCTGGCCTCGTACTGAAAGGTAGAGCGAGGAGAAATCTGTGGAAGAACATAGCACAACTTTTGCAGAGGAAGATGATCGAATTGAAGATACCATATATAGGGAGAAACATACCCAATGCGAAGAGAAGAGACACCAGCATAAGAAGATTGCACCAGTCTGTAGAGACCCTTTTGCTCGCGGCCAGAATCAATCACCCTGCCTGTGAGAATGTCCTGAAACACAAGAGCAGATGGATCAAATATGGCACGACAATGTAAATCTTTGGTGATTTGACTAATTGATAGTAAATTCATACAAAATTCAGGAGTGTAAAGAACATTCTGAAGTCGCATTGCGGGAGACAACTGTACCTTCCCCTGACCAGTGATTGGAGAGTGTGTCCCATCTGCTATCACAACATATCGTCCATGCTGAGTCGGACGTAAATCACTAAACTGACCTCTGTCACCACAGAGATGATGGGATGCTCCTGAATCCGTGATCCATTTTGACAAATCTGCCCTGTAACGACTAGTAAAGGCATATGCTGTACCTGATGTGGATGCTGATGCTGAGGCAGCTACCTCTGAGGATTCTGAAGGGGAACTGGTTGACCCAAGAGTAGGCATGATATCCCTAAGTCGCGCCACAAGTTCGTTTAATCTCTGATCAACAACCGGTGTTGGACTCCAAACCTGTTGGGTTTGTTCTGCAACCCGAGCTGAAGCAGGAACTCCATGCATAGAATAATAAGTTTCCTCAGAATAGCCTAGCTTGTGGCAGTAGGTGCATGACTGATGGGTTCGACTACCCCCTCCTCTGCCACGACTAGGGCCCCCCTTACCACGATATGGTGTAGGGCTTCCCCTACCACGAGATGCAGCCATAGCTGAAGATGTCTGAGTCTGCAAGGTACCACCGAAGGATAGAGATAACCTACTCAATATGCGACTTGCCTCCTCCATTGGAGGTATGGTAGCATCAGTAAGAATCTGGGCTCGAGCAGCGTCATACTCATAATTAAGAGCTGCTAGAAAGACCCCGGTCATCACAGAATCTCTGTATGCCTTGAGCTGCTCTGGCATAGCAGTCAAGGGAATGTAACCATGTAACTTCTCAAATATACCCCGCAAAGAAGTGTAGAGGGTATGAAGGGGGCGACCATTCTACTTCGATGTGAAGATATCATGCTGGTGCTGAAGTATCTTCGACTCATTCTTAACTGGAAAGTATGTAGCGGTGAGAATGTCCCACATAGCTTTTGTAGTAGGTTGACTTAGAATATCATTAGCTATCTTTGGTGACAATCCTTGATAGCCACACACGTGCATAAGCATTATCTGCCTCCCATGAGGCATTTATCCCAGTCCTGTCACTTGGCTCCTCCATTGTGAGGATATGCTTCTTGCCATTGCATTGCATTGCATTAAACTCATGAACTACATAGCCCGCCATTCATAGTTTGTCCCACCCATCTTGATTATGGGTGCTGGACCTTTGAAGGCACCCATGGATGGAACGTTAGCCTTGTTGTTGGACATGATGACAACCATCTCCACGACTGGGTTATCAACAAGAAGAACTTGTGCCTACACTAACGTACGAGAAGATGATTGTGGGTGTAGACTCATACCACAACCTTTTCCATTCTTTGGAGACGCCTTTGGGTAACTAGGGTGTTTTAGATAATCACATCACACCCTAGAAATCCAAGAACGAGACCGTAGTGGCGCTGCATGGGACACACAACACAACGCGGGACGACAAGGCAAACCACACGACACGACACGTTTGGGCCGCACGGTGCGAGAGGCGCGACTAGGCGATTGCGCGGTGGGGCCGCACGATGCGGGAGGTGCTTCTGGGCGGTAGGACTGCACACTGCGACTGGGCTACATGACACAGAGGATGTGGCTAGGCAGCGGGGTTAGCCGCACAACGTGGTGAGGCTGGTTGTACAACGCAGGAGTCGCGGCTGCACGGGTGCGCGATTGCGTGCTAGGGCTTTTGGTGGGGCGATGCTCTAGGGCACCAGCTCCGGTCTAGGACCGTTGCTCTGATACCATGTGTAAAGTTATTAAATGAAAAAGTAGTATTCCTCGTAGCCCTAGAGCTCTCTTATATAGGAGAAAAGCTCTACGGATAAATTACATAAAGTATACATGATAAATAGAAAAATATAAATAAAGACAGTATCTTAACAAAAACTATTAATAATTTGTTAGAGAAACATGAAGATTGGTCTTGATCTTAAGTTAATTGAGTTCTTGGTTTGTATAATGACAGATTATTTGAGGACATTTCATGATTTGATTTGGAGCCTTGGTACAATTATAAAGATCGACTTTGTGCGATGAAGAGGGTAACATGTTCAACTTACGGAAACAACCATTTGTTATATACCATAACGTAGCTTTCCTAAAAAAATCGTAACAGAGCTACATAAATATTGTTGGAGTATTTGGTTATGCGCCTATTGAGTTGTAGCCATCCAATTGTTTAGTCCCACATTGTCCAGCGGTGGGACTTGGAGGCTCTGTGGAGGCTATATAAAGAGCCCCAGGCCTCCTATAACAGATGAGAAAAGTGCAATGCATAACACGCCCCTTTGAGGGATTCTCCCGTGGTTTCATCTCGCTCTTCACGGAGTAGGGTTCCACGTTAAATCCCACTGTTCTTATTTTCTTTGTTCTTCTTCCATGTTTTCGCTTCCGCTTCCTATTTTCTAACATGGTATCAGAGCGGGTCGATTCTCGGAGTTTTTTTTAATTATATTTTCTTTATGTTCAAGATTCGGTTCTAGGGTTTCTGTTCAAACCCTAATATTTCTTTCATGATTGTTGAAGGTTTAGTATCGTTAATGTTTACACAAGTTCAAGAAATTGGAGGGTTCGTTCTGGAACCCTAGATTCAGTTCAGATCTATATATCCAGTATGCACCGCGCGGCATCACGCAACTCGCGCCTCCAAGCCGCAAGATGCTTTCTCCAGGCGATCTCGATTCTCCAGGCATGCCGTACCAGGCGGCACCACCTTCAAGACGTCTCCAGCCATACTCCACATCGTCTTCGAATCGCCTCCAGATCGGTATGAAATCTCCGATCAATGATACTCCAGCCGCAGCCTCCGTAGCCGCATCCTTCTGACGGCGCATATCGCACATGCCCAGTACAACAGATCGCACAGGCCCAGAACCTGCTCCAGGCACAAAGCCGCACATCCTTCTTGCGGCGCAGATCTCGTGCAACCCCTCCTTTCCAGTGAACCTCACAAGCGGATCTACTCCAACATCGCGCTTCTCCTCGTCGATTTTTCAGATCCAGGAGCATCTCTCCAGACTCCATGCGGTGCCTCAGCTCCAGGAGCATCTCCCCAGACTCCCGCAGGCGCCTCAGACTCCATGCGACGATCCTTCTCCGCGCGCGCACGCCTAGCAGCGGCTCCCCGCCGTTCGACCCTCCAATGTCGCGCGCGCACCCCAGGCGGTTCCCTCTCCTTGCGCATGCGGCTTTCCCTCATCGCCCTTGCTTCTCCTCCCGCGAGCCAGGCGCGAGCCCTAGCAGACTCCAGATCCTTCACGGCGCCCGCGCGGGCCCATCCCAGCACATGCCCCAGGCGGTGCTCCAGGCGCCCAGGCACATGCGTTTTTCATCGGCGATCCCTCACGGCCCTGACAGGCAGTGTTACAGGTGGCACACTCTTCAATCCCAGCGAGCGGCGCCGCCTTCGAGCAACAGAGGCCCCCATTGGGGCGACGCCCATTCGAAGGGGGTTCCTGGGAACCCAGGGGGCGGCGGGGGGCTTTTAAAAAAATAGAGAAAGGGAGCATTCCTGTTGGAAACCCTAAGAAGGGTGGCTGATTTTTTAGCCCTAGTGGGCCACGAGTATAGGCCTTTGGACTGTGTGGTGTTTTATTTAAAGAGAGAGAGAGAGTGAGAGCGCTCCGCAGTTTTGTAAAAAGAGAGAGAGAGAAAGACGCTGAAATATTGGGCCTGCTTTGGGCCAACAAGTTCGTTTAAAAAAAAAGGCGCGTACAAAAAAAAGCCGTACTCAAAATTTTCAAAAAAAAGGAAGAAAAGCGGAAGAAAAATTGTGAAACGGCTTAAAAAATGTAACGGCTTATATATATATATATTTTAAAAGCCGCAAGATTTTTTTTCAGAATGGTTTATTTTCTCCCCATATTTATGTATTACATTGTCTTCTCCCAACTTGATCGACGATTATCATTCCGACCAGTATGGGAGAAAGGGGGAGTATATGTGTAGAGTCATAGGTCCGAGTCAGATCCTGATTTTCCAGACTCCAGATTACAAACCAAGTCAGATTTCCAGACTCTACAGTTTTCAGACGAAGATTTTCCATGCGCAATTCCAGACTCGACGTTTAGATTCCGAGTCCCAGTTTGATGCGCAGATTCAGACTCGACATTCAGATTGGTCAGAGTCCAAGTTTGAGGCACTCCATGATGAGGCCCATTTTCGAGTTCTCCAGAGAGAAACTCAGTTTCAGACACGCACGAGTTTGCGGTCATTTTCAGATGAGCACATGTTTGCCATCTTTTGTTATGGTCCCCATCTTTTCTTATTGTTTTCGGCCAGAGTTTTCATGTGAGCCATAGGGACTCCAGAGTAGAGGACCATTCCCTATGCCATGTTGGCAAGGGTTTTCATGTGGTATCATAGGGACACCAGAGCAGTGTACCATTCTCTGAGCCAGATGGGAGAGACCCAGTTCTCCGAAGAGGAGACTATTTTCAGACTCCATTCTCCAGCGACCGTGGACTCCGACAAGGATTGCACAGCCACGACCTTTTCAGTTCGGCCCCTTTTCAGAGATGAAGCATTTGTCCACATTATTGTGGAGGGCTAGAGTACTCCGACGAGGAGGCTCATTATCAGTTGCAGTGACTCTGACATGCGCAGTACAAAGCACATGCTCTCCGACGAGGAGATTCAGCAGACTCACACTCCATCTCGTTCGTCCTCATCACCTGCACGGCATGAGAAGCAACGTCCTCGACTGCTGCAATGTGCGCATTGGGTTGATATTGTCCGTAGTGTCCTGTAGCGTTGAGTTGAGTTTCTTTCTGTTTGTCCAAGCTGAGCATTACATGCTCCAGCTTGAGGGGGAGTGTTGGAGTATTTGGTTATGCGCCTATTGAGTTGTAGATGGGTAAATGGATACCTTCAGGATCCATTTACCCCATCCAAGTGTTTAGTCCCACATTGTCCAGCGGTGGGACTTGGAGGCTCTGTAGAGGCTATATAAAGAGTCCCATGCCTCCTGTAACAAATGAGAAAAGTGCAATGCATAACACGTCCCTTTGAGGGCTTCTCCCGTGGTTTCATCCCGCTCCTCACGGAGTAGGGTTCCACGTTAAATCCCGCTGTTCTTATTTTCTTTATTCTTCTTCTATGTGTTCGCTTCCGCATCCTATTTTCTAACAAATATATTCAAATTGGTTCAATGTTTGTTCAGTCCTGCACATAGCCGGAGCTTTATCCTTTTAAGCTCTTAATATCAGCCGGAGCTTTATCCTTTTAGGCTGTTTATATCTTTTTAGCTTCCACATTTAAGGAGATTTGAGCAGATTTTATACGCTATATATCTGCACATTTAAAAATGATGGATTGTCCAAAAGGAAAATATACATCAGCAAGTAATTCTCTTGACGAGTATTTTCCCTTGTCTGATATTCTTAGCATGTCCCGTTTACAGATCTCTCAATAGTCGAGTTATTCTTTCAATTCTCTATATGATAGTGATAATGAAGGATATATACTATATTCCCTTTTCCTGATTTATCGTCATGCTTTCAGAAGAAAAATCATAGGCTTAGATGATCTTCTCACTGATCATTACAAGGAAGGAATTTTGTTCAAGGAAAATGATGGTGAAAATGCTTGGAGCAATAAGATTTGTACGTCCGATGATGACGATGACAAAATGCAAAATAACAAAGAAAGAGAGCTATCCAAATTTGTGGAGAGTTGTCATAAAAAAGTTAGTAATGCAACATATATTAAAGACTGACATTGACTTGATTTTATTATTTATCACCTTTTGGCTAAATGGCATTTCCAGGTTCATGAAATGGCCACAGAAGATGACATCCCTTCATGGGGATTACAAGTTTTTGGACACCAGGTCTCTGCAATAGTGCTTTTCTCATTATTCCGCAGGATGCTATTTAATATTCTTATCGATGGTTGTTGTAAATGAATTTGTTAATGTCTCCTGTTTCCCTACAGAAGTCATTTCCAGATATAGCGTCTCCTGATTCAAAGAGCTGCAAACTACAATTCTTCCCTGCAGACATGACGAATTTAACCAATGAGATGGATATTGAAGGTTATTACTGTTTGGATGCAATTTTCAGCTGACCAATTAATAAAGTTTGCTGTGAGTAGTATTATTAGCAGGGAAGTCCTTGGGCATGGATTCGCTTTTCCATGTTAGATATGGGCTTATTTTCTATTTATGTTTTAGTCTGTGTTTTAGTCATCATGTTATGTGGAAACTCTTTTGTTTCTTTCTCCTTTCAATTTGAATTTTATTCAAGCGAATATAATTTTTGGACGAAGTAAATTTTTTGTCTAATCTTAACGATCAGATGAACGGCAGTTTGACATGTGTTGAAGTATAATAAGCACAATAATCATCATAAAACAAAAACAAAATAATTCATGGTCAAGATGACCACCCTATCCCACGAGAGAAAGGACTTATTAGTGGCATCGGATCTTCATAAATTCTTCTCAAAGAATGTGGATTTATATATTGACCCACCAAGATGTTAACTTCTTTGAGTAAAAAAAATCACCCATTTAATTGTATACATTTTTTTATTTGAGAAGAAAAAAGGGGGGTGAAGCCCCAAGCAGAGGCCCACCACACCAAAAAAATATTACATCGCCACAAGAAATCGTTACATCGAACTAGATATTCCAAGAAGTACAAAGTGCTCGACCGTGTTCAATTACATTTTCCGAGTAAAACACACGTCCCCCAAAATGACGCCATTCCTGCCGCACTAGATCGCACACAGAAGTGCAAAAGGGAAAGTACTGTCCTCATGACCATACCCACAGACGGATTTAATGTCTCCAAAATTCGCTACAATCCTGACCATCAAGCCACGGATGGCTGGCCCTGCTCCACAACTGGGTCGAAGAGTGACACGTGAAGAACATGTGATCCATATCCTCGGGCGCCACACCGCATCTAACACAGTCGCCAACAACCGCTCCCAGCAGGTGGCCCTGCCGCACCTGCGTGAGAATCCGACCCAGCCGAACCAACCAGAGAAAGATCTCTATATGGTTCGGGATCTTGCTCTTCCAGATCAACCTAGTATCCACGACGACCTCCTCATCCACCTCCTCCTCGCCCTCCACCAAGAAACATTAAGCCCTTTTCACCGAGAATTTCCCATCATCCCAAGTCAGGTGATCTCTGCCAGACACCCCCTCCTCCGAGCCAGATCCGACCGAAGTGGAAGGAAGTCCTCCACTCTCTAATCAGATAGAACCGATATGGAAGAAGGAGACCACGAGCCATGCATCCAAACCTGCTGCGCCTTAACATCCCTGTTACTGGCCAACTACATTAGACAAGGCTAACACTCGCCTAGTGCCCCATCACCTGCCTAGTCATCACTCCAAAACCAGAATCCCTCCATCCCCAAGCATCGACCGCAACTTTGGGGCCAGCTTGTAAATACCTTCGTGACCCCTCTCCACAAAGAAGATGGCAACCTGCCCGTGGTGGGCGCCATCAACAAAGAAACCCCTTAAATCCTTTTCAACAGCCCCATTTCGCCATGAAGGCCTTATTCAACTCTCCAATCCGAAGTACTCCCAAACCTCCCTTCTTTTTAGATGACGACACCTTCCCTAATCCACTAAATGGACCCCCTCCTCTCCTGCCTCCCATCGAACCAAAAGAATCGTTTCATTAAACTCTCGATCCTCATGTGAACGACCGCCGATCGACCTTGTAGAACAGAAAAACATACGAATTGCCGACAACACATGCTTTAAAAGAACAAGCTTCACACCTCTCGATAGCATCGTGGCCTTCCACCCACCCTGCCAACATCCCCTCCAACCTTGTAAGCATCGCTCTCCAATCTCGAACCTACGACCTCCCCGCAACCAGTGGCATGCCCAGGTACGAGATCAACAAATCATCTCGCGGGCACCCCAATGATTCAGATGCTCTTTGAACCTCCAAGTCCGAGAGGCCAAAAGGAACAAACATCGATTTCTCTCCATTTATCTGAAGGCCTGATATGTCACCAAAAACATCCATAATGCTAGATACCTTGCGCATTTTTTCCTCCTCCTCCCTCATGAACATCACTGTATCATCCGCATATTGCGAGAGCGATATGGAAACATCGTCCCTCCTAAAACCCGGGAACCACCCACCCGCTGACGCTCTCTTCATCAACACAGCCAACGCATCTGCCACGATAACGAATAAAAGCGGCGCAAACGGGTAGCCCTACCTGAATCCCCTTTGTGCCTGAAAGAAACCCTCCTCGGTCTGCCATTCACCAACACGATAAGGGAAGCCGTAGTAATGCACCGCTTCACCCAAGCAATCCACTGCTCAGGAAATCCCCTCTTCTCCAGAGATGCTTACAAGAATCTCCAATCCATACAGTCGTACGCCTTCGAGTAATCCACCTTCCACAACACCCCTTTCTCCTTGCTCATTTTCCATTCCGTCCAAAACAAGCTCTAATTTTACATCTCTACATCTCTACATCTCATGTCAGCTCAGGGGACCAGACGATAAACATCTTTACCAAAGCTCTACTTAGAGGCCTCTTCCAGAAGTGTTCATCCAAGCTGAGCATGATAGATATCTATGCACTATCTTGAGGGGGATTGTCGAGATATATTCTATATTTCTGTACCTTATATATATTTCTGTTCTTCTTCTACACCATATAATTTTCCCATAGGTCTCTCCCTATATAAGAGAGCTTAGGGCTCAAGGAATAAACATTTTTTCATTTTTTCCCAACAATCGCATTGGAAGCTGGGGAAGCTGGGGCAACAGTTGGAAATCTGGAACCCAATGATCCCATGGTAACAACTGTATCATCTTCTCCCACATCTGGACCAGTCCTGCCGTTTCTGGAGATGAAGGTGCACGTTGATCATTTTGTGAAGGCCCTGGAGGGAGCAATAGTGTCTGGGCATGATGTGCATGTGCTTGAGTAGGGTTCCCGGAGATGCCAACTTCGTCGCATGATGCTTGCCTTCACCGATATTTAGGGTTCAACGATGAACCCTGTAGCATGATCATTGATTGATGACGATCTTCAAAACCAGGAAAAAGATAATTGTAAGATGAACTTGATTCATGTTTTGTGAAACCCTAGAATTCTTGAATAAATCTCAATCAAGTAGATCTCTCGAATCTTTATGAGGTAGGTCCCGACTTGGGAGGTCACATGCATTTTTCCTCAAAAAGTAGAACTCTCAAATAATTCTCAAACAAATCAGAAAATCGAAACAAATAAAAAAATGAACCCGATAACTAATCGCATGAACGACTTGCTCTGATTCCATGTTGAAAATAAAGAACGCGGAAGCAAATAAACAGAACAAGAACATAAATAAATATAAAAAGTCGACACTCTAATTTTACATGGAATCCTACTCCGTGAGGAGTGAGATGAAACCATGAGAGAGGGACTTAAAGGGTCAGATTTTCTATTTGTCGCCTTTCTCTCTGCAAAGTTGGAAAAGTCGTCGTGTCTTGCTACTATTTTAGAGGTCAAAGCTCAGGGGCCCATTAGAAGTTTATCAATGAGTACATGACGCTGCGCCGGGGCCCGATGGCTTCCCGGTATCTTTCTATAGGGATTTCTGGGATGTTGTTGCAAATGATGTCATGGAGGTCGCACTGGATTTCTGCGAGGGGAATCGTGGCTTTGATAAACTTAACAGGGCCCTTATTGTTCTTATTCCAAAGTCTAATTCGGCCAGTCGAATTGAGGACCTTCGCCCAATCTCCATTTCGAATGCGATTTATTTAATCATTGCTAAGGTTTTGGCTAGGCGGCTCACTCCACTACTTGACTCGCTCATATCGCCCTATCAGGCCGCTTTTGTTCGAGGGCGGCAAATTGCAGATTGTCATGCGGTGGTCTCGGAGATTATCGAGCAGTGGCGCAAGAATGGTTCGAAGGGGATCTTATGGAAGATCGACTTTGCGAAGGCCTACGACTCCCTTGATTGGCGCTTTCTGTGGTCCGTCCTCTCGCGAAGGGGTTTCCCTCCAATTTGGATTTCGTGGATAAGGAGATGTGTGACCACGGCTTCCCTTTCCATTCTTCTCAATGGGTGCTTGGCTGGGGGTTCTTTCCAACCTCGTAGGGGGGTTCGGCAGGGGTGTCCCCTTGCGCCCCTATTGTTTGTTTTGGCGGTTGACGTTTTGCCACGTATGATTGATGGGGTGGTCGCGGCCGGCCTTTCTCGCGGATGCTACTTTGGCGATTATCATGTTCCTGTTATACAATTTGCGGATGACACAATTTGCTTCATCGAGGGTGGTACCTCGAATGTTTCCAGTATGGCGATCACGCTTCATTTGTTCAGCGAGCTCTCGGGCCTCCAAATCAACGGGCATAAGTCCAAAGTCGTCCCCTTCTCTATGTCTCCGGCGGAGGCTGGGGAGTGCGCGCAGCTGCTGGGTTCTCCTTCCGCTACTCTCCCTTTCGATTATTTGGGCCTACCTTTGTCGGTGGGCCGCGCTCGCATACGCGACTGGCGGGTCGTTGTGGAAAAGATGGAGGCTAGGTTGGCTGGGTGGCGTGCGACCCTTCTTTCGCGCGGCGGTCGGTTAGTCTTGCTCAAATCTGTGCTATCTTCCATCCCAATCTACTTTTTCTCTGTGCGTGGGATGCCTAGGGGGGTGCGATCAAGATTGGAGAAGTGTATGCGGGGTTTCTTGTGGGGGAAGAAGGGGGGCGGAGGAAGGGGCGTGCATCTGGTGGGGTGGGAAGAGGTCACGAAGCCCAAGTGGGAGGGCGGGTTGGGCGTAAGGCGGCTCGAGTCGGTGAACGATGCCCTCATGCTCAAGTGGGCGACGAGGGTTTGGGGTAAGGAGGAGAATTTTATGTTGAATTGTTTGAGGGAGGCGGCGGGAGTTGATTTCGCTTCTGCTTTTCGTGGTGGTATCGAGGGCCAATTCTCATTCTTTTGGCGTGGGGTGGTGAACGCTCTTAACCGCAGCCGCCACTCTTTTGCTCCTAAGCTTGGTGATGGCTGTTCCTTTCGCTTTTGGGAGGATGATTGGTCTGGGAAGGGTGCCCTTCGGACACTTTACCCACGGCTTTTCGCTGTGGCGGTCGACAAGGACGTCACGGTTGCTTCTTGCTGAGATGGTGCTTCTTGGTGCCCTTCAATTGCTGATAATTTTTCGGACCAGCGGTTGGAGGACTTCTTATCTCTCTTGGCTGTACTCGATGATGCTCCCAGGCCTTCTCTTGGTCGTGACCATTTAGTGTGGAAAGATGGCTCGTTCTCTACCCGTAAGGCGTACATGGCTCTTCTACCCCGTTCTCCTGAGGCGGATGATACCTTCTTGCGGGATTGCCGATTTTTGTGGGGTCTCAAGCTCCCAGAGCGCATTAGTATATTCCTCTGGATTTTGCGCCGTGGCCGCCTGTTAACGCGTGACCGCTGTTCTTCTATGTTTCCCAATTCTTCGGCCACCTGCGGGTTTTGCGTTTTGGTGAAGGAAACTATGGATCATCTGTTCTTCCAATGTGCCTGTGTTTGTGCACTATGGGATGACTTGGGCTGGCTTAACCTGTCCTCCTTTGCCTCCTTTTGCGATAGCTTGTTCAACGCTCGGACTCGCCCTCGGGAGATCTTGCTGGAGCCTATTGCGAGGCTTTGGAGCATCTGGCTGGGAAGGAATGAAGCTATTTTCACTAGGCAGCGGTTCTACTTGGAGAATATTCGTATTTCGGCCTCGGGTTTCCTTATTGATTGGTCCTCTAGCTAGTATGATGCCTTTGTAACGGGGGTATCCTATCTTTGATACCTGTCGCTTTTTTGTTTTCTGTATTCCTGTTCGTCCTGTTCGTCGCTCCTCTCTTGTAAGTATTCCTCTTTCTTTTTCTTTAATGCATTGGGGCGAGCACCGTTGAGTGCGTCCCCCTTTTTTTGAGCCTAAAAAAATGAGTACATGAGGTGTATGGCTTCTTATATAGCCCCACAGACAGACCTGAGCCCCACTTATAGATGATGTGTGACTAAACATAAATGAGATAATACAAAGAGTTACTACCCATGCTGAGATATTTTCCTATGTGTACTTTCAAAGACTAAGAGTTACTATTTTAGAACCATCTACTCCATTGCCTTCCTCACCATTCGTCATCCCTTTAGAACTTGTTTTCTACTGACGACACAATTCATGTTTTTGTTCTGAAGGGTGATGTAGCTCAGCCAGGTGATACAGTTCAACATGATGTGCTATATAATCCCTCTAAGGATTTTATTATGCTTATTGTTTAGTGATGAGAGAGAACTGCTTAAGGTGATTTGGCCATTTATAAAGGAGGTCGACTGATCCACCAGTTGGAAGATGCGAGATTTGGGATGTCGAGTCGGTTAAGATAGGGCGAGGAAGGCACACGAATTGTTGGAAGGAGACTATCCGAAGAGATCTTAATTATTTGGATTTAAGTCCGAGAATGATCCAAAATAGATCTGAATGGAGGCAAAGAATCCATGTAATCGACCCTACTCAATATGGGAGAAGGCTTTGTTGTTGTATAGAACAATAGAGGCTCCTCTACGGAATTCTTTAGTTTCTAAGGCATGTCTCCAAACCTCAAGCTTCTCATTTACTCCATCTTTAGACTCATCAACCATCACAATATCATCAACAAACAACATACATCGAGGCATTTCATCCTGAATGTGACTAATCAACTCGTCCATAATCAAAGTAGAACGGAATGGACTCAAAGCCGAACCTTGATGCAGACGCACGGATCCCGATGTCAAAATAGTCGGTCTTCCTAATCTGGATTCTTACACAAGATGAAACCTCATTATGTATATCCTTTATAAGGTTAATATATATGATATGTACTTGTTTTTTCTCCAAAACTTTCCACTAGATGTCTTGTGGAACTGGATCATAAGCCTCCTCCAAATCAATAAAAATCATATGAGGTTCTTCCTTTGATTATAAAATCTCATTGTTTTCCTCAACAACTGGATAGCTTCAATAGCTGGACATCCTGAATTGGTTTTCTGTTATTTTGGAAACTTGTCTCAATCTTTTTTTCTTCTGATAGTTTTGTAATTGATAATCATTTCCATAATTATGAAAACAGACGTGATAACCTCAAATACTGTTGCATGCGTGCCCCAGTTTTCTCTGATGCCCAAGATTGGGCTCTTATTCACATGTTTCTTGTAGGTGATAGTTTCCTGGAGGGTTTGCTAAAAAATGGTTGGCTACTGAAGCTGGTAATTTTGTCCGGGCATGTAGAAAATTCTATAGCATCATGGGCATTTCATAAGAGTAAGCTCGTAATCGTATAGTTTTTGCTAGCAGCAAATATGCAGACATAATCTAATGAGCAATTTTCTGGGTTTTTGCACATATTTCTCAGTGATGTACTCTTCAGACGAAGATCTCCATTTATCAGCTTGTGCATTTTGGTGCAGTATTCTTTCATCTGATCAGGTTGTAGTACTATGTGCTTTTTTCTATATTTAAGTCTGAATAACTTATCCTAATTTATCTTCATATGCAGATATTTGGGCCTACTTCACAATGCAATATCTTAAACTATGCGGCAATAAAAGCTGCTCTTGAAACCTATGGATATCTATTTGGTCAGTTTAGTATCTCATCAACTACCAATCTTGTGGAACATGGTGAGCATCTAATATTAATATGACTTCTACTATACGGCACAAAAAGCCCAATAAAGTTACTAGATACTCCTAGTTAACTTTTCTTTTCTAAAAATAAAAACACCTTTTTCTTCTTTAATGTGTTAATTGTAGAGATAGTTCTTATTACTATTATCTCTTTATGTATCTTGTTGTTATTTCTTTGTCTTTTATAGACCACTGTGTAATTTACCCTTTAGGTCTCTCCCTATATAAGAGAGCCTAGGGTTTTCTGAATGATTATCGAAGTCTTTTTTCCCAACATGGTATCAGAGCCGCCCTAGGGCTCTCCACACCTGCCGCCCCCTCCCCACCCGCCGCCCTCTCCTTCTCTGCGCCGATCTCCGGCTCCTCCACCCATCGCCCCTCCCTCCGCAGCGGCTTCCTCCCCGCCGCCTCCCTTTCTCTAGCCGCCGAAGGTCCTAGGCGGCTCTCCAGCCCGACGCTGAAGCTCCAGGCGGCCCCCAGCTCGCCGCCCAAGGTCCAGGCGGCATCCCAGGCGGCCCCAGCCCGCCGCCGAACTCCCAGGCGGCATACCAGCCCGCGCCGAACTCCCAGGCGGAACCCCCCCCGCCGCGCACATCCCTGCCGCGCCGATCCAACCGCGGCATACAAGGCGGCATCCTTGCCGCTGCGAGGGCTGTAGGCCTCATCTAAGGCATGCCCTAGTCCACCTCGTCTCTTCCGCCGATATATGGATTTGAGTGCGTAACGTCTATATACGCACTCAAATCCGATGCAGTTGGTCTAGACATTCATTATCTTGTCTACATACCCTAGTTCTTCTCCAGCGGCAGTATGTCAGAATCGAAGGTCGATATGCCCTCCACCGGCGCATTCAAAGGTCCTGTGCCAATAGTGAAGATGGACGGATCTAACTATGAGCTCTGGGCTATGCAGTTCATGAGCCTCATGAAGTCGAATGGTAAGAAGCACATTCTTACCGAGGATGAGCCCGCAGAGAAGACAGGGATATATGCCTCATGGGAGGCTGATGACTCCTATGCAAAGGTCTGGTTGTCTGGTACATTGACGATGGAGATTGCTAATGACGTCCTCTATCAGCCCACTGCCAAGGCGATGTGGGATATTCTCGACGCTACATATTCGCAGGTGCGAAATGAGACCAAGATGTTGCAGCTTCAGCATGACATTTTCACAATGAAGCAGAGTGGCAGACCTCTCCATTCCCTATACACATCCCTAAGAGGGATGTTTGAGAAGTTATACAGTACCATTCCACTCACTGCCACTCCTGAACAGCAAAAGACGTTTCGGAACGCCACCATGGTGGGTGTTCAACTTGCGGCTCTTGATCCTGAATATGATGCCGCCCGGTCTCAGATCTTAGCTGATGTAGTTATTCCTCCAGTGGAGGATGTTTACAGAAGACTCAGTCGCATTCCAGTTTCCTCCAGCTCTTCTACTCCACCCCCATCAGCAATGGCAGTCTCGCGTGGGAGAGGTGGCCCGCCTTCTGGTCGTGGTCGTGGACGTGGACGTGGACCCTAGGGAAGGGGTGGTCGCTTCAGTCAGACATGCTCCTATTGTCACCGCACAGGACACTCGGAGGAGACATGCTATTCTAAGCATGGGTTCTCAGCATCGGCACGTGTTGCAGAGCATTCTCAGTCCCCATTACCATCTACTGCAGATAATCGATTTGACGAACTTGTGGCACGTCTCCGAGATATTATGCCACATTCATCTGGTGATTCGTCTGGTGGTCCTTCAGATGTTGCTGCTACAGCCTCCGCCAGTTCATCTGCTGCTGCTAGTACTTCAGGTAGATCTACTGCATTTACACCATCTCATGATATATCAGACTGGATTATAGATTTGGGAGCCACACATCATCTCTGCCGAGATAGAGATAGACTACAGTCCTACAGGGACATTCCTCTCGGCCGTTCAGTGCAGATCGCAGATGGTACCCATTCACCCCTTGTTGGACAGGGAGAGGTCTTCCTTTCCTCCACTATGCATCTACAGAACGTCCTACATGCTCCTGAGTTCTCAATGAATCTGTTATCTATTAGTCAGATTACGAAGGACTTACATTGTCGTGCTATATTAACCTGTCTTCTCTCATTTTTCAGGACATACTAACGGGCAGGGTGATTGGCTGTGGCTCTGAGTAGAATGGTCTATATCGGCTGTTTCAGAATTCCTATACTGGCGTCTCCTCTCATTCTGCCGGACCAGTCTCTCCGTACATCTGGCATCTCCGTTTTGGTCACCTTCCGCTCCAGAAAATGCGCCATCTTCTGCCCCAGATCTCTCCTAGTTCGTCTTTTCGCTGTGAAGCATGTCAGTTGGGAAAGCATCATAGGTCGAGCTTCCCAAGTCGTCAGAGTCGGAGTAGTAGCTCCCCATTCGAGTTGTTACATATAGATACATGGGGTCCGAGTCGTGTACCCGATCATCAGGGACACAGATTTTATCTTGTGGTAGTGGATGATTTCTCTCGTGTGTCATGGGTCTTTCTTTTGAAGAATAAATCTGAAGCAGGAGATGTGATCAAGAATTTAATCAATGAAGTGCACAATGTTTTCTCTTCGTCAGTCAAATATGTTCGGACTGATAATGCCCTAGAATTTTGCACACGCTCACTTTCTCAATTTCTTTCATCAAAGGGTATTATTCACCAAACCACTTGTGCATATACATCACAGCAAAATGGTGTGGCGGAAAGAAAGCATCGCCATCTCTTAGATATTACTCGAACCCTGTTGATTCAGAGTTGTGCTCCTATTTCTTTCTGGGGGGACGCTGTTCTTACTGCATGTTATCTGGTCAATCGAATGCCATCCTCTGTTCTTGGTGAGAAGATACCTATTTCTCTTATTTTTCCAGACAAGGACTTATTCTCGCTGACTCCACGTGTCTTTGGTACTGTGGCCTTTGTTCATCTTCTATCTCCGGACTTGACAAACTCTCTCCTAGAGCAGTCAAGTGCGTCTTTGTTGGTTATTCCAGGACTCAGAAGGGCTACCGGTGTTATGATCCTACAAATAAGTACTTCGTGAGTGCTGATGTCACTTTCTTTGAGTCTGTCATGTATTTTTCTCCTGCAGGTGATAGACTGGTACCATCCACTACCAATGATGATGTTTATGTTCCTCCATCACCTACTTGGAGTTCACATGAGTCTTCCCCTGTTCTTGCCTCCATGCCAGCACCACCACCACCACCTCCTCCTCCACCCCTTCCGCGGCCTCTCGTTTCACCGCTACCAAAATTCTATACGCGTCGGTCAGGTCCTGCTCAGGCTACACATCAGCCACCCATCACGCCTCAGGTATGTTCAGATGGCATTACTACTGACGGGTTAGATTTGGTACATGTGCAGGATTCTTCAGTATAGGAGGACACTAGACCATCCAGTGCAGCAGATGATGATCTTGATGTTCCGATTGCTATTCAGAAGCAGAGACGGCTATGTGCCTCTTATCCTTTTGCCTCACAGGTTTAGTTTCACCGTCTCACTGGTGACTTTCAGAGATTTGCCTCAGCCTTGTCTTCCGTGGATATACCACGGAACTAGCAGGAAGCTTTGAAGAATGATTGCTAGAGATTAGCTATGGAAGAAGAGATGAGTGCCTTGCAGTCCCGTGGCACATGGTCTTTAGTTCCTGCACCTCCTGATGCATCCATTGTGAGCTGTAAGTGGGTCTTCACAGTTAAATATCATGCAGATGGCACTTTGGATCGGTACAAAGCACGCTTGGTCGCCCGTGGGTTTACACAAACCTATGGTGTGGATTACATGGACACTTTCTCTCCAATGGCGAGACACTCTACCCTTCGTATTCTCTTATCTATGGCTGTGGTTCGTGAATGGAGTATATCTCAACTGGATGTCAAGAATGCTTCCTGTATGGGGATCTACAGGAGGAAGTGTACATGCAGCAACCACCTGGGTTTACTGCTGAGGGGGAGAAGCAGATGGTTTGTAGACTTCACAAGGCAATATATGGCCTCAAACAGAGTCCAAGAGCATGGTTCCAGAAGCTTTCCAACCTTATTGAGCAACAGGAATTCAAGAGGTCAAATGCAGACCACTCGTTGTTTGTCCAGAAGTCATCGGCAGGTACGGTTGTCATTATGGTCTACGTGGACGATATTCTTGTTACAGGAGATGATGTTCAGGGCATAGAAAGGGCGAAGGCATTCCTAGGCCGTCAGTTTGTTACAAAGGATCTTGGAACCCTAAGATATTTTCTGGGGTTGGAATTTACAAGGAATGCACAGGGCTTGGTGATGACCCAACGGAAGTATATTACAGACTTCCTGATTGAGACAGGCATGGATGGATGCAAACCATCAAGTATTCCCATGGACCCTAGCATGAAGTTGTATGATGGTGATACTGATGAAGTGGATAAGAGGAGATATAGAGAAATGGTGGGAAAACTCCTTTACATTACCATAACTCGTCCAGACATTGCATTTGCAATTAGTAGGGTGAGTCAATTTTTGGAGCAGCCAAGACAAGTACACATGGATGCTATACACATGATACTGAGGTATCTGAAGTCTTCTCCAGGTTCAGGGTTGCTATTCAGAAAGGGCACAGATTTATCTATCTCAGCGTGTGCAGACGCAGATTATGCAGGATGCCCTAAGGATCGAAAATCAACCTCAGGGTTCGCAGTTTTTGTTGGAGGCTCTATGGTTTCTTGGAAAAGCAAGAAACAAATTGTTGTAGCAAGGTCCAGTGCCGAATCTGAATATAGGGCCATGGCTCAAGCCAGCACAGAAATGATGTGGGTTCGATCCGTACTAGAAGATCTACATGTAGCTGTGCCCCTACCTATGAAGCTTCAATGTGACAATCATGCTGCATTATTCATTGCCAACAATCCCGCGTTTCATGAAAGAACCAAGCATATTGAAGTTGACTGCCATTACACTAGAGACTTGATCCAGAGAGGATTGATATCTACTACACATGTGAGCTCAGGAGATCAGACTGCAGATGTATTCACCAAACCACTGCTCAGAGGACCTTTTCAGAGATGTTCATCCAAGCTGAGCATGATTGACATCTATGCTCCACCTTGAGGGGGTGTGTAGAGATAGTTCTTATTACTATTATCTCTTTATGTATCTTGTCGTTATTTCTTTGTCTTTTATAGACCACTGTGTAATTTACCCTTTAGGTCTCTCCCTATATAAGAGAGCCTAGGGTTTTCTGAATGATTATCGAAGTCTTTTTTCCCAACATTAATGAATGCACAATGCTTTTAGGTGGTGGTTGGGAGAGGGAAGCATAAACAATGATGACCGAAGAACTTAAGTAACATTATAAAAGGTATAAAAATACTAAACAAGGAGACGGGATTGGAGACTAAGACATACGAGAGCACTTTTAGATGATGGGACGTTAATGAAATTAACTTTTGAAAACTACTGCAAATATCTTCCACAAGGTGGCTTCTTAAAATGCGTGCAACATGCTAGCTGTTGCAATATGACATAGCATTTGATTTTTTATAATGTAAATAGAATTATTTTTGGAGGTACATCCAAAATCCTTTAATTATAATAATTACCTGGGCACTCCGAGGTCATGAACTGCTTGGTGTACAACGATCTTAAGGACTGGCTCTGATGATCCTGGCCTCGAGGGAATTGCAGGCATAGGTCGAGGAAATCAGGTGCCACAAGTCACAACTATCTCCAGTGAGTGGCAAAGGTGTGATCTTCCTTTTGACGGGGACAATATGGCGGGCAAGGGCACCACAGTAGGGGCAGTGGCTGTTATTGTAGAAGCTTCTTTTATGTTCTTGTATCTTTTATTTATTTTTTCCAGTGTTGCAGAAGACGGTATTCGGTATTCAGTCGGAGGGGTCACTGAATAGAGAATAATCGGTATTCGGGCGACTATTCGGAATTATTCGGTTTTGTATTTTTTAATATAAAAATTATTTATAATACATATATTCTTATATTTTCATACATATATGGTCATTATTTAACATGAATCCAAGATAAAAGTACCAATCAATATAATAGACATATAGAATTTGACATTTGTGACGATACTGTATTAAAATGTAATCCATAAATATTGAAAATTGAAAATAAAAAATAAAAATATGAAGAGTCAAACTCCAGTCGGCCTCATCGTCGGGCCAGTCGGCCGAATAGTCGGCCGACTATTCGGTTGGGCCGACTATTGCCCGACTGGAGGTCTGTTCAGTCGGGTACCCCCCCGCACCTCATAGTCGGACCGACTATTCGGTATAGTCGGCCGACTATTGCAACACTGATTTTTTCTTTTGTTTGTCTACCGTATGTAATTTGTCCATAAGCCTCTCCCTTTATAGAGAGTCTTGGGCTCAAGGAATAAACATCTTCTTCTCTTTTCCCAACATGGTATCAGAGCGGCAGTTCTAGACCGAAGCTCTCGAACCGAAATCCTAACCCTAACCCACCACCCCTCTAGCCTCTCGCCGCCTCGGGCCCCAGCCGCCCAGCCCGCCACCCGTCGCCACCTCGGGTCCCAGCCCCGTCGCTGCCTCGGGTCCCGCCGCCTCGGGCCCCTGCAGTCCGTCATTAGTTCCCGCACCCCCTCGGGCCTCGCAGTTTCACGGCCTCGCAACCCCTTCAACCCCGCCGTTGGTCCCCGTCGTTGGGTTCCAGACCACAACCCGCAACCCTTCTCGCAGCGGGGCTGTGGTTCGGCGGTCTCGCCGTCTCGCCATTCGTGTAGTCTAGCCGTTAGGTTCCGACCGCATGTTCGTGTTGATGGGTTTGGTTGTGTAAGTCTACACATGCAACCAAACCCCGCCATATCAGTGTAGACAAAAGTTTATCCTGTCTACAACCCTTGCTGTCTCCAGTCATCATGTCAGAAAGCAAAGTAGAGATGCCAACCACAGGCGCCTTCAGAGGTCCTGCACCTATTGTGAAGATGGATGGGTCCAACTGTGAGTTATGGGCCTTGCAGTTCATGAGCCTAATGAAATCAATGGGTAAGAAACATATTCTTACCGAGGACGAGCCAACGGAGAAGACATGGTTGTATGCCTCATGGGAGGCTGATGATGCATATGCTCAAGTCTGGTTGTCTGGTATTTTGATTCCAGACATTGCTAACGATGTTTTGCACCAACCTACTACCAAAGCTATGTGGGATATCCTTGTTGCTATGTATTCCCAAGCCAAGAATGAGACTAAAATCCTACAGCTTCAGCATGACATTTTCACGATAAAGCAAAATAGTCGACCCCTGCATGCTCACTACACTGCATTGCGGGGAATGTTTGAGAGGCTTCACAGTTTCATGCCTCTCACAGCTACTCCAGAGCAGTTGAAGACATATTGGAATGCTACGATGGTGGGAGTCTTTCTAGCCTCTCTTGACTCACAGTATGAGGCTGCCTCTTCTCAGATTCTGGCAGATGCTACCATTCCTCCCATGGAGGAGGCGTTTCAGAGATTGAGCCGAATTTACATCTCAAGCCCTACTACTGTGCCAAATTCTTCTGCTATGGCGGCCTCTCACGGAAGAGGCTACGCATCTCATTTTCATGGACGCGGACCATGTGGTAGGGTTGACAGTGGTCGTGGATCGCAGTGCACTTACTGTCATCGGACTAGTCATACCGAAGATCATGCTACTCCAAGCATGGTTTCCCAACGTCTGCCCGTGCAGCAGAACATATTCAGCATCATGGTGCTACACCCGCGTCGGATCCACAATATGAAGACCTTGTGTCTCGACTGCGTGATATCATGCCTCCAGCTAGTACTCCTCCTGTTTCAGAGAGCAGCTTGGACATTGCTGCGACTGCAGAAGCTAATTCCTCAGGTAGTGCTCTTAATTCTACCTTCTACTAGGGTTCAGGTACCTCAGAATGGATTGTAGATTCAGGTGCCATACATCATTTGTGTGGAGACAAACATCAGCTCACATCCTACAAGCAAGTTTCCCCAGGAAGGACATTGGTCATAGCAGATGGGACTCATTCTCCCATCACAGGACAGGGACAGATTGCCCTAACACCTTCCATGCAGTTGCAGAATGTACTTCATGCTCCTAATTTCTCAATGAATCTACTGTCTATTAGTCATCTTACTAAGGATTTACATTATCGAGCAATATTTGACTCATCATCTCTTATCTTTCAGGACATTCTCACGGGCAACGTGATTGGACATGGCTGTGAGCAAGGCGGGCTGTGTCGACTGGTCCATACACTTTATGCTGGAGCATCATCTCATTCCGCTGGACCTGTCTCTCCTTATCTATGGCATCTGCGCTTCGGTCATCTTCTGTTTCAGAAACTGCATCAAGTCCTTCCTCAAATTTCTCCTCACTCGTCGTTCAATTGCGAAGCTTGTCACTTAGGGAAGCATCATCGGTCCGTCTTCCCTAGTCGTCAGAGTCGGAGCAGTAGCTCTCCATTTGAGTTCTTTCACATTGATATTTGGGGTCCTAGTCGTGTTCCCGATCATCAGGGATACATGTTCTATTTAGTTGCTGTGGATGATTTTAGTCGTTTGTCTTGGGTTTTCCTGTTAAAAAATAAATCTGAAGCGGGCAACACTATTATGAACTTTATTAAATAAGTGCAGAATGTTTTTTCCGTTTCTGTCAAAATTGTGCGAACTGATAATGCACTTGAATTCTGTACTCAAACATTATCTCAATTTCTTTCATCTCATGGCATTCTTCATCAAACGTCCTGTGCCTACACATCCCAACAGAATGGTGTCGCGGAAAGAAAACACAACCACCTTCTTGATGTCACTCGTACGCTTCTTATCCAGAGTTGTGCTCTGCACACATTCTGGGGCGATGCAGTTCTCACTGCTTGTTACCTCATTAATCGCATGCCCTCGTCTGTGTTGGGGGAGAAGATACCTTTCTCCCTCGTCTTTCCTGACAAAGGGTTGTTCTCCCTTACTACTCGTGTTTTTGGGTCCGTTGCATTTGTTCACCAATTATCTCCAGGGATTGACAAGCTCTCTCTAGGGCTGTCAAATGTGTTTTTGTCAGGTATTTCATGACTCAAAAGGGGTATCGTTGCTATGATCCGTTACGTCGAAGATATTATGTCAGTGCAGATGTCACGTTTTTTGAGCCAATCATATTTTTCTCTCCTACAGGTAATAGGTTGGCGCCATCAAACGTAACTGATGAGATCTATATTCCTCCTCCATCCTTCTATGCACCACAACAAGCTCCTACACCTCCACTACCATCCCCACCGTTGCCACCACCTCCACCACCGCTGCCACCACCTCCACCACCTTCCATGTCTTTGGTTCCTCCTCTACTGGAGTCGACGGCAAGCCCCTGCTCATGATCATGGTCAATCTTCAAGCATGCCCCAGGTTTGTTATGATAACATTAATTCTAATGATGAGACTAATGGTATTTCTCAGCAGGAGCAGGTAGGGGATGACACAGATGGTGGCACAACCAATGCAGAACTTGATTTGCCTATTGCGCTAAGGAAGCAGAAGAGGTCATGTGCATCATATCCGATTGCCTCTCATGTTACCTTTGATCGTCTGACATGACATTTTAGGAGGTTTGTAGTTGCTTTATCTGCTGTGAACATTCCACGGACTCACCAGGAGGCATTAGCTGATAGTAGATGGCGTCTGGCTATGGAGGAAGAGATGGCTACCCTTTAGTCGAGAGGTACTTGGAGTCTTGTTCCAGCTCCTACTAGGCATCTATTATGAGTTGCAAGTGGGTTTTTACGGTGAAGCAAAATGCAGATGACAATATTGATATGTACAAGGCTCGACTGGTTGCTCGGGGCTTTACTCAGACGTACGTGGTAGATTATCTTGACTCGTTTTCTCCTGTTGCTCGTCATTCTGCCTTACGGATTCTTTTATCTGTTGCCGTGATTCGAGATTGGCCCCTGTTTCAACTGGATGTCAAAATTGCTTTCTTATAGGGTGATCTTCAGGAGGAAGTGTACATGCAACAACCACCTGGGTTTACTGCTGAGGGGGAGTGTGTACAGGTATGCGTGCTTCATAAGGCAATCTATGACCTAAAGCAAAGCCCGAGAGCTTGGTTCCAGAAGCTCTCAGATTTGTTTGAGAAGTAAGGGTTTAAAAGGTCGAATGCAGACCATTCTCTCTTTGTACAGAGGACATCCAGAGGTACGACTGTTATTATGGTGTATGTTGACGATATACTTATTACATGAGATAATATGCATGGAATAAAAAGAGCAAAACAATTCTTGGCCAGGAATTCGTTACCAAGGATCTAGGAGTACTTAGATATTTCCTGGGATTGGAGTCTGCTAGAAATAAACAAGGACTTGTGATGACTCGGAGGAAATATGTCACTGACCTGCTAAGTGACACATGTATGCTTGGATCGACCTGCTTCTACACCCATGGATCCAAGCATGAAGATGCATGATGATGATACTGAGCAGGTTGACAGAAGGAGATATAGGGAACTGGTAGGGAGGCTCCTTTATGTTACTATTACCAGACCATATATTTCATTTGCAGTAAATAAAGTGAGTCAGTTCATGGAGCAACCTCGTCAGGTACACATGGATGCTATACATATGATACTAAGATATCTTAAGTCATCTCCAGGTGCAGGATTGATGTTTAGGAAGAAGGGCACTATTACTATTACAACAAACGCAGATGCAGACTATGCAGTGTGCCCACAGGATAGAAAGTCTACATCAGGCTTTGCTATTTTTGTTGGGGAGTCACTTGTATCACGGAAGAGTAAGAAGCAAACTGTAGTTGCGAGATCCAGTGCTGAATCGGAGTATAGAGCTATGGCCCAAGCATGTGCAGAAGTGATATGGGTTCGCGCAGCTCTGACAGATCTACATATAGATGTTCCTCTTCCCATGTCACTAAAGTGTGACAATCAGGCTGCATTATTCATTGCAAATAACCCTGTATTTCACGAGAGGACAAAGCACATTGAGGTTGATTGTCATTATATCCGTGATATGATTCAGAAAGGTTTCATTTCTACAACCCATGTTAGCTCAGGAGACCAAACGGCAGACATTCTTACCAAAGCTTTACTTCGGGGTCCCTTCCAGAAGTGCTTATCCAAGATGAGCATGATAGATATCTATGCTCCATCTTGAGGGGGAGTGTAGAAGTTTATTTTATGTTCTTGTATCTTTTATCTATTTTTCCTTTTGTTTGTCTACCGTATGTAATTTGCCCATAGGCCTCTCCCTATATAAGAGAGTATAGGGCTCAAGGAATAAACATCTTTTTCTCTTTTCCCAACAGTTATGATTATGTTATCTGTTGTGGAGGTTTACGGAAAGGAAGCTGGGGAATGGGTCAAGCATTTCTATGGGGATCGAAGGAGGAGAATGAGTTGTATAAGATCTTTCTTCCCAAGGAGGTTGCAGAGAATGTGTTACACTTTGTTGGGTATTAGGTCAGTTACCTTAGGGAAGATTCTCTCATGAAATAGAAGGTGCTTGAAAGACTCTGGAAAGAGTGCACTAGAGGAAAGCACTTGGTGAAATTTCATTCAATGTGGTGCTTTTGCAAAAGATGAAGAATGGGGATCGTCGTACAGGGAGCTTAATATGAATTAGATTGACAGACTATTGGCTGATTAACTTACTGGGCAGGTCTGTGTATCTTGTTTGGCTAGTGCCGAGACCTCTTTAACTTTGAGGATTGTCACAAAGATAATAGAATGTTGACGATGCTGCTCATGATGAGGTCAGATAATCTCCATTTTGTGGCGTCTGCGGTTTATAAGCTGATTGACACATCCGTATAGGAGGAGCTGTTGCCAGAGCACAGGGAGATTAAATTGAAGTTTCCACACTAGCCAATTGCCATGTCTGGTAGGTGGATACTTCAATGGCATCTTGTAGGCGACCTGATTGTCTTGAAACACCTCTTCATTCGATAGGTTGACACTGGATGACATTGTGATGGTGTCAGAGTTTGTGGTTGAATGGAGGAGGCAAGTATTTGGGTTGCTTTGGAACGTGAACTTTTCTAGAGCCTATGATATTGTCGAGTGGAACATGAACAATTTGATATATACACGGCCAATCGGAATGACCTTCCTTTGCATGTGTTCTACTCTTCGCTTCGCCACATGTTTGAGAAGCTTCATAGCTTCATGCCTATCACTGCTTCCACCGAGCAACGGGTGTCATACATCTGAACTCCACGATGGCAGGAATTTTCTTAGTAGCTTTGGATCCAGAGTATGGGGCTGCACACGCGCAACTCCGTACATCGCAACCATACCTCCCATGGAGGAGGCCTATAGTCACCTCAGTAGGCTTCTTATCTCACTTGCTGCCACCACACATGCCTCCTCAGCGACAATAATACCCTCCTGTATCATGTCACTAGTGTAGTGACATTCCACCTCTATGTGCTTCGTCCTCTCATGAAAAGCTGGATTTTTGGCAATAAAAAGAGCAGCATGATTGTCACATTGGAGGTGCATGGGAAGAGGCACCTCTATAGTCAT
Source organism: Ottelia alismoides (assembly GCA_037367405.1). Taxonomy (NCBI): domain Eukaryota; kingdom Viridiplantae; phylum Streptophyta; class Magnoliopsida; order Alismatales; family Hydrocharitaceae; genus Ottelia; species Ottelia alismoides. The sequence continues at coordinate 359,354 of JAZKJV010009714.1, forward strand.
GTCTGTAATAACAGATCTGACCCACATCATCTCTGTGCTAGCCTGTGCCATGGCCTGTATTCTGGCTCAGCACTCGATCTGGCAACCACAGTCTGCTTCTTGCTCTTCCATGAAAGAAGGGAATTCTCTATAAACACAACAGAGCCTAATGTAGACTTCCTATGCTTTGAACACCCAACATAATCTGCATCTACACATGCTGTAACTGAAAAAGATATGCCTCTGCTGAAAAGAAGTTCCGTACCAAATGAAATCTTCGGATATCTCAAAATCATATTGAACTGCATCCATATATACATGTCTTGGCTGCTCCATAAACTGACTCACTTTGCTCACGACGAAGGATATGTCATGCCTGGTAATAATCACATATAGTAGCTTGCCAACAAGCTCCCTGTACCTTCTATTGTCGACTTCCTTAGTGTCATCATCGTAGAGCTTCATGCTCGGCTCAATAGGAGTAGTCGCATGTCTGCAATCTGCCATGCCTGTCTCTGAAAGAAGATATGTATCATACTTCCTCTGGGTCATCACAAGACCTCGCTGGTTCCTGGCAAACTCTAGTCCAAGGAAGTAACGTAAATGCCCAAGGTCTTTGGTCAGAAACTGCTGGCATAATAAGTCCTTGGTATCCTGAATGTCCTGCTCGTCATCCCCTGTAACAGTAATGTCATCAACATAAACAAGAATGATAATGGTACCTCTCTGTGTCCTCTGCACGCACAAACCCCTGCTGCTCTATCAAGTTTGAGAGCTTCTGGAACCATGCTCTTGGACTCTGCTTAAGGCCATAGATAGCCTTGTGTAGCCTGCAAACCTTCTGACACTCCCCCACAACAACAAACCCAGGTGGCTGCCAAGGCCCTAAATGTCAGTTTCGATCACCATTTCGGTGACTGACCGAAATATAATTTCGGTGGAATTTCGGTCGAAATTCGATCGAAATTTTGATCATTTTTTGTACTAGGGCCCTCATATTTCGGTCATTTCGGCCATTTCGGTTGAATTTTGATTTCCACAGGATATCGATATTCGATAGAAATTCGATCGAATTTCGCTGAAATTTGAGGTCATGGTTGCATGTAGACCTCCTCCTGTAGATCACCATAGAGGAAAGCATTCTTCACATCAAGCTGGTAAAGGGGTCAATCTCGTGTCAAAACAACAAAAAGTTGAATACACAGAGTAGAATGTCTGGAAACTCGAACGAAAGTATCCTGATAGTTCACCCCATATGTCTGAGTGAACCCACGTGTCACAAGTCTCGCCTTATAGCGATCCATACTGCCATCCCCACGATGTTTCACAGTAAACACCCATTTGCATGCCACAACGGATGCGTTAACTGGAGTAGAAACACGACTTTACGTACCACGTGACTGTAGTGCATCCATCTCCTCCTCCATGGCTAACCTCCACTGATTGTCCTGAATAGCCTCCTGATATGTCCGTTGTATCTCCACAACTGATAGTGCCATGGTAAATCACCTAAAATCCTCTGACAACCTGCTCAAGGAAACTTGGGTTGCAAGAGGATAAGTAGCACACTTATGTTTCGGCTTGTGCAGAGCAATCGGTACATCAAGATCATCTGCCAAGTCTGTGACTTGTGTGTTCTCCTTTTGAGAGGTTATCTGCTCATCCTATATGGAATCCTACTCCACAGACAACTCATTAATGCCATCAATATAAACAATGTGCTCATTACATACCTGAGGCATGCTGGATGATGGGCAAGATGGGAGAAGGGGAATTGAGCGAGACCTACGAGTAAAAAGACGTGTCAAAAACTGAGTCATAGTCAAGGCCTCAAATGTCGGATTTCGGTTTCATTTCGGTAAGCCCAGAAAAGGAATTTCGGTGGAATTTCGGTGAAATGGCCGGACACTGCGGAAATGACTTGAAAACTCTCTTTTTTTTTTCAAATTTAAGATTTCCAATGTTGTTTAATCAATAAAACAGATAGAAATACAAGTTTTTTAGTTATAATAAGATGCTATTAATGATAAGTGCCTTAAATAATGGTCTTGGTCACCATATCGATAACCGTCCAGAGTGAAATTTCGGTACATAAAATTAAATATTGGCATTCAATTTTTCTGTCAATTCTCAAAAGAACAATAATACTTTTATTATAGAGAAGGCATAGATAATTTTAAAATTGAAATATTAAATGTCATAATACAAGTTTATAAGATCACATGATACACCGATCACATAATATGTCTGCGTTTACTAATACTAACTACTAAATTACTAATATTACATTCTTATTTGGGATGATTATGATCTTGGGTTAAATAATAAGGTACTCCATGCTAATATGAATTTCTATGCTAATTAGATAGCCTCCCAGATAATAGTAGGCAGAATAATTCTTTCCTTGTAAATGACCCATGTAACACTGTCAATGCTTGTTTGGCCTTTTTATTCAATATGCATGGAATTTGCATCAATGGTCAAGAGACACTTAGAATAACGATGGTTTATTAGCATGTGCTGGTCATGAGATGCCGAATAAACTGACAGTTTTTTAATGCAAAGATAAGAGGATGGTTATCTGAAGTTAGCAGTTAAATGGTAAAAACCATATTTGGCTCTCCAAGATGGCCTAGCCAAATATAACAAGATGGTTATATAAATATTTTGAACTCTGAAGATTCTGAAGTTAGCATTCAAAGATGAAAAAAATATATTTGGCATCTCCAAGTATGTTAAAAAAAGACGTGTTATGGAAAAATAGATGGTAAAAACCCCATTTTTCTTGGAATTTAGAAACTTGGCTCTCCAAGACTTAAGTTGGATTGTAAACTTGTGAGATAGAATGAGAACGTATACATTATATTTATCGGGTTTAAAGAGGACCCCTAATGGTCTTATTTTATTACAATGGTAGTTGGAATAGTGACCTATATTGCAATGGTGGTTGAAATAGTGACTTAAAATTTCATTTAGTGGCCAAATAGTGCCCTATGAATAGCAATTAGTGGTCTAGGCATGACATATAGTGACCTAAAATAATTTCAGTCGAAATGGACCGAAATGAGCCGAAATTTCTTTCATTTCCACTGTAATCTGGGAAATCTGTGAACAAATGGACCGAAATGATCGAAATTCGGTCGAAATTTCGGCCGAAATCCTGAAAAGCGACATTATAAATGGTTTCGATATCGGTATCGACATGAAACTGAATTTCGACCGAATTTCGGTCGAAATTCGCCGAAATTTAAGGCCATGGTCACAATAAAAGGTAGAGCCACAGGAGCAGGTGGTAGTGGTGGTGGTGGTATGACAGTAGGGGGTGGAGGCATGTAGATCTGGGGTTAGTCTGTCACCTGTAGGAGAAAAATACATGACCGACTCAAGGAAAGTGACGTCAGCACTAACAAAGTACTCTCGCCTGAGCGGATCAAAGAAGCGATACCCTTTGTGGGTACGAGAGTAGCCGACAAAAACACACTTGACAACTTCGGGAGAGAGCTTGTCACGATCAGAAGAGACAACATGAACAAATGCAACAGTACCAAACACACGAGGTGTAAGAAAGAAAAGATCCTTCTCGGGAAATGCAATCGAGAAAGGAATCTTCTCGCCCAATATAGATGAGGGCATGCGGTTCACTAGATAACATGCAGTGAGGACATCTCCCCAGTAAGTATGAGGAGCATGACTCTATATCAGTAAGGTTTTGGTCACATCAAGTAAGGGACGGTGTTTGCACTCAGCAACACCGTTTTGCTAGGAAGTACAAGCACGTGAGGTCTGATGAACAATGCTCAGAGATCTTAGGAACTCAGAAAACTGTAAAGTGCAAAACTCTAAAGCATTATCAGAACGAAGATATTTGACTTTTGTAGAAAGAATATTCTTTATCTCATTAATAAAATATTTGATTACAGTTCAACCTCAGACTTATTCTTCAATAAAAAGACCTAGGAAAGTCTAGAAAAATCATCGACAACAACTAGATAAAAATGGTGTCCCTGGTGATCAGGAACACGACTCAGACCCGAAATGTCTAAATGTAGGAGCTCAAATAGCTGAGAACTGCTCCGACTCTGACGGGATGAAAAAGAGGAACGATCGTGCTTCCCAAGCTGGCATGCCTCATACTGGAAAGAGGATCTCGTAGAGATCTGAGGGTGAACATGACACAACTTCTGTAGAGGAAGGTTGCCAAAACGTAGGTGCCACAAATATGGTGTGATTGGTCTAGTAAATATAGTAGAAACTCCAGCATGAGGAGGTTGGACCAGTGTGTAAAACCCCTGCTGCTCATGACCACATCCAATCACCCCACCCATGAGTATGTCCTGAAATACAAGAGACGAAGGGTTAAAAATGGTACGACAATGCAGTTCCTTAGTAATATGACTAATGGAATGTAAATTCATCTGAAAATCAGGAGCATATAAAACATTCTGAAGGCACATAGATGACGCCAAATGCACATCCTCCTGTCTTGTAACGGGCAAGTGGTTGCCATTAGCAATGACAACCCATCTGCCAGGTAGTATGGTCCTGTAGGACCTGAGCTGTGCTCTGTCTCCACACAGGTGGTGTGAAGCACCAGAGTCCATAATCCACTCTATCGTGTCTGCACCAGTACTACCAGTAAATGCATAGGCGATACTTGAGGAGCTCGAAGAGTCTCTAGCTGCGGCTGCGATCTCTGTAATGGTGGTTCAAGCAGTATGAGTCATGATCTCTCGAATACGAGAGACGATATCATCCATGCGAGGATCAACTTCGGAAGATGTAGTCTCTGAAGGCGCAATCTGTTTTGCTAGACGACCAGAAGCAGGATATTCATGCTTCTGGTAGCATGTATCCTTTGCATGTCCAGGCCTGCGATAGTAAGTGCATGGGCCACGCTGACGTCCACCGCCTCTGCCACGAGGGGTGCAGATTGTCCCTCCTTGGCCACGAGAAGCAGCCATCACTGAAGAGGGCAAAGAAGTGGCTGTAGAAGGCATGATGATCCGACTGAGACGACTATAGGCCTCCTCTATGGGAGATATGGTAGCTTCGGTAAGAAGTTGAGTACGCGCAGTATCATACTCTGTATCAAGTCCAGCCATGAAGACTCCAACCATCATGGAGTTCCTATACATCTTCTGCTGCTCAGTAGATGTCGTAATAGGCATGTAACTATGAAGCTTCTCGAACATGCCACAGAGCGAAGAGTAGTACACGTGCAGAGGACGACCATTCTACTTGGCATTGTAGATATCGAACTGTAGCTGAAGAATCTTGGCCTCATTCTTCGCTTGAGCATAGGTGGATACCAAAGTATCCCACATCGCCTTGGCAGTGGGTTGATTCAGAATATCATTGGCTATCTCTGTAGTGAGGGTCCCACAAAGCCAAATACGCGCATACGCATCATCTTGCTTCCAAGAAGTATTTACCCCAGTCTTATCTGTTGGCTCTGGATCTGTCAAGATATGCTCCTTGTTGTTGCACTGCATGTGGGTGTGGAACTGCATGGACCACAAGTCATAGTCGATCCCATCCATCTTAACGATGGGAGCCGAGCCCTTGAAGGCTCCAGACCAAAAATATCACTCTTGTTCTCTGATATGACGGAAATACGTCTAGTCAATAGAACTCAACTGAGGAGTAGACCGATATAAGCAAGTCTACGCGACCATAAAGAGGATTGGTTGTATGTTTAGACTCATACAACTATCCTCATAAATCTCCGCAGCTTGCTGGGGGTCGAAAAACACGATTTTTAGGTCTGAAAGTGCATTCTCCAATCAAAATCTGATCGAATCAGGCAATAGATCAAGCCGTAGGGATGCGCGAAGGGGCATGGGAGAGTCAGTAGCGGCCCGAGACGGCCGGGGTTAGTAGCCGACAGCCTGGGGGGGGGGGCGGGGAGGGCCGACCAGCGGACCTGGGTGGCAACGGTTTGGGGGTGGGTTGTCGGGGGGGGGGGCTGGCTTGTCGGGGGCCGAAGCCCTAGGCGGCAACGGGCTGGAGCGTCGGCAACGACGGGCTAAGATCGCCGGTAGTGGCATCGATATGGGAGGAAGCGGGACATGTGGGGTTAGGGTTAGTGTGGGACACGAGAACTCTGGTCTAGGACCGTCGCTCCGATACCATATAGAGGGAAAATAATGAATTGCACTAATGAGAGGCCCTCGGGTTCTCTTATATAGGAGAGGAACCTATTGGGCTTATTACAATATGAAGACAAAAGAAATGGAAAATAAGAAAAACAATAATAAAGATAACAAATATCTCAACACTTCTCATGCCAGTTTTTTTGAGAGGATCCTTCATCAAGCTACATGTCTTCTCTTGTCGCAGATGAACTCTTAAAACATGAAACCAAAGGACGTAGTTGTCATCACCCTTGAGTTTGATAGTAGTCCCTCATACCATCATAGAACACGTAGTGTACATGAGTTTGGTCTCGTCAGTATTGGATGCCATCAGGGTATAGAGGTTGATATCAGGTATATAGTTTATCCGTTCGCACACACATGAGATTCAAAGTTTAGGAGGTTCTGGCCCTAGATGTAGGTGTTGGAAACCCTAGGCGGACGGCCAGATCTTTTCATGCGACACTAGGTGGAGATCCATAGGGTCCAACAGAAAACTGGAGCCCGTGGATGGCTGGAGCCTTCTGAGAAAGCCACTATTGGCCTGGCGGAGGGCTGGAGCCTCCTTGTGAGCCTGGCAGAGTTGCTACAGATATGGGAGAAGCCTCAAGGTGCTGGCAGCAGAGGTTGCAGGCCCAGGCTGTAGTGGCTTAAGGCCGAGACCCTCAAGATGGAGGGCTGGTGCCCGTAAGATGAGGGTTGGGGGCCTTCAATGTGCTGGTGACAATCTAGGCGGCAAGATCTGCTGCCACGCGAAGGTAGGCTACAGCGCGAGGCCCATAATTTAGGAGATCCATAACTGTTATTGCGTATATGTGGGTGCTAATTTTCGAATTTGAGGACCTTAAGGCAATTTGTGTGCACAAGGGTTAATTTTGAAGTCAAGTACACGTAAGTTACAATGGGAGATGTAGGGATGTCATAGTGCGAGATTGCTGTGATATATTGGACTGTATCTTTATCAACATCAACAAAGTTGCAATAACTCTTTTAAACAATCCTGTTGTGCATGGTAGATAAAGCATATTGAGATCAGTTGCTTCTTCTTTTGAGAGAGGATTCCCTCGAAGGAGCTTGAGTTTTGAGTTTTGTTGGACATGGTCGGTCTCTGTACCCTTACTTGAGCGGGAGTTTTGAGGTTTGTTTATTACGTGGTTATATACCGTGGTTAAGTTGACCGTTTGTACTTTTTTTATTGAAAAAGAGATCTATTTAACCTTGTGAGAATATAAATGTAACTCATCATTCCTTTTCTTTTCTTAAGAAAATGAAGGCAGCGCAGCTGCCTGTGAGTGCTACAACATCCATTTTTACTGTTTCTCTCCTGTAATGAAGTATTTTTAGTGTAAATCATCGTGTTTTTTTTTGTTTTCATTTATTTCCACGTGGAAGATTCTCCATCTCTTGTGCATTATTATTATTTTTAAGAATATGGGGTGCTTGGTTTTCTTTCGTGCTATTCTCTGTCAAAGAGCTTTTGCTTGGCTCCTTTAATAATTGTTTTCTCTAATAGCCATGCAAACTTCAATGGATTTCATTAGATTAGTCCTTGATTCAGCTAGCATTCTCCCAATTAATTTAGTTCACAGTTTTCAATGGTTCTGTTTTAGATCCTGGAAGTCAAGGTCCACCCTCAAATATTAGATCTTGGGTGAGATTCGTTGCTGCCTTCTGCAAGACAAGGCATGTCTTGTTATGTTCATAGTCAATGATACATTTTTTGCCCCTTTCTGGAAATTGGAATTAACATTTGTATATTCTTTTTCAGACGTTTCCACAATCTATTGTCAACTGCAGAAGTGGAGGAACTCTCTTGTGTGGTTTTAAGTTTATTTTTAGAACGTAAGCTTCAAGGATTGTCATTCTTGCTCGATGAATGCTTGATATCTATATTGAATTTCTTTCTGGAAGAAGAATGGTGTGGCAGCTGCGAGAAAATAGCAGCTATTTTTGCCTATAGGTAACGTTTGATCCATCTTGAGCTGGCTATAGTAGTTGGTCCTTCGCAAATTGTATCACTTGTTTAGTCATACAGGAAATAACATCAACAACAAATTGTCTTTGAAATTATTTGCAATTCTATGCCATAAGCTGGTTCAATATATCTGGTGGAGATCAAACTTCTGTGTAGAATACTGGCATATTTATATTTTAGTCACTTCTAAATATTTCTTTACAGTTTTGATCCCTTTACATTTTTCTTTCTTTATAGTTTGCATTTTTTTGTCACTTCTTGAATCTTCTGAATGTTTTGGTCAGCCAACAAAGATGAAAAATAAGGGAGGATGTTAACTCAAGGAATGAAGCCGATTTCTTAATAAAAAAATCTGCATTCTGTTTCTTTTATGTGCTTGCAACTTTTGACGTTTGGCGGTCAAGTATTTTGCGCGGCCTTTCCAAAACATAAGCTGTTATGAGATGTACACATGCAACATGGGCATGACTGTACGCAGACATTGATCCAAAACAAAGAAACCCTTTTCTCATGTAAAATGAAGTCCACTCCACTCCATAAAATTTTGTCTCCATTCACTTCTATCTTGGTTCATAGATACCTACAAACAAGCAAGACTATACCTGATGGTTTCTTTTCAGCACTTATTTGGTCTTTTACCAACTTCTACTGATGACCTGCATTCAAGATGGCCCTGCCCATAATTTTTGCTTGTACATTTTGTTTGTTATAGCACAATTTTAAGGGGAAATAAGTAATTGTATATAGAAATTATTTTGTGGAGTGGTAGAGGATTAAGCAGGTTGTAAATGGATATATCCATATGGGTTATGTCAGTTAAGGATCTTGGGTATCATGCAGTAGCATTGCAAAAGTCCTTTGAGTAAGGATCATTTTCATTTTTTGTGATGACTTGAAACATGATTTTCCAGTAACATCTCTCCCTAAAGTGGATGTTGTTCCCAAAAAGTTGCACTTAGGCTTGCTCTTGTTGCCATTAGGACGTTAGCATACCTCTATCTAAATTATCTAATCTCTCCACCAGCACGAGTATAATAACATCATAATTAAGGGATTTTTACAGTACGAACTCTAGAAACTTTGTCAATTACCTTCTTGACCCTGTAAACATCGTAATTATTGCCTCAACCCCACAAACTTGCTAACTCTTACACTCCGAATCCTGTGTTTAACCCCCATCCATTTTGTCGTCAAAATAAACTCGATTCTGTCAATTTTTTTATATTACCTTATTATTTATAATAATTACAAATGTACTCCTTACCCTCCCTCCCCAACATCGTCCTGACCTCCGGCCACCTTCTCGCGCACCGCCCTGACTTCCGGTCACCCTCCCTCGTGCCGCTTAGGATCCCTCCGCTCCTAGCCCAATCCAGCACTCCCCCCTTTGTTCTATGCACCACCACCAAACTCACACATATTCTTTGACAAAAAGGGAAAGGAACCCATCAGGAGCAGGCCACGAATGGGATCGACAACCACCATGACAGAGCTTGGCTTGACCTTCCACCCGGCTACCATGATCGGATTCCTCGACAGAATCCTTGAAGGTGACTGCAAGGTGTTCAAGATAGAGGTGTGCGTCCACTGCCTATAGGAGGAGAGACGAAAGATCGAATCTTTCAAAAGCGAGCTCCCTCTGTGCATGCTTATCTTAACAGCTTGTGGGTACTCATATCAATCTCTACCCAAAATTCGGTATTCGTCCTTGGATCCGTAAGATGTCAAATCTCTGTTGTAGTGATCTCAGCCTTGAAGGAGAAAGAGGCGCAGTGTAGGAGGGTGGGGCACTGACCTGCACCGGAACAATTCATGCACTCATGGAAGGCCGTATCCCGATATATCGGCGATATATCGGCGATAGATCGGTATCGACAGGTCACCGATATATCGCCGATATGTCTGATATCGGGCATCAACAGGCAAAAAAGGCGAGCCGAATCCCGGTGTCGGCGATATGGCGTCGATATGTCGCCGATATATCGGCGATATATCGGTATCGACATGGTACCGATATCGATACCGATATCGATATGTCCTTCCATGCACGCACTCCAATCCTTCAGAGCACTACCGCCACCCCTTTAGAACTGACATGTAGAACCCACAATTGCCCCTTTAATCCCCCACCCCATCAACCCAATCCTCATCAGAACCCGCCTGCACAACCCCTCTAGAACCACCTACAAAAACCCCCTCCCCGAGCGCAAGAAGATGTGCAAGAGGACACCCCATCAGTCCAATCTTCCACTCAAATGGATGTTACGGACTTGGACAGAGGAAGATGAGGTGCCATGTATATTGGAGTGTTGACCAACCGGTAGTTGTGGCAACAATGGGTTAAGGATGATCTTGATGATGTGGAACTCTGCTAGATTGTGCAACAAAAGTTGTGGTGTGATAGTGGAGGAACATGGCAAAGTGAAAGGTAAGGGGCAATGATTTGGAATGGGAAGGAACCTATAGGAAATCAAAGCAGTCACATTCTCAGTACACTGGCATATATATTAGAAAATATCGAAGGCACTTAATCAGCAGGATCTCAGGTCATCATATCTAAGAATACTTTAGTAGGGGTATGCATGTAATTTCAATTTTGGTAGTTCTGTCCACCTTGAGCAGTTCTCGTTTGGTTTTTAATTTCTGTTAGCAGCAAGGTTCAGGAAAGCGGTATGCGTATGCGTTCGGACTAGTCACCGATTACTGATTAAGCGGTATGCGGGGGCATATGCGGGGTATATGCGGTTCTAAACGGTTTTCTAATTTTTAATTTAAAAATAAAAAAATATCTATGAATAACATTACCACTGAAGTTATGTATCTAAGTGGAGTTAAAGAAGATCTAAGAGAAACAGTTCATGTTAGATGGGTGTGCATATATACTTTTAATTGGCTCATATTTAATTACAAAAAAAACATTTACCATAAAAACTTTACATTATATGATTCGTAATAACAAAACTTCAATATACATACATGCACTACATGAGCAAAACCTCAATCGACATATCTAAAAAATATTCGACGATACATTGCATATACTCGTGAAAATAATACATGAGAAAAACATAAAACATTGCTTATACATAATGGTATAATGCATTGCAATTGTATAGAAATGCATGTCATATTCTAACAATTGAATGAAGAGGCAGCGTTACAGAATTAAGGACCTGAATGAGAAGATTGAAAAGTTGGAGCTGCTGGAGCAGTATGCAGGGCATATGCGGGATATGCGGGGCATATGCGGGGAGGGCGCATAATGCACTGATTCAAGTAATCGGTGCGGTCTGCACGCCGCACGGGCATATGCGGCCCGTGCGGCCGATTTAGTGAACACTACTTAGCATGGGTAACTGAATATTGTAACAATCCGAGGAAATACTATTTGTTCTCTTGCCACAAGCGTAAAATTTGTTTTTCTAAAATGAACTCGAGCTTATTGTTTTGGGAATTATCCCGTGGTACTTAAGAATATTCCATTATTTTAACTGTTTGTTTAGGAATGTTCTTAAATGAATGGTTTGTATATAACCTGTTACTCAAATAAAGGAAATCTTTTGCCTGTTTATTTTGGGTTTGGCCAATATATAATTAAATTTTTTGTGTGGGTAAAAGTTGTTCTTCAGCCTATTAACATGGGTCTCACCTTATTTTTCGTTGTGAAACTTACAAGAGTATTAAATTTGTCAAAATTCACATCAATTCTGTCAATGCAACTTTTTTTTGATTCAAAGAGGAAACATGCTAAGGTGTCCGCCTGAAATATAATAAAAAACGAAGAAAAGTTGCAAGAAGTCTTATAGAAGTCAAGACTCGAGAAGAGTCCTAAAATGGAAAATTGCATCCTCACAGTAAAGATACTGAAAAGAAAAGAGCGCACTATTCTGAGCTAGTCAAATTGTCTGTAAAGTTGCGACATGCTGAAGAAGGTCCTCCCTAGGGCGATGACATGCTTGAAACAATGAATCCCAAACCGTGTCCAAGTTTTCTAGACTTAGCCAGCTAGCCTAAATCTCTGACCAAATGTTGGACATCTTCTCATAGTGGAAAGAGATGTTTCACTGTCTCTGACCAAATGTTGGACGTCTTAAAGGGACTTCTGCGAGAGATATCTGGGAAAAGTCTTTCACAGATGTCCCTTGTCATAATACGTCTTTTGTGTAACAACCACATTAAAAAGCCAATTCTGTTCAGCATTTCTAAATCCCAGATAAAGTTTTAATCATGAACCAAAGCGTCCGTCCTAGGCAGAGGTGGTCTGGTAATAACTTTGTAGACTCTCTTTACTAAGAATGCGTTATCCTTCCATACCCAGTCGTCACACCCATTTGCCAAGCGATCACACTATTTGAGAGATTCAAGAAGAATGAGATACTCCTCAAGCCGTTGATCAAAGAAATCCGTCAAGAAAGAAGGCATCCAATTGCCATCTAACCAGCAGTCCAACACGCATGCATTATAGTTAGTAGCCAAAGCAAAACAAGGTCCGAAATCTCGATTTCGATTTCGTTTCAGTCACCTCCAATACCGAAATTTCGACAATTTTGGTGGAAAAGTCGGAAATGGCTCAAAAAACCATTTTTTTAATTTTATTGTAAATTTTGATTTTCCAAGTTATTTAAACAATAAATAACATATAAATACACAATTATTTCACACATATTGCTCATCTATACCCCTTATATTGTACATATCGGTCATATCGGCCATATCGGTCATATTGTAGAATATATTAGATATTGTAAATGGAGTTAATCTAAGTATTTCAAACAATGAAACAATAGATATACACTTATAGGCTTATAGCATACATATCAATCATCTTATCATCTATGACTATGACGGTATGTCACACACCATATCGAACATATCGTTGTTAAACAGAGTAATAGTCTTACAAGTTACAACAAGTGAAAATACATATATTTCATGTAGAGTAATAAGAACATGCACATTAATGATCAATGCAATAAAAGATTAAAATATATTACCTGGTGATATGTTTGGTTCAGAACCAAGAGTTCCGCGGTGGACTGAATCACCCCCTTCCTTGTTATCTCTTATAACGCATCGCAGATTCAATGAACTCACAGTGGTTCTCCCATGTCATGTACGAGTACATGGCCTTGTAATCCATCACATACTGCCTGTATTGGTGGTCATCGATGCCTAGGATTATCCCGAGACGAGGATAAGCAACACTAGATTCGGTATCACGAGTGGCACGACGAGGCTGCGAACTACTGGCCTGAGATCCTCGGGACGACGACGGAGTAGGAGAAGATCTCGCCAAATGATCTCTCATCGTGCGACGATCCATATAAAGGACTTGGTGTTCCTCCACGATATGAGCTGTCATTGTCCATGCAGCTCAAGGAACCTACAGATGATATCAAATCATCCATGTAGCTGTCGGTTGGACGATGGCTACGACCGTACTCGTAATCCATAGGTCCTGGACTCGGACTTGGAACAAACTGTCCATGTGTATTCCTCTGTCGCTCCATATATTCACGTCCTGCATGTAGCCCTTCCACAAATCTTGTATCTTGTGGTCCACGATCACCCCCTCATGACCCACCTGAGTATGTTTCCCCACATCACTAGGTCCACCACGACCATCATCATCATCATCATCATCATCATCATCTCCATTGTCATCCTTTGACTTCGATTTGGATTTGGAGCTAGCGGAGAGAATTTCATCAAAAGCCGCATCAATCTCGGCCTCCAACCCTCCAAGAGGGTCTGTAATTCGCCCGGATCTTGCCAAATAGTCACCTACGTCTGCTCTCATTTGTTGGCTTATATTCTCATTTGGTCTTCCCCCTGGTTGATCGAGAACGGGAGCACCATTGGAATCCATCCACCTCTGGAGAACGTCTTCATCAACATCGTCATCGTGCATCTTTAAAATGTATGCAAGATCAATAGGGTCTGTGTAGTCCTCTTTGTTTTGTCCCTGTCTTGCATGTTTCAACTTCAGCCTCAAGTTGTAATGCACGTAGTCAAGATCATTGAGCTTCTGTTCTCCCAACCTGTTCCGTCTCTTCAAATGGATCAAGTTGAATGTGCTCCAGTTCCTCTCACAACGACCAGTAGATGCGGTTTGAGACAACACTTTCACTGCCACATTTCGTAGGTTGGGAGCTTCCATCTCGTATAATAACCACCATTCGGCTGCAAAAAACGAAAACGAGATAAATCGATAGTAGGAATAAATGAACACACAATCAATGATTTTATTTGTCTTCTTCCCTACCAGGAAGAGTATAGCCCCGTCCATTTACCGCAGTAATTCGACTAAAGGAACCCAAGGCATTCCAGAAATACTTAACCTACACACATAGTTTTAAGTCATAATATGTTACATAATACTCTTAAAGAATATTTTTGTGACTCCTAATTTAGCTTCAAATTGAGGATTACCTCGTTCATGCACAAGATCTGTAACTTCTCGTCCTTGACGAGCTTCTCCACTACAATTTGTACAACTGCTAGAAGGTCATCATTTGTACCAAGTCCATTCTTATATTGGTACTTAGGATCGAAGTAATAAGCTGGACCCAAAGTCACGAACAAGCACAATACTCATATTCTAAAGATCTATAAAATTTAAAAAAATGAAAAACAAATTAGATTTTTACATAATACATACCGGCCTTGTAAAGAGGATGTGAGAGCATCTTAGACCAACGCTCGTCTATGATGTCCAACCATGCTTTGGATCCTTTTCCAACCGCTTCTCTGACCTTCTCTCTCATGCAGCGCATTGCCTCGTAGATTACTCCCATGGTGGGCTTCTTATTGCCATCCACGATCCGCAATGCAAAAACAACTAGATCCATGATCCTTGTGACGCGAGTCACGTTATCTCAAAAGTTGATATCATTGATCAATGTCTCCACTTTCCGTCCTCCTTCAGTCCGAGCTTCAGGTATCTTGAACCATTCACCTTGGCAACACATGGTTTTCAACCCTGTCTTTTGTTGTTTGAGGCTCTGCAACGCTATCAAAACGTGTGATTCCATGCCTCACCAGCTCACCATTGCACATCCGCCTCATCAACATGGAAGGAAATATCGTGATATATCGACGATATATCGCCGATATATCGATATCGACATGGGATCGATATGGGCATCGATATGGCGATATATCCCGATTTCCAGGCATTTTCTTCACAAAGGCTCGTCGATATGGGCGATATTTCGACGATATATCGTCGATATATCGTCGAAATATCGTATCGATACGACATCGAAATGATATCGATATCGATATAGCCTTCCGTGCTCATCAATGCCAACACTTTGCCGTGGTTGTAAATGAATGTGGTGATCGTTCGTGCTTTCTATACCACCTTTGAGACGAGCTTCCTCTTGCTGAAATCCTTTAGAATTAAATCAATGCAATGTGCAGCACACGGTGTCCAAAAAATTCTGTAGCTGCTGAACTTCATTATTGTTTCACCCGCTTTCTTGAAGTTGCTGCCATTATCCGTCACAATCTGGACAATGTGATCTTTCCCAACCTCTTTAATGACATCCTTCATCAACTTCAACAGGTACTTGTGGTCCTTCACATGATCAGATGCATCAACAGATTTCGAAAAGATTGTCTTTCCATCACAATAAACAAGGAAGTTGATGATCTGCTTCCTCGTGTAGCTCGTCCACCCATCGCACATCAATGTTACCCTGTACTCTGGCCATCTCCTCCTCAACTCGACGATGTACTCATTCATCTCCTCCTTCTCCATCCCCAGATATCTGTTCATTATCTTGTAGGATGTAGGAGCTTTTACTCCCGTTCCCGCTGCAGCGATCTCATCAGTGGCATGTTGCAGAAATGGCTCGCTAGCAATGTTGGCAGGATTGCTCTCCCCAAAGAAGAGCTTGCTGATGGCCTTTCCTACCCTTTCTCGTGCATTGGTGAACATTCCCTTCACGTTTTCTGCTTCGAATCCTTGCTTGCCTTGTATTGCATGGATCCGCTCCTTGTCAAGAAGGGCTCAATTCCCTTCCCCTTGTGTTTTTTGGTGGGTGGTGGTACTGGTGCACCTCCAGAACCACTCCCACTGCTACCTGCACCATAGAAGCCACCTCGTGCACCACCGAGTTCTCTCCTCTCGAACTCGCTCCTCATTGATTCTTTTGTTGCCCTTCTGTATGCTCTCCTCTCCGCTGTAGTCTGAATGTCAACGGGGTAGACAAAGTCATCGTCGTTTGAATCTGAAAGGACGTTGAATTCTTTCTTAAACATGAACTCTCTCAATTGTTCATCCCTTCTTACCCTCTCCGTATCCCTTTCCTTCTTCCCGTCCAAGCTGGCCTTCACCTTGTCCCTCACATCTTTGGGACAACGAGGGCACTTGGCAACATTCTAGTTATTGTCAACAAGCTGTTGCTTCATCCTCGTGATCCCGCCTCCTCCCAACTTCTTTCCACAGAAATTGCATTGTGGTTTCGCTTTATTTCCATCAGGAGCGGAGGCATACCTCCAACCAATGTCCCTACTGAAATCGCCCCTCTGATCCTCAGAACTGTCAGATCCTGATCCGGAACCGGAATGTGCCATGATGATGATGATCATCGAAATCTACGAGGAAATTGAAGAACAATCATTAAAGAGGCATACAATGCGATCGATTATGAATTTGCTAATTAATTTATATTTTAATTTTCGGATTTATTATATTTTTAATTTTTCTAACACCTAATTCACACAAAATCATAAATACTTGGTGTCCGAAATTGAAAGAATACTCTTACTATTCTGATTTTCAGAAAAAATACCTTAGATCTATACATTAGGGTCTTAGATCTAGCAATTAGGGGACCATTTTCAAGAAAGACTACCTAAGTGACACAAAATATGTAAAAATATAATAGAAGTAACATATGATTTTCGGATTTACTCAATTTTTAAATTTCATTTAAAAAAAATTCCGAAACATATTTTCTACTCCCACAACTTAAGATCCGAATTTATCATTGAAGAACTCATCATCGTTCCACATTAGAACACAAAAAACCCAATTTCCTCTTCCATAGATCTTACAAAATGTTCTCAAATCACGTTTTACTTCATGTTATACACAAGATCCGAGATAATACGTTCATAACTATCATTATTGTGCAATTAAAACACAAAACCCCTAATTTTCGTCTCCAAATTTGAAGCTATATATTCGAAATCTCTAAAAAAACACCATACCAAGCTATATCAACATCCTAAGAGTAAAACCCCTAAAAAAATTTAAGAATTTGATGAAGATTTGGTCAAATTTGGCTTACCTTGAAGCAAGATGGCCTTGGAGGAAGTTTGAAAAGTTTCTGCTGGAAGTCGGTCGAGATGGGAGAGTTTCGACTGAAATTTCGGTCCATATCGCCATATGGGTGGATTTTTTAATGAGAGATTCCCCTTGTCGGACGAGATATCGATATGACCCGAAATCTCGTCGATATCTCGCGAAATTTCGGTCGAAACCCGTGATATCGATATTCATATGGGTTTCGATACCCTTCACCCGTCGAAATCGAAATTTCGCAAAATTTAGTTCCATGAAGCAAAAAGATGTGAGAATATGGAAGATAAGGGGCCATCACCTGACCAATTGTCAGTGCAGTAGGCAAAAGAATTACCGTCACCAAGCATTGGGTGAATGAGCTCTTGAAAATGAGGCAACACCGAGTTGATTCCTTTGCAGAAAGCCGAAGGGCAAGACTGTAGGTGTTGTGACATATTGTACTGAATCCCAATGCTGTAGATACTATGGATAAGGCATCGACACAAGTCTTCCCCTCTTCCTTAAATCATACTCACCCATTTAAGGAGAATAGCCTCATTCATAGTTTCCTAGCGAGAGATCCCAAGCCCTCTGACCAACTTTGGCAGGGTAGCAATCTCCCAATTGACGAGGTGTACTCCTGATCGCTCCTGGCCACTTTTACCCCAAAGAAAATACCGTATGATCCACTCTAGTCGATGCCTAATACCATTGGGAAGAAGTCTGGATGATAAAGAATACATGAATAGCGGATATGACCACCTGTACCTAGACTAGACGACCTCCGTAAGACAAAATAGCCGCCTTCGAACCGGATAGCCTCCCTTTTATCTTCTCAATAACCAACAACCAATTGGACATCTTTAATCTACCAACGAACAGAGGAAGACCCATGTAATATATCGGGAGAGAGCTACACTCCGCACCTAACTCCTCACAGTACTCATGTGCTTCTTGGTTAGAGAGACCAAAGGGATAGCCTTAGATTTCCTGTGGTTAAGACTAAATCCATAAAATTCGCTAAAGATTTCCACCGTGGTTGCCATTCCTTTAGCCTCCTCTTTGCCATATTGCAAAACTGGAATAGAGATATCTTCAAAGTTGTACCCAGATGTGAGTTCATTAGCTTGTACATGTTTAACCATGCAAGATAGCGCAACAGTTTCTATCATGAAAAACATTGGGGCAAGGGTGTCAACATTGGGGCAGGGAGACACCCTTGCCCAATGCCCCACTACGACTGGAAAAAGCTGTAATTATGATGGCCGTTAACTAGCACCGAATACGAGGTTGTGGTGACACAACGCTTCACCCACGATATCCATGAATCCGGGAAACCCCGTCAAGACATAGCCATCCAAAGAAAAGGCTAGTCAACCGTGTCATAAGCCTTTGTAAAGTTCATCTTCCAAAGAACATCTTCGATTTGCGCCTCTTCCAATCTGCTATGATCTCCATAGCAATCGACAAACTTTCTGCAATCTATCTCCCAGGAATGAAAGCTGACTGGAGCGGTAAAATGATGTGATCCCGAACCCTATTTAGTCTAATTGCCAAGACCGGTGGCCACAGTCAAGTAGATCGCATTGGAGAGCGTTATCGATCAAAAATCTTTCTCTCTATGAAACCTCCTTCTTCGGTTGCAAGAAAATTAGGGCCTTGTTAATTTTCTCAAACCATGTATTTCTCTAGCAAATTTCTTCACAACATCACCAACTTCACTTCCAAATAACGGCTAAAACTCCTGGAAGAAAAAAGACATGGAACCCATCAGGACCTGGCGTACCATTTGCATTTAGATTCCAAACAACTACTTTCACATCTTCCGCTGTAAAGTCCTGTAACAAGTGATTCACATGCTGTACGGATAATTGGGAGGCCCTTTGGCCAGACCATCTCCAATCTTGAGTTTCATTTCTTCTCGTAAATTTATGAAAATGATTAGCAATTGTGTGCCCATCTCCCTATTTCCCTATACCCTTCTACCATTCACCACTGTTGAACAAATTGGGTTTTGATGACTTCTTCCGCAGTCAATTCTATGGAATTATGCTGTGTTTGCATCACCTTCTTTAAGACAAGAGTTGCACGATCGATGTTTCCGCTCCGCAACATGCTTCTTATCTTCTGCCAAGACCGTTTTTTGAGTTGTTGCTCTATCAATGCGTTCTTCTGTTAAAGGATCTTTGGTTTCCTCCAACTTATCGAGTCTGCACCTCCGCTTCTGCTTGCACTCGACATGCTCACATGACTTCACGAACCTCCTTGAAAAAGCAAACCCGTATGCGCAAAGAAACTAACTTCTGGGATAAATGAGATGCTGACGATCTTGAAACTACAGAGGATGACCAACGACTTGTAACCATGTCTCTAAAATTCTCTTCCTGCAACCATGCTCGTTCAAATATGAAGAAACCCCTAAACATGAGAGTCATCTCCAGAAGCCCAAACAAGCGGCTTGTGATCAGACCTGGTACGAGGTCTGGAGGCAGAGATTGAAAGGGTAAATGCTTCTAGAAGCTCTGACGATGCCATGAAACGATCAATATGTGAGCGAGAGCCGTGGTTTCTCCAGGTGCATCCGGTGTCTCAATCTCCTCAAGTTGTGGTTCGTCAATCAAGTCTGCAAAATCGATCGAGCCAAGGTCTTGCCTTCCTCTCAAACGAGGTCGATCCGAAGGAAGCGAAGTAATATTGAAATTACATCCGACTAGCGAAGCCACCCCCAGGAAAGTGTTTCTAGCACTTCGGAGGTCAGCCCATAAATCCGACCGAAGAGCTTGTTAGCAGGGGTCGTAGACACACGAGAAAGACTCCTTCAAGTTTGTCACGATATTCTCCAGAAGGACAATAATAACATGTCTCCCCTTTAGCTCAGAAACTATATTAAAAGTGAAAATTTTCCAAGTAACAATCAACCCTCTGTTGTGCGATTTACGTCTATCGATCCGAAATCCGTCATTGAACCCGTATTCATAGATTTCCAAAAGAGAGGAGAGCATGGGAGATCTTAGATTCTTGTAACATGGCCACATCACAACCCCATTCAACCAATAGAGCTCCAATCGAGCTTCGTTTCTTTGGGTCACCCGGACCCCTCATGTTCCAAGTTTGAACTTTCATTTAGGAACCTTGGAAGTCCTCGAAGTACTAATCACCCCTACTGCCACCGTCACCTGAGATTTATGAACCGAGATGACGTTACACACTAAGTCTACCTTCCTTGAACTCTTTATGTTTCGATATCTCTTCCTCCTCTCACATAAACTCCCCACATCAGAGGAGCATGAGGATGTTGGCAACGTGTTTTCACAGGCCGTCGTGGACTGAAGAGACACGATTGTTTCCAGGGAACTGATTGCGCGATTTAGATTGAACCTCCAATGAGGAAAAATCCCGAAGGGCATTTGGGAGCTCAGGGACTGGCTTAGAAAGCTCGCTCTATGAAGAAATCTCCAACACGGCTAATCGCCCAGGCTGGTCTTTCTCAGGTGGATGCGAGGGTGTGCCCTCTTTGGAACAGCACTAACCATGAGCCCTTTAATCGAAATCTCGAATGGAATTTTCAAACTCGTAAAAGCCATATCGGGTTTCGATCCACACCACCGGGTTCCCAATGTGGATTTAAATTGGACCTCCACTGAGGAGTCCCCAAGGGCATTTGGGAGCTCTGGGATTGGCTTAGAAAGCTCCCTTGACGAAGAAATCTCCAACACGTCTAATCGCCCTGGCTGGTCTTTCTCAGGTAGATGCAGGGGTGCTCCCTCTTTGAACCAGCACTAACCATGAGCCCTTTAGCTGAAATCTCGAATGGAATTTGCAAACTCATATAAACCATGTCGAGTTTCTTTAATTGGTACATATATGAATATGAAAAGGGATCTACACCACTGAGTTCCGTTGGTCCCGCGTTAACCGGATCCTCCAAAAGAACCGAAACTTGGGTTTGGTTTAGCACTAAGCGACCAAAAATGGAAGCATCTATCGGATTCGATGGATACTGATGGCAGCGGAGCCCGAGTTGGAAAAGAAGGGGCGATTGCGTCGTGAATCCGACAGCTGGGCATGAAAGCTTGAAGATTTCTTGCTTATGGCTCGGTAAACAAACAAGGAGATTCGATCTTCGTAACCTCCTTTTTTGAAAAACTTCTAAAGATGGGTTTTCTTGGAAGTCTGTACATGAATATTCTAGAAATTGTTACAAGATTTTGAATCTGCAGCGCGGTTGTGGCTAAGCTTGTGGCCTCTTCTATCTCCGGCGAAGGCGGCAACGGTGTGGGTAAGAGCTTCCAACTGCTTGAAGGATGCTCTTCCCACCCTCAAAGTGTAGATCGACTCGGAAAGAATGGAGTCCGAACCTTCAAGTACGGCCGAGTGACCAATGGATCAGAAACTGGAGAACGACCATCTGCAAGAATTTTCATTATTGTTCCGAGATTTCTCAGTGTCGTTTTCAAGGCATCGATTGATCTTGATAGAAAGGGAATTCCTAGTATACGATCAACCCGCGGAGAACTGCTAGGTGCTTCGCCATCCGTGAACCGTGGTACGCGTCACTTGATTCCTAAAACTTTGGTCAATCCACAACAAAACATTGATCACCATTTTGGACAGACCCCTCGCACAGAACAAGTTGTCTTTCAGACTAACGCCGCCCTTGAACGTCACTCCCAATAACTTGTGCAGCGATCCTCAAATAGATTGGAGATCCATCTCTTTTGCTATAGAAGAACAATGAGAAACTCATATTTCTAAAGCTATTTCTTGTTTTCCGAGACGAACAATCGACACGTAGGAGTGCATTTTTGAGCGCATGGCTGAGGTCGTAAGGCACAAAGATCCTTCTTGTTTGCCACCCCGAGTGACCTGCGAAAGCAGTGGGCAGGCTTCCCTCCGATGGCCTTCCTTTCCACAGCTGAAGCATCGAGGCGGCATCACACACGATGCAGCACGATGACCATAAAAAACAAATCTTAAACAACGCTGGCCATGTTTCCGGTGAGAAACGAATGACCAGCCTTCCTCTTCCCCCTCACCCTCCTGTTTTGTGGCTCTCACATTCCTCTCCTCATTCTTTTGGTAGCCCTCTTCCACTCCTTCAACCCTCCCCTAACCTCCCAACTCAGGTGCTCCCTCCAATGATGCAGCTCTCCAGCCTTTGCCTACAAGTTGTACCCAGTTTGGTGTTGCACACCTCCAAGGATTAAGACTTCCTTCAGTGCAACCTTTTGTCTTCACAAGATCAATGGTGACATGGTTAACATCTCCTACAAAAGAATTTTGCAACATGTCTTCATGTGAATTTTTATTTTGAAGTTTTATGCTAATTGTATGATTTTTAAAGATAATATTTGACTCTTGCGTGAAGTGCAGAATCCCAAGGGATCTTAATTGCTTGCATATTATAGAAAGTATCTCTCTGAGTAATTCACGTAGTAAGAACCTCAGAAGTGAAGTGGCCTATAAAGTTTTAATCCATTCTTCGGATGAACAGGTGAGTAATGCATTTTGTTTCTCAAATTGAAAGTATACTATAGACAGTCTTTTTGTTTCCAATTTATACCAGTCAATTGTGAGATGATTATCAAAATCACTGACTGTACAGTAGCTTTTTCTTCTATGGAGAATGGATTTTTTCTGTTAACTAGTGGTACATTTGCCGAAGTTCAGGAGTTTGATCTATGGGAGGACCTAAATATTTTCACCCGAGATGGAAGATAGATCTGTTTGATACACGTTTTTATTTCAAAACTAGAACTGAGCCAGATTTTCGATTTCTGGAGTAAGCAGACTGGAATCTGAAATGAATATTTACCATTCTAATTTGTTTCTCTTTCGATTTTTAACTGGCTTGGAACCATTTTAACATATTTATGGTCTACATGAATTGCGTGTTTACGTATCGGAACAACCGATTTTTAAATTTGGTGGCTCCAATCAAGCGATTTTTTCGCTAAGAGGAACATCTGACATTGGCCTTATTTAAAAAAGTGATTTAGAGTGTTTGATTAATGGATATTAACATTCAGACTATACTGCAACTGTTGATGTAGGAGATCAATGACCGACATTTTCACTTTAGGGAGTTCTGTCATTAGTTGGAAGGCAACCTTACATTATCAGTTACTTGTCTACCACATAGGCATAGTATATGGCTTTAACAGAAGCTGCAAAGGAAGGCATCTGGCTGAAGGGCTTAGTTTGAGATTTCGGTCTATAACAAGATCAAGCTATTGTGTACTGCGACAATACTAGTGCAATATGCTTAGACAAGGATCAAGTGCATCATGAGAGGACTAAGCACATGAATGTCAGATATCACTTCATTCGTTATGAGAAGAGAATCAAGGTAAAGAAGGTTGATACAACATATAATCCAACCGATACGTTCGCGAAGGCAGTTCTTGGGAGTAAGTTCAAACACTGTTTGGACTTGCTTAATGTCATCAGTTGACAATAGCCCCAAGGAGGGGTTGACAGCAACACGACAGAGCCTGGCAATGCTTCTTAAAGGATTCAATTCAAGGTTGAGATTGTTGACATGCCAGAATCCTAATAATTTGTTTTATTGAAATTAGTTGAAGAACCTTTTGATGTCCCCCTGTACGACTATATTCTGCCAATACATGGGTATTCAGTTCCATTTGTATCCGGGGTCGGTATTCAGTTCCATTTGTATCCGGGGTCCGTTTGTATGTGAGTAGTATATAAACTTCTTAGGGTTAGGGCTCTCATCATCCTCTTCATTCTTATTTCTCCACATAGTGGAAAACCGGTCACCGCCGCCAAAGGAAGTAACCCAATTACGGGTGAACCTTGTAATTCCGTGTCTTCATGTTTTCTTCGTTAATCGTTTTTGTGTTTGATTGCTTCTACTATTCGCAATAGTACACTTGTTTTCACATGTCTTATGCACATTATTCAGTATTTGTTAGACGGAAGTAGGAGGTACGACTATTCTTGTTGTATGTAGATGATATGTTTATTACCGGTGATGAAATTACAAGGATACACGAGCAAAATAGTTCCTTGCAAAAGGTCTTTGTTTTTTATAGGTCCACTTATGCATTTTTTTTGGAATTGCAGTTACTAGGCCCTCAAGAGGGTTTCTGTATATTTAGGGCCCGTTCGGGTGATGGGTTACCCAGCCAGAGGGCGGGTAACCTGTTAAAAAACCCATGTTAGGTTACAGGTTTTTGTTTGAAACCCTCTCCTCAAAACTCGACCTTTTCCATCTTGTCGTGTAGTGGCCCTTCGCTGCTCGAGGCGAGTGGTTGTCATGTCCGTCACTTCGCTTGCTTCGATTCTTGTGTCTCCATTTCCCCTCCTCCTCCCCACTAGCGCAATGGTCTCTTCCTCAAGCTCAAGGTGTTCCCGTGTGTCTTTGTTGAGAAGGACAAGGTGGATGTAGGAGATCGACTGGAGATTCAAGGTGGCGTTTGAACTTCATCTTATCTTGTGCGATCTCTCCGATTGGTGTTAAGGTTAAGCGACGACCCGTTCTTCGAGTTCCTTCCGAGGTAACCTTTGACCTATGTCTCCGATCGACTGTGGTTTCTCTCTTTATAGCTTTTATTCCACTGTGGTTGGTACGTTGTTGCTGATGGTAGCCTCGGATTTTGTCTTGGGCTTTTCACGTTCGTGTTTGCTGTTGTTGGAATATTGTTGGTGTCAGTCGTGACTATGTGGGATGAGTTTGACCATCTTCGTTGTTGGGCCATTCTTGGCGAGGGATTCATTCCAACTGCGGATTTGATCCTGGATATAGGTGTCGTCCCTAAGTTGGGTGTTGGGTGCTCTTGGATGTCCTTATTCTGTGGATTTACGCCTGGGGTTTATATCTCCTTGTTCCATGGATTTATGCTTGGGGACCCTTGTGAATTTGGACATTGGATCATGTGGTGTATCTCCATGTTCATTGTTCCTTGGGTTTTGTATCTCCTTGTTCCAGTGATTTCAACGTTTGATTATGTGGTGTGGTTGGTGCCTTGGTGGGATGGATCTCCAAATGAATTTGGACGTGGGTTACATTTGTGGTGATGTTAACAATGGTCGAGTTGCGATAATGAATATTCTGGGCATCAATGATGTTTTTTTGCATAATATATTTGCAACTTCTCGGATGGAAGTCATTTGTACATTTGTTGCATTGCGATTACAATGTAGTAAACGTAGTGAGTTATGATGCCATCAAAGTAATGCTTGCATCAGTTGTATATGGATTACGAATGCTGAGGTGCGATGACGATTATTTTGAGCATCAGGGATGTGCTTTTGTGTATTACATATTTTTGAATTTTTCTGAAGGGAGGCATTTGTGCATGTGTTCCATTGCGATTACAATGTAATAACGTAGTGAGTTATGATGCCATCAAAGTAATGTTTGCATCCGTTGTATATGTATCATGAATGCTGAGATCTGATGATTATTCTGAGCATCAGGGATGTGCTTTTCTGCATTACATATTTTTGAATTTTCCGTAAAGAGGCATTTGTACATGTGTTGCATTGCGATTACAATGTAATAAACGTAGTGAGTTATGATTCCATCAAAGTAATGCTTGCATCCGTTGTATACATATCACGATTGTTGAGATGCGATGATGATTATTCTAAGCATAAGGGATGTGCTTTTCTGCATTACATATTTTCAAATTTTTCGAAGAGAGGCCTTTGTACATGTGTTGCATTGCGATTACATTCTACTTAATGAGGTGATTTATGATGCAGTCAAAGTATTTCTTGAATCAGATGTATACGGATCACGAATACCTGAGATGCGATGATGATTATTCTGAGCATTAGTGATGTGCTTTTCTACATTACATATTTGCGACTTCCCGGATGAAAGGCATTTGTTCATGTGTCGTATTGCTATCACAATGTAATAAATGAAGTGAGTTATGATGCCATAAAGTAATTCTTGCATCCGATGTATACGTATCGTGAACGATGATGCGTTTCTGCATCACATCTTCGTGCTTCTCGCATTAGACAACTTTGTTCATGTGTCGAATATCATTGGAATAGGGACAATGAGTCAGGTGCTTCATTGGGCGTGCTATTGGCATGACTAATGCTTTCGATAGTCGATGATTCACGCGTTCATGATATACTGTTGCTTGACACAATTCACAAGTGGAGAATAACTTTGATGCAATTGGTGTTTTACTTTTTTAGAATAGAGATGATTCGTCATGGTAAGGGGAAGACTATGGTGGATGGGAGTGGATATGAGACGGTGGTGGCCGCGAGGGCGTCGAACTGAAACACGATGCAAGATAGGATCTTGGTGCAATGTATTTTAGAGGCTCATGACAAAAATTAGTGGTCTGGGAAGTCTTTCACAACAACTAGGTGGAATGAGATCGTGCAACAATTTAACGAACTAACAGGTCTTCGCTTCACGAAGGACCAAATCCACTCACGCTGGTAGATCTTCAAGATGGGCCATGTATCCTACTTGTCCTTGAGGAAAGAATGTGGGATGCTTTATTCTACAGAGGAAGCCGTGTTCTAGAGAAAAGCCATGATTCGTTGATTAATTTGAATCCATAATGAATTAAACAATATATTAATGAAACATCTGAATCGAAAATGGAGAAATCACTTATCTTGAAAACTTAATCCAAAAAGGCATACCGACGTCAACTTTAGATGAATGCGACATCATCTCACTAATATATGACAACCATCCATTTTTAGAGACAAAAAAATTAGATAGGATGAGACAATAATTACCAATCCCCTCTCGCTATTCTCAGTTGCATATCCTAGCAATTGTATCCATATTGTGATAGATTAAAGAAAAATATTTCTAAAAATATATTTTACCATTTTTTATTGACGATGATGCAAAAGAAAACATATACAATTATACATGAATCTGATTACATTCCTATAATGAACCCACAATTAATTTAAAATTCAGATTATTAATATATGTATTAGCAAAGAAAATACACAACACATATGTATGCGTATCGTCAAATAATGAAAATGATGATCATATCAATAGCCATAGAATATTTCTTTGTTTAAATATATAATTCTTGTCATAACATGTATTCAGTATAATAGAAGGCAACCAAATTAGATGGAGGAGGTGGATCTCACAGATCCCCCCTTGTATGAACATAAAATGGAGGAAAAAATCCATGTATAATGAAATTTATAAATTCATCGAAATCCAACACAAGATTATGCCCATTGTACTCGTTAAAAATAATCACATTATAATTAATAATAAAATCAAACATATTGACGTAAAATGAGTACATATGTATCCATGCATAAAATACATACATATACATTTAATATATACACACACATCAACTCCATCCTCTTAACAGTATAAAACAATCAACAACCAATCATTATCCCAAACTTCAGTAAAAGTCACATCACAGAAAACCCTCTCAACAATAAAATCCTCTGTCCAAACACTAAAACTATATTTCAGGTTATCCTTCAGGTTACCCACCTTTGGGACGGGTTAACCCACCCACTTAACCTTCCAGCCAAACATACCTTTAGTGTTCGAGTATGCATCACACGTATAGATGGGTAATTGGATCCCTCTAGGGTCCAATTACCGCATCCATTAATGTAGTCCCACATCCACTATGAGTAAGACTTGGTCTTACTAGTGGGGCTATATAAGAAGCCCCACACCATCTGTTAATGAGAGAGAGAGAGCAATACAGAATACCTAGCTCTTGAGAGGCATTCTCATGTGGTTTCATCCCGCTCCTCACGGAGTAGGTTTCCACATAAAATTCTGGTGCTCTTCCACTTTCTGTATTTCTTTATCTATGATACGTTTCTGCACTATCGTTTTCTACATGCTATCAGAGCGGGTTCAATTCTGACGATCCTTCCTGAAGATTTATTTTATATTGACAAGAAGAGGGTCACCGAATGGAGACAACGATCCAGGCACAGATGGCTCCGAGAGGGTGACGCGGGTACGACCTTCTTCCATAAAGTTGCCAGTGGAGACGGAGAGAAAATGTCATCAGGTCGATGATCATTGATGGAGCAAGAGTAGAGGGAAACAGAGAGCTGGGAAGAGCGATTGCTGACCACTTTCACGATTTCTCGGCGAGGGGGGCCATCAGGCATTGGAGGTGGACTGGCTTGGGAGCGGTGCACTTGTCAGACGCTTATACGTCTAGTCTGACTCATGCGGTTACGTTGGAGGAGCTGAAGTCGGCAGTGTGGAATCTCAACGACGATGGGGCGCCGGGCCCGGATGGTTTCCCAGTCTCTTTCTACAGGGACTTCTGGGACTTGGTCAGCAGGGAGGTGCTCGAGGTTGTGGTGGAGTGCTGTCATTGCAATGCTGGTTTTGAGCAGGTAAACGAGGCTCTGGTGGTGCTCCTTCCGAGAGGGGAGGTGCTGAGAGGGTCGAAGACTTTCGGCCTATCGCCATTTCAAATGCATTATATTTGATTGTGGCTAAGGTTTTCGCAACTAGGCTGAGTAATGTTTTGAAACATTTCATTTCCCCTTCTCAGACGACCTTCATGCCGGGGAGGCAGATTGCAGACAGCTTAGCCATGGCATCTGAGATTATCGCGGATTGGAAGAGGAGCGGCAGGCAGGCCCTGCTGTGGAAGGTGGACTTCTCGAAGGCTTTTGACACCTTGGACTGGCATTTTCTCTGGGCTCCGTTACATAGAAGAGGCTTTCCCGAGGTCTGGATTACGTGGATGAAACAGTGCGTGACTACGGCTTCTATGACGGTCCTCGTGAATGGTCATCCGGAGGGGGGGTTGTTCCAGCCGCGGAGGGGGATGAGGCAGGGCTGCCCTCTCGCTCCCTTGCTCTTCATCATCGTTGCGGGCGTTCTTGCTTGTATGATTGATAGAGTGCAGCAGATTGGGCTCACATGCGGTCACTCGAGGGATGAGCTGAGGATCCCGCTTCTTCAGTACGCTGACGACACCATTTTCTTCATTGAAGGGGGCCTCAAGGAAGCTAAAGGTATGGCTGCGACGCTGGAGCTTTTCAGTGAGATGTCTGATTTGATGCAGAATTCCAACAAGTCCAAGGTGGTTCCGTTTACTATGAGTGAGGAGGTGGCGGATCTTTGCAGTTCGGCGTTGGGTATTGAGTGTGCCGGGCTTCCCATTCACTACCTGGGCTTGCCGCTCACCTTGGGGAGATCAAAGTTGGCAGATTGGCTGCCGCTGGTTGAGAAGGTGGAGAAGCGGCTCGCGGGTTGGAAGGCGGTGGTCCTTTCTAGGGGGGGGGGCATTTGGTGCTCTTGAGGGCGGTGCTCTCTGCCATGCCGGTATACTACTCATCCATGAGGCTCATGCCGGCGGGCATCGGGAGGAGTCTGGAAGGACTGATGAGACGGTTTCTGTGGGGCAGGAACGGGCAGGGTCCCGGGATTCATCTTGTTGGCTGCGACGATATCACTCTCCGGAAGTGTGACGACGGGCTTGGGATCTGTCGGCTGGGCGAGCTCAATGACGCCCTGTTGCTGAAGTGGGTGGCCAGGATCTAGGGTAGCGGGGAGGATCTCTGCTCCATCCTTCTTCGGCGAATCTACACGGTCACTGGAGCGAGGCCTGGGGGCGCTGCGACACCGAGCTCGCTGGGACTAAGGCCCTTGCCTTTTTGGAGGGTGGTTCAGTCGGTCACTCTCAATTTTCAGACTTTGTTCAGGCCGGTGCTGGGGAGTGGCCTTGGCTTCGCATTTTGGAAGAACGACTGGACGGACAGTGGGGCATTGTCTTTACGCTTCCCTCGTCTGTTTGCTTTGGCGGCGAATCAGGATGTGCGGGTGGCTTTTTGCTGGTTGGATGGGAACTGGATGCCGGCTTTCCGTTCCAATTTCTCTGATCAGCGCCTGGAGGAGTTCTTGCGGCTGCTTGACGCTCTTAGGGAGGTGGGGGGGCCCTCCGTGGAGCGGGACCACTAGGTTTGGCGCGGGAGTTCTTTCACCGTGAGGAGGGCTTACTCGACGATCTGCAGGCCCCCTTCCTCTCTTTCGGCGGAGCTGGTTAGAGACTGCGCTTTCTTCTGGGGGCTGGATCTTCTTGCGAGGATCGCCTTCTTCTGTTGATATTCAGGAGGAAAAGGCTGATGACACGGGACTGTTGTGCTAGGCTTTTTGGCGTGATCTCTGATAGATGCCTGTTGTGTAATGGTGGGATCGAGACATTGGAGCATCTCTTTTTCTCCTGCCAGGCTGTGCTACCTGTTTGGGATGATCCAGATTTGGGGTGGGTGAGCAGGGTGAGCGTTGAGGCTTTCTGTGGGGGCTTGGTTGCGGCCAGACACCGGTCGAGGAGGGATCTGCTTCGGCCACTCGCGTTGATTTGGTCCATTTGGCTGGCCAGGAATGCCCTGCTGTTCTCTAGCCGTAGGTTTTATACGGAAAATGTTTGTACCCATGCGTCGGGTCTGTTAAACTCGTGGCTCACCTAGAGTGTCTCCTTGTACTTATTTTTATTTCTCCTTTTTATTATATTCCTGGGGTAAACACCTACGAGTGTCTCCCCCTTCCTTGGCTTCAAAAAAATATATTCAAGATTTGTTCTCGATGATTTGGGTTTAGAGATTATTATTCTGTGTTATTATTATTCATGATTTATCGGCTTATGATCTTTTCATAGAAAACACTCTCTTCTAGAAGAGGGAGGAAACTTTAATTACTTATAACAGTGGCTCGACTAGAACATAGATAGATTATACTTTGCTTTGAGGAGAAGAGATCGATTATGTTACAAAGACTGCAAAGTAATATCTAGGAAGAGTTTGACCAACCAACATCGTTTGTTAGTCATGGATGTGCAAATAAAAGGGCTGATAAAGAAAAGGAGGGTTTCCAAGATCATTAGAACTAGATGGTGGAATCTTCAATTGAAGCAATCAAGCTTCAGGGAGAAGGTTTTAAAAGTCTTATCTTGGGATTGTAACATAAGTACAAATGAGATGTGGGAGTCGATAGCATCTTGTATCTGAAGGGTAGCTAAAGAGATGCTCGGCGAGTCAAAAGGAGGAACTCCAAGCCAAAAGGAGGCTTGGAGGTGGAGTGGAGGGGTGCAAGAGAAGCTCAAAATTAAAAGAGTATACTTTAAAGCTTTATCTAAGGATAGAACAAATGAAATTGTCACAAAATACAAAATAGCGAAGAAGTAAAGAAGGCTATAAGCGAAGCTAAGTCAAAAGATTACGAAGTTTTGTACAAAAATCTTCATCATAAAGAGGGCCGGACGGATATATTCAGGTTGGCTAAAGCAAGAGAAATAAAGACCAAAGATATTTCTCAAGTGAGATTCATTAAGGATGATGAAGGTCACATGCTTGTTACTTAGAAGGATATAGAGACTACATGGAAGCAGTATTTTCATAACCTTTCCATTGGGGAAGGAAATAGACAAATCTCTTTGGGAGATCTAGCTAGTAGTGAAAGTTACTTGAATCGTGCAAGCTATAGGCGAATACAAAGGAAGGAAGTAGAGGAGGCTTTGAAGGTTATGAGACGTTGAAAAGGTGTAGGACATGATGTCATTCCTATAGAAGTTTGCAGAGTTTTACGTGAGCGTGGTTTGACTTGTCTTACAAATTTATTCAATGTTATTTGACGAAGAAAGAAAATACCTTAAGATTGGAGGAAAAGCATCATGGTACCTCTTTATAAGAACGAAAGAAGACATTCAAAATTGTTCAAATTACAAAGGTATCAAGCTGATGACTCACACTATGAATATTTAGGATCGTGTGATCGAAAGAAGGTCGAGGCAAGTTTCTAAAGTAAAAGAAAATCAATTCGGATTCATACCAGGTCGCTTAACTATTGAAGCCATTCACTTGCCGAGGAGAACAATGGAGATTTATAGAGCTAAAAGGAAGAACCTATATATGATTTGGAGAAGTCTTATGATTCTGTCCCACGGGAGATATTGTGGAGAGCTTTGGAGAAGAGACAAGTACATGTCCTATTCATTAACCTCATAAAAGATATGTATGATAGGGCTTCATCTTGTGTAAGGATACAGTATAGGAAAATCGACTATTTTGATAGAAACATTGGTTTGCATCAAGGTTCAACTTTGAGTCCATTCCTTTTTACTTTGATCATAAACGAGTTGACAAGTCACTTTCAGGATGAGATACCTTGGTGTATGTTATTCGCTGATGATATTGTGTTGATTGATGAGACTAGAGAAGGACTAAATGAGAAGCTTGAGGTCTGGAGACATGCATTGGAGACTAAAGGATTTCATATAACATTTTATGAAAAAAGATTTCGTATAAGTATGGCTAAGATTGAATATATGGATTGCACTTTTGATGGAAGCAATGATGAAGGAACCGAGGTGAAGATTGGTGATGATAACATTTAGAAGAGAGATTCTTTTAGATACTTGGATCTATTTTGCAACATGATGGAGAAATTGATGGAGATGTTACAAAAGAATAAATGCAAGTTGGCTAAGTAGAGAGGAGCCTCTATTGATTTATGATACGAAAATTCCTTTGAAAATCAAAGGAAAGTTTTACAAATCAGCTATGAGACCTACTATATTCTATGGATCTGAATGTTGGTCTGTGAACCATAGACGTGTGCAAAGAATGGCAGTAGCAGAAATGAAAATGCGTGGATGTGTGGATACACACGTAAAGATCGGATTCGGAATAATGCTAATCAGAAGGAAAGTTGGTGTAGCTCCGATCGAGGATAAGATGCGGGAAAATCGCTTAAGATTGTTTTGTCATTTGCAAAGGAGGTCAGTTGATGCATCAGTGAGGAGATGCGAGTTTTCGGATGTTGAGCCGACTAAGTTAGGGCAAGGAAGGCCCAAGAAGTGTTGGAATGAGACTATACAAAGGGATCTTAGTTGCTTAGATCTAAGCTCGAGAATGCCTTAAGATAGATTTGAATAGAGCTAAAGAATCCATATAGCCGACCCTACTTAATGTGGGAAAAGACTTTGTTGTTTTTGATTATTCGTGATTTGTAATCTAGTTTACGATTCAGTTCTAGGGTTTCTTGAAACCCTAATTTTCCGCCGCAACGTCGTTATGATCATCTCCAAAATATGTTCAAGATTTAAGAAAATTTTTAGGGTTTCTGAAACCCCTGAATTTGATTGAAGAAGTTTTTGTTGTATAATTTTGCATAGTGATATGTTCTATTATTTCAAAGATCTAGATTTATAACCAATATTCGTGTTTTGCCCCAAGACTCTCTAATAGAAGATGAATTCAGACATGCACACAGATGCATTCCTATGTTGGAACCCACGTAAAGGAGAGGTGGGTGACGGCAACACTTCCTCGCATACGAAACCCTAGAAACCATCTTGTGGAGGCAAAAGAGAAGCAACATTGGAGTCAGGCATCTACGTGCGACAAGACCCTTTATCCTGAAAGCTTAGCGGATGATCACCATCTCCAAGTAATAGGACTACTCCAAGGATACAGTCTAATCGCTATTTGGTGGAACCTTCGTGTCTCGAGTTATGTTGTGATAGGTCTCCATGCATGTTCAATCGTCATATCTCTAGGAAATAGGCCCTCGTCATCTATCCTTCGATATCAGCAGCATCTCCATGCACTTGGAGGATGCCTTTGACTTCCTCCTACGCAATGGGCGCCACCATATGTGGATCCCCTTTGCAACTGACCATCTCGCACAATACTTGTCCCTCTCTTTGTGCATAATTGCGCCGTCAACCCTCCAAAAGACGACCACGCTAGTGGCGTTACCGAAGTGCAGCCATCACATCTCTAGCCTCTATCCCTGTCGCGTCTGATTCCAGAAGCACCGGTGTCGTTCTTCAGTGCGCCACTATCTCTCGAGAAGAAACCCCATGGGTGGGGGCGATGGAGGATAGGTTCCAACGAGGGGAATCCTAAATACTTGTGGGGCTTTAAGGCCTGATTCCACTTCATTTAAAAAGGAGGGCCTGACTCTGGAATATTTGAATGCCCTAAATGGGCCTAGTTCTTATTGAAGCGGAAAAAGGGTGATGCGCATCATCTTCGAGAAAAAAAGAAGAAAAAGACTGTTGCAAGAAAAAAAGTGGAATTTTTCAAGTTAAAAAAGTCATCGTACAGAAAAACCTTACAAAAATTATTTAAAAAAGGAAGAAGAGCCTAAAGTTGTTTTTGAGATGGCTTATTGGTTTTGTTTCCCCATTTTCATGTCTTCTCCCAACTTGGTTGATGTCATCTATTCCAACCAGTATGGGAGAAATTGGGAGTATCATTTAGAATTCTACAAGACAGATTCATACTTTCCTGTTCAGATTCAGAAGTCCATATTTCATATTATATAGGGTTGGTGTGTATATGTGTGCAATCATTATTTGAGAAGTCCCCATCTTTGATTTGGTATCAGGGTTTTCATGTGATCCATATGGATTCCAGAGCAGAGATCCCATTCTCTGAGCCATTGTGGACTTAGGATTTTCTTGTGGTTTCATAGGGATTCCGGAGTAAAGATCCTATTCTCCGAGCTAGTATGAGAAAGACCTAATTCCCTAACGAGGAGACTCTTTTTCAGACTCCATTCTCTCGTGTTCATGAACTCCAGTACGAGATCCTTCCGAGGTTCCTATGAGAGAGAACCCACTTGGAGGTCCGCATGAGAGAGACGCATGGATAATTAGAGATGTTCTTTGTTTGGACCTTCAGAGATGGAGCAGTTGTCCAGTACAGTCTTCTACATGTGGTGGGCGAGACTACTCCGAATATGTCCTCTGTCGAGGAGACACTGTCCACTCCAACCCTTTAGTTCCTCCTCACCAGGACGACATGAGAAGAAACGTACTCGGCAAGCAACCAACATAGTTTGTGTTGAGTTGATATTGTCTGTACTGTCTTATATAATGAGTGAGGGATCTATTTCTATTTGTCTAAGCTGAGCATTGCATGCTCTAGCTTGTGGAGCAGTGTTAGAGTACGCATCACATGTATAGATGGGTAATTGGATCACTCTAGGGTCCAATTACCACATCCACAAGTTTAAACCTACACCTATTGTGAGTGAGACTTGATCTTGCTGGTGGGGCTATATACGAAGGCACACTTGTAACAGATAAGAGAGAGCAATGCACTTCCTGTCTCTTGAGAGGCCTTCTCCTGTGGCTTGATGCTACTTTTTACGAAGTAGGGTTTCACGTAAAATCTCGGTGTTCTTACTTTTTCTATATTTCCTTATCTCTGATAGTCTTCCGCACTATCGTTTTCTACATTTGGCTTGAGGGGAAGTGTTGGGACTTTATTTTATTTGAATGGCGTCTTTGTTACTCCTTTTTCGATTGTCTCTTTTATGTGATTTTCCATTAATCATCTCTTTATAAGAGACAACAGATCCTTTGGAACCATTGCATTCTGCTCAGCAATTGTGCATTAATGCTGGCTTTGCAAAAAATAAGAGTCTTGGCATATTCACCTGGGCAATTAAAGTGCACCTCATGCCCTTTGAGATGATTTAGCATGTTTAAATATGAATCCTGTGGTAAATGTGCTCCCATAATCACGCTCAGATCCATGCCCCTTTACGAAGGGTTTGTAAAACGTTGGACGACCCCATTTAACTTTACATGTCTCCGCCTCACATGGGAAATTAATTGTTATTGCTGTTTATGGTGCATTATGAGATGGATTCGGACATGGTATTTGGAGAGCCTTTGACTTTTTCTGTTATAATTACTTGTTTAACATCAGGGTTATTGTTGCAAATCACGGAAGTGGGACACACACAAACGAGATCAATCACGGAAGCACGAAGACACATGGATTTACAAGGTTCACCCGTAACTAGTCTACGTCCTTGGCCGGCGGCGATCGATTTTCACTATGTGGAGAAGAATAAAATATAGAGTATAAAAAAGTCCTAACCCTAGGGAGTTTATATACTATTCCCGTATAGACCGATCTCTGATACAAACAAATCCATATAGCCGAATTAAAATAGAACCGTTAATAAAAAATAGCGAGACTCCCGTCTTGTTGGAGTATAGTACGATAGGAGAGAGTGCATACAATGGTTCTTCAACCTGCGCCAGATGGTTGGGATTCAAGGCATATCAACATTCATTTTGTTGGGGGGGTCAGCATGATTAACAGAGATAGGGTAACTTAGATCTCCCTATAAAGTGAAATTGATAGTACCTTTCCCGATCAGAGGAAAATAAAAAATGCACAGTCCATAAAGCTGGTTGACTTGGATTAGCGTCTAAGACTGCATATGATGAGATACTTGGTTATGTAGATATCTGGAATTATTTATTCATTAATGTCCATACTTCCATGTAGAAGTTTATTTATGTCTTGACATAAAATCATCAGTTTCATCTTATCTGTAGGTGACCGGTGCTAAAACTATTCTTAAACTGTTGTCATCGGTCAATTTGAAGGAAAAAAGCTGTGATTTTTCCAAATTGTACGTGAACTTGGTTTTGTTTGAAAACTGGTTTTTCTCTGATCCACAAGTAGAAGAGAAACCCTTGATTCTGGAGTTGTGGTCTAAATTCCTCCGTCACTGTTCTACTCAAATTACAAGTACTGACTGGAGGTCATACGCATCAAAGGTTTGGCTAATGCTTTGTGAATAGATGGCTTTGTCTTATGTGTTTTATACGATTAGCAATACAATTTGCTTCCTTGTGCAGGTTCGCAATAGAGCTTCATATCTTCTACAATCACAAGCATAAATGAAGGCATTCTGTCAGAAGTTTTGGAGTGAAGAAATTTATTCAGTCTCGAATACTTCATTCTTTGCGGAAGCGAAAATAGTACTTTTTGTATCATATTTTTAGTTCCCCATTTTTGTAATTTATGGAACTTATGTGGGCTACATCAGTATTTTTGTGTGCTGGTGGTATTTACTAAAGTTACCTACTTATTATATATTATTTAGTCTTGATCGGCGAAATGTTTTTGTAACTTTTAAAAATCACTCTTATAGCAATAAAATTATGATATTTAGAGACCAATTTGAGGGAACTCATAGAAAAACCTGTAAAAATGGGGGGTTTTTATACTTGTGCCCTTCCAAGATTATGCAGTTACAGTTATGCTCCTATTTTTTTGCAATAATACTTGTATTGCTGTATTCTTTCAAAATTCACGGTTCCACCCTTCCGTTCTTACACTTATACCTCTATTTTACCTTAATGGAAGGGCAATACTATGAATTTTGTAAGAATACAAAGACACAAGTGTTATTGCAAAAAATATTGGGGCATAACTATAATAGCATAATCTTAGAGGGGCACACGTGTAAAAAACCTAGAAAAATAAGCTATCTTCTATCGCCACAAGAATTAAGGAAGTTGAGACTTAAAACTGTCGAATAAAAAAAATACATTAACTTCGTGAGGGTAAATCAAAGGAAGATGATCCATTTTTTTATCATTTTATAATTGAGACAATACAAACTTTAATGTGTAAGGTGACACATTTTTTGCTTGAGAAAACATGTCTTCGTATATTGCATTTCTCGGAGAGTGCTTATGATACTATTAGGAGGGATGTTGTGTTAGCATTGGTAAAGATTTATGTCCAATTTTGGGGAGAGTGTATATGGACTAGGGACTTATTTAGGAGCTTAGATGTCAATAATGACAGTCTACTTTGATATCAAACTCAGCTTAACTTAGATATGGATAATGATCGTCTACTTTGATAGCACTTTGAACTCCTTTTTCTTATGGTTAATGGTAGTCTTTTGCTTCTCATTCTACTAGTTCTTGAGAAGGGGATATATCATTAGAATTCTTGAGCAATGAGTTAGGCCATAGAAGGTAATCAACATCAACATTTTTGAGTTTTTACAGTTATGCCTCTCTTAACTTATGTAATATCAGTTATGTCCCTCCTTTTTTGTGCAATATTAATTACACCTTGCAGTTTTATCACTTGTGTCCCCTCGGGTTAGTTGTCGTCCATTCTCGTTAGAAATGGACGTTAACTTTTGGACACATGGGTAACTAAAAAGAATACCTAGGTAGAAATGTAATTTTGACACCTTTATCTTCTCTGCCCCCTCCCAACTGCCTACCCCTAGCCCGAACTCCTCCCTACTGCCTCGACATTATGCGCTCCTCCGCCTCAAGCTCTCTGCCCCCACCTCCTTCACCCCTCCCAATCGCCTACCTTCGTACGCACCCTCTCCACTGTCTTGACTTTCTACGCCCCCTTGCTCCGAGCTCTCCGACCAATCCTTTGCCCCCTCCCAACCGCTCCTCCCTCGACTTTTTGCCACCTACCCCTCCTCTCCTGATTCTAACCTCCCCTGCAATGGAGGCAATGGATATGGGCAGAGGTAGCAGGTGTAAGGAGTAGTGGGTGGTTCTTTATATTTCCCTGGAAGAAGAAAGGAGGAAGAGAAAGAAGAAAACAAGAGGAAAGTATGGCTCTCCAATGAATGGCTGCCACATAGGAGTCGGACTTGGTCAAAGTTCTACAAGAATACAAACAATACATGATGGGTATACATTTTAAAAAATCTTTAATCAGATACATTGGTTTGAATCAACCATGGTTTGGTTCACCTTATTAACGATTAAAACTAACATAAGGAACACATGATAATGGTGCAAGAATGTAGGGGTACAACTGACATTGTGAAAAAGGGAGGGGCATACCTGATATTGTAGAAGTTAAGAGGGGCATAACTCTAAAAACTCCCTTTTTGTTTGGGAATCATATGTGGCTTCAACTTCGTATAAAAATATTTGAACATGGATCACAACTTCATGTTTATACATTTACATATAGTAATTAACAATGCTCCAATCTAGTGCGAGAAGTTGACCGAATAAATGTTGGGAATGGACTAGTCATCATGATGTCATATATTCAAGTATAGGTATGATCCGTAATGCACATAAATGCACTCAACAAATCGTTTCAACTTAACCTAGTACATAGAACGAGGCTTGGTTTTGGTTTGACTCTTTTTATTGATCAATGAGTTTTTTTGAAGAAGAGTGATGACTTTATTCATCCTTGAATCTGGCTTCTAAGGAGCTTTGAGCTATATAACTGCAACCAAGTTTTTTAAGCATACTATTTTAGTAGCTGTTGCTTCCTCAAAATTTAATGATGTGCTCAATTGTTATAGTAATAATTTATTTATGATATCATGAGCTTCATCTATCATGACAGGGAACATGGTTTAGTCCATCCTATAAAGGGTTTATGTCCCATCCAAGATGGATATGTCGTACTATGAATTGTGGATGATGCCTTGTATGAGCATCATGGAGAGCCATAACAAGGAATGCATCCCAATGGAGACAGAGCTGGCCGACATCTTGGAGAAATCCGATTACCCCTCTATTGCATACTCCAACATGATGATTCCTCAATTTTATCATCACATCTACATGACCAAGTATGATAGTCACCCCCTTCACATGTTCTACTCTAGTTTGAGGGGTATGTTCGAGAAACTTAACAGTTACGTGCCCTCGAGTGCCAATATTGAGCAACAACTGACATACGTGAAAGCCATGATGGTTTGTGTCTCTCTCGTTGGCCTTGATCCGATGTATGATACATTATATTCATCTTTTGTTTAGCACCTCTATTCCTAATATTGAGGAGGCATACAAGTTTATGAGCATGATATGTCATATCTACACCTGTATCCAAGGCCTTAAATGTCGGTTTCGGTCAACATTTCGGTATCGACCAAAACAGAATTTCGATGGAATTTCGGTGGAATTTCGATCGAAATTTCGGTCATTTCGGTCATTTTTTGTACTAGGACCCCCATATTTCGGTCATTTTGGTCATTTCGGTCGAATTTCGATTTCGACTGGATATCGATATTCGACAGAAATTCGACCGAATTTCGTTGAAATTTGAGGCCATGCCTGTATCTCAGAATTCCTCTCAGTTGCTTCACGGGATAAAGGTAGGTATGCATAGTTCAGAGGACATAAAGTCTATAGTCGAGGAAGTGGTCGTTCTCGATCGCAGGGCACTTGCAACAATCGTCTAGGATATGCTTCGGACTCATGCTAACAAAAGCTTGGTTGTCTTGCCTCTGCTTACACTGTTGAGCACCCAGAGTCAGCTACAACATTGTCTAATCAGAGTTACGAGGATCTTGTCTCTCACCTGTGGAATATCACGAGTCCTACACCTGCTCTAGCTAGTCTTCCCCTTGCATAATATGCCAAAACAACCTTTGCTAGCAACTCAGGTATTAGTCACACTCTTACCACATGTCACAACAAAAACTCTATAAATTGGGTGATCGATTCAGGAGCTTCTCATCATTTCTATAACAATAGAGAACATTCCATTCCTCATAGTCCTTCGTCATCATTATTGATGGGAGACACTCTCCTATCGCACGATAAGGGGGGATTCATCTGATGCCATCTACATGTTTACATAACGTCTTACATGCTTTAGATTTTTCTATGAATTTATCATCCATTAATCCGTTTATTAAGGAACTCAGGTGTCGTGCCAAATTTGATCCATCTTCTCTTTGTTTTAGGATATATTTAGAGGCATTGTGATTGTATGAGCACGGGGTTCTCTATAGATTGGTCTAGTATCTCTATACATGCGGATCCTCCATCTCTACTGGACATGTTTCCTCATTTAGACATCTTTGATTTGGTCTTTACCTTTTAGACGTTATGAACAACCCTATCTCATCTTTGACCCTAGTCTAGTTTCTAGTGCAAGGCTTGACAACTTGGGAATCATCGTACGAGCTTTCCACGTCGTCATGGTAGTAGCAGTTCCTCGTTTAAATTGGTTCATTTTGACATTTGGACTATTCCTATTTGTGTTCTTGATCACCATGTATATTATTTTTTTATCTTGCGATTGTAGTGTTTAGATATTTGTGTAATTGGACCTCTATGGGTGAGAGTTGTTTAGTCCCACATGGATGAGTGGTGGGACTTGATCATATTACTGGGGCTACATAAGAAGCCCCTCACCCCTTGTTTTCAATGAGAAAATAATGCAATAGCCATCCATAGTTGCTTTCTCTCGTGGTTTCATCTCGCTCCTCACGGAGTAGGGTTCCCCGTTAAATCAAGATGTTTGTTACTTATTTCTAATTTTGCTTCCGCCTTTTATTTCTACATGGTATCCGAGCTTGTCGATTTTGAGATTTATTTGAGAAATTTTATGTGATTTCAAAGCTCTCTTTGGTGTTTTGTTTTTGAATATTGTTGGAAGATAGACCCTAGGGAACCATTCGAAGAAAACATCTCCTTCACGCAATGTGATCTAGAACCCCTCCATTGAGAATCCACAATAGTGAATCCCCAACGCGATGGGTTCTTCTCCATCGAGGTGCAACAATTCCAGCCCTGCAGACCAAGCCTCAAGATGTTTACATCTCTTTTTATCCGATCAACCCCCTGTGCGCGAGAGGGTCCCCATCGTAGCACTTCCTTGCACCTCCGTGCATGGTGGAACATCTCCCTTCCTGGTTGAACCCTCACCAACGTGAATCCAATCACCAGGCATCGTACAAATCTCTCCAGGTGGCATCCATGATCATCTCCAGGCAATGCATGGGTTTTGGGAACCTTGACATCGAGTGGAGAAAGCCCCCCTAGTGGTTCTTTCATGAGTTGGCCCAGTTGGGCTACTTCAAAGTTGTATTATTATTATTGAGCCCAACAAGTCACATGAATGGGAGTTAAAAAAAGAAAAAGAGAGGGTTATTTTATTCAAAAAAGGAGGAGTGGGCATTTTTGGGCCTCGTAGGCTCTGCTATTGTATTCAAAAGAAAGAAAGAGGCCAGGTGAGTGAAAAAAGGGGGTGACGAAATGGAAGCCGAGTGAAAGAAAAGGGAAAACCAAGAGATGAAAAATAATGCATGCTAAAAGAGAGGAGAATTTGAGTATTTTTTTGTATCTCCTGCATGGATACTGGAGATAGTGGAAGTATCCATGGCTACCTTCTTGTTTTGTTTAAGGCACATATGTGATCGTTTATTTGAAAGGTCCCCATACTCTTGATTTGGGATCGGGGATTTCATGTGGACCACGTATGACAGAGACCTATGATAGAGACTCGATACAAAAAGATCCATACCGACTACAGAGTAGAGATTTCATTAGCTGAG
Organism: Ottelia alismoides; assembly: GCA_037367405.1. NCBI lineage: Eukaryota > Viridiplantae > Streptophyta > Magnoliopsida > Alismatales > Hydrocharitaceae > Ottelia > Ottelia alismoides. Next base: position 401,824 of record JAZKJV010009714.1, read on the forward strand.
CCAGTATGGGGAAGGTCAAGTTTGAGCCTCTCGTTGTGAGAGAGCTATTGCAACTGCTTCATGATTAAAGCCTTTTTCAGATCATAATATGGTGGCAACGTTCATAATGGTCTATGTTGAAAAGATCCATTTTCAGTCTTCCATATCTAGAGCATTCAAGAGCCCAACAACAACATATGCAAATTCCCCATATTGCAAGCATGAGAAGATGCAATTAATATATATATATATATTGTTGGAGCATATGTGTCATCACATCAAGTGGTTTAGTCCCACATCTACTATTTGTGGGACATGGAGAGTTAGTGGGGGCTATATAAGAAGCCTTACACCCATTGTATCAAGATGCGAAAGTTGAATACTTCATCAGCCCTTTGAGGCGTTCTCCTGTAGTTTCATTCCACTCCTTACATAGTAGGGTTCTACATAAAATCCCGGTGTTCTTCATGCCAAGGCCTTAAATGTCGGTTTCGGTCACCATTTCGGTATCGACCAAAACAGAATTTCGATGGAATTTCGGTGGAATTTCGACTGAAATTTCGGTCATTTCAGTCATTTTTTATACTAGGACCCCCATATTTCGGTCATTTCGGTCATTTCGGTCGAATTTCGATTTCGACTGGATATCGATATTCGACAGAAATTCGATCGAATTTCGCTGAAATTTGAGACCATGCTTCATGCTTATTCTATTTCTATGATATTACGCTTCCACATTTTCGATTTCTAACATATATATATACTCGGCTTATATTTTTTTGATGGATCTCTAAAGGAGGTTTATTCCATCTTTTCTAAAAAAACTCAGCTTGTGTGTATTGAAATGTCCAAGCTGAGCATTCCATGCTCCAACTTGAGGGGGATTGTTGAGATATTTGTATAATTGGATCTCTATGAGAGGGAGTTGTTTAGTCATATATAGATGAGTGGTGGGACTTGGTCATATTAGTGGGGCTATATAAGAAGCCCCTCGCCCCTTATATTCAATGAGAAACACAATGCAATAGCCAACTCTAGTGGCTTTCTCCAACGGTTTCATCCTGCTCCTAATAGTAGGGTTCCACATAAAATCAAGAGGTTTGTGTTTTGTCTTGTTTCTGTTTCTGCTTTTGCGTTCTTATTTTCTACATGTAGAAGATTTTTCTAGATTATCTTGGATTTTTCTGATGAAGCATAAGTTTGAGGCTAGTACTATTATAAGGAATTTTATCATTGAAATAAAGTTTTTTTTTGCCAAATATGTGCATCCTGACAATGAACCGACTTTTACACTGGACACTTATCTCAATTTTCTAATTTTCTCGGAGGAATTTTGTCATTGAAATTAAGAAAATTTGTTTGGAATAGTCAAATATGTGCATCCTGACAGTGAACTAGACTTTTGCACTAGCCACTTACATCAAACATTGTGAGTATGTACCTCCGAGCAAAATAATGTTGTTGAAAGGAAACCCGTATTGGATGTCACTAGGTATCTCTTGATACAATGTCACACTCCTCACTCTTATCGGAGAGACGCCATTCTCATGGCATGCTATCACATAACCGCATGTTGCGGAAAGAAATGAGTGACTTGTTTATTTTAGGCTTGTAATGCTCCTATATCTAAAGGATAAACTCTAGAGGGAAGTAACGAATGGGAAATTTACATAAAAAAAGAATACGAAATACATAAATACTATTTCCTACTTTAAATTATATGCTTATGTATTCCACAGGTTACAATTATTATTTTTGGAGTATTAGGCCTAAACAAATCTTCAAAATATTAATAATATTTTATAATCTATAGGATCTTTTCTTTGATTACTAGAGAATTTGATTTTACTGCTTCCTTACCTTGTTCTCTTACTAAGTACATGATTGGGATTTTTTATTGCTTAAGCAACATGATATTTAAAGAATCTTTCTTATTGATAATATCATATAGGCTATGAATTTTTTTTATAAAATCTAATTTGAACATCGTTATATATTACTTTATCACATAAAGTACTTAATCCTCTTTGTTAAATCCGAATCATTACTATGATATTGAAAATAGACGATTTTACAGTGAATCTTCAAAATATTTGTTCTAAAGCCTCTTATGATATAAGAATGAGAAAGCAACAAAACCTCTTTATGAATTGAAAACTGATGAATTTATTTTGTTTATAGTTACATATCATATAGACATATAAAATTATTAATTTAATTTCTCTTTGTAAAAATTGAGGCTTCTTTAGTCACCTCGAGGCTTACTCCTTGCCTCATTTATAGGAAACCTTGGTCGCATGTAGAGATATGATGGGATGTAGCGACCCATTGAGTTGCTTACTTGTGGAATATATGTTCCACGTTATTGTTGGCATACAAGAGATTTAGGAAGAAAGTGATGGGTCAACTGCAAAATGCCTATACCTCTAGTTCTATAAGGAGATAGAGTTAATTTTCTTGAGTTGGTTCATCTATTAAAATTTATTAAATTTCATCCAACGATTCCGGCATTTCATTAGTCATGAGAATGTAGAGAATGGTCAAGGAGATCCATATGTCATATTGTTATATATATATATATTCTCGATGAGAAACGATATGGATCATCGACATGTGTTTCGATTATTGTTATTTTGCAAATGGATACTTGGCTATAGAAGTTTTTATGGCATTGGATAGTTGGATATGGGAGGATATGCATATCTTCTAATTTCCTAACGAGAGGGCATCCGAGTGAAATTTGAACTAGCTACAGAGAATAGTTGCGTGGAACCCATATCGTTTCTAACAAGTGGCATTATGCCATGAGTTGTTACTTACAAAGGTGATGAGGAGAGAAGAAAAACATGTAGTAATGATGGCATATATGTGTAGTAAGACACAATGCGAGGTGCATGGTTTCTCGCCTTCTTCTATAGTTCCCATTTGGTTGAAACCTCCATTTTCATGGCGGAGATGTGCCCCTTATGTCAAGCGGCACGATTGATGATGAGAACATGTGAAACACGTTTTGCAAGAGATGCAATGAGCTCTCTAAGGATCTTATATACAATGGCATACTTTATAATGGGATTGATCAAGTGTGTTCATATAATGAGGTATCAGGTAGAGTATAAGGTGAGGGTGCACAATATTATGATTGAAAATGTCTGCATTTTGAGAGAATGCATTGTTGATAGGTTACTTATGCTGATAAGATGGGGAAACACATCATAGTGACATTAATCAAAATGCAGGAACACATCATATACCACTCATGCTAATAAAGGGCGATGATTTGTGTAGGACGAAATCCACAAAAAAGGACCTCATAATGTAGAACTTGAAGTGAGTTGAAAAGATGATGGTATTCAAATCAAGGTGAACTTTATTGGGATTTTTATTTTATTCTATTTTGGAAAACCTTTTCGATCAAAACTCATAAGAGTGCAAATTAATTGAGATTGTTTCTAGTTCTATTTGTGTTAGGATCAAGGTTGCAAAAAGCGGTAGTCAATATTCAGTCGGTGGGTCACTGATTAAATGATATACACGAGTTTAAACGGAAATTAAATAGGTTTTGTAGTTTTACATTTTTTAATTACTAAAACTATTACATACATATATAATTAATAAAAAAGTATAAATAAATTTAAAAACTATAATCACAATATAGAACAAATATTGTCAAATTCAAGGAATTTTTCATTCAAATGTCAAATAGATAGTGTAAACAACTAGAATCCATAGCCAAATGTTAAAATATACAACATAAACAATTGTAACTCATTGCATGAATCCAAAAAATTCATGGATAAGACAAAAGTCTGCAACTAAACCGTTTAAACGACCGTTTAATATTGTTTATGCAACCATTTAATGCCTTTTATGCAGCTCTCCCGCTTATGAGCCCAGTTTTGACTAGTCAATGCGGTCGAGGGCCACATACGTTTAAACAGTCGTTTAAACTGTTTTCCGCATCTCTGATTAGGATCTTTGGATTGTATCTGTGCCTATAAATAAGGAGGAGAGCCTTTCATAATAGGTGGGACCTTGGGGGAGAGAGGGATTTACTTTAAATGGTTTTGCATGGTAGGAAGCGCCACAATGTCCCTCCCATTTGTATTTGTGGAGAGAATGTTGGGAATAAATGGAATGCTTTATTCAAGGGGTATAGGATTTCTTATATTACGTGAAACTCTAGAGCTCAAAAAGGAAAAAATACATATTGACCTCGAAGGGGTTACGTGACTCAATAAAGAGAAAAAAAATAATCAAATAACTCTAATTATCAAATATCTCTAAAGCTCCCCCTTAAGTTGGAGCATTTATATTGATCATGCCCACTTTGGAAATTAGCCAATAGATGTGTTTCTTGGGCAAGGCCTTCATGAATATACCTGCAAGATGAAGATCTGTGAAGATATGAGGAATATTAATCTTTCCTCATTGTACAACATCTCCAATGAAATGATAATTAACTTCATTATGCTTGGTCTGCTCATAGGATATGGGATTCATGCCAATGTACATAACAAACTTGTTATCACAGTACAAAGGTACGCGAGTAGTAGTAGGAAGTCCAAGCTCATGTAGAAAGGAGTCTAGCCAGGTAATCTCACAAGCAGTTTGTGCCATCACATTGTATTCAGCCTCTGCACTCGATTTAGAAACCACTGTATGCTTCTTGGTCCACCATCTAACCATGGTACCACTAGCAAACACTACATAACCTGTGGTCGATCGTCCATCCTCTATAGAACTGAAGTTATCTGCATCTGCATAGGTGGGGAAATCAGTTTGGCCATTAACCCCTTAGAAGAGGCCTCTCCTTGGAGATTCCTTCAGATATAAAAGGATAAGAAGAACATCATGCTAATGACTGTACAAAGGTCTCTTCGTATACTGTCTGACTTTGCTCACAAGATACGATAGATATGACCTGCTGACACCGAGATATAGATGATTACTGACTAGGCTTATATATCATGTAGTATCTTCAAATCGGTGAAGGCCATATCGGTATCGATATAGATACCATGCCGATACGATCGATATATCGATGCCATATCGTCGATATCGAACTGAGTTTGTGAATAAAATAGCCTTGGAAGGCCAAATAGTGGCCATATCTGCGATATATTGGTCACTTTTCGATACCGATATATCGTCGATATATTGCGATATGGCCTTCTATGCCTCAAACTCAAGCTCAGAGGATGTGCCATGTTTTTGCAACTTCGTTGAGTTGCTAGATGGTTTACATCCAAGTAAGCCAGCTTCTGTAAGCATATCTAATCAATACTTCCATTGTGATAGGTGCAATTGCTCTACAATGTGTATCACCTGAATGCCAAGTATCGGAATTGACCAAGATCCTTGCTGACAAACACCTTATGGAGGAAGGCCTTGGTCTCTAGAATGCCAGCTTCATCATCAATGGTAACCACCATATCATCGACATGAACTGCCAATGTCACAGTGTCAATGGATTATCGTCTAACGAGCACATAATCAGATGTTCTCCCGTGGAAGCTAAGAGAATTGATCTTAATGGTAAGCTTATCAAATCATGCTAGTGGACTCTGTTTTTGGCATTGCTGTAACAACCGGTCGACTAGTCAGCCTGATTAGTCGAGTCAGGGGAGGGGGTAGCGGACTCGAGTAGGCCTAGTCGGCTTCTCAACTAGACAATCGATTTTTACATGAGGTTTTTATATTTTTTATGCTGATTTTACCCACTTTAATGGTATGGTGGTAGTGCAATGTGCCTACCACCTAAAAGATTAGGATTCAAATCCCTCCTTGTGAGGGTTGTGTTAGGTAGGCAACAATCAATGCAAAAAATAATCGAATCTTTCAATAAGGATTTGAGTAAGAATCCATATAACAGACTCTACTTAAAGTGGGAGAAGGCTTCGCTAATTTTTTATGCTATTCATGATGGCTCCTATTTCTTTTGGTTTGTGTTCTTCTTAGTTTTTATGTTTTCTCAAGGTTGTAGAAATCATCCATGCATGGTTCAAACTATTTATAACCGGTCATTATTTTTGAAAATCATGCTATCATGTTGTATATTTAGTTTATGTAGTAAATGAACCGCATGCCAAAATTAAAAAAATTCGGATCACAAGAGGGTGTATATTTACCAGTGAGATCCCCGCGCTGTTAGGGTATGGTAGTATATGAGGGACATCAGATGGTTAGTATTCAGGGCATACCAATAACTTATAGTATTTAGTTTTGTATTATTGTTAATGTTATTGCTTACTATACCATCTACTAGGGTTGATTTATGTTTGTATGTTATCCATTAACTGCTAATGCTATTTGTTAGTATATCTATGCTATTTATTTTTATGAATGTGAAATTTTCTAACAGATGTAGTATACTTGTTATGTTTTTTATGAATGTATTATAATATTGAAAATATTTAAGTCTATGCAAATGTATAAGAACATATGTATAAAAAATGATTTATGTATTTAAAATAATTTAAAAAAATTTAAAAGTGACTTAAAGGTTGACTAAATTCGATTAGTCATCCGACTCTTGATTAATCCTTAGCCAGTAACCCTGTCGTTCGAGTATTGAATAGCGACTTTTGCAACCTTGGTTTTAGGACATAAATGACCTTACGAAGGCAGCACACAATCTCCCCCTTGACGGAATAACTTGGTGGTTGCATCATGTAGACATCCTTTAGGTCGCTATATGAAAAGGTATTCTTCACATCGAGCTGAAAGATGAGCCAATTCTTACTAGCCGCATCTGAGAGAATAGTGCATTTATCCCATCCTAAGAACTGGAGAAAAAATCTCAAAGTAATCCACTTCATAAGTCTAAGTGAATCCCTTTACCACAAGCCTGACCTTCAACCTATCAATAGAACCATCAAGGACCATTTGATTGTAAAGACTCATCGATAGGCAAGATGCTTGGCACCTAGAGAACATGGCAGAAGATCTCACGTGCTCCTAGAGGTAAGCACAACCATCTTCTCATCCATGATTGTTTTCTAACCATGGTCATGTAGTGCATTATGATGATAAGGAGGAATAGTAACACCCATAAGAGCATCTGTAAATCGCCTGTCACAACTGGATAGACTATCAGTGGAAGTAAAATGTGACAAGAGATATATAGTACATTGCCTTTTTGCCCTTCATAATGCTATAGGGAGTTCTAACGGAGCATCCTTAGATGAAGTGGTGGGAACACTTGAAGATGGCACATCATCTTGCAAGTAAGGAACAAATGTGTTTCCTTTTGAAGAGTGTTGGAGTATTTGGTTGTGCGCCTATTGAGTTGTAGATGGGTAAATGGATACCTCCAGGATCCATTTACCCCATCCCAGTGTTTAGTCCCACATCTACGAGTGGTGGGACTTGGAGGCTCTGTGGAGGCTATATAAGGAGCCCCAGACCTCCTGTAACCATTGAGAAAGTGCAATGCATAACACGCCCCTTTGAGGGCTTCTCCCGTGGTTTCATCCCGCTCCTCACGGAGTAGGGTTCCACGTTAAATCCCGTGTCAACAATGCTTTATCTTTATGTTCTTTGCTCTGTTTATCATTCCGCTTCCGCTTCCGATTTTCTAACATGGTATCAGATCGGGTCGATTCTCGAGGATTTTATGTTCGTTCTTTATTTATTCGAGATCTGATTTTGATATTGAAGATTATTTTTGAGAAGTTTATTAGAGATTCAGTTCTAGGGTTTCTTTCCTGAAACCCTAATCATGCAGCCGCATCGCGCAGGTGGCGCGGTGCTCGTCCAGGCGATGCACAATACATCTCATGCGAGATCCAGTAGCCGCCATCAGATCCTGGACTCCTTCCAGATCTCTTCCAAGGAGCAGGCGGCACCCTGTCCTCCCAGGAAAGGAGCGCCTCCTCCCTCGCAACCCCAATCTCCCGCAAGCCCCACGTTAAATCCCGTGTCAACAATGTTTAATCTTTATGTTCTTTGCTCTGTTTATCATTCCGCTTCCGCTTCCGATTTTCTAACAAAGAGGGTACATGATATTAATGAACAATGTATTTCCTTTTGTGGACAATGGGTGGTGGTGGAATCCCCACGGGTATGTCACTGGAAGACTGAGTAAAGTAGTTGGTCTGTTCAAAGAAAGTACACTTGATAGTAATGAACAATGTATTTCCTTTTCGCGGACAAAAATGTAGTAACGATCGCAAATGGGGTCATAGCACTTGTGCCCCTTTTGGGTGCGAGAATAGACAAGGAAAACACACTTGATAGCACGATGAGACAATTTATCTACTGTCTGAAAATTATGAACAAAAGCAGTTATCAAAAGTTCTCAGTGGGAATGAAAAGGGTGTCTCATCGAAATACAAGGGTGAGAAAGGAGTTACCCCCTTGGAAAGAAGACGGAACCTTATCGATGAGATAGGTGGCAGTAAGAATGTCATCCTCCCAGTAGGTCTTGGGAACCTTGATGTGAGTAAGCAATGTACGAGCAATGTCTAGAAGGTGTCTAAGTTTCCTATCCGCTACGCCATTTTGCTGAGAAGTATATAAACAAGATATCTGGTGAAGTGTTCCTTGAGAGGCGAAGAAAGACACCAAGTCCTATTATGTAAACTCAAGAGCATTGTCAGTATATATAGTCTGAAGGCAAATAGAGAAAGATGTTTTAATCAACTGAAAGAAGGGCTTGACAATTTTATTAATATATTATCATTCCTTTATTAAATAAACCTAAGAATATTTGTTATAATCGTCTACAAAGACATCAAAATATCTATGACCACCAATAGCATGGATCGGACATGACCTGTAAATATCACAGTGGACCAAAGAAAAAGGAGAAGATCAACATGGCTCAGCCTCAGGGGGTAAAGAGACTCGATGATGTTTTCTGAATTGATGCTTCATACTCAAACAACTTCAACGAGGAGATTTCTTGAAACATCTGGGAAAGAGTTTTGGCAGAAAGGTGACCAAGCTGTAAATTACATATGAATGGGTCAGCGGAAATAGAAGTTGCACCAACAAAAGTAGGATTGACATGGAAATCAAGGTAGTAAAAGCCATTCTTCTTATGTCCCCCACCAAAAATTTGCATCGTCGTGTTGTGAAAAGAGAAATAAAAACTTGTCAAAAATAACTCGACAATTCAGTTCAAAACAGAGCTTCTAAACATATAATAGATTTAAAGGAAAGTAAGGAGCACCATGAACTCCAGGGAGACTGATCTTGGAGGAAAACTCCATAGTTCCAACATTAGTACGAGGTTAGTGAGCAACGTTGGCAACTCGAACCAACTTCACAATTGAAGAGGGTTGAGAGGACGTCAGCAGGATACCTTCTCTAGTTAGATGAGAAAACACACCAGAGTTAATGATCTATGTCGGTGTTGTCGCAGTAGCAGAGTTGGATACGATACTTGAAGTAGTAGTATGTGCGCAGAAATAGTAGTCTCACTGGGAGAGGTAACGGAGTTCTAAAGTTGCTGCATCAATCAGGAGTAGTCTGCAGTAGAGAGTTGGACTGTATGTCTACTGGAGCCTTGATTAGAAGATGTCTTTGTCCCTGTTACATCATAGTTAGATGCAAAAATAACATTGGCTCGAGGAGGCAAAATTCACCCAGTATCGCTCAAATTCCATCGCTGACAGTGAATGTGTTAAGGATATATTCAGAATCATGCCCATGAACACATCCAGAATCATGACCAATAATGTGAGTCATGGCCACATCCTTCTCGGGAGTTGTGTCGATCTCTTATCCTAGAGGAGGCGAGGAAGGCAGAATTCTCTGTAGGATGCAAAGAGGAAGTATGACCAGTAGAGGTCTTAACCTTCTAACAATGGCCAAAGATGACTTTGATGGACGAAAGAGTATCAAATGTAAAGAACTGTTCCTTTACATTCTGATAGTGAGGATGTAGCTCAGCTAGAAATCTGTAGTCTTGCCACTTTGATCTCTCTGTCACTTGATTGGGACAACATGTCGGCTGAAATATGGCAAGCTCTTTGTAGAGGCCAGCGAGTTGGCGATAGTAGTTTGCAATAGTGGACCCTCCTTGAGATGCGGACCAGATTTTCATATAGATGTCGGCAAGAAGAGGCTTGGTAGTTTTTTTAATAATACGTCTGTGCAAATTCTTCCTACGTATTTTTGTGGTATCCGTGTACAAGAAGTTCCTCGCAATATAAGACTCATCGTTGTTATTCAACCACGTAATGAGTTGATAACTGTCCAAAGCCAGTGCTCGTAGTCCTTGTCCGTTTCCTTTCCTATGACCGTTAACGAACACCTTGAAGGCCCGGGACAAAAGGATGTTGTTGAGAAGAGGAATGGATGAGATAAACGAATGAGATGTTTATTCCATAGAGCTAGGGTCTCTTATTTAGAGAAAACCCTAGAGAGTACAATGGTTGCGGAACTTGAAGGATCACATGGGGTTATGGAACTCGAAGGGTCATAGAGGGTTACGGAACCCGAAGGGTCACAGGGGGTTACGTAACTCGAAGGGTTACAAACATAAATGTAAATATAGTAACTGTAACACTCCCCCTCAAGCTGGAGCTGAGAAAGCTGCAGCTTGTAACAAAAAGAAAAAGTATACACATCTTCACACGATGCACCATAAGAACATATGTCCGCTGCTGGTAGAAGACCTCGCTCGAGGACGGGTCTGCGACTTTCAGGTCACCGGAACGTATCTCTGCCATGCTTGTAGAGTCGTTGCGATATCAGGTCACCGGAATGTATCTCTGTCGTGCCTGCAAGTCACCGGAACACATCTCTGTCGTGCCTGGAGAAGAATCACTGTAGAAGAAGTCCAGTGCGGAGTAGTAGTCGAGTCGTGAAAGAAGAAGTATATGCCCTGATGGAAGAAGTCGATGCTCGGTGAAGACGGATGATTAGAGTAGTAGTTTGGAGTGTTGGTCTATCAGTCGTGGTAGGGCAACAAATGTCCTGAAGAAACATCTCAGAGAACTTAGACTGCTTTGCGCGAGACCATGGAATCCACGAGCGACGCAGGAGGTCCAGTCCTCTCTCTTTGTCGGCGGAGAGAGGGCTGATGGTGGCGGCGGATTTAAGGTATGAGACTTCGGTCTAGGACCGTTACTCGTAAAATAAGTATATGCCCTGACGAAGAAGTTGATGCTCGGTGAAGACAAATGATTAAAGTAGTAGTCTGGAGTGTTGGTCTATCAGTCGTGGTAGGGCAAAAAATGTCCTAAATCATCTCAGACTCTCCCTTTCTCCCATACTTGATAGAATAAAGAGTATGGAACATCAAGTTGGTAGAAAAAAGTTGGGAGAAACAAGTCGTGGTGAAGCAGGGGTTGTTGGAGAGGGGGGACTCCAGGCGATGCCAACGATGCAAGAGGTGCGGTTGGAGCTGCTGGAGCCTCGGGCAGCGCTTTAGGTGTCGCTGGAGGATGCAATTGGTATTGCTGGGGACTCGGACTGTCTTGAGCGGGACCATCGAATCCACGAGCGATGCATGAGGCCCGGCCCTCTCTCCTTGTCAGCGGAGAGAGGACTGGTGGTGACGACGGATTTAGGGTATTAGGCTCCGGTCTATGATCGTCGCTCTGATACCATGTTGAGAAGAGGAATGGATGAGATAAACGAATGAGATGTTTATTCCATAGAGATAGGGTCTCTTATATAGAGAAAACCCTAGAGAGTACAAGGGCTGCGGAACCTGAAGGATTACAGAGGGATATGGAACTCGAAGGGTCATAGAGGGTTACAGAACCCGAAGGGTCACAGGGGGTTACGTAACCCGAAGGGTTACAAACATAAATGTAAATATAGTAACTGTAACAGATGTAGTTGTCAGCGCCATGGCCTCAAATTTCAACGAAATTCGGTCGAATTTCTGTCGAATATCGATATCCAGTCGAAATCGAAATTCGACCGAAATGACCGAAATATGGGGGTCCTAGTACAAAAAATGACCGAAATGACCGAAATTTCGATCGAAATTCCACCGAAATTCCATCGAAATTCTGTTTTGGTCGATACCGAAATGTTGACCGAAACCGACATTTAAGGCCTTGGTCAGCGCCCTTGAGTTTGATAGTGGTCCCTTGTACTTTGATAGATGACGTAGTGTACATGGGCTTCGTCTTGGTAGGGATTTGATGCCATCGCGATTAAAAATAGGGTCAAGATGTAGTTGTCAGATTTCAAGCAATCATGAAGATAAAGCACATCGCCCTTGTTTTTCTTGACCTAGGATTCACGCATAAGGATCGTCAGATTCTGTAGATCAAGCATGATGGTGCTGCAATTCACTTGCATGGGTTCACCAGGCAAATTCAAACCATGCATGTGGTATGGACCCTTTTGGATTCAGTGGGAAGATTTGCACTTGTTGACGAGAACAACCTAGAAGAGGGTTGTGCGTCGCATGCGCTGTTAGCGATGGGGGCAAACCTCCTTGTTGCATTGGTGATGTTGGCCAAGTGTCGAGGCCTCTGGGCGGTGCTTCTACCTAGAGGGCGGCACTGTTGGCTACACGTAGCACTCCCTTTGCTCTTAGTGGAAGGTTAGTGGCCCCTAGAGGGAGGGTTGCGCCTGGGCGGAAAGTGTCGAGGTTGAGAGAATCCCCAGTCAGAGGTCGAGACTTGAGAGTGGCTCTCTCATAGCGGAGAGAAGCCCTAGACAGAGGGCTGCGTGGGCGAGAGAGGATGCTGGAGGTGGCGGTTGGCAATTGGGTATGAGCCCCAACTTAGGCCCGTTGCTATGATACCATGTGGAGAAAAAATTGAGAATGAATGAGTTACTTCATTCAAGAGGTATATGGTTTCTTATATAGCGTGAAACTCTAAAATCTAAAAAGAGAAAATTACATAATGACCCCGAAGGGGTTACATGACTCAATAAAGATATAAAGAAGTAATCAAATAACTCTAACAGTATTTATGTAACGCCTTCTGTTATTATGGATCTTTTGTCGCAATTCGTGGGAAATTAGTGATCTGCCCTCCCGTGATGTTTCCCCGTATATGAAGGGGTTTCCACATTGAATATTGCATTCTTGATGGTTGCTTATGTGCATAGTGATCAGCATGAGTCATAACAAGTGTCATGCTAACATCTAATAGAGATTGACGCTTTGGATTTGTGCAACACTTTTGGTGGTATTTTGGTCTTTGTCGATTCTCAAATTGATATGCTTTTTGAGGCATTCTAATTCTCTTTTGATTGTGTTATATGAATTCGAGATGATGGTTGACATTATGAATTCTTTACGGAAGAATTCACAAGAGTATAAACTTGGATATGACAAATGCCAATAATGTGAAGCACGTATTAGGAGAAAGAAGCCCTAGATTTTCTGGAATACATCAACATGAATGTTAGAGTATGCGTTCATTAAGTGGGTAATTGGATCCCTCCAATTACTACATGTACTTATGTTAGTCCCACATCATCTATCAGCGGGACTTAATCATACTGGTAGATCTATATAAGAAGCCACACACCCATTGCAACAGTTGGGAAAATGAATAGAAGAATCATCTCTTAGTCTCGTTCTCTCGTGGTTTCATCCCGCTTCTTACAGAGTATGGTTCCATGTAAATCCCAATGTTCTTTCACATTTTGTATTCTTTATCTCTGACACGCTTCCACATTCATCATTTTCTATAATAAATATTGTGAAATTTTGTATAGACTAGAATGTATTCAAGAATTGTCACGATTGTTGCTTTGTTTTCATGCTGAAATAAATGGAAGATACATTCGTGGCAAAAAATATTAGAAGATCTAACTATATAATCATTCTTGATGGCAGAGAGTTGTCATCTTCCACGGAGAACCATCCTAATAGTTGCAGGCTTATGTTCTTTCTTTTCACTGAAATATGTAATACATATTGTATAAACTCATCTGACACCAGCACCTCTTAATTGGCAAGGATGGGGGTGTTGTATAGAGTCATCTGGCACCATATGGGGTGGAGTTAAATATTCTTTACAACTTAACAGCTCATTTCTCTGTAAGTCATGCAGATATTAGGGTCTCTGGCATGTCATGAGATGGACAAGTTTGCGAGGCATTTATTATAAATCATTTATTATGATATACAAACAACGAGTCACCATGTGGAGTCTTCCCCTTATCTAAGTTTCGCATTCTGAGCTTCCAACACATTTTTTGATCATGCAAAATCAGGTCAACAGACTACTAATGAGAATAATGATGTGAAATTCTTTTACAAAGAGGGGAGGACTGTGACTAGTGTGACATGCGGATCTCTGTTGCTGGTGATAAATGGTAATGCTGTTCATGAACAGGAAGGCTGCACATCAAAATAAGACCTTTCTACTTTTTTTGTGAATGAATCTTTGCATTTGCCACTGAAATTGATTTTTTCAGTATTATTTTTGAAATATTAACATATATCCATCCCCATTTATCAGCTCTTTTTTTGAGTTCTGTCGTTTGCTCTTTGGTTGTTAACTGCCATTTGCCAATTGATGTGCATAGATGCCTTATTTTTTTGATAAAAACTTGTAACCTCTACCATTTCACTTATAACGAAAAGATATAATGGTAGATCATGAAAAGTGGCATAATGGTGTTGAGCAAAGTAGCTGGGCTTTGGGTATGGTGGAATGCGGACACGGTAGAGGGTACATGTTTGATTTGGTGTTTAGCACCTTCTTTCTTTTCAGTTATATAACACCATATGATTCCAGATTTGACAGTTGTTGGTTCTGCAGAAGAATAATGATACAAGGGAAATAGCTTTACCAACATCCAGAGAAGATCAGACTGAGACATGCTACCATTCGGAATGAAAAACACTAAGGAGAAAAGGTTTTGGGTGATACTGGACAAAGGGAAGAAGCCACAGAGTAAAGGATCAAGTGGGGGAAAAGTAAATACTTAGTGGGGTGGCATGTCATCCCCGAAGGGGACTGCGACTGAAACTCAAGGACACGTTTAACTCGGAACAAAGCATAGTGTGCACTACTTCGAATCACTCGATAGCGCCTCCAAGGAAATGATGGCACCCATGTGGGGTACGCCCACTTCTTGGAGTCTTTAATGCCCACTCATCATGCATCACCATCAACGCATCCTCGGTCACACTTGGGACCCTATGCAGGAATTAGGAGGATGTGCAGAAGACGTTTTGGACTTGGCAGACAACAGTTGGGAACTTGGGATGGAATGCCAATGAGTGGGCTCAGCTGAACTTACTGGCCCCTGTTCTCTTGATTCTTCTTCCATGTCCTCATTTTGCTTGCGGCCTTGGAGAAATCATGATGTTCTTTCTTTCGTGAGATTCTGTCAACTATATTCGATTCGGGGGGTCTACTGCACTGCATGCGCCTTATTGCATAATTCCATGACCTTTCACAGAGCACCACGTAGTGTTTGGCTATATGTGGTGCAGACATGACCTCCATTGCTGTATCTGGTTCCTTCCTCATTGTAGCATTGGTACAATTTTTCAGAAGCGGTATCAATATGCATCTGCTTTTGGTAGAAACATTGGAGGATAACCATTTTTTTCTTGACCCAAGAATTCTTCTGTCTAAGTTAATTAAACCAAGGGCAGATTTCATTATCTTGATGTAAAAGGTGGAGATGAACCTCCTTTAGCATGTAAAGATTCGGTTGACATAATAGTGGAAGGAAGAAACTAATCTCATATCTGCAGAGGAAATGGAGAATGCCAAACATAGTTTACTGATATTTTTAAGTTGGCTGTGAATTTGCAGATATTTTTTCCCTTGATTCTTTTTAGTAAATCAAATCTAAAGTATTGATTAGGTGCCCATCCATTATAGCCACTCACAAGCCCAAAGAAATAAGGATTATCTTAGATATCAGACCGCCAAAGGAAAGTTAGTAGGAATGTTTCCTAATCTGATGTGTCCCTTGAAGCGTCATTTTCAGGCTAGTCTGTTCGAGCTGATCATGAGTGATTTCTTCTTTAAAGTTGTGTTCGAGATGATGAAATATAAGTGAAGTTGTTAGCATCATATGGTTAGTAGCTTGAGAAGGATTAAGCTGGATTCATTCATTTTGTCTATTTTTGCAGTGTGTATAATTGCAAACCAACTTTCCTTTTGATTTTAATGTTGTGTCTTTTATGCATTAAAGATGAGGATACAGGTAAGATCTTCAGAAAGACTGTTAGTGAAGCTACTAGCATAGAGCCGGCGTCCTTCCTACGGAATCGAGAAGATTAAAGGTACCCATTTTCCCTTCTCTAGCCCTTTACATCTTTGATCTATTTGAGGTCTTTGAGAATCATGGTAAAAGCCTATATCATTCATTGTCATGTCCACGTGAATTGATTCAAGGAAGGATGCCCCTCCATGGGAAAGAGACCTGCCATCTACATTAGGGCACCCGCCACAATAGGACACGTGAGATGAAGAGAAGGATAGAACCCCAAGCATGGAAGCAACTTTATACTTTTGGTGGTGGCACATTCTATTGATTTCAATGCATCTGCAAGGTAAATGGCAGATTCCTCCAACATTATCTCCTTCCCTTTATCTCCCTCTTGTCGTTGGTGGTGTTTGTGGGAGACAAGGCCTTAAATGTCGGTTTCGGTCACCATTTCGGTATCGACCAAAACAGAATTTCGGTGGAATTTCGACCGAAATTTCGGTCATTTCGGTCATTTTTTGTATTAGGACCCCCATATTTCGGTCGTTTCGGTCATTTCGGTTGAATTTCGATTTCGATTGAATATCGATATTCGACAGAAATTCGACCGAATTTCGCTGAAATTTGAGGCCATGGTGGGAGATGGTGCCCACGGTGGGAAATCGCTGGTGGGTCCCTAAAGGGTTCCCAAAGGTCTATTAGCTTTATAGGCATGGTGTCGGAGGTTCTATTTCCATCACTAGATTCTTTCATGTCCTTTCTTGTCATCATGACATTGAGGGCATGTTTGGTTGCTGGGTTGGGGTAACCTGATGTGAATAGTAGTTGTTTGAGATTGTTACGAGGGTTGGAGAGGGTTGTAATAAAGAATGTGATGTGATGTCACACTATGATTTGTGATAAAATTCCAACCCACGAATAGAGAGGGGTAAACCGGGTTATCTTGGAATAACCTGGTTACCAAACGGGACCCTAGGGTGGGACTCCTTTTCCCCTTCTTCTGTACCAGACGAGGGATAACGGATAAGTAAGGTTTATTCGCTGTCAATAACACATGGGTTTCTACATATTTCACAATTTAAGTGATTGCCTCGACATTATATACTTGATATGATGGAAGAATGGTAGTATTGATAATATCAGGAGGTTTGTATACTGTCTCTACAGAGACATATAACCATGCATATGGATCTCTAATAGATTAAGATCTAAACAGATTCTCTGATCTTTAAATCAACAGGGATTCTTCTAAGCAATGAGACTCTTGCCTAGATGTAGGCTTTGCTCACCTGATCAAATTAGATAGGATTGAGATATTTAGACGACATGTTCGAGTTGATCGGGTTTAGTGAAATACATTCATGCTGGTGAAAGATCATTTTCACTGAAGGTTTGATGGAGAGATGGTCAAGCAACATTAGGCACGAGTCAAGGTCGATGCGTCTTAAGAAGATTGGGAGATTTTAGACCTGGAAGTAGAGTTGTTGAGTTGAGAGTGGGAGATTGTTGTGGTGAAGGCGAAGCACCTAAAGTGGGTCGGAGTTAGAGCACAATTGTGGCGTGATCGAGGCAAGGCTTGAGTTTATCATTGAGAAAGAGATGATATGGTGCATTAATCAGATTGGGATCACCGGATTAAATGTGGGGAGCGGCGCCATATACAAAAATGATTGAAATGAGTCTCGAAAAGACAAGGCTGGTTAGCTGGTTGAAAGTTTTGATGAGAGAATGATAGTATTAAATGATAGATATATCGGTATTTTAAATACAAAACATAATATAAATATACGTATGTAAATCATGGGTCACGTACAGTGCTAGTTTGAGTTGTTTGGACGGGATGGGTGGAAAACATTTGATTTGTTAGCTAACTCAATATCCATGGACGGAAGATGATTTGAGTCCAACCTAATCCAAAATCCAAATGGTTCAACTCATTTGATCCATTTCAAACAATTCGGTTGGGTTATTTGGTTTAATCCGAACACTAGCTTATGCCGACGGATTCTGCAATTGATTCCTCAAAACAGAAAAAAATCAAACCCAGCAGCAGATCTCGAAGTCTCCACATGATACGTAGACGAAGTAAATGGAGGTGGAGAACACACATCGTGGGCCGGTCTATCAGTCTCGTTGATTAGGATTGGAGATCTTTGCCCTTGTCCATATCATCGACGAATATATCCATGGACAAGGACATGCTCGCATCTCCACATGGGACGTTGCTATCCGCATGCTTCGGTCAGAAGCATAGTATTAGGTGGGATATCCAAGCTCGTGACCTTTGTTGGATACGCATGTGGACGAGCCATTTGTTTAGTTGGCTCGACAAGGAGTGTGATCCCCCACTCCATATCATTCATTCATTGATTGATAAGGATATTCTTCTATCTATTCTATACCACTTGTTCTTCGGGATGCCTTTGCAAATGGCTCAGTTCGCATGCTTCTTTTCTATGTTGAAAAATCGAAAACAACAGGGAAAGAGATAATCGACGAGATCTCCGATATCTAGGTGTCGCTACACTCCGCTCCTAGGACCATTTGCTTTGCCATCCTCCCTTGCTTCTACTCTAAGTAGGGTAACTTAGACGTCCTCCTTTTTCACTGTACCATACTCATTGCTCCTCTCTCGTTGCGATCCTAGAAAAAGACGAATTTAGATATCTCTTGAACGGATTATTTTTCTTAAACAAGGGATAGCCAAACACAGAAATGAATATATTGATTGTGATTTACATGCTTGGTACATCGTATATGCTCGTCGTGAACGTCGGGAGCATGCTTATGCTGTTGCTATTGTTAAGTGTTGTAAAAGTCGTCCGACTGGCCCGACTAGTAGGTCCAACTAATCTAGTCAGTAGGGTGGCCGACCCAGTACCGACTAATTCCAATCAGGTACATTAATCAACCAATTTTTGCTTAGAGATACCATGTTTTTTAATGTTTTGCTTTTTTATAAACAAACTTATTATAATATGCTTAATGTTTTATTTAAATTCAATTACTTCTTTTATTTTATTATGGTAATATGAAAATATACAAAATTTATGTAAATATATGTATAAAAATGAGTTATATATTTAAAATAATTATAAAGTTCAAAGTTGATTAAAGTCCGACTAAATCCGATTAGTCGTCCGATTGCCGATTAATCCTTAGTCAGTGACCCAACCGGCCGTGTACCGACTACCGATTTTTGCAACCTTAATTATTATCATAACATATATGACATTCTTCTAAGGAATCAATGAGAGTAATGAAAACAAGAAATAATGGATTATAATTAATCAAAAATAGTTCATGAAAACCTTGAATTATGGGGATCATATTCGTAAAAAATAGGGTAATGCTGAAATTCAGCTCTCGAAACGATATTTTTTCTACGAGGACATTTATATCCATCACAAACTATAACTTTTTAAAATATAATAACCCTATAATTCGTGAAGGAGAACCTCATAGACCTAAGAGAATATATTTCGATGGAACTAGGGTTTGTGGGCTGTGTTGTAATATTTTATAACTAAATATAGAAACACAAATAATTGGTAGTTATTTTAGATACGAGGTAGTGGAAATCTTCTAATTTAATGGGACTTGGAAGCGAGTTGGATGTCTTGTATTTCCACTAGGATGCTTCCATTAATTGTTAGATCCGTTTAGTTGCAGGGCTGCCTCAAAGTAACGATGGAATGAGGTAAGTCGTCGCCGACTTCTTTAGGGGGAGAGCAAGATAGGGACGGATAGAAATTTATCAAAGGATCAAAGCTCTTAATGGAGATTAAAAAACTTCTAATAGATTCAACAAACAACTACAAACAAGTTGATAGGTAAGCATCATCTTGTCACTATTGCAATGAATAATCTGAATAATTGTTTGCCTCAATTTTGACTTATATCGACAAATAAGGATCGTGGTAGAAATCGATGTCATACTTCGAAGCTTGCAACGAGTATTGTTACCAATGCAACCATAACAACGATTCTTTGTTAGTTATCTTAAGATTTTTTCCTTGGGATTTTTACACCCAAAACTCTGAGTAATTTCGCAATAACATTCATAACCCTGCATAATCGTGAATTACATGAGAAACCCCGAGTAAAGGTTAACTCTGACATGACATAACCCCGTGTCCTATTCTGTTTGGGATATCCGTTATTGACGGTTTCCATTAGAAAGGACAAAACTGCCTTTAAAGTTCATTCTTATTTACAATAACATGCCATCGTTCTATGCGTGCCCCTCCCTCGTCGAGTTCCTCCTGGAAGCCCTCCACGCCGCCCGTGGTCGAAGCACCCCCCCCCCCCCCCCCCCCCCCCCCCGCCGAGCTCCTCCTGGACCCCCCCGGTCGAAGCCCCTCCCCCGAGCGCTCCTTCGAGTTCCTCCTGGCACGCCTGCCTCGAGCAGCTCCTGGCACGCCTACCGCGAGCCCTCAAAGCAACCCCCCCCCCCCCCCCCCCCCCCCCGCGCTTGAAGTCGAGCTCCTCCTGGACCCCCTGCCTCCCTGCTCGAAGCAAAGCTCCAACGGGACCCCCACCGCGCGAAACCAAGCTCCAACTGGACACCCACCGCATCCCCTGGTCAAACTCCCCTGCCGCCCAGCTCCTCCGACTTCCTCCTGGCATGCCCGCCCCGAGCAGCTTCTGCCACGCCCGCCCCGAGCAACTCCTGGAAGCCCCCTGCCCTGCTCGAAGCCCACCCCGCCCACAACCGCCCACCACCCCGAGCAACCCTGGTGACTGCAAAGCCACCCCCTCCCCGTCGACTTGTAGACCCCGATCCTGCAACACCCCCGATGACCAACCGCCCCACCACCCCGATCTGCTGCCGCCGTCCAACCGCTCAGTTGTACATGCCGCTGCCCTCCACCATCGTCGAGACCTCAACAACGCCTCGCCCGCTGTTGTGTTGCCTCAATAGAAAGATGTGGGATATTTTTTTATTTAAGTTAATTCCATTCGTTAAATCGTTGGTTGGTTATATTAACTTAATCATCTGGTTGAATTAATGAAGTAAAGTAACGGAAGGTTAAAGGTGTAAGACGGTACACTTATTTAGGGTCCTGAGCGTAATTCACGATTATGCATGGTTATGAATGTTATTGTGAAATTACTCAAGATTATGGGTGTACAATTATCTTTTTCCTTCAAATGTTGCTAATGCAGCGATGATTGGTAAAATTTCTAGATGAGGACAAAATATGGTAATTATATGAATCGTTGCTAGCCAAATACACAATAAGAAAATGTGTCCATAGTGATATGCATTAAAAAAATATGACTATGTAGTCCATTAAATATGTAATAATCAAAATTATCAGTTAGGAGATCATTTTTCTATTTGAAATAATTAATGAGTAATATATGTTGCTATATTACAAGCAATGATATATGTAACAATGCTTATACATTACTTCTGCTATCAAAATTTCTGCTAATTCTAACTATTTGTAGCAAGTATTAGTACGAATTTGACACAAATGCAAGGAATGACCTTTCTTATATAAAGCGTCGCTAGCAATATGGCGAGCGATACCTCATTCCTCACAAATTTCAAGCACAAGTAATGACTTTGCAATTAACGATATCCATTGTTATTGTTGGGATACAACTTGGTACTAACTCTGCTCTGATACCAGTTGTTGGGATACAACTTGGTACTAACTCTGCTCTGATACTAGTTGTTGGAAACACGACATGCCGATATCGTCTTCTCTCGGATATCGGTTGTTGGATACGAAGCCCTCAAATATGGAAGTTAATGCAAATACGACCACCACAACCACGAAAGCATGTAAAAGAAAGAGCATCAGATATAACGATGGTCAGTCACCTCTCACGACCACCGGAGAAGAAAGATAACTATAAGAAGATGAGTACAACTCTCTCTGTTCCCTCGCTCTCTTATCTCTCTCTCTCTCTCTCTCTTCTCTTGTGGTATTCCCTCTTGTTGTGGTGTAGCGGCAATGCCTCCACCCTCTTCTTTGTATAGCTCAAATACAACCCATAGTCCTATTCCCAATAGGGCTATAAATAGAATATAACTCAATAACTATTAGGATTAGGAGTCCAATCCCATTAGGATTCCTAATTCTAATTTGACTTTAATCCTAACAATCTCCTCCTTGAGTTAAATTCCATCATGATCTCTTCATCGTCTTGTGTCTGCATCGGGCCATCCTCGTGATC
This sequence comes from Ottelia alismoides, assembly GCA_037367405.1. NCBI lineage: Eukaryota > Viridiplantae > Streptophyta > Magnoliopsida > Alismatales > Hydrocharitaceae > Ottelia > Ottelia alismoides. Next base: position 424,099 of record JAZKJV010009714.1, read on the forward strand.
TACAGGTCTCGTTAGCAGGATCTCACCAACTCTAGGTGACGCATCCGTCAATGGACGCCCTCGGCGTGCCCCCTCTCGGGCACTCGCACAACTCATCATTGTACCTCATGACGCGGCCCCACAAATCTCTCGTGACTAGAGATTGTGCTGACATCCTCTGATAAAGAGAATCACACTCGCTTCTCCTTTTTGTGTATTTCTGCAGCAGAGATGCCGATAACCTGCTGCTCTCTCATCGTACTGCTCATCTTCGGAATAACTGGAGCTCCATCACTTGTCATGATCTATCCCTCGAGCTTATACACCTTGTTCAGCATCCTCGTCCCACGCATCACCACGCGTGCTCCCTTGCTCGCTTTGAGAACTCTCCCTTCGATGGTGACTTGATGTCTTTTGTGACTCGATCGTTCCCAATGAAATCAGATTTTTCTTGGCTGTAGGAATGTGTCTGACACCTGTCAAAGTTCGTACTACTTCATCAAACATGCATGATTGCACTTATCAAATTCCCTTGACGTGGTGAACCTCTCCACCTTCCATCTTGATCGTGCCATCATTGCATGCCTGATATATACTGAACTTCTCTCCGGATGAGCACACATGTTCAGAACATGCAGAGTCCAGAAGCCATCTTGAATCTGCCTTCATCTCCCTAGAGCACGCTAGCAAGTCTCCCTCGCAGACTACAGTGTAATCCTCTTGGTCGGATTCAGAATCACCAACCTTCTTCTTTCCTTTCTCCTTCTCACGTCTTGGACAATCATCTATCTTGTGACCCTCCTTCTCACAATAGAAGCATCTGATCGGACCTCATGACTTGGATCGACCTCTGAATCATCTCCCTTAATCTTGAGCACTTAACCTCGGTTGTCAGCACATGACCTTCATCATTCGTTGCCTCATCCATCGACCTCTATCGAGACTCATTCATAAGTAGAGAAGCAACTATCTCGTCCAATGTGATGGTCTCCTTGCCATAGAGTAACGTCGTCACAATATGATCATAGGAAGATGGAAGGGAACTCAACAAGATTAGTACCTTCTCCTTCTCCTTGAAGAGAGATTCTCCTTTCGCATTCTTATGTCAGAATCTTGTTTAATTCATCCAAGTGCACTTCGAGTTTTGTCCCATTGGTCATCTTTAGACCATAGAGATTCTTCTTCATCAATAGCTGATTCGTCAAAGATTTGGACTTGTATCGTCCCTCTAGCTTCATCCAAACCTTCGCTGGATCCTCCAGGACGATGACTTTGCGAAGAGTGTTGTCTGTCAAGAGCATTTGTATTGTACAGTTTGTGAGATCCCTCATCTCCTTCCACTCTTCCTCTTTCATCTTCTCCGATTTCTTTTCTTTATCCTGGAGAGCTTTCACAAATCTTTCTCGCGTGAGTATGTTCTTTAACCGATGTTGCCATAAGCTGAAGTCATTCTTTCCGTTGAAGGATTCCATGGAGAATGATGCTCCCCTTGATGTAAATTTCGTCGTCGCTTTCTTATCGTACCTCCTTGTACTATCTGAATAATCAGAACAGAATCATCCCGATTCGAACCATCCAACTCATCCAGAGTGCGCAAAAACCCTTATCTAGACTCTTAGATCACCTCAATCGGACTCTGGATGCTCCCGATCTCAACGGTTCACCGTAACAGTTGGATCTTAACTGCCTCTGAAGAAAGTGCACATGTTGCATCGTTTCCTCGACGTCAAATCTCGCTCTAATCCGCCATGTTGTATCCCTCCAACAACGATGAACCCAGCTCTGATACCAGTTGTTGGGATACAACCTAGTACCAACGCTGCTCCGATACCAGTTGTTGGGATATGGTACCATCTCTGCTATGATAACAGCTGTTGGAAAAATGACTCGACGATATCGTCTCCTCTCGGACACCGGTTGTTGGATATGAACCCCTCGGATACAGAAGCGGATGCAAATACGGCTACCACAACCACTAAAGCACGTGAAAGAACGAACATCAGATATAATGGTGGTTGGTCACCTCTCACGACCACCAGAGAAGAAAGATCACTATAAGAAGACGAGTACAACTCTCTATGTTCCCTCGCTCTTTTATCTCTCTCTCTCTCTTCTCTCTCTTTTCTCTTGTGGTATTCGCTCTTGCTGTGATGTCGAGGAATGCCTCCACCCCCTTTTTATATAGCCCAAATACAACACATAGTCATGTTCCCAATAGGACTATAAATAGAATACAACTCTATAACTATTATGATTAGGAGTCCAATCCCATTAAGATTCCTAATCTTAATTTAACTCGAATCCTAACAGTTATATAATTAATTACATACATTTTGTTGAAGTGATAATAATAAATATTGCTTTCGTTGGAAATAATTCTCAAATTTTGAATATAATTGTATGATGAATGATATATAAATGGTTATATAGACACCATTTTTAGATTCTTTGCCATAAGACAATTTCATTGTTGCATATCATTGGTATATAAATTGAGGTGTGCAACCGAAGCAATGGTCACAATTCAAAAAGTAATCCACATTAACACTTAATATGAATATGTGTTGTTATGTTATCTAATGTTGAACTACTATTCATGTTAAAATCATCTTTATCCTCGGAATTCACAATAAATACCATCACTACAACGGAATTTATCTATAGTGATGCTTTTATAAAAATCTGTCACTAAATTAGTCGTTGAATATATAACGATAGTATTCATTGTGAAATGAATTTTCGTACTTGAAATTAGTGAAAAATAGTATATATTTCACTATATCATTAACAACGGTACACATAGCAACGCTTATCAATTGCTATTTTTCAAAATATCAACTAATAGTCGTTATTTTTTTAGTTAAAATTTTAGCAACGACTAATTAGAAGTTTGAAAAATGGCAACGGATAAGCGTCTCTATGTGGACCGTTGCTAATGACATAATGACAGATATGATATTTGTTGTTAATTTCAAGTACAAAAAATCATTTTACAACGAATAATATCATCGTTATGTATTTAACAACGGTTAAATTAGTGACGGATTTTGAAAAAAAAACATCACTATAGCTCAATTTTGTTGTAATGCATAATCATTGCTAACGGTTCATATAACAAAGGTTAGATTTTTTGAGAAGGTAAAAGAAGATAACTTATGCTATATAATAAGCTTTAATGAGGCTGCAATCACCCCTATTTCTGACGTTTTTTGATTTTTTTTCAAAAATAAAGTCGTGTTTTCATAATTATATCCCTCTAATATGTCATTCCGATTTTGTCAGAAACAGAGACTTCTATACCCTTCATCTAGAACACGTCGATTATAACAATTTTAATACCGTTAAAATTATTTATTCTAGATGAAATGCATATGAATATCTGTTTCTGACGAAATTGGAATGTCATATCAGAGGGATATAGTGATAAAAACACATGACTTTATTTTTGAAAAAAAAATATAAACACGGAAAATAAGGCGGGAGCAGCCCCATTTTTTCCTATATAATAACAGTGGATAACAATCAAATATAATCATACTACCATAATATTCACTGTTATTTCATTCCCATAGCTCCATTTTACTGTTGTAGCTTAGGAGTCGCACAAGTAAAGAACAAGGTCACATGATGATGTCTTGCACTGTGAGAAGAGCTAAAGAGGTAGGTGACCAAGCCCCATCAGAGATACCATATATTGCTCTCCTCCAATATCAACAAACACTGGAAAAGAAGGAAAGTACAAGAATGCAAATCAATCTCACTTCCTCTGCGGGGGAGGAGGTACATTTAGAGACATGAGAATAAAGAAGAGTAGTGGCACAACAAGGCATGGGGGGAGAAGATTCCCATGTCCCAACCTTGAGAGGACAAGCCCTCAGGAGTGTGTTCCTCTCCATGGCAGAACCCACTCCATTGGTACCCACATTACAAGGGAACCCCCAACCCAACTCTCACCAAACAGGCAAACACCTCACTTCTTCTCTCACCAGTGCCATGTGCCCCCATGAGAGATTGTCATAGAGAGGGAGATGATGTTATTAGTTTAATTAAAAATAGGTATCATCCACATACTGTGATTGCTTATTGTAGAAGACTGTGGAGGAGCAAGAAGAAGTATATTGCAAATTGAGTTTGACAAGTGTTTTCCCATGATGTGCCATTGTAAAGATGTCTCTACTTTTAAGCATGCATGCTCTTTTTATAATCCGACACGTATTTTAAATGGATCTTGACCTGATTATCGTGAATCTATTATATGAATGATGTCTTGTTGTAAGACTTGGGATTAAGTTGTGTGTTGTAGGAGAATGCGTTTAATTTCTTAATGTTTTTGTATTGACTATCGCGGATGTGTTGACTACTCTACTCTCATCTATTTCCCTCCGATAGCCCGAGATGCTTCCAGATGAAGTTAGAGTAGGAGAGGAGGTTTGTTGACATTCTTTCTTCTTTCCACGAGTGTTGTGATCGAGGAAAGAAAAAGATAAAATGAACCCTAGCCACGATGAACGCTGCTTCGACTCCCCTTCTTAATTTTTTTATCCCAATTTACCTTAGGTTTCGCCTCTTTGTTACACAATATGTTATGAGAAAGTCCTATTCATGTTTGTTGAAAGGCCGACTATATATGCTTACTTGAAACATATGATCTTTCCTACTATACTATCTTACCTACCTCTCCCTTAGTTGTGAACTCGAGGCTGACCATGTACTTTGGTTGATGATGTTTGCTTCCGTTTCTTTTGCATAGTGGATTTCCCTGTGTAGATTGATGATAGACGATGCAAGCATTTTGTGGATAACAAAAAAATTAACCTACTAATAAATAAATAAATGTCACATGGGGATATCCTTGAGGTTATTCCAACCTTCAACTAAGTAACGTTTAGTTGGAAGAAGAAGTTGGAGGTAATACATCATGGCATAAGAATAAATATTTATTTCAAGAAAAATGTTGATCAATTGCCGATGAAAAAACATCAAGAAGAATAATATCATATAGATACCAATGAATAACAAGATTTTAAGTAGATTTTGTAGCATAAATTACATATGCATAGCTCCAAGCAAATGCAATGAAATTGTGCTTATTCCATGAACTAAACAGTGAGTTGATCTTCTATAAGGGTTTTTGTGTGAGATAAATAGGATTTTTGCCTAATGATCTCTATTTACTTGAAGAAAAGACATTACATGATTTTTTGCTTTGTTCGACAATACATACCACTTATCTAACAATAACTTCTATTTTGTCAACAAAGAAATAAGTAAAATGAATTCCAATGTATTCCACATTTATCTCACCGATCGAAAAATGCATAAAAGAACGAGAATAAGAGAATAGACAAGTACACGCCCTTATTCCTTATTCCACCTCCTTGTTCTCCCTTTTTTTATTCTCCAAGTTTGTAATTACCCACTGCCTATTAATCTTAACAACTCCTACACTGTAACAACACTTGAACAAGGAACATATATTTTTATAGGGTTTCCGAAAAAAGATGAAGTAAAGGAAATGTGAACAGCTCCTCCATGAAGAAGAAGATGCAGTCAAAATGATATTCCCCATCTTTGGCAGTCCCCTTTGAGGGGACATAGTTCAAATATAAAGTAACTCTCTTTCCCTTGCATCTAAGGGCTTGTGGTAATAATGGAAAGGAGCACCAAAAGTTTTCATAGTGCCTAAAGTTGGAGTTTGATTCTCTTGAGCTCAGAGTGATGGATTGATGTGTCCCTCTTAGGGATGGCATTTGTGCCCCTCAAATCCGGGAAAAGTCTAGGGTTTCTTTTCATCCCAATGACACCACTTCCCACACTTTTCTAATTTTAGTATTTTCAGAAAGGAAAAAATATTAGAGATTAAAAAAATATCGAAGCACATCTTTGTTGTTGAGATTGTCATTACAAAATGGTATTAAAACACATCTTTGTTGTTGAGATTGCGATTACAAAATGGGTTTTTAAAAGATTGAGTATTGCATTGTTACTTTCTAAAGTTCAGAATTAACATTAAAATCGAATGCATTGTTCGAAAAATTTGCATATACTTAGTGTAGTGAGCATAATAAAATCGATTATCTCCTAAACCAAATCGATTTTTGGCAGTTCAAAATCAAATCAAAAGAATGAATTAAATCGAACCGATTTGGAATACTTTAAATTGATTTAAAGTCCAAGCCTTTGGTTGTTTATATCGCTACTCCTAGCAATGTCGTTCCTGACATTTTGTGGGTCTTGGGCAAAAGGGAAAAAAAGGGTCCTTATATAAGGGTAAATTGTCTCGAGTGTGTTTACCATCAAGAATAAAAATGAAAGAATCGATTTTTTGTGAACAATCGGTCCTTCTTTAATCTCATTAAATTTTCGATTTTAGCATTGAGTTGTTCACCAAAAATTCGAATCTATAAGGATCTGTTTTTCAGTGAGTTGACTCACCGAAAAGTCAATTTATATAAAGACCTACTAGAATATTATTTTATTCCCAAACTAAAAACTAGATCACATGTAAAGCGGTTAATGGGCCCTGTACAATTACACTTCAAAACTATGCTCAGGGTCGGCCCTGATATGCACTCATCTTCATAGACTTCATGACCAACTACTCATAAAAGTGATTGACTAGTGATTAAATGCAAAGGGATGTGCGAATTAAGATGGTTTCACATATACTATAAATCATGTTATGAAATGTTGGGTACTTAACCGGCAACATCAACATTTGATTGACACCAACATTAGAGAGAGAGAGAGATGAATATATGAAACATATAGAAAACGCCTACGAGCTAATCAATATGTGAGTGTCGGATATAGTTTTGTCATAGGTGGATGTTGCCACACATCTTGGACTATAGTTTCATGGATTTATTATTGCTGAGATTCAGGACTTTGTTTGCATGCCATGATAGATTATAGAAGAAGAGCCACGAAAAGTCTTCCAAGATTGATCGTTTAGAATTTTGATGATATTCATGTCCATTGATGTGATCAAGATTGAGAAATCTAGGTTTATCTACCGTTGGATTTAAAAGATGCTTGTATGTTTGGATCTAACATAAAAATGATTAAATTGATAAAAAATAATCATTGTTATATGGGATATTCACCTTTAACCCTGAGTAATTTTGTAATTACAACAGAACCCTATGTAATTCATAATTACAGTTAGGATCCCGAATAAGTGCTCTATTTTACACCAATAATCACTTGTCAATTTAGTCCATTAATGCAGCCAGACTATTGAGTTAATCTAACATGTGTTCTATCCAACAACTATCGATAAAATCAAAAAAAAAGAGAGAAAAACCCCAAATCCCTCCTCCACTCACAGGCTAAGAGTCATGAGCAAAGTCAGGGCATTCGCAATCGCAAGGGGAAGGGTTTGGATGATGCTGGGGCGAGAGAGACAGGGAGGAGATGGGAAGAGGGGCGGAGGTATGAGCTTAGCCAATGGGGGTTTGGGCGATGAGGGCTTCTCCTCCCATAGGAACGCGAGGCTAGGGCTTGCAAAAAGGGGACATGCTGGTCGTGATGCTGATGCGAGAGGTTGAGAAGGGAAAAGGGACTGGGAGGTGGATGTGGAGATGTAACGTGCGAGGGGTTGGGTTCGTTGAAGTGGATTCATGTGTGATGCGATGCTGAGGAGAGGGGAGGGGGAGTCGTCGAACCGTAGGGTTGAGGAGGACACGACCATTCAATCGAACCACGCCGTGCATGAGCTGAGGAGAGCAGTGGGTGGTGGTGGTGGTGGAGATGGGGATGTGGGTGGCATCTTTGAAAATAATGTGAACTTAAAGGGTGGAATATTTAAATTTGACGGTTTTTGTCGTAGTTGACAAAAAAGTTGGATGGAGGTGAACACAAGAGTATGCCATGTAAGAGTTGAGCATTATTCAAGGCTTTGGGTGTAATAATGAATTATCGAGGGTTCTGGTGTAAGTACGAAATTACTCGTAGTTATGAGTGTAAATATCTCTTGTTATGTCGCTAGCGATATAGTAACAAATATGTCATTAGTTGTGTATATCAATTAAAAAGATTATTTTGGAATGGATAAATATTCTTTGTTATATATTCAATAGAGGATGATATAGTTACGGATTTACATCTATATATAAACACCGTTTGGTGCTGTCTTCAAATATTACTAATTTTATTATAAAATTTTAAAATATTATAGGGAGATAAATGGAAAGAGTTACGGTATGATTTTAACGAAGGATTTTGCGTGATGATCTCAAAAAACTTGACTTACAGATTGTCATGGTGAGACCAACTTACATCTGTGATTGAATTGATGATGACATCAATCGTACCGTTATAATATTGATTTGGCTCGTATGATCCAATCGGATCGAACATGTTCATACACTTGAGTATGCATTAGATTACTTCAAACATTCAAATTTATTATGTTATATGTGTGTATATAAGTAATACCCAAAATTACCAATTTCTAAAATAATTGTTGAACTAATAATTAACGAAAAAGATGGCCAACTTATTATTTCTCATGGTGTTGCGATGTTATTTTCTTCCTGATGTTGAGGCATTATTTGTTGATATTGAGAAGATGTGGTAACATGCACTTAAAAAGGGACGCGATTTGCATGAGGAAAATATGGAAAGAGATGAGTCGATGGAGTATCGTAGTCGAGTCTCGATGAAACTAAAATAAGAATACTTCTAGTTGGAATTATTAAATAATTAAAAATATTTTTTGTGAAAAAAAAAGATGGTAGTACTGTAACGTCACGAGATGCAGATCTGGTCCATTATCAGGGATTACCGGTCAGACAACTTGTCGGGCTTGGACTCAATTGGAGTCTTTGATCACAACTCAAAATGCTTAAGTCTGAGTTGTCTGGTATTACCCCCACTGCTTTTAAGCTACGATCACACTTCTTGATGTCTAGATGTGGCACTATATTTTGAGTTTCATATGGACCGGTGATTTGATTCAATTGATTGAGTCGGATCAAATGATCCAACCGTATTTTGAGCAATTTTTATTTTCAAAGCAAAAAAAATGTTGGTTAGACTGTTTTTATCCCTTGTGCCCTTCTTAAATACATATACAATCCCTTTATTTAAATATATATAATCCTCATCCTTGTATTGCATATATTATGCATGTATTAAAATGATGGGTGCAAAACTAATCCAGTATTTAAACATATATACGCCCATCTTGCAGAAGTTTCTAAAATAATAACTTCTTATGACATATAATTTATTCATATTAATTAATTAATATAGATTTTTTAGGAATTAATACCAAACAAAAAATCATTTTTATCCTTGTTAATTATCCATAATAAGATGTCCCGAATCCGTATTAGTTCTTTTTATAGCGAAGAATATATGTATATTTTACACTTAGTATCCCTTAAATTGTGGTAATTGCACTTTTCCCCTTTTCTTTTTTTTATTTACACTGCGTCTCCTGTCAACTACAATTTATTTATTTATTTTATAAAGGGTGTGTGTGTATATACAAGTCATCTGACACACTACACTACACCCCTGTGGAGAGATATACCTAATTATGTACACACTGGAATCCCACACTCTCCATTACCAATCAATGTGACCACTGTGGGCTCCTCCTTCCACCTTTCTCCCCCATATTTAGACCCCTCCTCCCCACCTTCATCCCTCACTACCATCCTCCCCATCCCCTCAACAACTCCCCCTCTCCAAGCCAGCCGCAACGCCATGGCGGACGATGCCGCATCCAAGAAGATATGCGGGGTGCCGGAGAGGATCCAGCTCCACGTCGCCATGCTCGCCCTACAATTCGGCTACGCCGGATTCCACGTCGTCTCGAGGGCCGCCCTCAACATGGGCATAAGCAAGGTCGTCTTCCCCGTCTACCGCAACATCGTCGCCCTCATCCTCCTCGTCCCCTTCGCCTACTTCCTCGAAAAGTAAGCTTACTACAAATTAACAGTTCCAACTATAGAAGCCCCAAGTGAAACTTATTTGTGGGGGTTGTTTTGCAAATGCCACAGGAAGGACCGGCCTTCTCTCAGCCTCTCTTTTGCCGTACAGTTTTTTCTACTAGCACTTTGTGGGTAAGTGTATAATAAGGGTATTAAAATACGTAAATACTCGTATAATTTATCGTAATAACGAAATACTAAATACGCATATTGAAGGATAACGGCGAACCAAGGCTTCTACCTCCTCGGCCTTGACAACACCTCTCCGACCTTCGCTTCCGCCATACAAAACTCTGTTCCGGCCATCACCTTCCTCATGGCCGCCGCACTCCGGTACGTATAAAAGAAAGCAAACGAACTTAATAATAAACGTAAAAGAAATCGGAGTATTCATATTCTAATTCCATTCAGAACTTATGTGCGGGATACGCTGCACAGAAAGCTGCCTCAGCCAAAGTTGCTAAACATGAGAAGGCTTGTATTGACAATCGACATGTCTTCATCCCTTTCGGGTTTGATACCTTTGGGTTCTTGGCATCTGAAGCTGTAGAGCTCCTTAAGAGGGTTCAGAAAATTATGCATAGCAATGTTAAGGTCCCCAGGTCTATGGATGTTGTGTTCCGAAGAATAGGATTTGCCATCCAAAATGGATTGGCGGTGCAGCTTGTTGCTTGTCTCCCAACAATTTCTTTGTAATATGTACTCTTCTTTACTTATTAAATCTAATGAATTATTAGAATATTATGTATAGATTAATGAATCGAACCACATTCAACTGGAGCTCGACTTGATTGTTATGATGTGCTGAGATAGGATCGAGAAGGTGAGGCTGGACCGCAAGGACGGGATATCAAAGGTGATCGGGACGCTCTTCTGTGTGGGCGGGGCGTCGGTGATCACGCTATACAAGGGGCCGACGATATACAGCCCCTCGGCGGCGAGCCTCCGGAGGGAGGAGCCCGTTGCGTTGTGGCTCGACAGCCCCAACGGCAAGAACTGGACCCTGGGCTGCATCTACTTGATCGGGCACTGCCTCTCGTGGTCGGGCTGGCTCGTGCTGCAGGCCCCCGTGCTCAAGAAGTACCCCGCCCGCCTCTCGGTCACGTCCTACACTTGCTTCTTCGGCGTCATCCAGTTCCTCATCATCGCCGCGTTCATCGAGCGGGATCTCAACGCATGGACGTTCCATTCCGGTGGTGAGGTCTTCACCATCTTCTACGCGGTAAGATGGCTTCTTCAGTTGACTTGATCGATCTTGATCGAGCGGTTCACACAAAATTTGAATTTTTTTTAGCTTTTATCGTGTGAACCGCTCGATCTTGATCGATCGTCTCGGACGTGATCTCACTTTACAGCAGACAGTTAGTCATAGAAATAGCCGATAAGTATATATTCATATGAAGAAAAAATAATTTATATATATTTTAAAGAATTTTAAAACTACGAACATGTCCAGTTACACCATAACCTCTATAATCGATGTAATCACACCACGGCTTCTATAATGTTATTAACTTTTACACCACATCGGATAGGTGCAGAGTTTTAAACACAATAATATTATAGGGGTCGTGATGTAATTAAAAAATATTTTATCAGTTATGATTCAATTGTTCAAGATTTTAGGGCGCATGTTGTAAAAGTGCATTTTTATAGTATAAATTGTTTAAAATTATACGCCATAACCCGTGAAATCTTGTCCAATTGCGCTGTAACCCCTGTAAGCTTTGTGATTATCTACAATCTTGGTAAATTACACAATGACACTTGAACGAGGCCATGTATGCTAAATAGAGTAAAATTTTAGTAGTTGTGGTGTAATTAAAAAGATTATAGGGATTATAGTGTAATTGATTACAATTTCAAGGGTCCTACGTAAAGTCCCTTTTTTAGAGAGGGGTCAATTAATAATACATACAGCACAAGGCGGTCAGAGGTCTTGATAATAATTTTCGACAAAAAAGTGCATGTTGCTGATATAATATGGTGCATGTTCTTGTTAAACTATATGCCATTAGGTTTAGAGCATGTGGGGATCACAAGTGGGCATCATGGGATATTAGAAGATAACATTAAATAAAAAAGAGTTTTTATCAGTTGTGTCCTTCTGAGATATTGCAATTTCAGTTATACCTTTCTTTTTTTGGAATATCAGTTATGTCTCTACCTTCTTGCAAAATTCACAATTCTACCGTTCTGTTAAGGTAAAGTATGGCATAAATGATATTACAAAGGGCAGTGTAAATTTTATAAGAAAGTAGGGGTACAACTGATATTTCAAAGAAGGGAGGGACATAACTGAAAATACAAATATTCAGAGGGACACAACTGATAAAAAACCCAATAAAAAAGGGTATACTTTTCCCCTTGACGGCTCTTTTTAATCTCCCCTTTGCTTTGTTGGATACTTCGGCACTTTTTTTTTTCCAGACCTCAAACTTTTTAGGAAAAGAAAAAGCGTGCCATTCCGTCAAAGCTATTCTCCGCGTAGGGAACAATGGCAGTGTTTGATGTACTTTTCTCATCATGTTTTCGTTCTATTATAAGAATATGGAGACTCCAATTTAAGTGAACACTTAGAATCTAATTAATCCTTAATATATAGCATCAATGATAATCTTGGTTTTTGTGGGATTCGTTTGCTAACTATTCCTTAATTTCATCTGCATCCATGGTTTCCAGGGATTCGTCGCCTCCGGTATCGCCTTCGCCGTGCAGATCTGGTGCATCGACAGAGGCGGCCCTGTCTTCGTGGCGGTGTTCCAGCCCGTCCAGACACTCGTCGTCGCGATCATGGCCTCGCTCGCTCTCGGCGAGGAGTTCTACCTCGGAGGGTAAGTGTCCACGCATTGCTGTATATAAATATACGCAGCTTCCTCCAAATTCACTAAATCTTGATATCAATGTGCCGTGTGTGAGGAAAAGGGAAGCTACACCGGGGTGCAGCTAACTACGTACACCCGATCATTTTTCTTATTGATTTTTTATTTTTTTTGAAGGAAACTTATGGGGATTTACTTAGTTTATTGAGGAGAATATGTGTTTCAAAATTCATGCAAAACAAACACTCCTAACTTAATATGCGTTTCTAGAGATGATCAATTTCAATAATTCTGAAACCGTTAAAATGTGATAGTCTTGATGGAGATGATAGAAGTGCCGAATTTAGTTGAAATTGGCATGATATCATGGTGATATAGGGTGATTTGAATCCCCATAAATTTTATTTCAAAAAAACATAAAAAACCAATGAAAAAAATGACCGGATGCAGCTAGTTAGCTACACCCCGTGTGCAGCTTCCCCAACCCCATATATATATATATATATATATATATATATAAAGAGAGAGAGAGAGAGATTAGGGTTCCATATATATGGAACCCTAATCTCTCTCTCTCTCTCTCTATATATATATATACAATTTTGTCAGAAACAGGGACTCATATGTCCTCCATCTGAAGGAGCTCAATTTCAGCAATTATGAGACCATTAAAATTTGATAGTCTTGATGGAGGGGATAGAAGTCTCGAATTAAGTCAAATTTTTAATGACATTACGGTGACATATCGTGATCTAAATTCCAATAAGTTTTATTTCAGAAATATAAAAAAATATAGGGGAAAAGGGGTGGGACCAAGTAAGTTAACTACCCCCAGAAAGCATACTCTTTTTCCCATATATATATATATATATATCATAATAATCTATAGAATTTTTGAATTGAATCCATCGGACTTATTTATATGAGCAACTTTTATGGATTCTCTATCAAAATTCCGAGGAATCGAATCTAAGCGAATATCGAACCGAAACCTTAATCTGTACTAGTACGTTGCTAAACCCATATCGAGCTAATTGACCAGTTAGGATGGGATCGCTGATACTTTCTTTTTTTCTCCAAATAAATTGCAGGATAATAGGAGCAGCTCTGATAATAGTAGGGCTCTACTTAGTGCTGTGGGGGAAAAGCCAAGAGAAGGCCTTGGCAAAGAAAGAAGCAGCGGTAATATCTGATCAAAGTATTAGGTCAACATCAGCAGCAGCCTTCAAGGGCTCCTCTCTGACTCACCCCCTCCTCCCTCCCTCCACTCCTGACCACAACGTCTGAGGATCTGGAGGCGTTGATTCATGCATGGACTTCGAGCTCCAAGATATATAAATAGTTTGTAGAGTGTTATCTCTCTCCCTCTCTCTCTCTCATATGATTGGTGATCATGGGATGGTGGTGGGTCGTGCATGGCTATGGAGATGGAGATGGCGATGGTTTCTGTGTGCATGGGGCACTTGTTGGTATCATCTTGTCAATTAACAAGGGTTTGGGGTTGTCGTCTACCATCTGTGCCCATCTCTGTTGGATCGGTGCGTGGGTCTCTCTTCTCGATCCCTTGGATTTATGGCAATTGTGACCCTTGTGATTAGTCGTGGGACCTGCACTCTATCTGGCACTGGAACATACTATCTCCTTTCTTTCTTTTTAAAATTCGTGCGAAAAATATAACCATGTCTCGATTGAATGTATGAATATAGCTCTATGCATCTGGAAAGATTCATCTGAATCTGACACTTGAAGCTATTTTATCTTAGAAGTCAAAGATTTTATTCAGTTTCAAAATGATTCCTTTAAGAAAAAGGCTACAAAATCCAATTTGGATGAACTTTTGAAGGTTTACATAACAATATTCATAGATTCAATCTACTATTAGCGGTTGGATGTTTCGTATGATTTTTGCAGAAAAATAACAGAAACTATAAATTTCACCCACAACCATCTCTAGTTCTAGAGAAATTAACAGGAGTGAATGGAAAAGGGGAAGATGAAAATACATTTTTACACTTTCACTATAAGAAAAATGAGTTGTGGTCATTGAATGTAGCTATGGAAACTTGTGGCCACGATAATTCCGTGACCACTAGTTTCTCGTAGTTACAATTCCGTGGCCAAAGCTCCTTACAAGAGTTGTGGTCATGACAAGTTCTGTGGTCACTTGTAGTGGCCACGACATATTCATGGTTAGAAACTCTCGCGACGAGACTTGTAGCTACGGCTACTGGCCACGACATGTCGTGGTCAGAGTCCGATTCCATGGCCACAAGCTCCACATCCATGGGCATAATTCTATAGCCACAACTTGTTTTCTTGTAGTGTTTTGCCCCCAGAGCTTTTGCAAATACACTTATGCAAGATGTAAGAACTGTGTCGTTATGTTCTTCCACCGTTAACAGTTGTACCCTCCATTACTTTGGTAATCTATTAGATGGATTATTCAAATAAAGTCAGGTTAAGAGATATTTTAAACATCTATGATGCTCCTTTGTATTCTTCTTATTTCATCCTGCTGGTGACGTGATGGCTGCCCCAAGGTTAGCGACCCATCGCCCCAAGCACTTCCCTAGCTTGTAGCCCCTCTTTTTTCTCAGCTCCATGCACCCCCATCCTCTCTTACATGTAATCTCATGATGAACCATTATATAGTAACTATTATTGTGTTTATATCATTCCATGTACGAAATAAAAAATTTTTGTATATGCATAATTTATAAGATTCTTTTACATGGATAGAGAAATGGTAGAGAAATGTCATGACCAATTTTGGTATCATGCTATTCTTACTTTAAAGAGATAGATCATAAAGATCGATGCATAAATGTTGTTCTAATGAGTTAAATCATGGAAATAACTAACATTGTAAAGTGTAGTTAAAGAGGATCTCTAGTCTGAGAAGATACAGCAATCTTCTCTAAAGACTGATATCTAATTGACACTCTTGATATAGGTTCTCTGGATAGGAAAGATTTAGGTCCTCTAAGAGCTATATCATATTATTCATGATACATGCACTCATCCTTTGAAAAGATATACATCTATATATCTATATATGTAACTTTGGCATGCTAATAGATTAATTACTTGCAGGCATCTATATACCAGTGAGCTACTGTGCATACAAGAATATATGAGGCGTACGATCTGTCTAAGGAATCTTATAATTTTATGTTCAATAAATTAGAACAAGAGCTCACTTATGAAACATTGGGGTCATAACATTTTCAATCGATTGTCATCATGTTTAGGAAACATGACACGAACTTGAGAATATCAATATGTACTTTTAGGAAGAATTTGGTAGATGTTGTCATGTAATGGTCGATTAAGAAGTCTTCTTAATTCTAGAGGAAGACAGTCAAAAATGTGAACATATACTTTGGGTCATTCAAGGCCTTCCACCTTGTATGATGCATGAGTATTAGAAGTACTCAAGGTCGATGCGATCATAATAGATTGTATATAATGGATCTTCCATGTCAAGGGAATGGTGAAACATGATGGATTTTAAGGACTCCATAGAGAATAAATGAATGATATTTAATTGACAGATATTATTCATATTGATTTGGAGATTGATTTGAAATGGTTCAGGTTTAATTGGTGATATTATTCGATATTAGACTCGATTGAATAGCTCAAATGGTTAATTACCCTAATATTATATATTCAAACTGATATCAAGTCATTAATCATGATCTATACAATCTAGATTCATCCGCGAAGTTGAGAGTCTGAATAATAAGGATTGAGTGATCATTAAATTGTTGATTGATATCGAGATATTTGAATATAATATGGAATTATATGAAATTCACATATTGGCGCTAGAAATAATATGAATACAATTCATATTTAAAATTGGAATTAATGTAAATATTGTTAAACATTTAATATCATGATTGATGTGAATATGATTCATATATAATATTATTGTTAATGTAAATTTGATTCACATTTATCTTAATTTAAAAAATAATTTACATTGGTTGATAGATAATTTGCAAATTAGACTCAATATATATTTACTGAAATTAACTCCAAAAGATAATTAATTGAAATCAGTTTGCCAATACCAAGTTCTAGTAGGAACGATTTGGCATTGAAAAATATGATCAGTTTTGTTGCTATATAAGATGACAATATGCTTCGATACTTGAAATTAATGATGAATGATAAATATGTAGCTATACATGTGTTGGGAAATCACGGGGTTCCCTTAACATGTCCTGCAAAGGATGACTCGCAGTGGAGCGTTCCTCACACGGGAACCAAACAAAATAATCATAGCAAAATAATCAAGCAACCACAGAGTGACGATAAATTTTACATGGGAAAACCCTCCTCGTTTTGAGAGAGGGGAAAACCCACAGGACACGACGACTCGCAACAAAATCCACTTACACTTGGAGAACATGATACCGATGCTTCTCCTCGTCATGAGTTGTCCCTCCTCAAGAACAGACCTTGCTGGCGGCTGCTCCTCGCACCTCCGACGTAGACGCTCCTCGTGGATGTGACTTCTCTTCGTGCTACTGCAGGCTAACTCTTCATGCCTTGCATGAACTTGCTCCTCACGCCTTGCGTGGGCTACTTCTCTCCTTGCTTGGGGAGAAAGAACTAAGAGAGAAGAGAGGGAGAGATGCTTGAGTTGGGATGATCCCTAATGCCATGCATGGGGCCTTATTTATACTACTCTTGCCTCCTCTCTCTCCTCCTAGTCCTATTTGGATTAAGACCCCAAGGGATAATTGTCCAACAACCCCCTCCTATTTTAGAGCTGGATAATAACAAACAACTTCTCCCTCTGGTCCTAGTGGGGAGGTATCACCAAGAAGATGATCACTGAGAGGTGACACCTTTCAGCTCTCTACAGAGCTACAACTTGTCACGAGTCACGACCATCGTCAGCATATCTGATGGATTTTCATTTGTGTGGACCTTCTTCAGAATGAGTTGCTTCTTGTTAATAGCATCTCTCAGCCAATGACATCGCACGTCTATATGCTTTGTGCGAGCATGGTGCATCGTACTCTTACTCAGATCAATAGAGCTCTGGCTATCATAGAAGACAATTGGCTCGTTGTCTTCGCATCCAAGTTCACTAAGGAATCGTTGTAACCACATCACTTCTTTCCCGCTTCTTTTGCTACAATGTACTCGGCTTCAGTCATTGAAAGTGCAATGCATTTCTGTAATTTTGACTGCCACGAAATCACTCCCCTTGCAAAGGTGAAAATGTACCCAGAAGTCATTTTCCTTTGATACACATCTCCTGCCATGTCAGCATCTGTGTATGCACAGAGTTTGGGATCTGGATCTCCCAAATATCAGACACATACTTGAGGTCCCTCTCAAGTATCTCATAATCCACTTCACTGCTTCCCAGTGATCCTTCCCTGGATTCGACATGAATTTGCTCACTATGCCCACAGCATGAGCCATGTCGGTTCTGGTGTAAACCATGACGTACATAAGGCTGCCAACTACGGGTTGGTAAGGAATGTTGATCATCTCCGCTTTCTCCTCAAAAGTAGACGGGCATGTCTCTTTCGTCAACTTAAAATGAACAACAAGGGACATGCTGACATGCTTCACATTCTTCATGTGGAACTGCTCCAGAATGCGTTCAACATATTTCTCTTGTGATAACCACAACATGCGCTTCTTCCCGTCGTGAGTGATCTGCATCCCAAGCATGTTGCTTTCCTTGCTCAAATCCTTCATCCCAAATTTCTTGAAGAGTTCTCTTTTGAGCTTTGCATTCAATCCAGGATCATGACCAACTATCAACATGTCATCCACATAGA
Source organism: Ottelia alismoides (assembly GCA_037367405.1). Lineage (NCBI taxonomy): Eukaryota > Viridiplantae > Streptophyta > Magnoliopsida > Alismatales > Hydrocharitaceae > Ottelia > Ottelia alismoides. The sequence goes on from JAZKJV010009714.1 coordinate 442,657, forward strand.
TTAATAGGATAGTGAACCTATCATTGGGAAGACGTCGAACGTACACACATGGATCTGTTGTAGTCCTCTTGAAGTTCTGTTTCATCATGAAAGCATCAAACTTCAAGTACCAATGTCTATAGGATTGCTTCAAGTTATAGAGACTCTTCCTCAGTCTGCAAATCATATGTTCTTTCCCCTTCTCATGATATCCGTGTGGCTGCTCGATGTAGATCACTCCCTTCAGATCACCGTGAAAAAAAAACGTCTTCACGTCCATCTGCTCTAGCTCAAGGTCTAGGCTTGCAACAAGACCTAACATCACTCTCACAGAATTCATTTCACAACCGTTGAGAAGATCTCATCATAGTCCATGCTCTCTTTATGGTTGAATCCATTCACAACCAATTTGGCCTTGTACTTCAGTTGCTTGCCACCATCATCTGACTTCAGCTTGTATACCCACTTATTCTTCAACGCTCTCTTGCTCGCAGGAAGCTCAATAACATCATATGCATGATTTTTTTCAGAGATTGCATCTCTTCATTCATTGTAATTTACCAATGATCTCTTTCCTTATGCTCTTGTGCCTCCTCAAAAGTGCATGGCTCATCATGATCACTCAACATCACGCATTGGGAAGTAGGATAGTGGGATGATGGTTGATGTGTACTCTCGGGTCTTTTGACTTGAGGCTTTGTTGCATCTGCTTCTTGATGATGTTGCTCCCCCTGCCCAGGAACCCCTGGACTTGCAGCAACGGGGTCTGCATCTGGCTCATGATGTTCTGGCTGTGCATCTTCTCCTCTATACCCTGTACTGGAGAAGAATCTGAGTCCTCATCATTGTCATCATCCATAGCAATCACATCTGAGTCAACATCACCATTGTCCTCCTCAGCCAAAGTCTGGTTCTCATACAAAATCATATTTCTATTCCTGGTGATGGTTTCTTCTTTGGATCCCAGAGTCAGTATCCGAACTCCTGATCTCCATATCCAACAAAAATACATGGCACTGTCTTGTCATCAAGCTTCTTCCTCTGTTCCTTTGATATAAATGCATAAGCTTTGCAGCCAAACACCCTCACATGAGCATATGAGGGATCTTTTCCAGAACAAATGCGCTCAGGGACCTGGAAATTCAAGGAAACATATGGAGATCGATTAATCAAATAGTAGGCGGTCCGAACCACCTCAGCCCAAAAGGTCTTGGGCAGCTTCGTTGTCTTTAGTATGTAGCAAACTCTTTCCACAACAGTCTTTTTCATCCGTTCAGCGACACCATTGTGTTGGGGTGTGTCGGGCTCTGTCATTTCATGCATGATCCCGTGCTCTGCACAGTAGCTCTGAAGGTTGTGAGAGGTGTACTCCCCTCCATTGTTCACACATAGACACTTCAACACTTTGTTTGTCTCGTGTTCCACCGTGGCATGAAATTTAATGAAGCAATCAAAGACTTGATCCTTCGTCCTCAGCATATAAACCCACACCTTCCTTGATGCATCATCAATGAAGGTCAGAAAATACTTATTTCCACCCAAAGACGCTATGTCCATGGGACCACACACATCAGAGTGAATCAACTGCAGAAGGTCTTTCTTCACCTTTGATCTGGTCTTGAAAGATGCACTCTTGTTCTTTCCAATCTCACATGAATCACAAGGTGATAGCGTTATGTTAGTGTGGCATGGTATCAACTCCTTCCTGCTCAAAAATTGTAAGCCCTTTTGGTTCATGTGTCCGAGCCGACGATGCTAGAGATCCGATGTGCCAACCTCACTAGCATGTAGGCTGCCATCCATGACCTTCACCCGAGTCTTGTAGAGTGTGCAGCACAACCTGCCTTTGGCCATGATAAGAGAACCCTTGCTGATCTTGCATCTGCTGTTGCCAAACTTTAGATGGTAGCCCTCCCTATCTAGTTGAGATCTTGATATGATGCTAAGCTGCAAGTCAGGAACGTCCCTGACATCCTGCAGAGTCATTGCACATCCAATATCAGTTTGAACTGAGATGGTGCTCGTGCCAATGATCTTGGAGTAACTGTTGTTCCCCCTCTTGACTCTCCCAAAACCTCCCTCTGTATAGGAAGTAAAGAACCCCATGTGTGGAGTCACGTGGTAGGAGGCGGTTGTGTCAATGGCCTACTCGGGGTCATCCCCTGTATGCAAACACTGCTCCTAAATAGTGAGAACCAACTGATCCTCATTGTCATCAGCTACTGTTGCAGCAACGTTCTCATATTCATCTTTCTTCTGATTCTTTTTGGCTTCTGCTTATTCTCCTTTCCATACTCTATAATCTCTCTTCCAGTGACCAGACTTGTTGCAATGATGGTACTTTCCTCTGTCCTTGGACTTCTCCCCGGGTCTCTCTCGTGATTTTCCCATGCTGCTTGGCTTGCCTCTTCTTTCAACTATGTACACATGTGAAGAAGAGGACTCTCCAGATGATTGTAGTCTAATTTCTTCACTCAAGAGACTGCTCTTGACCATAAGGATGGTAAGCTTGCCGTCTGTAATGGAGTTGCTCACGATAATCACCAGGGGTTCCCAACTGTCTCGTAGGGAACCCAGTAGAAGAAGTGACTGCAATTCATCGCCTAGTACCATGTTCATTGTACTCAGTTGATTGATGAGACTCTGGAACTCATTCAAGTGCTCAGCAGCCTTCATCCCGTCCTTGTACTTCGGATTCACCAACTTCTGAATCAAAAATGCCTTGTTAATGGCCGCCTCTGCAGTTTCTCCCACAGTTTCTTCGCTTTTGTCTCTTCTGCGACATGGTGGAATATTGATAAGTCCAACCACTTCCTTATGGTGCCAATTACTTTCCTGTTCAACTTAATCCAGTCACATGCGGACATGCCATCGGGTTTGGTTGTTTCTCCTTCCACCGGATCATGGAGGTTTGCAATACAAGATGTCCTCCATCTTGGCCTTCTATATTTGCCAATTCATGCTCGTCAGCTTGATCATTGTGCCTTCGTCATCCTTCCTCATCTCGACAACGTGAGCTCTGATACCACTTGTTGGGAAATCACAGAGTTCCCTTAACCTGTCCTGCAAAGGATGACTCACAGCAGAGCATTCCCCACACGAAAACCAAACAAAATAATCGTAGCACAATAATCAAGCAATCACAGAGCGACGAGAAATTTTATGTGGGAAAACCTCCTTGATGTGATAGAGGGGAAAAACCCATGAGGCATGACGATCCGTAACAAAATCCACTTGTACTTGGAGAACGCGATACCGATGCATCTCCTCATCACGAGATGTCCCTTCTCAAGAACAGACCTCGACTCCTCGCACCTCCGACGTAGACGCTCCTCGCAGATGCGACTTCTCTTCGCGCCCCTGCAGGCTAACTCTTCACGCCTTGCTCAAACTTGCTCCTCACGCCTTGCGTGGGCTACTTCTCTCCTTGCTTGAGGAGAGAGAATTAAGAGAGAAGAGAGGGAGAGATGCTTGAGTTGGGATGATCCCAAATGCCATGCACGGGATCATATTTATACTACTCTTGCCACTTCACTCTCTCTCTCCTCCTAGTCTTATTTATAATAGGACCCTAAGGGGATAATTGTCTAACCCCCTCCTATTTTGAGACCGGATAATAACCAACAACATGTTGCTATAGTTTGTTCTTACAACAATAATTACAACATGTAAATTTTGATAGCTAATTGCAGATCTTTTATTCCCCGCCTCCATCCCTGTCCAGACACACGTACACGTGTCCGTGTATGTACGTAGATATACACGTACATATGTTCGCAATGCCAGTGCAGACGCATGGAATGTGAGCAACATAAAAAAGTATGATTCAATAACAACCGATAATAATAGCGAATTTCTATTCAAATCAGCCTCTATACATGTTCGTTGATTATACAAAAGATTGAAATAAAAAAAGGCTCAAACAGTTGGTGTACTTTCCTTAATGTTTAGTAATTCTGAAATATTATTTCCAATCTATAATCCCATTGCAATGAAATGCAAATTTCAGAAAGTATAATTATCAGTAATGCATAAAAAATTCGCAGACACTTAAGCACATGTTACAATAAACTCAACATAAAGCTATTAGATTACAGTATCATATTAAAGAGGAGATTCACGAAAAAAATTAAAATCCTATTCTATGAAAATTATGGTAATCCTAACACAACCTTTATACCATTCATCATATATTTTCTGATAAAAACTCAGATCCTGTACCTTATTTAGATTGGGACTCAATGTTAAGGGGAAATATTAGATAAAAAGCTAAAGCTAAGGGTGAATTCAAGATGAGAAGCTATCCCCAGCCACGCATTCCAATCAAAGGATCCATCTTCAACATGTCTAATAATTTGCATTTTAAAACAAAAAAAGTACATAAACCAACTGGAAATTTGTCAGTGAGATATAATGTTTATTTTGTGCTCATACTGTTGTCGGATCTCTGATGTTTCATTGAATACAGACGACGCAATTATTGTGCCATGACCCACCTTCACAATGCCAACAAGCAAGCAAAGCCAACACTCCATAACTGCAACTGCAGATCTTGAGCTCAGGCATCATAAATTCCTTCTGGAGATGGTTTTGGATCCCTGTGCAATAAATGGCCAAATGTATTATAGATTCTCAATCAACAAACATCTCATATTATTGCTTCAGATGAGGAATAAGGAGACTTCGTTCCAGAATAAACGATGCCGAGATAGAGTGGTCATATCTGCAGTAAGTACCTCTTACTTATCCCCTCAAACCACAAGAGAACAAGAACAAGCAGTTGGGTCATCGCATGAAATTATGAAGGCATTGAGCAGAGGTTCCCAAAATTGGAAAAATAAATTAAATTGCAGTCAGCACTGAACACCTACATAAGAATTGATGCTAAGGATTTTACTAGATGGAGGTCAGAAGTAATCAAACACAAACTGTCATGAACTAGAACTGCCTTCGCTGTCATCGCGAGTCATTCTCGATTGTATTATAACCCGAGCTCCCGAAGTAAGCCTGCATGATTAAGCAACAGCTACCTATTAGTATACATATTTGTAGAAAACATGATGGAAAATATTGGTTGGCTAAGGCAGCTAACAGTTTTATAATTGTTGTCAAGTTTCACGCATTGCAAATCGATTCTTTAATTGATAATAACCGATATTGGTATTGTTTAGAAACAACTGGAGCATCAGAACTCAACTTTCTTCGATCCTGATGACCTTGTCCTTGTCCTCTGTAGAAGATTCAAGTCGTGTGGATGATACTTTCACTGAACCGGTATCCGTGAACCTCTTGCTGTTTCCCTTAGACGTGCATAAAAACGTGGACTCTTGACCTTCGGAGGAATTCCTCGGAGCTTCTGAGTTCGGAGACCTCGTCGAATCGATCTTCAACATCTTGCTTGATGCGATTCTGATCGCTCGTGGGAGACACTTCAAACGAGATGAATCCACTGCATGTTCTTCTTCATCAGCTGTCGGATCAGGTGACTTGCGGGTCCTGCATTGTATTTACCAGTAATATGATTCATTCCTTAGAACAGAATCAAGGCCAATCTAAGCAACACAAAAAAAGATAATTTCTTGAAATGATCGTCAGACCGACTGATATGTGAAGATTTGATTTTGTAATTTCAATGAACTTTAACTTGTTGATTACTTTAACAACACCGACCCAACTAAAAGAAAGAAAGAATGAAAGATAACCTGTCAGCATTGTACGATGAAGATCGTTTAAGGGTGGGACCGATCCCTCCTTCTGACTTCTCGAGCTTCTTTGTTTCAATGATACTACCGCTGAAGTACTCCTTGTCTTCCAATCTCAACCCCATCAGTCTCGGATTCTCGTGAAAATAGTCGATATCCCCCACAACCATTGAGCCTCCGAACATTGGGGATGGGAAATCCATGTGCGAGAACCTTGGCCTGTAGGTATGCACGAATCCGAAGCTATGATGATCCTTAACGGAGATCGAGCCACAAGTTATGAGTTGCATAAGTACATTGGTAGCTTTGAGCTTAGGACCGGCCGGGATAAGAACATCTTCCTCCTCTAGTATCCGGAAGCTGTTGATCTTCTGCGTCTCAGCTCTTATCAATGACTCCAAAGTATCTGTCTTCGCAGCAAAAGACAACTTGTTCGAAGACGTCGAAGGCAAAGGGAATTCCTCTCCAACGATCTCACGGTTCTCATCCAAGTTGGAGTTCATTGTGCCATCATCAGTAGACACGCCTTTTACACAAGTTTCCCTTCCTCTAACTCTCTCCTCGGTCTGTGTCGATGCATCCACTGCTCGGTTTGGCTGGAAGACTCTGTACCCAACAAGATTGGGCGAGTGTGATCCATCACTTCCTCTCGAGGAGTTACGTTTCGATGATGCAGGGGAGGCATTGTCAGAACTCGAGCTTGGTGCACGCATAGAAGGTGATAGGTCGTCTTCAAGAGGATTACCAGGGAGTGGTAGAGTGGCGTGCAGCGGTGATTGTGGCGGTAGTGGTTGCGATCGTTTAGCCTCTCTGTTAGCAATGCTAGAGGAACATGGGGAGGTCTCTTCACTTCGCGAAGCCGGTTGGTTTTCGAGCAACTGCTTGGCATTGCCATTTTGCGACTTGGAGTTGACGATCATAGGCTGATGGAAGTGATCTACAATGAGTAACACTCGAAGAATGATTATAAACACGAATCGGAAGTTCAATCATAACCGAAATAATGACAATTCAAGTGTTTCTTTTACCGGAAGGGGATGAATCCATGAGCTCGGAACCTTTGAGGATGTACTCGTTCTCGTTCGCAGGGAGGATCAGATCATCCTCTGAGAGATCGTGCCACACAAACCCATTCTTGTAGCTCCTGTTTAACACTCCACTCATCAAAACCGCAGCACGTTGAGTACAATCAATAACAACTATCTATTGGTAATTGGATCTTCCTAACAGTTTCTTAAATACCACAAGCAGTATGATGGATGCTACCCATCGACAAAAACATATCTCTCAACATTTTAAACTGTGCTTAAATTAAAATGAGAAGGTTTGGAACTAAAATAAAGAGGGTTACCTTTTGCAAGACCATGAGTACAGAGCAGCCATGCCCTTGCCCCTCATCACATTGAGCCGATTGATCACATCTTTTCCACAGAGACCAAAGAACTAAAAGATGATTACATAGCCCTACCAACAACAAGAAATCGGGGAACAACTGAATGGGTATTAGTTATATACCTCTCAAGTGGATGCCATCGGGGGAGGAGATGGGCACCTCTATGAAATGGGGGTGCTCCAGATGCCTGTTCCTGCAAAGATAGTACACCACCGGTATCTTTCTCCCCGTATGAAGCTGCAGCTCTCTCTGCTGCTGCTGCTGCTTTGGGGGTGGTGGCGTTTGTAGCTTCAGCTGCTGCTCTTGCTGCTTCCTCGCTCTCCCCTCCATTCTTACCCGCAAATGTTAGAGACCCAATTCGGGGAAATCTATGGAGATGAAGGGGGTGGAGCAGTGGAAGTTTAGAACGCTTCTCGAGCTTCAAAAAAGGGTGAAACTTGACTTTGTTCTCGTTAGGTGGATGGTGGTGGTAGTGGCTCTTGCACTGGTGTGTCTACTGGAAAAGAGGGGGAGTGGGACTGTGCAACGGCAGGAGGAAGGAGAAGGGTGCATTGGGGAATGGAGCGGCGGATGGGGGGAGTTCGCTCGCGGCCAAATGCAGAGTGGAGTGGTGGTGGAGAGTACGCATGTGGTGGGAATAAAGAGGGAGGGAGGGGGAACTGTTCATCGCTCATCACCTCCTTTGATTAAGGTGGCAGATCCAAATGAGGTCAAATTGTGATGATGGGACCCGTGAGTAAGAGTTGAGGTTATTATTCCGACTGAACTGTCCATGCGGCAAGTGTGGTCTGTGCTTATTATTTTACAAATCATGTCATTATTTTCAAAATACGTTAATTTGAAAAACCTGCCATGAATTTAGGAGATGTTCAAAGAGAAAAAGGATCTTACACCGGCAGGCGTAAGAAATTCCCTACATCCGGCCTAATTTTTCATTGCTTTTTAATTTTTTTAAATGAAAACTTGGGGAATTTAGATCATCATGTATCATCATGTTGTCATTCCAAATTCAACTTAATTCGACACTTCTATCATCTCCATCAAGACTATCAAATTTTAACGGTCTCAGAATTGCTGAAATCGACCCTTTTAGATGAACATGTTAGGAATGTTTATTTTATATGAAATTTGAAACACTTATTCCCCTCAACATATTAAGTAAATCCCCCCACTTTTTAATTCTAAAAAAGTAAAAAATAATGCGAAAATGGGGTGGGTGCAAGGAATTTCCTACACCACTGAGTGCAGGCTCCCTGCCCTCATGTTCAAAACTATGTGCAAATTTTCTACCGTAAGTTTACAGCATGTCCAAATGGTAAAATCCTTCCTGCTATAAATGGCTAGTGGCACTTCTCATTAGTCATTAGATGGATGCCATGCATGAGGAGTATAATGACGTAAGGACACCACCGTCAATTTTGTAAGAATATGAGGGTATCACTGTAATCGTAAAAAAGAATTCGCTATCAATACTCAAAAGGGAACAAGTGTAAAGAAATAAAATATCTTGATATCGGACCTTCTAAGTATTTACCCTGCAATCTTGGGACATTTCACGTAGGATACCATAAAGTTTATGTAATATCGAACAGTTGTGGTATCCACATAAGAAAAGCTGCCGTCTGCGAAAAGGTGAAGGCATTGTTCAACTAAGATATCAATTTATCAAATACCGTACATATCAAAAAGGGGAAGGACTTTTCGAGGAAAGCCCTTTGCCATTACGTTTTGCCTTGGTTCCCACAAACTACAAATAAAAGGTTTTTTTTTTGGGCATAAAATCGATAGGAGACCCCCTATTCCTTCTGGTTAAAAAGATGAAAAATAATGATTTTTTTCTGGAATGGTCGCGTTGATGATTATCTTAAGTCAACGACTATTGCCTTAAACGCGGTTACCCTAACACTTGTGGTAACTCCCAAGGGCCAAGGACCCTATTCTTGCACAAATTGAACATGATGTTTAGAGGCTATCGTTCCTTTTTTTACAAGTATTAAAATAAAAAAATACAGTTGAAAAATCTTGAGTTCGATATTCACTCAGGTTAGATTTGATAAGAGTCTGATTCAAATTCGGTTCGAAAATAAACGAAGCGAACCTTAACATAGGTTTGGGTTGGTTTATATAAACGGGCCGGACCTTGAAATTGTAGGTTCGCTTGCATTCAATTCGTTAATAGTTCAATATAAATATAAATACTGATGCTATAATACATACTATCATGATTAGGGAATTTACACCATGGTAACAAAGCCCACAACCCTTGGATCATGTGTTATTTCAAATCCAAAAAATCTAAGGGTCTATTTAAAAAAACAATTTTATGGATGCCATATTGAGCTTGAGAGGGATTTCGTCTAAACCAAGGTTTTAAAAATCGTACCGGACATTGAACATGCCAGTCTTAGGTTTGGTCTAACGGGGTCCCGACTGGTCGGACCGGTGATGATTTCAGCATGACGTCATCATTCTTATCGACTCATAAAAAATCGAGTCGGGCTTAATTTACTGGTCAGATTGATCAAAATTGGTTTTTTGAACCGATAAAATCGGATACATATATGTATGCATATATTTATATATCAATGAAATAATCATTTAAAATGTCAGATCTTTCAATAGAATAACATGATTGCCTATTTCAAGTAAAACTCTGCAAAAGTTAGTCACATTTTCTAGAATTATATATGAATATAATATTATAATCATTTATTTATAATTTCTTCTAGAAAATTACTTTAAGAAAGTATTGGCACGACGTATATTCCAGAAAAGAGAGGGACATAACTTATATCGTAGGAGTTGCGAAGAGTACAAGTAATAAAAACCCCATTATTTCATTATTTAAATCTTTATTTTTTGAAAAATTTACCAAACCATTGAAATTGGGTCATTCCAGGTCAACTCGGTCCAACCATCCGGGTCAACCCGGTCCAACCACCGGTCCGACCTATTTTTTTTTATAAATTAATTACATAAAACCGACCGAACCAACCGAGTTGGGGCCTGTTTCCGGTCCAACCGGTCCGACAAGCCACCTTCCAAGCGTCGAGCACGACATCTCCCTCTGCCCCTCTGCGAACATGCCACCAACCATCCCCAAGCCATTTATTCTCCATCGCCCTCCCACAACAAGTTTCCAACAGTAACACGACCACACCTCCCTCTCCCGCTCTGCGAACATGGCATCGATGACCATCAACCACATCTCCCTCTCCACCACCATTCCCCCAACAGGCTACCAATGACCACACGGCCACTCCTCCCTCTCACCCTTCGCGAATAGGCCATCGTCGACCATCCCGCATGCCTCCCCCTCTCCTCCGCCCTTCCCTAAACGACCACGTCTCTGTTTTTAGTCCACGAACATGCCAACAACCTCTTTACGCCCTCCAAGCGTCTAGCACAAACGGGCCACCGGCGACCACCCCCATGCCTCCCCTCTTTCTTCCCCCTCCCTTTCCTGCAATCACTTCTAACCTATCAGGATGAGGGGAGGTTTCCTCTTGGGTTTTTATCAGTTGTGCCCCTTCGGGATATTGCATATCAGTTATACCCCTTTCTTTTTGGGAATATCAGTTGTGCCATCGACTTCTTGCCGTTGTATCACTTGTGCCCCTCCGTTACTTGTGAGTTGAACTTAAGTATAGTTTTTTCAAACCATGATTTGGATAGGAGAGGTAAAATTGGAAATCAAAAGGATCACCCCAAAATTGAAACCCACAATTGAAGATTGGAGAAGACCGACCTCCTTCTTCCTCCCCTCATCCCCTCTCCAGGCCAACGACCTCCTATGCCCCTAGCCTCCCCCTCCTCCGCCCCCAGCTTGCCCCCTCCTCCGCTCCGTCTGCTCCTCCACCCCCAGACCCCCCCCCCCCCCCCCCTTCTCCTCCTCCTCCAGCCTCCCCCCACCTCCGACCCATTCTCTCCTCCGCCCTAGCCTCCCCTTTTCATCGATTCATCAGCCTCAAACACTCCTTGAAGTTGACCCTTCTGTAATTTGTGATATTAGTTTGGAACGGAAGCATTCATCAAGGCCCCTGGAGCAAGAGCTTCTGCTTGCAACAAGGATTGAAATCGAGGATGTCATTTATCTTCTTTTGGATGTAGATGATATTGATAGGCTTCTTCTATGCAGCCAACCTCAAGATGGAGGTTCCTAGCTAAAGTGACGGTGGCAGGTGCTCCTTGAAGGTCTCGATGGATCTCTACAGCTTGTTGACCCCTTTGAGACTGGAAAATCTAGGTGGCAGGTGCTCCTTGAAAGTCTTGATGGATCTCTACAGCTTGTTGACCCCTTTGGTCCTGGAAAATCTAGGTGGCAGATGCTCCTTGAAGGTCTCGATGGATCTCTACGGCTTCTTGACCCCTTTGGTCCTGGAAAATCTAGGAAGTCCTCTAGATGTCCCCAAAAGATGACATGGTATTCTTACGTTTAGCTGCTATCACAGAGGGTCAGAAGCTCCTATCACGTTTTCTCAAGCTTCTTCCGCGAGGAAGCTAGCTGTCTAAGATAGCTTGCATGACTGTTTTTCGGCACTTACGTTGTTTGTTTGGTGGTCTACAATCAGATCCCAGTGATGCTCTGACAAATATTGAACTTGCAGAGACTGCTTCTTCATGTGTAGATGGCATGGGCTTGAACGCACTTAGTGCCCGCCTTGTTGTTGTGCGCAGGGCGGAAGGGCTGCAGCAGAGCTCGGGTTGGGAGGCAGAGGGAGAGGCATGGGGACAGAGGGAGGAGTTGGGGAGGAGCAAGAGAAGGGAGGAAGAGGATGAGGAGGACTTTTTAGTCCTCTTTTTGAAATTTAATTCCATTTGTATCCTCAAAGTTAACGTCCACTTGCGACGGTCACTAATCTGAGGGGGCACATATGATAAAACAACAAGAAGTAGAGGGCACAACTGATATTCCCAAAAAAGAGGGACATAACTGAAATTACAATATCTCGGATGGGTACAACTGATAAAAACCCTTTCCTCTTTAACAATGAACTTCCTCTTTTTATATAAAGTGTAGCTGTGAAGGTGATAGTTCTGCTGTGTTTAGTATTCCAGATTGGAAGCTCCCTTTTTTATAACACAAATGAGGATGTGTGATTTAGTTAGGTTTGACCAATTTCTTGATTCACAGAGTGTGCTGCATATTAATGTAGTTCAAAACCCAAACGTGTTTCTCTATTTTGTTCTATCTTTATTTGTATAGTTTCTATTTTTTCTAACTTCAGTTATACCTTAATCTTATTCTGTTTCCATTTCTCATAATGTTATTATGCCTCAATCTTAATCTAAGAAAGTAATATAAGCCTTTTCCCCTTTGTAGTCTTTTGTGTTTTTTTAAAGGGGTTAAGAAAAAGGTTGCATTTAATTTCTTGTGTATAATCGAACCTTTAATGAAACGGATTGAACGTTCGCAATCCTCTACCAAATTGAACCTAAACATGATTCTAATCTTACTGAACAAAGCCGAACATGACATGTATATTTACTAAACAAACATAATAGAGCCTATAGAGGTTCGTCGAAGTTCGGTTCGTTTACATGCCTAACAATATGCATGCAATTGCTTTCCCACGTTACAAGGTTAAGAAAATCCTATCAAAGTAGGTAAACACAACACCTCAAATCACAAGGATTTCTTTCTTGTATGGAGGCAAACCAAGAATGGATTTGTCTATTGGTTGTTGATGCTCCACTAAATTGGCAAGAAACTCATATCCCTTGCCTCATCTCTTGTGGATATCATATAACCTTTCAAGAGATATCTTTTTTAAGTCCAAATGTTCCCCTATGGCCTGTTTGGTTGCCAGGTTATCTTGGAGGTAAGCTGGCATATCTGTTGCACTATCCTTACATTCCTGGGTTGGAATTAATTGTATGAACCATATAATTTTTTTGTTATAATATTTCTTAATCACATTCAAATAAAAATTAGCATAAAATATATTGTAATAATTAAAAAATTAATATAACACATAATCAATATCACATCACACACATTTATCATTCCAACCCTTGCCGACCATCCCAACCATCCAAATAGCTACTATTCGCAGGAGCATGGGCGGAGGGAAGGGGGGCGAGTAGGGGACATGGCCTCACCTCCCAAAAAATTAAAATAGCATGTGTATAATTCTTCCAATCATAGCTTCAAAATTTTCCAATTTCTATCGATTTTCAATTTTAATAGGTCACAGAAATTCGATCGAAATGGTCAAAATTTCAGCATATGGGGGCCATAGTAGAAATCCTGACTGAAGTTTTGATCAAATTCTATCGAAATTTCTTTTTAGTTGGCCATTGAAATGGTGATAGAAATCAACATTTAGGGTCACGCTCCCGATCCCATATATGAAACTTTACTTTTCATATCTGAATTCCATTTATTGGTAATTACGATCCCCCAATCATGTTGCCAAATTTTTTGTATTGTTTCTCATATTAGTGGTAGTAAATGTCCCTTGCTCCTTTACAATATTCCTTTTTTTTAAATTCTTTCTTGAATCCTTAATGATGCAATTTCCACCCACAGTACAACAAATTTGACCTATGCAAATGAGTACTTTTTTTCATTGTGATATTATATATAATTAAATCTATAATAATGAATATTATCCATCAATTCATTCTTTAAAATTGCAATGAATATATGATTCGTTGCTATATTCCTTGCAACGAATCATATAAAAATATTATCCGATGATTTTTTCTTCTAATAATTATTAAATTTAGCATCAATTAATAAGATTTCAACGAATATGTCAATGTAAAAAAAAGTTGGTATACAAACCCTTAGCAACAAATATGGCATTCATTACTAATTTCAAGAAGAAAAATTAATTTTACAATGAATAATATTCATTGATATATATATTTAAGGTCAGAAGATATGATAACAATTATTCAAATTATTTGTTACACTAGGTCGATTTTGCTGTAGTGATGCATAAATCTTCAAAAATTGAAATTATATACAAACATGGGATCAACATCATGATTTATAGGAAATGAAAAATCTCAAAAAATCGGTGAGACGGGGATTCCTTCATCACCCCCAAATGGACACGAGATCTCCATCAATCATCTCCACAAATCAGGTTGTCTAGATCTTGGAGTTCCTTCTCCATCTACTCCATCTACGCGAGACACATACAAGGCTATAGTGTCGGTTGATGCATCTTTGAGTTGTCTATTGTTTTATTTTAATTTAAACTTAAACAAAGCACATAATTTTCAAATAATTATAATTCACAAAATTTCTTTATCAATATAGCATAAAATTGGTGGACTATCGTATGATTTGTATAATTTTCAATTGACATCTTAAAAAATTCAATATGATTTATATATCCTTCTTCAATATATGGTAATTGTGAGTATGGTTATTATTTATCTTAAAATAGTAGGATTTATTTTATTGTTTTACAAATTACTCTCATTTAAATTTCATGATGAAAGTACTAAATATTAGGACTAGATATGAATAGGATAAAATCCAAAAAAGTATTTATTGTTTTCTCCATTTTCAACCTTTATTACATATCTTACACCATATTTTATTGTTGTCATAATTTTGAAAAGAACTAGCATATTTGCAAGCAAAGGATTGGTACAATCATAAATATGTCGACTGAATCGATTCATAATCATAAAAGCAATGTCTTCCAATCTTTTCACATAGAATAGAACTTACTAGCTTTCAGGGAGTAATTATGAACTAATTATAATTTATTAACCATTATAATGTAATTATAAAATCAAATATACATAATAATGTTATTATTTGAATTAGTTTTGTGAAGGGGAGGTGTAATGTATATGAAATTAAAAGAAAAATTCATCTTCTAATAATGCAATTGACCTCAACTTTGATGTTGACATGAAATCTTATATTATTACATTACATGGATTTCTTTGTGAGTATTTATTATTGTATAAGGGTTTTTATCTATAATCTACATAATTATATTTCATTTTTAGATATTGCACAAGTACTCATCTATTACTACAACATAATTAGCCTATGGATAATCATACAACAACAATCATCTCTCTCTATGGCCCCTCCAATAGAAAATTCTTGACTCCGCCCCTGCACAGGAGGATACCTCAACCCAACTCAGTTAACAAACAGGCCCTAGTGGTGCATCAACATCTGGTGAGGAAGTCTGGAAAAGTTGTTTGTAGAGGATTGGAGATTCTGGACCTCCTTCTCCAAACTGAAGCCATCTTCCTATAATTACGCTTCTTTTTATTAACTCAAAACCACTTTCTCCGCCAAAGACCTCTTTGGTTTATTTATAATGATGGATTATCTGACCACTTTGCTCATCTATTCTGCAAAAGTTACAACAAGCCTAAAGTTTCTATCTTTTCCTAGTTGTCTGTAAAAAAGATTAGAGTCACATTCCATAAACATTAATTATACATGTCTTTCTTTAGGAAACACATATGCATTGTATGATTATTGTGCAATTTTTGATGTTTGTTTCCCTTCCTCTTGACCCTCCATAAAAGACATTTACCTCAGTTTGTCGACTAAAGCCCTCATGGTGATTTATATCTTTAAATAACCTTTAGTTATAATAAACTCTTACCACTATTTGATATCATCAGGAAGGACCCTATAACCAGATTTTAAATAAAACTAAAGCGTGATCCTCTCTTTCTTCTTATGGATGGTTATTTACTACAAGTAAATGCTTGACAAATAGCAAAATGAAAATAAAACTCTCATTAATTTATGTAATAGTTATTTTTAATACAAGACATGGCCTGATTTTTTAATATTATCTAGCAGTAATTATGTTGAGATGCTTATCTAGATTTTGAATGTGTCAAAATCCTATTTTTTTAATAACCAGCATTTAGAGAAATTATTATAAATAGCAACAAAGCAACCATTACCCCTTAAACATCTTCATCTTTCATCAATAACATAAACCAATAAGGGTGAGAATGGCTAAGATCGGCACATTGTCTTTCTTCTGCTAATTGGTCTTACCATGACCTCAGGGCAATCGCTTCAATAAGGAGGAGGTGGCGGTGGCAATGGAGGTGGAGCACGAGCACATGGTGATTATGGTTCATGCTATGGCTTAGGATATGGATTAAGTGGTGGATATTATCCAGGATGGGGTGGACCATATTATGGTGGAAGAGACGATGGTGGCCTTGGCAATTATGGCTTTGGATATAGGAGGCTATGCATGAGATTATGGTGGTTATCCTTGGGAACAATATAAATATTATGGTGCTTGTTTTTCATTTTTCTTGATTCTTTTTGTAAAAGTACTGTATCTTAAAATAGACACACTTTGAAATAAAAGTGCTTCTATACTACCTAAGCACAATGTCGAGTAATGTAATATTTCCTATTGTTAAATGAATATATTAATAATATATTAATTTGATTTATGAAATAAAATAATTAACAGTTATTAATGTCGGATGATATGTGATGAATCTGTGATTCATCACTCTAAAAGTTGAAAATAGAGCCTTGCTCCCGAGTAATTAGCTACATTTCATCACTTATATTGCATAATTATCATTCATGCATATGCAAATAATATCTGCATCTTAGCACTCATATTTGCATTAAATAAGGAGCCAAAAATCACTTGTACATATTCACATGTATATAGCTAAATTCACCTTTTTGTATCTATTTTATACTAACTCCAAATCCAATAAAATCAACTCTATAGTTTATTTTTTACTAATGCTAATAAAAAATATCAAAAAATACTAACTTGTAAAATTATCCAATAAAATCCAAATCCAAGTTTGAGACTATGAACCTTAAAATGCACATATCTCTCTCATACGGTGTCCGATTTAGGTCTACTCACTTTAAAAGTAATATACATTCAAAGACCTTCAAAACAAGATTAATTTCATAAAAATCAAAGATCGTATGTGAAACTTGAGTTTTGGGCCCCTAAATTATATTGTACATATTGACCTTTTTGCCCTTGTATTGTATCCTTTTATTTTCTTAATTATTAAAAATCCAAAAAATATATTAAATTGTAAATATTCCTTTCATATTTTATCTACTTTATTTTTTATAACAAAAAATTGCAAAATATAAAAGTGTGGTATTTTATACCTATAAGATACCACCCAAAAATATACTTTGTACATTTTATCACGTTCCTAAGGATTGTAGTGAGAAGATGTATACTAAAACGTCTCTATAAGGTCAAAAGCAAGCACTTACAGCTCCCAAGCCGCGGGAGTTAGGCCTGGAGACTCAGGGAGCAAGTCTAGGGATTTGGGCTCTAACCTTAGTATGTACATCCTCACTCACTCTATCTGGAGATATATACCTACGTACAAGGATGAGGTTGTTCTCCTGAAAAAAGTGAACAACTTTTATTCTGATTTTTATTGTCCAATTCAATTAACAGCCTTGATTTTAGAGATTAGTTATCACGGGTAATTAATCTAACACAAGCAATCATGTCTACTGTCCAGTCCCAATTCTTTTATCCTAAGTTTGAGAAAACTAAGAGAGAGAATTAGAAAAAGCCGATGAAATCGATGGAAACGATGATGAATGCATGAGTAAGAAGACTTACTTTACCTCCAACTCTCTACAATGCAAGAAGCATAACTAAATTGAAATTTTTTTTAAACACTAAATAGATGTGAGTCAGAAAACCGCACCTAGCAGCAAATTCTAATTAGCGAGAAGAATTGATTTGAATTTGATCAAGTTAGAATGATCTAAGATATGTATTATTAAAGTGATGTGTGGCCTTAATTTTTACAAGCACAAACAGATAAAAAAACTATATAAGGTCTATGAGCCGCAAGTGTGGGTCTATCCTACGACAAGCAAACCACACAACCACGAGGGTCCAATGTTGAGTCCCGATACACATGCGAGAGGCCAAATAGAATCAGCTAGAAATCAAGCAATTATTACAAATTAATTTACAAAAAATAAAAAAATAAATCTCTCTCTCTCTCTTAAAATGAAAATAACTTCTTTGTTCCACAACCGGCTCACTCAGGAATCGTCGGCCTCCAATGCACTTTGAGATTGGTCAACTTCAAGAAAGATGCTCCAAGTCCACCATGCCCTTGTACAAAAAGATAGAATTTATGTAAGAGAGATGTTTACACAATATAAATAAAAAGTAAGTAGAAAAAAAGAATAAATTACAAAAAAAACAAAAAAGTGAAATAATTACAAAATGGCTCAGGGTTAGACTACCCGAGGGAATGAAAAACCTAATCTAAGTTTTCTAAGATGAACCTAAGTTGTTTGCCTCCTCAGTAATGATGCCATTTGATGATCAACTAAAAACCACTATGTTAGTTATGTCAAATTGTTGAAGTCGGGTGACCAGGAACGATAAAAAAGAACCACACGAGCAAGAAATCAATCAAGTGAATTATGTGTGGTTTTATGTATTTTTAACTTGGGCAAGCCTCAAGGTCGACTCAAGGAGGCAAAGAAACAACATAGGGTTCAAATTATCAAGCTTAATGCATGGTTTTCAAGAGAGGATTTTTCGTACTCTTTTATGCAATATAAATGTAAGTGCAAAATGCGAGTGAATCGGTTTCTTAAGAAAACAAGCAACTTAGCCTAGTTTAATTTCAATATCAAATCAATCCACTTTAGTCAAATAGTATTTTTCCCTAGAAACCTTTTGCAAATGTGAATGAAAAGAGTATTTTTATAGAATTTTGGACTAAATATGCATGCATGAAAAATGAACGATTTTGAGGATTTTTATGCAATTTTCAGAACAAACATCATGAAAAATTAATGAAACTTTGACAGAAGCTAGATTATGATGAAATGAGCTTAAATATTTTTTAAAAATGCCTGACAATATTTGATTTTTTTATGAATTTTCTACTTGAATAGAGTGAATGTGAGTAATTAATTCTTAATAAATCCACACCAACTAATAATCCAAAACCAAAATTATCTCCAATATGTATTTTAATGAAGAATACAATAGAGTTATTTTTTTCAAAAAGAGTTGTGTGGACCTAATTAAAAATAAATAACATACAACACTCTACAATTTATTACAGGAACAAGACATCTCCATTTATGATAAAATTTGGACTCAACGGTTAACACTCTTACATACACAATCTAAGAATTTATGGGAATTATCAGATCAAGCAGTTACTCGATATGATTTTTAAAGCACAAATGAGTCAAATACCAATGAATTTCAATCTCTTATTTTTAGTGAATCAATAAAAATATTAAATTATAAACCAAACATGTTTTGATAGAAAATTCAATGATGAACAACAAGCTATCTTTGGTTTAAAAAATTAATAAAAAAAAGGTCCAAAATAAAGCTCAAGCATAGGGTACAACTTGCAATAAAGAAATAGAAATTCAACCAAAAAAATATGCCTAAGGGCACTTCTTTAGTTATCTATACCCTTGAGGTATTGATGCAAATTTCCCAATGGAAAAAGTACTTGCCACATGATGGGTAGAGGGAGTTGAACTCCTTCACCTCCTTCGTGAGATGTGGGCTTCACGGTGGAAACCCACTCCCATGATGGCAATTACGGCTATGGGAAGGAAGATCCAATGCACACAGTTGCATGGGAGGCTGGAAAGGAGGCGCAACTCGCTGGTAGGAGATGCTGCGTGGCTAGTTTCCTCATGCACTGGAGCAAAGGTGCAGCGGCTGCAGGGTCGCTAGAGGTGGCAAGACCTCTCACGTGAGGGGACATGAGGCACACGCCTGTGGTTGTTGTGATGGAGCATGTGTGCCAACTATAACTGCGTGTGTTGGAGCGATGTAGCGAGGCTGTTGTGCTGCAGGTGGCCTGCAGGTTCTTGGAAGACTAAGGCGCATGCTTAGGATTCCTTCTTGAAGAATTGGACCTAAAAATGGGAAGGCGGCTCGAGCTTGGAGCTCGTCATGCGAAATGGAAGAGATTGATGGAGATTAGGAGCTAGTTGGTTGAAGGTTGCGTAGAGGTAGAAATGAAATGAACGGGAATAGAGATGATGGCGATGGTCATGGTGTTGGTTTTGCTGTGAATATGGGTGTAGAACAGAACATGGAAGAGAGAAGAAGTGACTGTAAAAAATGATGAAAAGAAGAGAAGATACTTACTGTGGGTTTGCCTGGGCTCGAGCGAGCACGGTTGGCTTGTCTCTGTTGTTGCCTCGATCTGATTCGACGAAAAATCAGAGAAGCTATGTGAACTTGACGGGAAGCTCGCTACACAGAGGCTATGGCTACCATGGATCTGGCCTGTGAGGTTGTCGTCGCCCAGCTCGTCTCCTTTAGTTATCACCTAGAGGTTAAAGGGTCTCGACATCTCTTCTCTTGAAATGATAGTAGCCATTATTGATGTTAGTTATCTCCTGATATAGGCAATGAGAGAGGGTGTAAGATTGCTCGATGGAAAGATTAATCCATGATCTCCAACTTTGCAGTTGGAGTCATGAGCAACCGTTGAGAAACTCATTTAGGAGAATTCTTCAGAGAAGAGCACTCGTCAACATTTTGCACGAGTTTGGTGGGAAATTTTTTTAACACCATTTTGCGAACCAAATATCTCTTCTAATATGAGTTTGTAGAACATGAAACAAATTTTTCGAAATAGAGGGATGCAAGATCTTCGCGTTGACAGTGGAAGTTTAATTTTTTTTATCAAGAATTACAATCTGAAGAAGTGTTGAAGATGAAACCTTACCACGCTAGTCCACATCTTGGGAGGTGGACTAAAGGCTGAAGGAGGTGGGGTTGATATGTGTCGCCTCCTACTTGGTCCAACCACATTGAATTGCAATTTTCCTTAAACACCATGATATAGGTTGAATCTAAAAAAACACAAAACACGACAGTCATAGGAAATTAAATTTTCTACAACTTTGATGAAGACATCAAGAACCATTTGGGCCAAAATTTGAGATGACAACTTTTGAGGTATTTTATATGTGTTAAACATCAATTTTCATAGTTTCGTAATTTTATCTTTGGTTTTTGATAGAGTCTCTATGCATAATAAAACCTAATAAAATAAACAAAATAAAACAATAATCTTTTTTATTTTTAATATTAAAAAGTGAAATAAAAATCAAAAAAGGAAAAGTATATAAATTATACATAATGTCACAACATACCCTTTCTATGATTTTTAATTTTTTTTATTTTAATTTTAATGTATTTTATTAAAGCATAAAATGAAGAAAATAACTGTAAAAGAAATAATTTAAAAAGAGTTAGTAATGTATATGAAATAATAAAATAAAGTTAGTGAATATGTACAAGATACAATTAGATCTCAAAACCAACAGTTTGCAAATGAGCTCTGATTTTAATGAAATTACTTTCATTGGATTGATAATTTTCTAACTTGAATTTTAAAAGTAAGTTTCGAAAATTTAGAATTCGTATGAATCATAAATTTAGCCAAGAAGTTGGACTTTACGGATTTTTTGCTTCAAGATCTAAAAGTATTTATTAAATATGGAAATTATTTTGTATTTTTATTTTTATATAAATTTTTATATACAAGTTAGAAGTAGAATTACGTCAAAAGGAGATAGTATGAATTTATTATAAATTAAGGAAGTTTGAGCTTTTTACATGTGAATATATACACATTTTCATCTCTTAATTTTTGTAGATTCTATTCTAATATATTTCATGGACTTATTTACAAGATAATTATACATCATTAGTCTATTTTTATTGCAAACACTAATCTATTAATTTATTGAATTTAGAGGCATTTATTTGGTATATTATTCATGGATTCCAGCTAAGATTAATATATTAAGATGATGAATCACAAATTCATCATCTTGGCATAGTCTTTTGGAACAAAGTGATTAGTCAACCAACTGATTTATATATCTGCATGGCTTATGATTAGCACACAAGTGTGGGTTTAAAGATTAGCTCATTAATGGCTCTTTGGAGTGGTGTGAGATTGTTGTACCTGAGTGCTCATGGCGAACTATTATGCAATAAAGGTTATTGGAAATCACTCATTAATTTGAAAATGAAATATATAATTTGCCTAATAGGTCCCTTCATACAATTAGGGTTATGTATCATGACCATCTTGATATCATACAATTAGGGTTATGTATCATGGCTGGTGCATAGTTAAATATCTAAAGGGTTAGACTGAGGACTCAACTGCACTGTCAAATGAGTATAAAGAAAAGATCTCCAACATGAGACGAAGATGGCAATCCTTACACTAAAGGCTGACAACCGACCGACCCCTTGATGTGGGTCCTCTGCATTAGGAATATTGATTCAGAGGAGTCAGATAAGTTAGATTAAAAAGTTGACTTAATGAGATCGAGATAACCAAGACCTATATCGTATGATATCACGATATAGGCACACATCCTCTAACCTGAGATATTTGGCAAGACATTAGGTTGATGCCCTATTCAAGGTCTATATACCGATAAGATGGTGCATACAAGGGCGTATGAGTAATACGATCTCTCAAAGGGATCATACAAGTTCACTATTGAACTAAAAGACATGAGCTCACTCATGAGATATTGGGATAAATCAAAATCCAATGTTGTTTGTCTTGTTTTGGAAATTGGACATGATTTGTAGGTATGATATATGCTTTTGGAAAGCATATGTGATGAATCTCGTATTCATCATGCTAAAAGTCGCTAATTAAAACCCCAGTCTTAATTAATCCAATAAAATCACTTTTAATTCTTTATTTTTATCATGTATTATATTGTGTATAATCCATTAAATTATTGTATTTAATTTTCCTTATATTTCTTGTATTTATTTTATCTTCAAAAACCTCTAAAAATTAGGTAGAATAATTGTCCATAAATCACTGACCATTAAAAAGATAAAAAAAATACAAAAACAATTCAAAGACAAAAGCCGGTGTTTTTATCCCCTTAAAAATACCCCCAAAAATACGTTTTGTACAAACAACCTCTTTTGGCTTTTTGACCAACATGAAATTTGTAGATCTCGTCGAGACGAGCAACTTTCATGTTTTGACTTTTTCCTAATTCGGCCTCTAACTATTTCTTTTATAATTTTCTTTGTGATTTTATTTGAATTTTTCTGATTGGGCCACGTGGCGCCCACTGGGCCGCCCACGTGGCCCGCTCCTCTTTCCGCCACCCGGCACCTTTGATGAATCTCGTATTCATCATGCTAAAATTGGTCATTTAAGCTATGTCCCCCATCATCCACTTGTAATTAATCATTAATAGAGCATTATTAGCCATCATGCATAAATTGCATTAAAAATCCCATATGTAAATTAGCTCAAAAAGCCGCTAACTTCTCATATTTTTAATTAATTCATCCTAACTCCGATTGACCCCAAACCACCTCCATTGTGTAGATATTACTAACTTTATTAAATAAAAAATACAAAAAATTACTAACCCTAATAAGTGTCAAATAATCCCAAAGTCAAATTTCACATCTGACAGACTAAATTGAGCATATCTCCCACATACAGTGTCTGATTTTGGTCTACTCACTTTTAAAGTACTCCATTTTCAAATATCTTCAAAACAAGACCAATTTCGTAAAATTCGGAGCTCATTTGTGAAAGTTGGGTTTTGGGCCTCTTTTGCGCATTTTAACTTTTTGCTATTTTTGATGGAGTTTTTATGTGCTCAATTAACCCTTTTAATTTTATTTCTTCTTCATTTGTGTTCTTTGATGAAAGTTTTATTAAGCGATGTAAAAATCCAAATCCTGATTAAAACTGAAATCAACGAAACTGACCGAGTCCAAGTGTCCGTTGTCGGTCTGTACAAAAGTTGTGCGTTTCTCTCTTCTATTTTATTTTCCTATTTTCTTATCTATTAAAAATCCAAAAAAAGTTAGATTAGTGTGTAATTAATTTTCTTGTATTTTATCGTATTTTTTCTATAATTTTTATCCCCTCTAAAACCACCAAAAAAATACAAAATCCCAAAAAGTCGGTTTTCTATACACATGTAAAACCACCAAAAATACCAATTCGCACATGTGAACTCTTTTGCTCATGGGTCCTTCATGGAAGTTGTAGATCTCGTCGAGAAGAACAACTTTGTGAAGGAAATTTTTCAATCCGAGGTCTCCTTCTATTTCTTTTCAATTTTTCATCATCTTTTATTTTGAAATTTTTTTGGGGTGCCACGTGGCACCCCACCTACTGCTCTCTCTCCCCTGGCGCACGTGCCACGCACGTGCCGCCTTCTCCTCCCGCGTGCACGTGCACGACACGTGACCCATCCCCTCCCCTTCTTCCGTTCATCTTCTCCAACGGCTCCCCCCCCTGGCTGTTACCCCCGCACCAACCCCCGCTCTGCCCGTTACACCTCGCCCATGTAACGCTCCCTCCAGCCGTTCACCACCCCCGGACGTTACCCCCCCTGCTAGCCCCCTATAAAACTCCGCCGACCTCCACCTTGACGAGGTATCCGCCATTAATCCCAAGGTTGGTGACAGCAACCCGTGGCCGGCGTGATCCAGTGGTCATCGCCTCGACCGCTGCTTCTTCGCTCCTGTGAGAGACTTCGAGCACCTCGCCGTGACATCGTCAGGTGATCTTACTTATCTTTTTCATCGAAGAGAGTCAACCCCACCGCACATCTCCATCTCCGACCTCGCTAAGGTCGGAGCACCATCTCCACACAACCCCCCCTCCCACCTCATCCTCGCCGCCGTGCATCGCCACCCCCCTTCTTTTTGCCTAATCATCTGCAGGTACCTCGCCGGCGAGAAACTCCACCGCCCTACGCCTCGGCGCGCCTTCGCCCACCGCCTTCTGAGCTTCCGCCGGTCGTGTGTCGACCGGCCGAGGCATCGTCAGCCGAGCGCCATCGCGCTCTGTCGCGCCTCCGTCGCAAAGCCCGTGCCTCTGCCTCGACCTCCGTCGCGTAGCCGCACCTCGGCCTCGCAGCCCGCGCCGCGTGCCTCCGCTTCCTCCGCCCACCTCACTACGATGCACAAGCGTCGTTGGATCGGGCAGGAGGCCCTTGATCCAACGGCCCTAATCGAGCCACGCAACCCCCCCCCCCCCCCCCCCCCCCGAGCCTCGGCCCCAGCCTCGAGGCTCGGGGCCCCTGAAGCGGCAGACACCGCCACATAGACTCAGGCATCCGAGCCTGAGCTCCTTGCCCGGTCCTTCGCCTTATCACCCGAGCCACAGCTTCGTCATCCGAGCCTGAGCCTCGGAATCCCCGAGCCTCTGCTCCGGGCCCGAACCTCAGGCTTGGCCACCCGAGCCTCACGTCCGCCACCAAGCCTCAGGGCGCACGTGCAATGCATGTGCGTGGCTGGGAAAATTGCACTCAATCCCTCAAAAGTTTCTGAAATTGCAAAAATACCCCTGCCGTGTGTAAATTACGTCCAAGCCCCTCAAGTTTTTGTTAATTATAGATAAGTCCTTCCAGGGACCTCTTTGCAAGAAAAACTTTATTTCTATTTATATTTTAGTCCCTGGAATTTCATTTTTGCATATCTTTTTCATACGGATTCCGATTTTAGCGTGCAATATGTCATTTTGAAGCTATTTTCATGCTCTACAATTTAGCATAGTTGTGATCAGATCTGAGGGTGTTTACTGGATAGTATCATTTGTGAACCTTTGATGACATATGCAGGCTAAAGTTTGACATATTGTGTCCTTTTAAGATATTCACGATTTATTTTGCAGGGCTTTGATTTATGCAATGATGAAATTGATCTCAAATATGAGGACTTAATTTTTACAGGGGTTAAATGAAGGAGACTAAGTAGATGTATTGACTTGTGGACTGCAACTTTTCTTGAGAATAAAATTAGAAATATTTAAAGATATATCATTGCAGGATTAATATGAGATCTATTCACTCTTATTTGCATTGGGGATTAATTTGATACATCTTACTGGATTTGATATTATTTGATCTGTGATTTCATTCCGAGGATATTGATTACTTTTATTTGGATTAAACAACACTAAAAATTACAGATCCTGGGCATATTTCTCTCTGTTTATTTTCCTTGCATCACTTTGCATCTCCATCACTGCATTGTATATTTTACCAACACAAAAATTAATTGAACACTTATTAATTATTTTATTTGATTTAAGACCACGCAACTAAGAATTTCCGTTCCCTGTGTTCGACCTTGGTAAACTTGCCAAGTAAAATATTCCACAACATTCAAAGATTGTGGTTTTTGATCGACCGAAGTTCGCCTCCTATACTACAATTACTGATTATTAAAGAGGTGAATTTCGTGTTCATCAACCTCCCTTGGCCGTTGGATCTTCCTCTGATCACCCTCATCTCCGCCCTCCATCGTCGCTCCACTTCTCAGCCATCCGATCCGTCTCCAGATCAAATCTTAGCCGCCCACTAGCGCCTAATTCTCAGCCATTCGATCATGCACCTATCCTACACCTCCCATTCAACCACGTCACCTCTTAACCTCAGTCGCTTGATATCCTTCTCATCCTACGCCTCTCGTCTCCCCACGTCACTCCTTCTGCTCAGGTCGTTGGATCTCAGCCATTTTCCCATCATAACCGCTCATCGACGCCCAACTCCCCACCGCTTGATCTAGTCCTAAGATCTAATCAGAACCCTCCATCAGTGCCATCATCGAAGCCGTTGGATCGCTAGATCCAACGGCTGTTGCCCATCGTCTGCCTCCGACCCTAACCGTTACCCTCTCCGATACGTCGCCCCCTTCCAATTTTGGAAGACACCACAAGCCTCCCCTTCTGCTTCGAAACACTCCTCCACGTAGCCCATCCCTCCGCCTATCTCACGCAAACCACCATCAATCTCCTCCATCACTCCCATGCCATTAAAACACCACCTAAAAATGCCTCGCCACCATAAAACCGCTGACCTTCTACTCCTATTTAAACAACCCCTCTGCCACCATCACCGTCGTCCACCATTATTGGGCTTAACCCTAGCTTCCTCCGCCCCTCCGGTGACAGCGGAGGGGCGGAACGTCGAGGCGACGATGGGTTGAGCCTGGTGTCGACCCTCGGTGTTCCTCCGCTGAGTAGCGGCTCCTCTGGCAGCCGCCGAGCTCCGAGCCCCAGCTGACCTCGCCGGGCGACGACCCGAGGCTCCTTGAGCCTCAACCCAAGCTACCTCCTCCGCCAACTCCTCGCTCCGGTGAGGTGATTTTACTTTCACCGTCTCCGAATTAATCCTCCGCCTATCATCACCGTCACCCTCACCAAACCACCCCCTGAGCTTCGCCATCCACCAGTCACTCACGTGGACCCCCTCTCCCTTCTCCAGATCCTCCCCTGCTCCGATTCCCTTCTTCTCCCGCTCCGCTGGTGAAGAAGCCACCGACCACTGCTCTCGACGCTTCCCTGGCCCTCCCACTCGCCTCACCTCACTCACACGCACACGCACGAGCTTCGGCTACGCCTAACAATTGCAGGTAGCCTCAATGGCCGGAGCTCGCACCTCCCTGCCAGTCTCGAATTTCTCCTCTGATGATCATGCTCCGACGGGGAGCTCCAGACATCAACAGAGATTTGCAATGGCTTCTGGACCTCCGCCAGGCTTCGAGCAAACTTCACCGATCTTCAGACGAGCAGCAGGAGCACGGTGGAGCTTTAAAGGGTTCGCCGGAGACCTGCCTTCTCCGGTGGGCCACGGCGGTGGAAGACAGCATAGGTGTCGTCCGATCATCTGATCGGATGGCTACGATCAAGCCACGTGGCAGCCCCAGCCTCCACCCGAGCCTCCACGTTGACCCTACAGGCTCGGGTGGCCTTAGCCTCGAACCGAAGCTCCAGATTGCTGTCACGTGTCCCGAGCCACAGGGGTTGTCCCGTGAGGGCCTGGGAAAATTGCACAAAAGACCCTGATACTTTGAAAATTTGCAAAATGGTCCCCAGGCACGTGCCTCACGTGTGTGCCTGGGTATTTTACAGGGAGGCCCTCCAACTTTCTGGAAATTGCAAAAAGGTCCCTACGCGTAATGGAAAAATTACACAAGGGTCCAGGCGGTTTTCTATATTTACATATAGGTCCCTCCAGGGACCTAAATGTAATATTTATCCTTTTTATTTCTTGCATTTTTATTACAATTATGCCCATGCATTGTTTTTAGCATAACTTGAGCATCGTAGGTCCAAATTGCATGATTTTAGTGTCGTTTTGATCCTTGTTTTATCCTCTATATCTTAGCATGTTTAATTGTCTCATTTGCCACTAATTTAAATGAAGTGATTTTTTATGTGAAAAATGGGACCCTACTCTCCTTGTCTTTCTTTGATTTGATGATCGTTTTTATTGTCGTGATTAAATTGTCACTGATTCACATTTCTATTTTGTTGCTCACATTTTTAGGGTATAATTGTAGCCTTTTATTTAGCATCTTGTAGCCTTGCATAATTATTCATGCATCACTTTCACTTGCATAAAAATCAATTAAAAAATTGCATGCATCATGGCATTGCTTTGTAAATAGCATAGTTCTTCATTTTGACCTGAAACTGAAATTAACTCACATTGTGCTTCATGAATCGAAATTTGATAAATTCATTAGGTAGTCGTGTCCCTGTGATCGACCTTGGTACACTTGCCAAGTAAAAATACTCCACAACATTCAAAAATTGTGGTTTTTGACGAACCAAATTCGCTTCATGTACTACAACAATTTCACATTATTAAAGAGGCGAATTTCACGTTCATCAATATGATCAATACCAACTCCCAATGATCGATGGAGACCATCCAAAATGGGATCAGAACTTCGAGCTTAATCATAGTCTTCCAGTATGCAGGATGTGCGGGTATTAGGAATACTCGAGGGTGATGCGATCTTAAACGATTGTATACTATGACGCTTCTATCCTCTGGGAGTGATGAAACTTGTTTGGATTTTATTGACTTCGCTTAGTGAACTAGTTATCCAATATTAGTCCAAATATTGGATATTTATCTAAAGTGGATTCAGGGACAATAAGAAGATTGGGTACTTTGTCTGACATGAATAGACATTTCTGAGAGGTCTTCTAGATCTGGATATGAGATTATATCTCATTATCCAAGTTACTATACATGGATATACAATCACCCTGACCCTATCTCCAAGCGTCCATGGAGAAGGCATATTATCCTCAAAGGAGTTTGAGGAACGTTCTTAAATAGATAAATCATAGAATTGGGACTGTTAAGTGATGTTTGAATCACTTGAGGAAAAGGAAGACTTAGTATGATTGAATTGAATTTAATTATCCTTGGTATCTTTATCTTTAGAAGTGTTTTCCACAATTATCTAAGAATAATGTGGATAAGATTCACATTATTTTTGGATATGTACAGAGAGGACTTTGAGATAATTAAATTCAATTTAATTATCTTGGATAAGATTATTGTGGATTGTGATATCCACAATATTAATATAGTGTGGTTAAGATCCACAAGATCCAATTGAGACTCGATTGTGAATATGATTTACAAATTAATATTAATGTGAATTGTATTCATATTATTCAATAAACATAAATATGATTTATATTTAGTTTTGAACCTATGAATATGATTCATATTTGTCGATGACCTATTTGAAATTATTACAAATAATTTGGAATTATTTATTGATAATTGATTTTGAAATAAATTAATAAACAAATAATTTTTATGGTTCTTGAAATATTGCAACCATAACATTTATAATGAAAGGGAAATAAAAAGGATCTCCCTAAAAAGGGGGACATCCATGGTTGTTACAACCATGGCGGATGTCCCTGTTATCTCAAGAGCCTTTTAATTTTTTTTCTTTTTATTAATTATTTGTTAACTAATTTATTAAGAGAATTAAATGGATAATTAAATTGTAATTGTTATCAACTCTAATCTTAAAAGGGGTTATGGAATCCTTTAATCCTGGCCATTGATTCAACAATTAGGATTGCAACAGTAATGGTCTAAATTTGTATACAAAGGAGGCACAGGGCCTTCTTTCATAAAATAATTCCATGGCAACAAGTCTCTCCTCTCTCTATCTCGCTCCCCCCACTCAATTGGAACGTTCCCTACTAGGATAATGCCCTTAATGTTGGATGTTACACCTTACCTCACAGGGTTGTCCCCTTGTAGGGATAATACCCTTAGTGGTGGATAACCCTATCGTTACGTTGCCGGATTGATTTGATCGATCTCGTGTAGAATTTCTTAATCTTTGGTTCTTGGGGATCATGATGAAGAAGGATGATTTTGTACGACGAAATCAGGAACAAGGAGTCCTAGATTGTCTCATTGGATTGTGGGTAGTGCGTGGTCCAACCCCGCACCTGCAAGTATTGTCTCTGTCGGATGGGACTTCAGACTAGAGGCATCTTCCTTTAGAGACTTGAGGATCACTTTCATGCTTCAAGAGGTAATCCTATACTCATGTGATAATGATGGAACGGTGTATCTATCGATTTTTTTAATTCTGTTGTTGTCGTGACTTGTATGACAAGTCGATTTTTGATTGGATATGATCTGATCCACACATGCTTCCATGATGTGTGAGCCATTTAAACCTCGCTTCACCTCCATCCCACTAACATACCCATATATGCACACTCACATGCATACAAGTCATTAACCTATTTCATAGATAGACATATATCATCCATAGCCATATACTTCCATGGCCACCGACCTCTTGCATAACCATTATCTTACACACTTACATTATTAAATGCATACTCATATACCTCATAGACTGACATACATATCCACATGCATACTACATACATACATATCTACCCAAGATCGAGTGTTGGTGATTTGCGTTCCCTTTTATCACATTTATTAGGTTGTTTAATTATCTTGAGAATTTTATAAGATGTTGAAATATACGAGAAAGCGACATCACTCAAATGTAACAACACATGAGATAATTTAGTTTTGATATGGGACAATTCGATCTATTGTCGGAACCTATTCTACACCTACACTCATACCTGCAAAACAAACATCAAGAGTAGTACAGTGTCGTGAGGAGCATTTCCTAGCTTGTAAAGCTAAGACCCCGACAACTGTGAAAAAAATAAAAATATATAATACATGATGTGGGCATAATTTCCTAAAATGTGTTGCACACGCCTCCTATTGTGTAGGGCCTCACTTAACCTAGTGTGGAAGGATGCACGTGTGTTAATAAGGTTTTGTGAGATTTCATGCAATGCCTTAAAATGCATTATATATGTTGGGCCTATCTGAGAAACACATAGTTGCCCATTACTTACAGTTAAAATAGTAATTATTTAACAAATAAAATTATATTAAGCATTGACATCAAGCACACAAACATTCAAAATATTATCAGCATTACCACATACACGCACACACACACTAACACTCATACTTTAACATACACACAAATACAAATTCCATTTCTAATTCACATATGATAATAAAATCACGTATTACAGAAAAAATCACATTTTAAATTCTATATAGTTTATCATCCGGGAAGACAATATCTCTTAGGTATTTCACAAACACCTACAATGCATTTTAAAATAACATACATACTCAAATCAAAACAAGATAAACTATTAGATGAGAAAATTAAAGAACAAGATATATACCCAAGGAGCAAGAGGGCCGGTGGCTGGAGATGGCGGAGGAAGAGCTTCTCTACAAGGGTGGAGGCTCCTCATCTCCACAAGGGTCGAAGATGACGTTGCATGAGAGGATGAGATGGTGGAGAGAGGAGGCAAGGGAAGGTTAGACGTAGAGGGAGAAGGAGAAGGCATCGGAAATGGAGGAGGTCGGGCAAGAGCTAGGGTGCAAGCGGACATGAGGAAGAAATAAGGAGAAATGAGGTTATGTTGTTTTCTTTAAGAAAACATATGACTACAATATATGACCACAATGTGGTTGTATAATGAGGTGCCAAATCACCCACCTCAAATTTTTTGTCGCATATTTAGCTATGAGACCACTAGTTATAGGAAAGTGCTCGCATTGGCTAATGTGTTACAAACCCACAACTCGTGGTCGCAAATGTGTGCTATTAAAATTGCAGAATTCTTGTAGTGACTTTCTCATTTTTTTTATCCAAAAATTGCAAGTCTTAGTGCCATTTTTAAGCTTATTTTATTCTCTTTCTTTTGATACACCATGGCACAAAAATAGATATCATTGAAAATAAGTTTTATTTTTTAAGAGAGACTTTATGTTATGTTTATTTAACTGATACTAGTCTTTTGGGTGATTGAAAAAAGTTATACTGAAAATACTCTTTTGCAAGGGAGCAACCAAGGAAAATTTGAGAACTATTTTTGAAGAATTATATGGATATTTGTGCTTGAAATTATCTACAGGAGGGTACATTATGCAGAGATCAAAATAATTTGATAAGATATTAAAAACCCATATAGCTTGCTTGGCATATAAATGTGGCGATTTGAGTTTTAACTGCAAGATTTGAAATTAGAGATCAATCACTATATAGAGCTTATAGAGACTTTTATCTATTTATTTTATCTCAAAAAAATCTAAAAAAAATAGAGTACGCTTCATACATTAATCACTACTTATTTCGTTCTTAATTGTAATTTTATTCTACATTTGAAAGACAATATATATATTGCATTATGCGTATTTTTTTATATTAAAATTAAGCATGTTTTTGTTCTCTATTCAAATAAAAATCAAATAAAAAAATCAAAACTAAATAAAGAATTATATGCATTTTGTTTCATTGTATAAATTCTCTACATTTTTGGCATCTTATTACACCGAGTGACCCGAATCGTGCAACTAAATAAAGTGACTTCCCTTCATTCGACCTTGTTATAATAACAAAGTAGAAATTCAACCACTCTTAATTTGTGATTTTTGATCAGGCTCTTGGCATCCAACTTTGATACAAGATAACATTATTAAATAGGGTGCAGACCGGCTCTCCAATACCAGGATTTTCAATGGTGTCACTCATTCTCCATTGAAAATAATGCATATGGCGAAATTTCTGACTAGGCATTTGAGTTGAACACAGTTATTTACTCCAAACTAAATCTCAATGCCCTGAAAATAAATTGGCCCTTTTTCATATATAACATTGCTAAATTTGTGTATGCTTCATTGCGAGGTAAGTACCCTCCCGTTAAAGTGCCGACACACTTGCCATCAGCATGTCTTTGTAAACCTAACCAACAAATGATCGCCCATCGTCGCAAACGCTTATATGAGACACTACTTTGCTATTAGAAGTTAGAGTTTTTTGCTTACTGAAAACAATATATCTCGGGATTCCAATCTGGCAGGGAAATGCCTCAGTTATGCTAAATATTGGGCGCACTAGTGCACTCTAAGGGTCTGTTTGATTACTGGGATGGGGTAATCTCTGTGAATAGTAGCTATTTAGATGGTTATGAGTGTTGGGAGAAAGTGGAATAAAGAATGTGATGTGATGTCACCTTGATTTATGATGGAATTCCAACCCAGAAACACAGGGGATATACCGAGAGTAATCCGGTAATCAAACGGGCCATTAATTGTTGTGGTCTCTTTTTGGACGACATTCTCTCCATTTTCATTTTAATAGGTGATTATCCCCTTCTCCATTAGGCATTTCACTTGTTTCTATACCAACCGGAGATCACAAAGTCGAAGTGGTTTACCCATTTTCTATGTATATATTTTGCAAATGAATTTATAGATGGGTTGCTTCGAA
Organism: Ottelia alismoides; assembly: GCA_037367405.1. Classification (NCBI taxonomy): domain Eukaryota; kingdom Viridiplantae; phylum Streptophyta; class Magnoliopsida; order Alismatales; family Hydrocharitaceae; genus Ottelia; species Ottelia alismoides. Next base: position 476,397 of record JAZKJV010009714.1, read on the forward strand.
TGTAATGATTTGGCAAGTATCAAGAAAGACAAGCATGGCATCTAATTTAGTATTAGAATTGAAAGCCTTTGAAGAATCTCCTATTATGGCAAAAGATATTTACATGATCTTAATTTAGGTTCTTCATTTTCTGAGGACACTTTTTGTTCAGCAAAAAGTAATGCCTTGCTTAAGTTGTATCACTTTCTTATATATGAGTAGCCTTCCATTGAAATTTGGCGTAGTGATACTTTGGTCAGAGCTTGTTGTTTATAATTCCCATTCTATTTAAAGAAATCTTATAGGTCACTTGCTTTCAATTAGTCATCTTTGTTAGTGTTTGGTCAACAACAGCTTCTTGGATTCAAAATAAACATACCGCTTTTTTATAATTTATAGAACGGGTTGAGCTATATTCTTCATGGGAGATGGTTCTCGTTTGTCCATTAATTTTCAAGTAAAATTTTTCTATGATCAAGATGCTTCTTTGCTTTAAGTTTTCATATATAAAGTTCATTTTTAATTTAACTATATCATCATATTATTACTCATGAACTTGTGATTTTGAAAATACTCGCCTGATTTATGCTAATTATTATTTTTCAATTATATAGGTTCCCAATTTATTGAAGGGAGTCTCTACAAACTACTCTGGAAAGTGAGCATTTGGATTCTTTTAAAACATACTAGAATTTTATGATTGACGTTGATGACATTTCGAACTATGTTGTTTCCAAATAATTTTTAGTTAATATTTGACTGATTTTTATTTTTATGTAATTTCATAATTAATGGTCTTTGCTTAGAGTTTCATGAGTGATATTGGAATGAAACAAATCATTGATGCATGCATATTATTAGTCAATATATAAAATTATATTCAATAAATAAAATAGTTAAATTACTTTATATAACAACAAATATATTGTTGTTAGATTAATCCTTTTTTTTGTGACAAATTATTCATTGGCTTTATCGCAAATGGTGAAAAGAAAAACACTGATATACATAATAAGAAGAGTCAAATAATAAGCGTTATATTTTGAAAGAAAGAATGTTGACATATCCAAACAATTTCTTTTCCTTGTAAAAATTGAATTCCATGATAATTTTTATTCATTGTGATTTGAAATTTCTCAGTGTATCGCAATTGTTGCTAATAATTTAACAATGGCTCATGTAGCAATGCTTCTTAAAACGTATCACAAATTCATTATGATATAATAAAAATATTGTTTATCTGATGAGCTCTTAACACAAGAAATCATTGCTATGAATATGTGTTGTTGTTAGTATTTATAAGAATGTGATATTGTTGTACATGTATATATTGAGGATACTGAGAGAAAATGTCAGAGATTAATGAATCATGAATCAACCATATAAAAAAAATCTAGGAGTTTATGAACAAAAGGGGGAGAAGGGGTTTGCCTGACGAAATCCCCTTGAATGCTTAGCAAAAGCGACTGAGTTGCCATTGTTCGAGTGATATAGTTTTCATTCTTAAAATCAGTAAAACAAAATGGTTCCATAGTGACTTTTTTTAAAGCCGACACATTATATTGTTCGTTGATAAATATATAATATTAATATTATTTGTTGTGACATTATTTTTTATACTTAAAATTAATAATGAATGATATATATGTTACTACATCATTAGCGATAGTACATATACCAATGCTTATGTGTTGCTATTTTGTTCAAAATATGATTAACTAAAACTCCGTAAAAAAGCAATGAATAAACATTGCTATAAGCACCGTCACTAATGATAAAACAACAGACATTATATTCAATCACTAATTTCAAGTTAAAGTAATTTCACAAAGTGTTAATGTTGTCCTTTTATAATTTAACAATGGACGACATGGGAATAGACTTTACTGTAGACCCATTTTATTGTATGGATGCCCGAAATCCAATTTTTAAAAAGCTCGGAGTGTCGTGATAAGTCCAGCTCTTGCTCGATGAGGTTTCAACTCAGTGTATGAAAAAATTTCGAATTCGATCTTGAGAAGAATTTCCTTATTTTTTCGAATGCCTCAATTTGCTAGGAATTTCGATGTAATAGAAAAGCAATCGTATGGATCACGCTCACAGTGGAAAGAGGGGGCATTAAATTATATCTTGGAGCCCATCCATTTGCAAGAATTTTATAGATTATCCCCATAGATCAGGTCCCCCCTTCTTGAAGAGGAGAGAGAGAGAGAATCAAGTTGTCAATGGGTATTATACATGTCCCATTCAGAGGTCAATCTTCATTATTTCATTCTCCTCCCGACATGGTTCCCAGTGATACGATTATTCCCTATTATTTCATCTTATTTCACTCTTATTCTTATCTTTATCACACCTTACATACCTTTATTTCACACATTATTCTCTTTATTCCTATCTTCCAAACGAACAAAGAATAGACCCTTATTCTCCTTATTCCTCATCCTTATTCCTGCTTGTTCCCGAACCGAACGAGCCCTAATAATGTTCAAGACATTTGCCTATGGACTGGTGGTTTTTGGAGATAATTTAGTCCACGAATAGCCGTATCTAATTCCTCAATTGGAAAAGGAAACCTTAAGGTCTTATTTGCAATTTGCCCGAATAACAAGGAATAAGCACATGAAGAGCCACATTAAGTAGATTCAAATCGCAGCAACTTGCTTTCTAAAGAAAAGGAACAGCTATGTCGCTGCTTCTTATGATAAGCAGTAAATAAATTGCATTAGAAATTATGCAGCTCATGTTTACGTTGAAGCTTTATATAGGGCCGTCTGTTTGATTCCAAAAGAATTACAATGGAATGAAATGGAATCAAGACAAGAATGAAATTAACAATGAAATGGAAAGAATTAAGTTTTTCATTCCATTGTATGAATTGAAATATTTATTATGAGATACATTTCTTTCTTATGTTTGGAAAGGCAGAAGAATAGAAATAAAATAACCTTCCTTTGATATATTTCTTTACGTAGAAAAAATAATCGATATCATCCGACTTATTTTTTCATATAATTAATATATTTCATGTAAGGAATCAATAGTCAAATTTAAATGGAAATTATTTTGATTTTTTTCCATACAATTGATATATTTGATATATCCATATCTATATATGTTAGAATGTTTTATTATTATATACGTGTCCATATGCTAAAAAAATGAAAATGTTATGGGTATCTGTATTCGCAAAAAAAATAAAAATACATATCCACTTAAATGTAACACGTATTAATATCTAAAAAACTAAAGATGATATACACATACATATCTATAGCTGCAAAAAAACCCATTTCCATGTCCATATCTATTTCCGCAAAAAAACTTCATCCATGTCCATATCGGTATCCGCAAAAAATTAAAACCCATATCCATGGTTGTAAATGTATACGCTAGAATATAATCAGTATCCATATCTTAGAAAAAAATGAAAATTGCATCAGTATCCATATCTTTATTAGAAAAAAACTCAGATCACTATCCATATCCATGTCTGGAAAAGAAATAAAAAAACATATATCCATGTTCGTATCCATATCTGTAAAAAAAATCATATATGATATATTTTATCCATATAATAGATATATTTAATATATATATATATATATATATATTCTTATCTGTCCGAATATCTTGTAATCATATTTGTATTCATATCCAAAACAATTGAATCGTGTGTGTGTGTGTCCGCAAAAAAATCCCACATCCATGTCTTTATCCATATATGCATATATTTGTAACTTGGACGATCTTTTGCATTGTATCCATGTCAATGTCCATATATTAATGTCCAAAAAAACTATATCCATGTCGGTATCAAAAGAACCCAAAAAAGAAGAACACATATACATGTCGATAACCATATATTTGTAAAATGATATATTGATTAAAAAATATTGAATAAGAATATATTCATTAGCATTTGTAATGAGTGGAATCCCAATTCCTAGAAGGTACCTATAATAGAAATTCCCATGGATGAGGGAATCTGATTTTCTTTGTAACCGTTATTCCTACCTTAATATGATCTAACAAATACATGAATGGAATCGACCAAAAAATATTGATTCCATTCTCCCCTCTATTCCTGCATAGAAACGGGCCCTTACATAAACAAGTAAAAGGGTGTTCACTTCGCATCATGTGAGTGCATATGCAAATCCTAAGATTACATCATGACAGACTCACATTAATATTAATGCTTTTTTTTCAAAGTTTGCTCCCCTCATCGGTTACAAAAACTGCAGAGTTTGACCTGCAAGCTCATTACTTAATAATAATAATAATGTCAAGATGTGGGCCGATTCATCTATTTAATACCATCCATATCCATAGGGGTTGACTTTTTTTGTTAATAATTGGCCTTTGTTAGTGGGTGCCTTGAATTTAATTAGCTCCAATTCAACTCAAGGCAATTTGGACTGGTTACTGGAAGCGTGCAGATCAATGGATTTTACGATAATATTTACTATATATGTGTCAACACGCGATGAATCCCAACATCCGACATCAATTCTTTTTTTTTTTTTGCTCTGTAAAAGTAATCTATATATTCCCAAAAAGAGATTGCTGATTAGTTACAGGACTATGATGGCCAGAAAAACTGCCCGTAATAAAGAGAAAAAAGAACCATACATAGAAGATGTGATTATGCTGAGCCACAGAGGGGATAACAAAACTCCATAGCCAGATCTAAAATTTAATGTATCTGAAAGTTGCGAGAACCGCAGCCACTATTCGCTCCGGGGGCCAGCGGCAGGCGCTCGACCAACGCCTATTACGCTCCAACCAGATCTGCCGAACCACAATAGCAAGGGCGGTTGCTACAGAGGAGCGGACCTTCGAAGTTGGCAGGTGCAGCATCCAAGGAACCAGATCCTGTAAAGCATTGGAGGTAGGGACCAACAAGCCAATAGATTTGCATGATTCCAGCCATATGTTAGAGGAGAAGGGACATCGGAGAAATAGGTGATCGTGCGTTTCGTCCTCCACTGCGCAGAGCGTGCACGTAACCGGCAACGCCAACCCGAAAGCATTGAGCCTGTCTTTAGTTGGGAGCCTTCCAAGGAAAGCTTTGTAAAGAGAGAATGCATAGGAGGGGGGGATATGTCTATCCCAAATAACCACGTACCAGGGGACCAACTCATTGTGGGGGCGAAGCAGATGTAGGGCGCTCGCGAAAGAAAAACCAGCAGTCGAGGGACTCCAAGAAGCATTGAGGACATCGCCACGTACGGCCTCCCTCAATACCGACCTGGCTTCCAACATCTTACGCCAATAAATAGAGGAGGAGGAGGAAGGAGTGACGTCCCAAAATGAGCCATTAGAAGTATATTTGGCGCGCAAATATTCTGCCCAAATGGAGCAGTCGGCCGAGAGAAAACGCCAAACCCAGGATGCAATGGATGCTTTACGGATGGAAAGCAGCGAGGTTAAACCCAGGCCACCCTCCCTTTTCGGGAGACAAACCTTGCTCCAAGAAATGTCGTGGCGCTTCCGACCCCATAGGAACTGAGCACAAATTTTTCCAATCTTTTGATTTTTGTAAGAGGGATGATGACTCCCGCTGCCCAGTATTGGAAAATGCCGCGAATCACAGTATTTAACAATTGAGCCCTACCCGCCATAGTCAGGCGTTTTGCATTCCAGCCGTTGATGAGGGACCGTATACGGTCTTCCAGGGCTCTCGAATCCGAGCAGCGGCCATAGGAGGAAGCCATAGGGAGGCCGAGATATGTTGAAGGCAGATGATGTTGTAGCATCCCCATTAGAAGGGTGGAAGCAAAGTCCTAGGTAGCCCATTTGGGCCTAAATATTTTGCTCTTCCTGAGGTTCAATTTAAGCCCGGACACCTCTTCAAACTCATTCAAGATATCCCGCACGGCACTAAGGGAGCGAAAGGAGCCCTTGCAAAATATGAGGAGGTCATCCGCATAGATAAGATGAGAGGGGGCCCTGCAGCGACCACGCCCCAACGGTAGAAAATTGCCGGCCATAGATGCAAGGTCAATAATGGAAGTGAGGGCTTCCATACCAACCGTGAATAATAGAGGGCTGAGGGGATCCCCTTGGCGCAAGCCCCTCGTTCCCTTAAAGAGTCCATAAGGGGAACCATTGACTAGTAAGGAGAACGAGGCCGTTGTAATACATTCCTTTATCCAAGTGATCCACTTGGAGCTGAAGCCCATCGACGAGAGGACGGCAAGAATAAATGAATGCTCAATAGAGTCGAAAGCTTTAGAAAGATCAATCTTCAAGCAAGCTTTGCTGCGTGATGTTCTATTGTCAAAACCATGAAGGATTTCATTAGTAAGGCGAGTGTTATCACTGATTATTCTCCCCTTAATAAACGTTGTTTGGTTCAGCGAAATGAGTGAAGGGAGAACAACCGCAAGCCTATTGGCGAGTAGCTTAGAGAATATCTTGTAGATGACGTTACATCCGGATATTGGCCGATAATCGCCAATATTTGTAGGGGTTTGAACTTTAGGAATCAAAGTGAGGAAGGTGTGATTAACCTCTCTCACCATCCCCCCACCATTGTAGAGGAAGTTCATTGCATCCTGGATGGAGTCTTTGAGAAGAGGCCAGTGGAGCTTAAAGAATTTGGAGTTGAACCCGTCCGGGCCTGGGGCCTTGGAGGAGCCAATGGAGGACAAAGCTGCCCAAATTTCTTCTTCCTGAAATGGCCGAACAAGCCATTGGTTAGCTGATTCCGTGAGACAACGACGGAGGGGAGGCGGAGGCCTCAAGACCACGGTCTCAGTAGGGGCTAAGAGAGATGAGAAATGCTGAAAGGCAGCCTTGGCCACCTCAGCATGTCTTTCAACAATGTTGCCTCCAGGATCAATCACATTAGTGATGAAATTCCTAGAACAACGCATTTTTGCCGCAAGATGGAAGTAACGGGTATTGCGATCACCAAGGTTAAGCCAGTCCACACGGCTTTTTTGCTTCCATATAGATTCCATGTCCTCATCAAGAGAATTCAAATAGTCTTTGACGTCCGCCTCAAGTTGAGCAAGATGCGGCTCCATAGGATCTTCGGAGAGTGCGGCATTGATTGCCACGAGAAAGTTCTTCGCATATTTTGTTTCGATGATTGCATTTGCTTCTGCTGATGCCCAACGCTTCAAAGCCAACTTGACATTTTTGATTCTTCGCACCAGGCAGAACAGGGGATTGCCGTTGACCGGGATAGCCCACCCTTCCAAAACCGTGTCGTGGTAGCCTGGACGAAGGGCCCAGTAATCGTAGAAGCGAAAAGGTGTTCTTCTTTGCGTAGTAGGGCAGATTTGAACCTTTAGCAGCAAATGGTCCGAGGAAGGAAGCGGTGAGTAACAAAGCTTCGCCGTGGGAAGGGTTGCAATGAATTCATCATTAACGAGAGCCCGATCAAGGCGGGCCGCAATACGATTAGTGCCAACCGAACCATTGGACCAAGACCAATGATTACCATTAGCTTCCAGATCAGAGAGACCACAATCAAGGGCACAGTCGTTAAAGTCATCTAGCCCTCGCGGCCGAGCGCCCACCCATTCTCTCGGAGGAGAACCTGACAGCATTGAAGTCGCCCATCACTAACCACGGGCCGGAAGTGCCCGAATTAACCTCGCGCAAGTGATGCCACAGGTCTTTCCTCAGAATGGGGCTGTTTTCACCATAGATCACGGTGAGATTGAATGAGAATCCCCCGATACTAGTGCATGTCGCAGTGATTGCTTGGTTATGAGATCCCACAATCTCACAAGACCAGGAATTGGTATTCCATAGGAAATAAATACGTCCAAGGGCCGTATAGTTGTGTGCCAGCTTCCATCCCGTAGGAATGGACTCCTCGAATCTTTGTCTGCTATGTGGCCTGATTTTGGTCTCGACAAGACCAATCAACTCCGCATTATTGGAGAGAAGTTCTTTGAAGATAGCTTTAAATTTCCGTGGCTTATTTAGCCCACGGGTATTGCAGACCGCAATTGACATTAAGAGGAGGAGGCGGGAGGTCCAGCCCTCCCTTTAACTTTGTTCTGATGCTTTGACGGCTTTTTTTTCCTGTGTGAGGCAGTAAACCAAGCTTGATTGTTCTCCGAGAAGGGCTGGGAGCCTGAGTTCATTACGACGGGTTGGCCCTCAGCATCAGTTGATGGGGCATTCAGGTCCAGTAATTTGGTGGAGGAGGAAGGATACCCCAAGGGGGACGGCCTCCGAGACGAGGAGGCTATCTTATGGAGAAAATGCTTGGGGCCAAAGGCAAAGGAAGGTGCCTTAGCTGTGTTGGGGGGGCGCCTAAATCCCTTCCCCGAGGGGACCGTGTTGCCTCCGTCCCTCGAGTGTGCTTCACCAGTGGGATCTTCGGCGGTTCGCCCTTCGTCTTCAGAGTTACCGACATCAATGAACAGAGCATCGTTGATAGGTTGAATCTCCTTAGTAGCTTGCTGAGAATGCACTTCAGGTGGTGAGTCGGATTGAAGATGAGAAGGCGAAGGAGGGGTAGGTTGCGGCTGAGAATTAACTACAGATGGCTGCACCTCAGTCGCAAATTGGCAGTGCTTTGGGCCATGACCAAATGCGACACAGTGGCTGCACCTAGGAGGTTCCCATTCCAGTTCCACTTGCACAAGATGACGAGCACCGGAATAGAAAACCAGGGGAAGAGTCGGAGGAATGACTTTTGAAGCTTTGACGGAGATACAACAGCGTGCAAATTCGGAATTCCTCCCCGATGCCGTGGCCGCGTCCATGAACAGCGGCGTCCCGATCAGGCTGGCTAGTTTATTGAGAATAATCTCATTGCAGTGACCCAAGGTGAGGCCATAGAACCGAACCCAAAGAGGGATCTCGGAAAGGAGATCCTTCTCCATGCAAGCGGTGGCCTCCCACCTTCTCAGAACCATGAATCTTCCTTGAAATAACCATGGACCCGACGCAATAATACGATCACATTCCTCTTTAGAGGCGAGCTTAAGATAAAAGAAACCATTGGGTCGAGGAAGCAGTTTGAAATCACCGGAGGGTTTCCATACCTTGGGGATGAAAGTCGAGAGGTGCTTGAGGAAAGGCCTTTTTCCCAGCACGTAAAAAACAATGGTGTTCTCCCATATGGCCGCAATGGAGCTGGCTTCCGCCTCGGAGACGAACGCCACTTCGGCACCTTCAAGGAGAACCGGTGGCGCATAGGAGAGAGGACGGGCCGCCGCTGCAGGGGTGGGGGCGTCACCACAAATATCACGCCAAGAAGGGAAGGCCGAGCGCGAAGGCTGGAGGGGGGGGATCGTTGAAGAAGGGGGGATCCGTAAGGGTGGTATTAAGAGGAGAGGTTTGATTTGGGGTAGAGGTCGGTGGCGTTGGTGATGTGTGGGAGGCAGCGGGGGGCGGGTTAGGGTTGGGAGCAGGAGGCGGCGGGTTAGGGTTCATGGTTCAGGTTTCGAGCCTTTTCCAATCCGACATCAATTCTACCACAAGCACGATGAAGGGAAAGAAGGGAGAGCACAAAGGGAAGCCCCGCAGCTGGTGGAGCCTCGTAGCGCTTCTGGTCTCCGTCTTCGTCGGCACCGTGCTCGGCGCCTTCCTCTTCTCCCTCCGGCCGAAGCAGATCCCGCCCGACCACGACCTCGTCCGCTTCCGAACGCAATGCAAACCGCCCGTCGAGGCCTCGCAGGTCCTCCCCACCATTCTAGCCAACGTCTACGGCGGTGTCTCCCCTTACGCGTCCTTCCCCGATGCAAGGTATACTGAACTCGTCGGTCGAGTAGGCACGCAAGGCTGGGGTTCGACCAACCTCGTCTTCGAGGACCTCATCAAGTCCGTGAGACCCAAGACCATCATCGAGGTGGGCAGCTTCCTCGGCGCATCTGCCATCCACATGGCCAACCTCACCGAGCAATTCGGGCTTTGGTCGACCTCCATCATCTGCATCGACGACTTCCGTGGATGGGTCGGCTTCCGGCGCGACCATCTCAGGTGAAACTTCCCGTTATACTATATTCTCAAACATGGAAAACCATACGTATCATGGACGAGTGATTAACACGAGTAGTACTTGTATGTATCAGTGACATACAAGACGTGAACGGGGATGTGATGCTGATGTACGAGTTCATGTGGAACGTGATGAGCGCCGGAAAGAAGGAGAGGGTGCTGGCGATGCCGTTCTCGTCTGCGGTGGCGTTGGAGGCGCTGTGCGACATGGGCGTGTACGGGGACTTGGTGGAGGTGGACGCGGGGCACGACTTCCACTCGGCGTGGGTGGACATCAACAGGGCGTGGATGATCACGAAGACGGGCGGTGTGCTGTTCGGGCACGACTACGACCTGGTGCTCGACGACTTCGGCGTCCGCCGCGCCGTGCAACTGTTTGCCAAGCTGAAGGGGCTCGAGGTGACGCAGCACGGGCAGCACTGGGTCTTGTACCCTCCCAAGGGTCCCTAGGAACCTCTTCCGGTACAGGGGCTGGGTTTCCATAGAACATATCCTGTGCAGTGGTGCATTCAAGCCGCTCAATCTTGATCGAGTGGTTCCCACGAAGTTCCTATTTTTTGAGCCTTTACCGTGGGAATTCATAAGAACCGCTCGATCTTGCTCTGATGCACCACGGATTCACCGCACACCTCTGCAGTACTGCAGAGTATATGCTCTTGGGTTTCCATCCCTTGCCCTGCGACTTCGATAATTAGAATCGTCTGAGAAAAATCAAAGGGACGAGATTGGTTTGTGCAAGTAATTGGGTGATTTCAAATGTTACAATAAGACGTGCCATTTTTCAAACATGTAATACTCATTCTTACCATCGTTGATATAAAATGTACACACATTGTTACCGTCGGACGTAGAGATGCACGGCATGCATTGCTGTGATACCACTCATAGCAGAGAGGATCTGTATCTCATAACATGGTTGGTTATGCTTCTGTGGTGTGACACGTCATTGTTTCCTCTGCATGTGAAGGCAAATCCGAGCTCATCTAATATCTAATTTATTAGCACAAAGTACTCCAAAAAATATAAAAAGAGTTGCACAATCGACGAGAGGATCATCTGCTCTAATACAGCAGATGGTGTCGGGTAATACAGCAGATGGTTTCGGACGGTCCTAATAGAGGGCCGGTTATTCCCAGCCTCCTAGAAGAGCCGTTCAATCCTCATCAGACGGTCCTCACAGAGAAGGCGTACTACCACAGTGATGATATACGAAGAGTTGCAGAAGCCACGTATAAACAGAAATGACGTACGATGGCTTGTGAGGCTATGATTATAGCCACTTTTAATGGGGATGGTAACGTGGAGATTTTTCCACGAATGTGCATGGCCCATGCGAATATGCCCGGTCAGGGCATGCCAGTTCCGATATTCCAAGTTAGGGCATAGATCGGCGAACGGTTTGCCGATCGGCGAACCTTCCCCGTTCTGCGCCCAGTCCCCATAATTGATAATGTCTAAATTATGAAGTTTATGTATTTTTACTTTATAATCTTACTATTTTTTTATACATTATTCATTTATAAATGATAAAATACTATTTTTTATACATTAGTATTTTATAATTGATAACATACCTTTTTTTATACATAATTATTTTTTAATTGATAAAATACTATTTTTTATACACTATTATTTTATAATTGGTAATGTATAAGTATTATTGATTTTTCCATTGTATATAAATATTTATACTTAATTATTAATAGTAATGGATAATACGTAAATTTTTTATACATTATTATTTTATAATTGATAATGTATAAATATTAGTTTTATTGTATATAAATATTTAAAACTAATTTATTATAATAATGGATAATACGTAAATATAATCGTAATATTATTATTATTGATTGTTCCATTGTATACAAAATATATAGTATATGATTGCGCAAAGTAAACATGTGTGTCACTGTTCAAAACTCTTCAAATTTCACCAAAAAACTGACATCACATTCAACATAAACATCGCATTCAACATAAACATCACATTCAAACACGAAATAGGAAGATTACATATAGCATTGCGTTAAACAAATATATTCTAAACAGCACTAAGCATATCCTCTAACGCTGTCGCTGTCGTCGAAGTACGCTCAGACGTGCGTACTTAAGTGCAATTGTGTAGTGTAGATCTGCCAAGTCGCCATACAGTTCCTCCTCCTCGTCGTAGACGTCAGTGACCGGGGAGGTCTCGCTCTGAGAACTGAAATCCATCGATGGAGGCATGGATTGTGGCGAGTAGTCAGGAAGCGGAGAGTCGATAGGATAAAGCGGCTCAGGCAGGGAGGTATCCTGCAATGGATATTCTGAAGTAGTCTGGAGTGGATACTCTGTAGGAGCATCTGAAAGAGTGCTAGGAGCACGAGGTCCTCCTTGTGGCTGGCCACCTGATGCATGCGGAGTCTGATGTGAAGCAGGCGGAGTCGGCCTGAGCGGAGTACGTACGGCCAGGACTCTGTTGGTCGGAGGACGTACCGACTTACGCGCTGTGAATCTTGTTTTCTCCATCTCCTACAATAAAACAATATCAAAAAATTAAAAAGATAGAAATATCTTAAGGCATAAAGAATTTATCCCAACATTAAAATAAGTAATAACAAAATGAGATTGTACTTACGGATTTCCAATACGTCAACTTGAGATTGTACTAACCGATCTGCATATTACTCTATTTATGCCAGTAATTTGTAATAACGAAGGAAGCATGATATTATAGTGAGATTAACATAAACGATCAATACATCATTAATCAACTAATTAAAAAGAAATTGTTCATACAACTTATTACAATTTATTATCAATTTCTAATAATTAAAAAATTACTATTTATTATCAATTAATAATAATTAACTAAGTACAAATTATTGATATTTAATAGTAATTATAATAATTACTAATAGTTACTAATTATTAATTACAATTATTAATAATAATTAACTAATACTTATAACAATTAACTAATACTTATAACAATTAACTAATACTTATAATAGTTACTAATAATTACTACTAATAATTACTAATACTTACAATTATTAATAATGATTAACTAATACTTATAACAATTAATAATTATAATTATTACTAATAATTACTAATAATTAGTAATTATTATTAATTACTACTTACTTTTTTATTACTAATGACTAATTATAATATTTATATTAATTAACTAATACTTATAATAATTAATAATAATCATCACTAATAATTAGTAATTATTAGTAATTATTATTAATTACTACTTACTTATTATTACTAATGACTAACTATAATATTTATTATTAATTAAGTAATACTTACATTAATTAATAGTATTAATAATTACTAATAATTACTAATTATTAGTAATTATTATTAATTACTACTTACTTTTTATTAGTAAAGAATAATTATAATAATTACTAATAATTAACTAATACTTATAACAATTAATAATTATAATTATTACTAATAATTACTAATTATTAGTAATTAATATTAATTACTACTTACTTTTTATTACTAATGACTAATTATAATATTTAATATTAATTAACTAATACTTACAATAATTAATTATAACAATAATCACTAATAATTACTAATTATGAGTATTTATTATTAATTACTACTTACTTTTATTAGTAAAGAATAATTATAATAATTAATAATAATTAACTAATAATTATAATAACTACTAATTATAACAATTACTAATAATTACTAATTTTTAGTAATTATTATTAATTACTACTTACTTTTTATTAGTAATGAATAATTAATAATAATTAACTAATAATTATTAACTGCCTACAATTTATTAGTAATTAAAAATAATTAACTACTTACTATTTAATAGTAATTAGTTAGTAGTATTTTCCTAATAATTAACTAATATAATTGACAAAATGCAAAATTGGTAATTACTAATGCCTAACTACTGTTCTATGAGCGATCAAAATAAAATGACACTTTTTCAATATATCTAAAATGCAGGGAAATGAAACTGTAATTATATCTACATTGGCCATACATTTTTTTCTCAAAATTAATTCACCTAATTTAATTGAAATTATGCAAATAAAATTATAAAAAATAAATAATAATTACCTTAAGCCTTGGAAGGGAGGAGGAGGAGGAGCCTTCTTTGAGAGGAGAGGGACCTTCAAGTTTAAGGGAGAAGAGAGGTTGGCGTGGGGAGAATGGAGGGCTGGACGCGGTATTTATAGGGCACCCGGTCGGCGAACCATTCGCCGACTGGGTCCCACCCCCACAAAACCCGGGCACGCGCGGGGATTCCCGGGCACGCGCGGGAATCCCGGGCACGCAAGGGGCCTCGGGAGGGCGCGGAGCGTGCGCCTCGGGAGGCGCGGGTGCCAGGCGTTGAATGGGGTCAAGCGTTGATCGGCAAACGGTTCGCCGATCGGCGAACCGTTCGCCGATCAATGCCCTGACATGGAATTTCCGAACTGACATGCCCTGACCGGGCATATTCACATGGGCCATGCCCATTCGTGGAAATCACTCGGTAACGTGAGCAATTATATGATTTGTCTCCATTCAAGATGCCCGGCAAACATCTTTTATAGTAAGCATTCCTATAATGTGTACAATTAAATTGTTGCTGATATGCAATGAAGATCTTGTTTTTTTAACTTCCTGTTGGATATATCTATCCTATTTTAGGATTTAGATTTTTGGGATTTAGATCCCATTTTATGGATATATCTTAAATCCTTCTATCCTATTATAAGATTTTGATCATATTTGTATTAAAATAGGAGAATCCATCGATATGGATTATTATACATATAAACTCTCCTATGACCAGAGATCTGGATTACAATTTCCTGAAGATGCATAGTATTTCAAAAGAGATCGCATAGCTACAATAACTCTCTCATATGCATTCTTCTCATCTTATAGTTGATTGATCTCTTTGCCCGTGATTTTTTTACATGCTACATTGGTGGAGTTTTTCCAGGTAAATTTATACATCTCTTAATGGATTGCTTATTACTTGGTTGTGCGGATTCTTTTCTAAGCAAGTTAGTATTAGAGCCGAGAAGTTTTTTCTAGAGGATGCTTCCCATGTATCCAATATACATCAACAATATCCATTTCTGGTGCTATGCAGTTAAAATCTTCCACATTCATGTTAAGGTCTCCTATAATAAATCGGTTCACTCGGCATTCGTATTCAACAAGTGCAACCAAATTTGATATCGAGATATTCAATCATTCCACCAGCTTCAGCATATGTAAGGTCAAGATGGAGTTAATATGAATCTAGCAAGTCATTGTGAAGGTACCACTGGGAAAGCAGAAGATGCATGTAGCGATGAGCGACGACTGGTAATGGATGTTAGATGCGAAGGCAAAGATAAGCATATAACTCTGCATCTCAAATTATGTTCTTCATGAAGTGATGCGAAAGAAGACACTAGACACCATGTGGATGAGGTTGCAGAGTCTCTACATGAGGAGACAAATATACTAATTATTATGATGTCTATATAATGATGAGGAATGTCATTAATTAACTACAATAATGTACTTTAGATTGAAATTTCAATGGATTATAAAGAAAATGAAGATATTCTTCAAAAGAAGCCTTTTAGTTAGATTTTATTTATCATAAGATATTTGTAAAACAACATTAACTAAAATCCACTTAATCTGAGTTTTAATCTAGTTGACTGGGCTCTAAGGACAGTCGACTAACTCGTGGTCAACCAAATAAAGAATTTGACACATCCTACCATTAGGGGTCAAATTTCATCCCAGATGACTATCCTTTAAATCAGTCGATAAATTATGATTCAACTCACTACTCTTGAATATCTAGTTGACTCTTTTATTGAAAGTTATTGGTAGTTAGGAGCCATCAAGGAATATCACTTAACAACCCACTTTAATCTAATCGACATTAACAAAGAAGTTCAATGATTTTTTTCTCTAATTGACTGAATGTATGTTTTATGCCTTCATTACAGAGTAAATGTTGCACATGAAAGTTGGAAGGCATCTTATATTCAAAGGTAAGAATGGAGTTCCATCAACTTTCTTGGTTTCCCATCTATAAAGAATGATCATTCCTTCACTTGAGAATACACTTTCTACACACTTTCTAATAGCCTACAAGCTCTCATTCTCTTTATTTTCAATCTTTTGCCTTGAATAACTTGTTGAGTAATATGTCTTTATGATTAAAGAAAGTGTTCTGAGTTCTGTTCTCACTCCATTCTTAAAAGAGCTCATTTGAAATTGCTTTTAATATTTTGCGAATTCACTATGCTATTTTCAGGAAAGTCAATTCATTTTCATTTACCCTATGTGAAAATTAATTACAATCTATCTTCTAATTTGTTGTTTTTAAGAAACTGTAACGTAGGTAGTCGATGGATTCCTTCTTGTGAAAGGTAAAATACTTTATTAAATGTGTAACGTCCCGTGCTTAGGTCCCTGTTCCGTTATCGAGGAAAACTGGCTCGGACAACTTGTTGGGTTCGGGCCTAAATGGACATGTTGACAACCACCCAAAATGCTTAAGTCCAAGTTGACAAGTAGTAATCCCCACCACTTATAAACCACACCCACACTTCGTGAGTCTTAGATGTGGTACTATGTTTGGGGGTATGGGTGTTACAACCTCCCTCGCTTATATTGGCAACGTCCTCGTTGCGATATGGCCCATCACTTATTCCCAGTGACAATGACGGCTGCACGCTCCGGGTAGCCATTTTCTCCTATCTTTTTGTAGGGGTGGCTCCACCTCTCGGGTAGCCCTTTCCACTATCAGAGGGAATTTGGCTCTGATACCATTTGTAACGTCTTGGGCTTAGGTCCCCGGTCCGTTATCGAGGAAAACTGGCCCTGACAACTTATTGGGTACGAGTCCAGATGGACCCGTTGGCAACCACCCAAAATGCTAAGTCCAAGTTGGCAAGTAGTAATCCCCACCACTTATAAACCACACCCACACTTCGTGGGTTTTAGGTATAGCACTATGTTTGGGGATAGGATGTTATAACCTCCCCCACTTATATTCGCAACGTCATCGTTGCGACATGGCAATCACTTATTCCCAGTGACAGTGACGGCTGCACACTCCGGGTAGCATTTTCCTCCAACAAAATGTGTTAAAGAAAGTGATATTTTGTATACATGTGTTTTTTACTATGTTCGGATTCTAAAAGTACTAAAGTGGAAAGGAAAGGTAGGTAGTTCCATCGAGAGAACATAGGGAATGCGACTGAAGTTCTAAGTCATTGCTTTTATCTAGAGGGGTTTTCACATAAAAATGTCTCGTGTTACTGTCAGGTATATATATTTCCAATTTTCTCCAATTTTTGAGATGTATAATTCAACGCCCACCCCCCGACATCTGATTCACTTTCATTTGGTATCAAATCCTTGTTCTTGCAACTTCGGTATAACAACTAGCTAGCAAAGTGTCATAGAGATCAATTACTACTTCTACCACTATGGTGTTCTTAGTTTCAAAGCATTCGCATTTTGATAGAAATAAATACTTTTATTGGACTAAACTAGATGGTGATATTCATTTAATTCATCATTTGGGAAATGTAGAACTTCATCTCAAAGACCTTTATCAAGTGTGTACAATCATAAGGTATGTAAAACTTTGCTAATGCATTGACGAAGGAAGAAGAGATGAACACAAATGGATAATGAATATTTTTTTACTATGCTCTCTTTGTGAATACAACCAACAGTCTCAGTGTAGGACAACCTAGAAAATACGACAGACCTTCTTAATCACCAATGAATGAACCAAAAAGGTCAAGAGCTCAAAAATCTCTAAATTTACTCATAAATACTAGAGGTTCGGGATTATTCCAAAAGATTGAAGATATGGACAAAAGGTGCACAAAGATCATGAAAAATCTCAAAGTTGTTGAAAAGAACTTCATCTAAGGATATCTTGAAGTGAACCTCATATATTCTCTTATCGGTGATTAGTAACTGCTATCGAGGAAGCCAATATTACTGACTACAGTTGATGTATTATGAAGTAAAGATGAATACCAAAGAAAGAAGAAGAATCTTGCCTTCAGAGAAGAAGAACCGTACAGTGAAAATTATGATGATATGACTCTCTTCACCAAGAAATTCAAAATATTTGTAAATAATAAGAAGAGGTTCAAGAAAAGGAAGGATTAAAAAGAATATTCGGTTAATTGTTATGAATGAAAAATAAAGGGATAGATAAGAAGGGTTGACATCTCATTAAGAAGGATACAAAAAAAAAAAGAAGAAAATAGCTCCATAGCAAAAGAAATTTAGAAGATTCAAGAAGAAAGCATTCCAAGCTACTTGGGATGACACCACAGACTCCGATGAGGTAAATGATTCTAACTATTCTCATATACTATATACTTTTAGTGATCTTTTTAAGTCGTTCAAATTAGTTAAAAATGAAAATAAGAAGTTGAACATGTGTTAGACATAAATGGAAAAAGTTTAAATTAAATATTGATAAGTTAGCCTAATTAATCCTAGATTAAACATTAAAACATGAGTAAAGGACCTAGCTAGTTTAACTAAAGGTAAAAATGATCTAGATAAATTTATGGGAGCCAAAAATAAATTGAAAATAAAGGATTAGGGTAATACAATGTTGTTATGATTACTGCACAAACTTTACTTAGCAAATAAGAAAAGGGTATCTAAGAAAGTTTGACCCAAGATATAGGTAATAAAGAAAACTTCAAAATTTTGTTTCGTAAGTTCTAAGGACATCGATGTAAAGATTTGGACCTATTCATTATCAAAAGAAGGAATAGAGGCGATAAGGCTACTTCAAAACTTATCTAGGCCTCATATAGGCCATCTACTGATGTAGGAGAAAGCCACAAGAAGATGTATCATGGATTTACGATGCTCTAAGCATGTGAGAGGACATGAAAACATGTTTACAATCCTAAAATCTCAATTAAAGTGGAAGGATGCCTTTAGCAATAATCACAAAGGACATATTATTGCTATTAATAGGATCAGTGAAGGTAAGATGTATTTCAACAATTTTATGCTTGGTAAAAGGTTTAAAATATAATTTATTAAATGTAATTGTGAAAAAAGTTCTAATGTTCTCTTTTTCGATAAGTATTTTAAGATAATTGGTAAAATCTGAAATGAATTTTGTTCAAAGGAAATAGGTTCAAAAATATATATACCTTATAAATAAAAAATCAATGATTATAATTGGTGACTTGATGAATTCTAGATTCATCATCATTATTTGGATTATTATATCTCAATCTTAAACTATTCAGTTAACTCAACAACTAATTAACTTAATTAAAAAATCAATAAAAAAATATATGATATTTGTGTTTAAGGTTCCTTTTATTTTATGTGTTTTTTGTTATTAAAAAATCCCATAAAATTAATGTAATAGTGTATATTATATATCGCATATTATTCATTATTCAAAAAAAACAAAAATAAATAAAAGAAACAAAATAAATGTTTTTATTTTTTAAAAAATACTTGCAAAAATATTAAGTATCTATATTTGATGTATTTTGACTTTAAGTTCTGCATAAAAGTTGTAGATCTTGAAAAGATACACAACTTTCTTGTTGGACACTTTTTAATTTGACATTGTTTGTTATTTTATTTTCATTTTACAAGTTTTATATCATTTTCTAATTTTCTGAGTGGGTCACATGGTCCATCACCAGCTAACGCCAAGTTGTTCCTTCAGTGGCCCCTGTCTTCTTCTTGGGACGTATGATCTTTAGATCAGACGGCTCTGATCATCCATCACTCGTCTTGTTGGTGGACGATTGATCTCTTTGATCAAGCAATGTTGAACATCTAGGTTCGTTGGATCATAAGATCTGATGTCACTTCTTCGTCGCCTAGCTGGGGTAGTTGCAGCCCGAAGGGACGCGACCCTTCATCGACCATGCTTCGCCCAATTTCTCCTCATGTGTACCGTATCGTTTTGATCTCCGTTCCTCCATCATCACCATAACCTCCAACTCCATCTTCCTCTTCATGTGACCCAACTAGAGATGGTTGAAACCACCTCCGTCAATAGCTTGGAGGGTGAACAAAACCCCATCTCCGGTGATGAATCCATGATTCATCTACTTTATATAAGGATCTTAGCAAAATTTCCTTACTAAATATTCAAATAAACCCTATAAATTGACTTAATTAACTCTGCTAACAAGAG
Organism: Ottelia alismoides; assembly: GCA_037367405.1. NCBI lineage: Eukaryota > Viridiplantae > Streptophyta > Magnoliopsida > Alismatales > Hydrocharitaceae > Ottelia > Ottelia alismoides. The sequence goes on from JAZKJV010009714.1 coordinate 496,546, forward strand.
GTGAAATTAGGGCTAATTATTTTGTATAAATAATCCATAAGTTCTAGCTAACTTATGCTCATTATTTTGTGGACAAAAACTGATTATTTTATGTTCTTTTTCATTTAATTTATTTAATTCATTCACTAACTTGGCATTAAGAAATAAAACTCATAAAATTCATGAAATAGAAAGAAAATAAAAAGATCTAGCCTTATAAAAGTTTACATATTTTACATTTGACATTTTTATTTCACCTTTTTCTTAACTTACAAAAATCTATAAAAAATATATTAATCATGCATATATTGTATATATATATTTAATTAAAATCAAATTAAAAATGCAAAAATAAAAAATACGAAAAATAGGGGATTAATGGGCAATTTATACCTGATGAATCTCCCTTTCATCACCTTTATTCTTTCATTTGGCCTTAAAACCCTAGTTAAATGCATGTATATAGCATTAATTTTTACAAAATAACAATCAATAATTGACCTGTAAATATTTTATAAATACATGTATCCTACAGTTTGCGGATCGCTCCATCAAGCGACCCAGGGGTTTATTAGAAGACGTTGTCATGATTGTGCAATACATGCACTTTCCAGTGGATTTTGTGGTCCTAGACATGGACTCTGATGCACCGTTACTTCAGACTCTCATCATCCTTGACTAACCATTCCTTCGACTTGTCGAAGCGATTGTCGACTACAGGTCTGGAATGATCACATTTCGCTCATGCACTAACAAGGTTGATATTAAATAAATAATATGACAACAACATAGGGTTTCTATGTCTCTAAGGTCTTGATCTCTCATCGAATGTGCTTTGGAAGTAACAAGTTAGTGATTATCGTAAATGTCAAGATCATTCTTAAAAACTAAAGAAGATATTTTGGCAAACATATGTGCTTTCACCATTTAGTCATCAATGACATAGTTCGCTGCATTATGCAGAATGGTGGCTCGATAAGAGATGATGTAGTCAAAATATTTGAGTACCTACATGAACCTAAATCTTTTTTAAGTTAAGATGAGTGTGGATGTGATGAATGTCATTATTCTGTTATCTCTACTCAAGCCTTTCATGATGCATCATATTATTTAAATTGTATGAATGTGATGAAGCAAGAATAAATGTTGAAATACTCTTATATTGAAGCCCTTTGAGGACAATTTCAATTTAAGAGATCCTTTACCTTAAGCAATGGTTGTTAAAGTGTTAAGGAAGTGCAGTAGAAGCATGGATATGACCCATGTTAGAAGAGTCAAAGAGTTTATTGTACTTATGTGACTTCCATACATATGACATCCAAATAATTGGATGGATTTTAATACTACAACAAGCTAGTGTACTAATAGTATGACAATCTAGACTATCTGAAATCCCTAGAAAAGGACCAAGATGGTGCATCAGAATATACCATGTCTACATATCATCATTGAAATCGACGTACTTATTAGATATGAATAAAATGCAATAAGTGTATCTCCTTCTAATAATACTTGCAATTGGTTGCATATGTTTTAGAAGAATAGAAAGTGAAGTGAGCGGGAAAGCAGTAATATCAAGCCTAGTTGATCGGAGGCTCAAGAGGGAAGTGGAAAGTGGCATCAAACCCGGGAGTCCCATGGGTGATCTTGAGGTTTATTAGTAATCCATGTGGGAGTTGATACAAGTGTTGCAACAATCTTCATTGGATAGAAAGATTACATATTTCCACTGGGACCTAGATATTAAAATACATTCATTGCTATTTCTAAACTTGTTAGAAATGGATATACATTCTGCAATAGACCTATTATAAAAAATTATTATGGATATATTTCATATAGTAATCTAGCATCTAGAGGACTACTAAATTAGATTATTAATGAATGGTTCATTAAAATTTCTAATACTGAAAATTTAAATCTTAAAAGATCAATAGGAAGATGAAGATCATTTGAGAATAATCTGGCATCAAGCCTTGTACATGTGTCTATTGAAAAAATCAATAGACTACTAAGAGATGGAACTGTAGATTGTCTGAAAACTCAAATCTTACATACGTATGAATATTGTATTCGAGGTTAAAATGTATGATGAACCATTCTATGGGAATGGTGTAGAATGCTGAGGTATTCAAGACCTCATACATATTGATGTATGTGGAACCTCTATACCATAGTGAACACTAATGATATGTGATATTCATTAATGATTATTCATGGTATGAGATTTCTTCCTTTACCCATTAGAAACCTTTAAAATGTTTAAAGATTTCATAATTTTGGTTGAGAACCAAAGTTAAAAGGAAGATGAAAAGAATTTGATCTAACCTTGGTAGCTAGTACCTATTAGATGAATTCAAGGAACGCCTTATAGAGAAAGGAATATCGTTCCTATCTCACTTCTCTTAATACACCTCAGCTCAATGGAGTTGTAAAGAGATGCAATTGGATCATGTTGGACATGATCTGATCAATGATGACACTTAGCATAATTACCTCTAAGTTTCCAAGTATATATGTAGTAGAGACTGCAATATATATCCTTAATAAGATTCCATGCAAATATGAACCCAAATCTCATCATGAGTTATGGTTTGGAACCAAGCTTAGTGTCAAAAACTGAAGGATTTAAGGATTTCTTGGTCCGTGCTATAACATGGATGCAAGAAAGCTAGAATCTTGCACTTGAGAGTACTACTTCACTAAGAGTATAAAGGATGGTATTGGATACCTACTTTATGACCTTGAGATTCTTAAAAGATGAAATCTATAAGGATACGATTCTAAGAGGATGGCTTTCTTGAGAATCAAGATATGAATGAAGTAAAGGGACTCATTGAATCCTAATAGGATAATTAGGCTCCTAGAATTGGAAACTAAAAGGACAATAAAAGATGAAACACTCATACCTCTTCAAAGTTTGAGGTGGTAAGACCACGTAGAGGTATGGATTTCAAATGTTAGAGAAATCCAACAATGATCGAACTTCATATGATGAAGCTTATGTAGATCATGACATAGAAAGATGGATGTCAGCAATAAAGTTTGAATTAGATTTCATACACAAGTATTGTGTATGGACCCTCGAGGATCCACCTATAGGGGTTAAATCCATTGGGTGTAAATAAATCTTCAAGATAAAGATTGAACCTGATGAGAAGGTAGAGACCTTCAAAGCACATCTCATAGCCAAGAGCTACATACAGAAAGAAGGCATCGCTTGCGATGAGACTTGCTTTCTAGTAAACATGCCTAGTCCCATTAGAATATTGCTAATTGTAGCTACATAACTTGACTATGGAATCTATATGATGACAGTCAAGATTTCTTTGCTTAATGAATACCTAATGAGGATATTCATATGAAGTAGCCCCATGGCTTCATGGTTGAAGAATGCAAGGTGTGCAAGCTAAGGAACTCCATCTATGGACTCAAATAAGCATATTGTAGTTGGAACATCAGATTTGATGAAATTATAAATGCTATGATTTCAGATAGAATCTTGATTAACCAGATGAAGCTTAGTGGGAGTGTCATTGTGTTCATCGTGATACATGTAGATAAAATCCTAATCACTTGGAATGGTATAAGGATGATAGTAGTTGTTTTATGATCTAATTGTTCCATACCTTGAGATAAAAAGATCTCAAGTATGCCTCCTATATCTTAGTTCTGAAGTTGTTCGGAAGCAAAAAGAAGAGGGCAATGGGGCCATCACATTAGTAGTGCACCTTGGACATATTCCATTTTTTTTGAAAACTCCAAGAAAAACTTCTTTCTCTTAAGATATGGTACTGACTTGTCTAAAGGGATAGCACCTCAAAGAGTTGAGGATTTGAATGCCAAATCTACATGTCCTAGTGCATCAGCTGTGGGAAGCTCGGTATATGATAGATGTGTACAAAGTCTAGGTATCTGTCACACAATGGGGATAGTAAAATATTACCAATCATACTGTGGAGATAAAACACTAAATTGCATTAATAATTAACATCTTCAAATGCAAAAGATTTTTGAGATAGTGATATCATAGCCTTTTCTTAAGAAATTAAGACTTCATAGATAGTGATCTAAAATGTCTTACCTACAGCTACCTTACTAGACTTAAGACTATGTCTGAGAAGATAGAGATCACCAAGAATAAATGTATAAGTTACTGTTTATAATTATCAAGTCATTGTGACAAAGGCACAATAACTACTTTAACAGGATTGAGTATTGGTTGCATAAGATGCAACATTCGCATTGGATGCGAACACTGTTATTGGGGGATATGCAAATCTGTAAAAGGACTTGGCATAGTCTCTTAGGAATAGAGTAACTAGTCAGCTTACAAAGATATTTCTATAAATAGCTTATTATTAGAACATGAGTGTGAGCTTAAAGATTAGCCCATTAAACAGCTCTTTGGGCTAGTATGAGATTGTTGGATATGTGAGCCCACAGTAAGCCATTATAAAATAAATGTAATTGCAATTCACTCATTAATATGAAATGAAGAATAACTAGTTTGCATAATAGGTCCCTTAGTACAATTAGGGTTATGTACCATGGCCATCTTAATAATCATACAGCAATTGATTTAATGGTTGAATCATATAGAGGTTGGTGCTAAGATGATATCTAAAGAGTTTGATTGATGACTCATCAAGCACCGTTAAATGAGTATTAAGAAAGATCTCTAACCTGAGAAGGAGATGGAAATCCTTCTCTAAAGGTTGATATCTGATCGAGCTCTTGATGTGGGTCCTCTGTATAGGAATAGAGATTCGGAGGTGTCAGATAAGTTAGGTTAAAGAGTTACTTAGCAAGGTTGAGATAACCAAGATGTGTCATATGCTATCAGGATATAGGCACGCATCCTCTGACCGGAGACAAATGTATTACTATATGTCTGAGTTTGTGCATTAGGCATACTATTATGTTGATGACCTAATCAAGGTCTATACACCGACGAGCTGGTATGCATACGAGGGCATATGAGTAATACAATCTCTAAAAGGGATCATACAGGTTTACCATTTAACCAGAAGACATGAGCACACTCATGAGGTATTGGGACCGACCAAATTCCATGTAAGGTCACCTTACTTTGGAAGCATGACAATAATTTGTAGGATTGATATATGCTTTTGGAAAGTATATTATATCGATACCAACTCCCAATGATAAAATGGGAAAGTTAACGATAAAACCCTGAAGGAGACCGTTCAAATGTGATCTAAAACTTCGAGTTTATTCTAGGTCTTCCGGTATGCAAGTTGCACGAATATGAGAAATAATTGAGGGTGATGTAATCATAAATTATTGTATAACCATGACACTTCCATTCTGAGGGTGATTAAAAAGGTTTGGATTTTAGTGACTCTTCTCAATTGATTAGTAATCCAATCTTAGTTTAAATATTGGACATTGATATGAATATCATTCAGATGCAATGAGAAGATTAGATTTACAGATTTGATTTAATCAAACATCTTTGAGAGGTTCCCACGATCTAGATTTGAGATATGATCTCGATATCCAAGTCTCTATACGTGGAATGTGCAATCGTCATGTCCTTATCTCAAATTATCCGTAGATTAAGTGCATTATTCTTGAAGGAGTTCAAGAATAATTCTATTGTTGATAATGAATCTGAGCATTGAGGAAAATTGATAATTAAATGTGATTTAATTATTATGAATAATATGGATATGATCGTATTATTTAGGCTCATGAGAATAATCATAAAATAATTAAATATGACTTAATTATCAAGGATATGATTAATGTAGATATCACTATCGATAATAATCATAAATATTATAAATATGATTTAGAATATGATTGAGCGATTTAATTGTAAATAATATTTACAAATTAAATGTTAATATGGATTAGATTCACATTGAATAATTAATTGTAAATGCAATTTACATTTTATATTGGATGTATGAATATGTTTCATAATTGTCAATGACATGATTGAAAATATTAAAAAATATTTTGGAATTATTTTGGTGAATAATTTTGCAACAAAAGTTGTCGCACATGTGGAATATTTGGAGAGATATGAGATCTCTCATTTAAGGAAGAAGAGAGCCACATTCCCCTTTAAGAGGGTGCACGACCATGGAGTCCTACTCCATGTATGGCCATCCACTCTATTAAGGGAAGGAGACTTGTCCTCTTTCCTTTATTTCCATGAGATTGATTTGAATTAAATTAAATGTGTTGTGAATTATTTGCAACAAATTTAATTTATCTTAAAATCGATTATTTGTTGTTGCAAATTTACGCAAGAAGATCATGAATATTGATTGAAAGCAAAAAATAATCTAAACCATTGATTTTGTGTACACATAGATGGAGATCCATGAACATCCAATATAGTGTAAAAGGGAGGGTAGCCCTAGCCTTTTTTACAACATCAATTGAAGAGCAACAGAATTCTCTCTCTCTCCCCATATTCTCATACATGCCCGCACTCTGTCTCTCTCTCTCTCTCTCAGTATTGTGATCATCCACATATTGACCTAGAGAGCATCGTCGCCTCCATTATGTTGTTGTATTATCAGATCGATTGTTCATGGATCTCCGCCCCCTTCGATGCTCCTTGCTCGTGAAGAAGGCATCGGATTTCATGAGATAAAATCAGGAGATTCTTTGCTCGGATCTTCGACTTGGACTGCGATAAGCATGTGTCTCATCCACGTGTTCGCAAGTGCCTCCTCCATCGGGTCGGACTTGAAATAGGAGGTCTCTTCATTTAGAATCACGATCACAAACATGCTTCAAGAGGTAATACTTGTACTTGTTTGTGTTGTCGATGAAATGATTTGAGAATTGTTCTCGAATCATGTGGTTTCATCATTTAAATTTTTTTTAAAACTCCGCTGCCCGGTGCAACTAGTATGACTAGTTTCCCTAGGTCGTATGTGATGCAGCCTTCACACTTTTGTGATGTGCTAACTCCCAAACCCTAGACTTCACACCAATGATCCCAAATCCACGACAATACTCTCAATACCCATGGCAGAGCTATACCCCCCCCCCCCCCCCACAATCCTAGTACCGGCAGTTTCCCTCCCCTTAGAAGCAGTAGTCAGGCCATCAGGGCCCCCTTATGTACTAGCAGTATACCCCTCAACAGAACTAGTACTGATAGCAGGTCCATCAGAGACCTAATAGATCTCATCAGGTTTAGCAGCAGCCTCCTTAGAGGCAGAATCACAGGGCATCATCTTCTGGCCCATCTGACCTTCAAAGGGTCTTAGATGAGCTAAAACTCATTTACAATGAGCAGCAGGATCAGAGAGTCGATATCAATCTGTTTTCACATTAGCGAGATGAGTGTACTACCCCCAGAACCTCCATCCCAGCACAGGTTCAGTTTAACCCCAACGACTTGAACCCCGGACAAATCTGCCAAAAGGATCAGGTATACTCTTCTGATTTTCTTGAATCGGGTCATGAGATTCTACCACATGGTATTTACCATATTACTCTCAAGAGCGGTAGGACTGTGCAGACCCCTCATCTAGCACGATGGAGAGGAGCGGAGGATATCAATGAGCCTACCCCCGAGGAGAGCTCAGAAGAGGAGCATCACCAGTAGCACCACCATCTTCAAGATCACCAGGGGATTCGAATCCCCATAAATCCAAAAAAAATCCAGAAAATCCAAAAAAAGGAATAAAGTGACATCGAGCATGATCTCTAGAAGTGAGTCTTCAGGAGATGAGAAGACTTCCTTGGATGCAGCACCAACACCAGTTTTTCCTACAGTTTCACTTCCATTTTCAGCATTTCAGTCGAGTCATGTATACAGTCCAAATTGGAGTCCGAGTCATGTACATTTGCATTCTGATTTCAATAAAAACTCAAACGATGATGATGTTTCTGTTTTACATCTTGAGCCCCCCAGTAATCCCTTTCCTCGGGATTTGTCGAAGGGAAAGAAGAAAATTTCTGATAAAAATGATAAAGATGCTTTTGAAATGGAAAGAATGTGCCGTGAAAATGTCAAAGTTGAGTTCTCTTTCCTTATGGTCCATGCATTCAAAAAGTACCTAAAGGTGAGAAGCACACCTATTAGGACTAGTAAGAAGAAGAATATGAAGATAGTGAAACATGTGTTGTCCATAGTCACTACCTGTGCAATCATAAATGAGATTCCAAGGAAGAAGAGAGACTTGGGTGCCCACTTCATCACTAGTCAGATATCTACACATCTTTTTCCTGCACTCTACTCGATAACGGATCCTTTATCAATCTGTTACCTTATTCCCTCCTACATCATCTTGGTTTAGGTCCTCTTAGGAAATTGAGAGTACTTCTATAATTTACAAACTGATCTATTAATAGACATAAGGGAATGATGAGAGATGTTATCCTTGACATCAAGAGGAAGCAATACAAGGTGGACTTCATGGTCCTAGATATGGAGTCTCCCCGAAGATGGCAAGATTCCCATATTATTTGTGGTTGTCCTTTTCTGAGGACGGTTGGAGCTATATTTAACTATAATCTGGGAAAGATATGCTTTCATGCACATGATGAAAGTGTAAAGTTAGAGATGCAGCAATTGAAATGGCAAAGACCTGATTCGGAGAGTAGTACATAGTATCTCTCTTCAGAAGCTGAGTGCTATGGAGTTGACACAATTGATCACAGGTAGCAACAGTCAATGCGGGTTGACGAGTCCCTCTCACCAATAGAGGATAATGTAAATAATGCAGTTCGATAGATTTTGTAGAATCAGACTCTACTCACAGGAGACCATTATGATTCATCTCCCTACGTCCTCAATGAATCAAAAGCCGACTTCGGCTTGTCAGACATGTTCCCTTCATGTCAATCGGAGGATAAGGATGACGAGTCGGATGCAACTTTTTCCAATTGCATGGATACATTTTATGGTTTGACTCTGGATCTGAATAAGTTGGTGGCTACTATCACAACAGATCCAGCCACATCCACCACAGAGCCAGAGGCAATTGAGACAAATGTTCCCGATGACCATATCATTCTCGAGCTCAACCCTCTTCTCACTACATTGAAGTATGCCTTATTGCAGGCCCATCTCATAAGATCCTAGTCATAATCAATACTAGCCTGACCAGAGAACAAGAATCTCGATTGCTAGAGATTCTTGAAAAAAACCGCAAGGCGATAGGCTAGAGCATGTTAGATCTCTGTCGGCTTAACCCCGCCTTGTGTTCACACCATATTTACCTTGAGGAATGTGCTAGACCCCCCATGAGTTCCAACACAGGCTGAATCCAAACTTACGAGATGTGTTTAAGAAAGAAATAGATAAATGGTGCAATGTAGGGTTTATATATCCCATCTCTAATTCCAAGTGGGTGGCATCACTTCATGTAGTCCCTAAGAAGGTGGAACTCCAGCCAGTCACCAACTTGGAAGGAGAGGAGATTACGGCACGAGTACCTATATCGTGGTGTATTTGTATGGATTACAGATGCTTAAATACTACAACGAAAAAGGATCGTTTCCCCTCATCATTCATTGATCAGATATTGGAGAGACTTGCGAGGAAATAATTCTTTTACTTTTTGGACAGGTAATCGGGCTACAATCAAGTGCCCATCACTCCTGAGGACTAGGAGAAGACTACATTTACATGTTCATTTGGGTTATGCACTAGGGACTTTCTAGCATTGCATGATTGTGGTATTCGCTGAGATGGTGAGCGACTACCTGGAAGTCTTTATGGATGAATTCTTGGTCCACGATAATTCTTTTGACTCTTGTCTATCTCATCTGGATCAAGTTCTCAAGAAATGTAGTGAAGTGAATCTGGTGCTCTCATGGGATAAGAGCCATTTCATGGTCCAAGAGGGCATTATGATGGGGCACGTCATCTCCAAGAGAGGAATGGAGGTTGATCCTGCTAAGGTGAATGTGATCAAGAAACTTCGACCACCAACCAACATCAAGCAAGTACGGTCGTTCCTGGTTAATGTCAGTTTGTTATCGAAGATTCATAAAAGACATCTCAAAGATTGCCTGACCACTATCAGAGCCCTTGGAAAAAGACATGGAGTTCCTTGTAGATCACAGGTGTCTTGAGGCCTTCGATCTCCTTAAAAGGAAGATCATGGATGCTCTTATCCTACATGCCACATATTGGTCTCTTCTCTTTGCGATCATGATAGGCGCTTCTGACTTTACATTTGGGGCAGTGTTAGGACAGAGGAGAGAAGGGCTATCGTATGTTGTTGATGGATCTCATTTATCATCACAATCTTCATTTATTATACTCCTAGCTTATACTTCTCAATAAAATTCATTGTTAATTCACCTTTATTAACAACTAACCCTATGTAATAACTAACCCTAATTATTGTGTAAAATTAACATCTTTTTATTCTCTTTATTTTCCTTATTTTCTTCTTATTAAAAATTCCAAAAAATAGATAATTATTGTATATATTTATTTTGGCATTAAAAATACAAAAAATGCAAATGAATTAAAAGAGGTATTTTTAATTGATTAAAAATGATTGCAAAAATTCTATTTGTACATATAAATTATTTTGGCTTTTTATTCAACATAAAACTTGTAGATCTCATCAAGATCTACATCTTCTACCCCCGCATCTCACTCGTTGACCGTTGATAACTAAGGTTTTCTGAGAGGTTAAAATGAAAGATAGTGATGTCGGTTGTAGAAAAACCGCTTCAAAGCAAAACCCTAATTAAACAAACAGAATTCAACACCGAAATAAATTCGGCATTGTTCACTCTTTGTTTATCAGGTAAGTGTGCCTGGGTTGAACACAAGGAGGCAGAAAATCATGCTCGTGATTTTTGAGGAAAGAAAATAATTTTTGTGATATTTTTATCTTTCTTTTCTTTTCTTCTTAGGTGATAAAACTCTTTTGGAATTTGAATTTTTTATTCTTTTTATTTGATTTTTAATTTTTCAATTTTTATTTAATTTTCAAAAATGATAGTTTTCAATCGTTATATCTACAATGTACTATGTGAAATATTATGAGGATACAGATGATACTATATAGTAGATAATACGCTCTAGCAGCGACCTCGAGAAAGACTACAAAAATAAATCAAGTCATATCAAAAAATCGTGAAAGAAAATCCAAGCAAAAATCACCAAGAAATTCTTGAAATTTGATGCAAAAATAAAATGTAAAAATATATTAATGATATAATATGGTCCACAATGTCCACAAATAGTCCAAGATCCCAAGAAACAATATAGAATAAAAATACAACAAAAGAATGAAAGATAATTACAATTAGGTCCCTGATCAGGGACTTAATTGCAAGAGAAATACTAGAATCCTTAGATTTAGGTCCTTGGTCAGGGACATAAATGTTATTCCAGAAGATGCTGGAGGTGCATGTAAAATCTAGAGGGTGTGGGGGTTTATTATGTAATTTCTCCACCCCTTCGTTTCGTACGGCTAGGATTAAAAGATGCGGATGTGATCTGGGCCGTAGATTGTGTCCACGCATCAATCGTCTGGAGCTCGTGTTCTTGAGCGATGTTCTTCCCCAGCTCCTCACAGGAAGTGGCGCTCTTCTCTGATCTCTGATGGTCTATGGCAGTGCTAGTGGTGGTTGTCCTCCAGCAGAGCCAAGAGGAGGTCACTTACCTCCTCCGAGCTCACTTGGAGTGGGGTTTTGTCGAAGAAGGTGGTGGCCTTGATTGACGATTCTGCTAGGGTTTTAAGAACTAGATGAAGCTTCTGCAGCTGGTTAATTGTGAATACCTAATGCTCTAGAAGTTGAAATATGCTCCAGTAAGTATCAAACACCTGTAAATATATGTGGAATTGCTCGATTCCCAAGAGAATTGGCCAAATGTGTGAAGAATAGCATGTTCAAAGGGTTTCCAGAATAGAGGTTTTACAGCATGAAAACATAGGGAATTGATTCCAAATTGATGTGGATTTGAGTTGAATATCAAAGATTGAATGATTAAGGAATTCTAGTGAGTGATTAAGATCACTAATTTAAGCACGAGGATCGAGAAATTGAAGAAAGGAAATGGGGAATGGATGATGCACATGGGAAGATGAGAGTGTAGTACTCTATGGTTGTTGCCCCATGGCCAATGTTCGCCGGAGCTCAACATCGCACGTGGTGGCGCTGTAAGGCCAAGCGAGCCTTGGAACCTCCTCTTCGGTCACCCTCCTTCCATGCGGAGGCTGCAATAGGTGTTGTCACCACAAAGGTTGGTCGGGATCAGGGTAAGAAAGTAGGTGGTGGGTCAGTTTGAACCAGATTCAGGAGTGTTAGTTGTAATGGACGAAGTTGGGATCAATCAATAGGGAAGATGGAGGGAGTTTGGTAGTGATCCAAGGGTCAGCGTGTAAGAAGTTTGTTGTGTCTATAAATCAAGAGATTGAATGGGATTTTGGATGAAGGTGAATGCAAGAATAATTGTAAGATTTAGGTTCGATCAGAACAGACTTCAATAGACTGTTCTTAAGGAAGATGACTCGGGTACCGACACATGTCAGCACCTGGTTGGTCAGAAAGGAGAAATAATGTATTAAATCGATATTAATTAGTAAATAGGCTTATTTTAAATAAGTATACAAACAAAAAGTGTGTATAATTGGATTAACTAATTTATTGGATAATTTATTTTTATAAATAATAAATATTTAATGAAATATAAATATATTAATAAATAATTGTATATTATACATGATAAATAAGATTTTGATTTTAAATTTGATAATTTAATAAATAACACATTATTTTTATTTTATTAACTATTAGGATAATAAATAAGAGATGTGTAAATCTTTCTGAATTTTAATAAATTAATTTAAATATATAAATAATATAGATAGAGGGATGGGAGGCTGCACCGGCGGGTGTAGCTAACTAGATGCACCTGGCCATTTTTTCTTTGATTTTTTGTGTTTTTGAAATGAAACCTAGGGGGATTTAAATCACTATATATCACCATGATATCATACCAATTTCAACTAAATTCGACATTTCTATCATCTCCATCAAGGCTATGACATTTTAACGGTTTCAGAATTATTGAAATTGACCATATCTAGATGGGCATGCTAGGAGTGTTTGTTTTGCATGAAATTTGAAACACATATTCCACACAATAAACTAAGTAAATCCCCATAAGTTTTTAAAAAAACAATGAAAAAAATGGCCGGGTGGAGCCAGTTGGCTGCACCCGCCGGTTCTTTTCTCATATAGATATATTTGATACACTTTAAATTCATATATAAATTAGGGTTTTTATTTATTTAAAATATTAAATAATGTCTAAAAAATATGAAATAATTTATATTATTCTAAAAATATCAATAAAATAATTAGAAATTATAAAATCACTAAAATTATAAGAAGTATATTTTGAATGAAATAAATAGCCCAGAAACCTACTTGGCATTAGGTCCCAAAATTGACTTTTTTGCAAACGGACTCCGATTTTAGTGAAATCAACTTCATTAATTAGAGAATATTATTTTTACGCCAAGGTGAGTAGAATGAAATTGGAGTTTGTATGAAGAAGTTATGGTGTTCAGAAGTTAAGAAATTTATAATTTGAAAGTTTGATTTCTTGGCATATATACAAGCTGAGATTTTTTCAAGATTTTATATTTTTATATACATTTTAGAAATAATAGGAGAAGAGTTTTGGTAATAAAATATGTATAAATGATTTAATTAAAAATCATTGAAGTTTTGATTACTATTGAATAAATAATGAATAATGTGTAGAGTGCATAACTACTTCTTTTGCGGTTTTCTTCCTTATCTCCACCTACTTGTTTGTTTGTTGACCAATCCATACTAACTTGGTCTCGGGAGTTAGGTTATATAACTCCCAAGACCAAGTCAGTATATTTAGATATATTTATATTTTATTTTAGTCATATTGTACATATATATATTTATAGTCCGCCTCTCTTTCTATTTTTCTTTCTTTTTATTCTTTATTTATTTAACATGTTTTTATGCATAAAAAATACATTTTTATTCATGAATGACATTTTATAAGAAATGAAAATTGATGGATATTTACATGCATTTGTTAAGGATTTTAAGACAAAATGTGACATGAGTGTTTGGATTCATCAGTTGTTACGCTTCACCACCCCTATCCCTTCTCCCATTCACCCTAACCACCCCATACCTCTGATCTTCTACCTGAAATGCCTACAACATATCCCTCACCTTCCTCTCTCATGCCAACCCTAAACCCTAATGCTCCCTCGTTAATCGGGTCTCTAGGGACAAATCAATACCATCATCAACCTTGCAGTTATACCTCCACCTTTACTAATAAATACACCATCTCCGCCCCGCTTCACCTTCTCCACCTATACACGGGCTTAGGGCCCAGCTTCTCTCGTCTCTTCGGTGATAGAAGAGGGTCGAACTGATGAGGCGAAGATGACCTACAGCCCATGGTGTGACCCATGGCGGTTGATCCATATCATAGCACCTCTGGTGATTGTTCAAGGCCCCTGGACCGATCGGCCAGGTCGAGCGATGACCACAAGGACCTCCCAAGTCCTCGGCCCAGGTCGAAACCTCACCATCTTCTTCCCCGATCCTTCAGGAAACTTAGATTTTGTTTTTGTTTGGTTTTCTTCTAATTAATCCAATTCACTCATCCTCACCGTTTATTGAGCACGCCCTTTGCCTCATGTGATCACCCGCACCTTCGTCGGTGGTCCAGACCACCCTCTTCGATCCTCCACACCCCCTCCATTCTAGGCATTCTCCTCCATCCACGGCGAAGGAAAACACATTTAGGGCCCCATGTTCTACACCCATGCCGCCCTCCGTTCCACCTCACCCTACTTCGATTTCCCCTCTTACTATATTATAAGCACTCCATATTTGTTGGCCGGAGGTTATGAAGCTCCTCCATTTTAGAGACTCGACTCTGATGTGGTGGCATTGACTTGATGAAACATGTCACCTCGAAGCTCCTCCACCCCTCTCAGGTCTTCGCTTGCAGCTCTAGAATCTTCTCCAACCTTCAGCCAGCTAATGGGAGCACGAGGAACTGGGAGCTAGTCGGAGTTCCATTTGCATCGCCGCTCCAACGAGGAGATAAGGAGAGCAGTTGCCATTGTATACATTTGGATCTGACGGTCTACATATAGAGCAAGCCTCAGAGCCAAGACCATATTCTCGGTGGGACCGAGGTAGCTCCATAACCACGTCGCCCGAGCCTACCTGCATGAAGCCTATCCTCGCCCGAACCTCATAAACACGTGCAGAGCACGTGCGGGCGGGGGAAAGTTGCAGTTCACCCTCGCCATCTTCTCCAAATTACAAGAAGGTCCTCCCTAGGTGTGTGTGCCTCATGTGTTGTGCCTGGGGGAATTGCATTAGGCCCCGTCATTTTTTATTATTTACAAAAACACCCCTGCCAAGACCTTTTTGTTAATTTTTTCTATTTATTTTTCGTGTTTTTATTACATTTATTCCCCCAAACTCAAATGCTTCTATCTTGAGCATATGGACTCCATTTCAGGTCAATTGCATTATTTTTATTATTTGATGCTCTTTATAATAGTATGGTTAATGTATTGGTTTTGACACGTAGATCTAGATGCTAAATATTAATAATTATTGTCATTTGATCATTGAATTTTCCATGCCATTTACCTATTAATTTATAAAATTGATGCAACTATTAATAATGAAATTGACATATTTTGTATTGCTCAATCACTTAATTATTCTAGGGGCATTTTTGTACGTGTAAATAATGTTGCAGTACATAACATTTTGTTGCATTATGTCACCTCTTTTATCCTGCATGAAAATCAAATAAAAAAGATGCATTGCATAATTTTGTGCATTATTTTATGCATTGTATGCATCTGTTTGCTTGTTAACCTAAGTTGAGAAACAATCACTTAAGTTGCCCATTATCTTCTAATTGATCATCGAAGAGGTTCGTGTCCCTGTGTTCATCCTTAATATACTTACCAAGTAAATATTCTCCACCTATTCAAAGGGGTGTGTTCTTATAGATCCATTTTCGCCTCCTATGCTAAGATAATATGCGACAATTTAAGAGGTGAAAATGTGGTTCATTAGATGGTGTTGTTTCTAGGGACACGGCTCATCCTCGTTGATTTCTTGGATTTTAGTGTTTTATTTTGAATTGATTATTTTCAACAACAGGGTCTATATATTGTATGTTTTCTTTGCATTTATCACCTATTTCATCAATAATTATGTTAATTAAATTTCTTGAATCGATACCTAATGAATCTCTTTTGTGGCAGGGCTCGTGGAGGCTGAGGATGCTTAAAAAAAGAGGAGTGGAGTCGGGAGGTTCCACTTCAAGGAGCCGTAGAAGAAACCCCGAAGAGATCAAGAAGTTTTTAATTAGCATTGTTTCATGCATTCTTGTATATTATTTGTAATAATTGTATTTCTAGTGGTCCTCGTTCGAGGGCTCGCGTGTGTAGCATGGTCTTGGATATTGCATGTGGTGTGTGGAGCATGTTTCACCTCAGTCTAGGTGGGGTTCCACTTGAGTGTTCTAGGACGCGGCTCTCTGAGCTTATTTCATTTTTATATTACATGTGCATGATAGTAGGTTAGGACACACTAATAAAATCTATGAGATTCACACAATCTCGTATGATTCAATGAGACACACCAACATCAATCAACTTAGCCAAAATTACTTCAAATTCTTCTTGCTAATAGTATAAAGTTTAGGTTGCAGTTTTTCTCGATTTGTATGCATGTAGTGGTAAATTTTTAAAAATTATCTTACACGTGCATGGAGAATGTTTGAGGCACTGTAAGTTTTTTTTCTCTTGAGCATGCATCATGATTTTTGTTTGCATGGATTTCTCTATCTCCCTTTTGATTTATCACTTAGGAAATATATGGAATTGGGAATGGTCGTTAGATGATGAATGCATGATTTATGCTCACATTAATTCAGTGACAATCTAAAGCATAAACTGGGACTGTTAATGCAAGTCGACCTTAATAAAATGGAGTAAAATTCTCCTTGGATTATGGGAGAGCAATACCCACATTGTATGCATGATTTGTTGCATGTTGAGAGGTGAGGACGTATACCAAGGATAGTTCCCTAAACCTATCATTAAGCCTTGTGTAAGGGACTCTAATTTTGGATGATCATCAATAAAATCGACAAGATAAATAACCAACTTCTGTTGGTCTTCATGTATTAGTTGGTGAAATAAGGGTATGTTCTTGCTTGTTGAGCTTGGATTGTGTATTTTACCCAACTCTCCCATAACCCTAATTACTCCATCTTCCATCTCAAAAAGATTCGGTCATCTCCGGAGATCAGCCATCTTGTATATGAATACCACTATAACCCTAACTTTAACATGGCTCCTCATCCTTAGATCCTTATTCAGCATACTTGGGCTACTCTTCAGCCTAATTATAGGGGGAACCATGTAACTCCCTAAATTTTGCATCCCAGACCTCTCCATATTCATTGCATATCTCTAATCCTTAGGCTCTTCTCAACCTAAGTATAGGGATACATGAGCCCCTGTCATCCTCTTCACTCATTTGATCCCCTCCCTCAATCTTCTTCTTATACTTAAGTTATTCTTAACCTAAGTATAGGATGATGTCCTGAGTCAGTTCTCGTATGTTCTTTTATATTGTAGCATGAGTTATGGATTCATATCACTTTGTTCTATGACGATATAACAAAATCTAAGTATAGGGGGTTTACCGTGTATATTTCATATATACTTTAATCATAGCTCATATTTTGAAAATTTTCACTTTTTTTGGGGCTAGGGTATACTATTTTGTGAACTGGTTTGTCTAAAAAAAGTTTGTAAAAATGATTTAAAAAATTCTAGCTATGTGACATTGTTGTTTGAAAATATTTGACAATGGTTTGAAAAATGAGATTTTACTTGTTTTGAAAATTGATGAAAATTATTTTGAAAATCTATGTATTATGTGACATGGTTTGGAATTGTTTTCAAAATTCTTTCAAAATTGAGGGGTTAATTGAGACTAACTTGTGCTTGTAATTACTCCTAACCTTATTCAAAAAACTCATAAAAATCAGAAAAAGTATTTTTTTTCCTTTCGTGCCAATTCAAACTACTATACTTAAAAAAGATTGGGATTTTATCACTTGTGCCCCTCCGAGATATCGCAATATCAGTTATGCCCCTATCTTTTTGGTAATATCAATTGTGCCCCTCACTTCTTGCCGTTTTATCAGTTGTGCCCCTTGGGTTAGTTGCCGTCCATCTACAGTGCAAGCGGACGTTAACTTTGAGGACATAAGAGGAATTAATTTAAAAAAAAGGGTTGAGTGGTCATTTTGACACATCTTCCTCATTCTCTTCTTCTTCCTCCTCTTCTCCCATCCTCTTCCTCCTCCTCCAACCTTTATGTGAAGAGTGTCCAGAGAACTGTCATTTGGATGGGCAAGAAATAGGAGTCAGTGGAAGATGTTCCATGTGGAAACACTGTGGCCATGGTTGGACTGGATCAGTTTATAACAAAGAATGCCACGCTCACTAATGAAAAGGATGTTGATGCGCACCCAATTAGGGCTATGAAATTTTCTGTTTCCCCGATTGTCCGTGTTGCAGTTCAATGCAAGGTAGCTTCTGATCTTCCAAAGTTTGTGGAAGGATTGAAGCGTATGGCTAAGTCAGATCCCATGGTTGTGTGCACAATCGAGGAATCTGGAGAACACATTATTGCCGGAGCTGGTGAACTTCACCTTGAAATTTGTTTGAAGGATCTGCAAGAAGATTTCATGGGTGGAGTTGAAATTGTTGTTTCTGATCCTGTTGTTTCATTCCGTGAGACTGTCTTGGAGAAATCTTGTCGGACCTGTTATGAGCAAACCCCCCAAAAAACAGGAGGAGAGGAGCACCGCACGGCGCCGCCTCCTCCCCCTTCCCCGCACGGCGTCGCCTCCCTTGCCCCGCACCGCCATCCCCTGCCCGCACGGCCTCCCGCACCGCCCCCTCCCCCTTCCCCGCACGATGTCACCCCCTGCATCCCCTCCTCTTGCCCCACAACCCCCTGCCCGCACGGCCTCCCGCACTGCCCCCTCCCCCTTCCCCACACGTCGTCGCCCCCTGCTTCCCCTCCTCTTGCCCTGCACCGCCACCCCCTGCCCGCACAGCCTCCCGCACCCACCCTCCCCCTTCCCCGCATGGCGCCGACCCTGCTTCCCCTCCCCTTGCCACACACCGTCCCCTCCCTCTGGAACTCCCGCCCCCTTCCCCTGGCCTGCACGGCACCGCCCCCTCCCTCTAGAACCCCAGCAGTCCGCCCTTAGCCTTTGATTTTGGTCTGACCATAATACCCTTCTTAACCTCACCATGGTTTGAATAAACCATGGATATTTTAATTTTTTGACGGTCAATCTAACGGAAGGGCACAAATGATGACGGAGAAAGAAGTGAGGGGAACAACTGATATTACTAAAAAGATAGGGGCATAACTGATATTGCGATATCTCGGAGGGGCACAAGTGATAAAATCCCAAAAAGATTAGCTACTTTTCAGTGAGGGAACTATAGTCTCCCTTAGCAGAGTTTGTGGTTAAAAGATAATGCATATGGCACCATCTGGAAGTAATACATGTAGCCATCTAAGGGTCCATATTTACACCCATACTGGCTGGAAGTAGATGC
Source organism: Ottelia alismoides (assembly GCA_037367405.1). Lineage (NCBI taxonomy): Eukaryota > Viridiplantae > Streptophyta > Magnoliopsida > Alismatales > Hydrocharitaceae > Ottelia > Ottelia alismoides. The sequence continues at coordinate 516,192 of JAZKJV010009714.1, forward strand.
GACTAGTCATATGAGTTTAGGCCAGTCATTATTGATCTAAAGAAGCTCAAAATATTCATAAAAATCTGTAAATTCAAAATTCAAAGCATTAACTTTTTGACTTGGTGAATACGTAACCCATTCATTGTCACTCAAGGTTAGGATTTGAGAACACTTGATTTTTGAGGTCTTAAGAGTCTGTTAACCAGCCATAATCATTAGGATTTGAGACTTAATGATCCACACTTCCTTAGTTTCAATGATATGAGTTCTATATTGCACTCTTCATCCCTATCTTAAAGGAATATGGTCAGCACATCACCTGGACAACTGCATGAATGATGGGACGAGCTGAGGTTTCACTTGATGGACTGGGATTTGAGATTAGACCCAATCTGATGATGCTCGAGGATGGTTAAAGTCTATGAAAGCTTCATGAAACATGAGTGTCAGCAAACCCTAACAGTATGAGAACGAGTTCTTGTGTTATCTTTTGATATTGACCTATGTGCCAGGGTGTGATGAAACTTAATAAAGTGTTGATCAGTGTGCGCCAACTTGGTAAAAGCAGTGGAGCTAGAAAAATTTAAAAAAAGAAATGTTGAATGAAAAAGATCTCAATACAAAGTCAATTACAAAGAGCTTACATCAAAGGTGAGTGTTCCCAACCATTTCAAAGTGTTCATTTGGACCGAAGCTATTAGGACCATGAGTCAGGCTAGTACCCAAAAAGGGCTCTGCATCGTATAGTGACACAAGTCTAGGTGTAGAAGGTATCTTAATTACTTAAAAGAGACACGCCCCGGTGCATTCCTGGGAAAACAAGTGCAGACGACTCCAAGCCCTCTTAACGGACACATTAATCAACAGACAAAAAATATGTGTGTTGAGTAATAAGCCAATCGAAAGGACCATTATTCCAATGTTAGGGAAAGAAGAAATGACACAATCCTATGCCCTCCATCAGTTGTCCTTCCATCTACACTTTCAAGTCGAATGAACTACTAAGACGGTGGATTGAACGCAAGAATTGACTTATTCCCAAGTGTTGAGGATTAGGTCTTGAGAAGAGTATCTTAGACTAGGACCTTGAGTGACATTGCGACTCAACTCTCATGATTACAGTACACACTAAATGACATGTCTCTATACTATATGTACATTCAGAAAGTATGATAATTAGATAACCTGGATTCCTTTTGACTAGAGCTTGGTTGAGCCCAGAATTTTAGGATCTCTTAAATCAAGGGTTCTTGATGAATTAAGCCTTGAAAATTCCACATGCACTATCAGGGATTAATCTAACTCTTTCATTCTTTTGATGCTTGAGGATGAGGATGGTTTAAGTATGGGGGTGATGAATTTCTGATTTATCATCACAATCTTCATTTACTATCCCCCTAGCTTATACTTCTCAATAAAATTCAATGCTAATTCACCTTTATTAGCAACTAACCCTCTGTCAATAACTAACACTAGTTATTGTATAAAATTAACATCTTTTTATTTTCTTTATTTTCCTTATTTTCTTCTTATTAAAAATTCCAATAAATTAGACAATTATTATATATATTTATTTTGGTAGTAAAAGCACAAAAAATTACAAAAGAATTGAAAGAGGTGTTTTTAAGTCATTAAAAATGCTTACAAAAATACTATTTTGTACGTGTGACTTATTTTGTCTTTTTATTCAACATGAAACTTGTAGACCTCATCAAGATCTACAACTTTCATGTTTTGACTTTTTTTCTAATTCGACTTGTAATTATTTTATTTTGGTTTTTCCTTTATTTTCTTCTTCTTTAATTTTCTCATTGGGCCACGTGATGCTCTCTGGAAAAGCCATGCAGCTCGGTCCTTTGTCTCCATCAGCCTTCTTTCATGTCATTAGATCCACCCGATGGATGTAATCACCATAGTTCATTTCTGCCTCATTTCCTACCGCTTGATAAGATCTGATGATCATATCCATGCCCTTTGCTTACACCTTAGCCGTGGCCGTTGGATCCCCAGATTCAATGGCTAAGAACCTATCTTCCACCTCTTGCATCTCACTCATCGGTCGTTACGCCCTTTCCCTTCTCCCATTTACCATAACCACCCCACACCTCCGATCTTCTAGTTGATATGCCTACAATGTGATCCTCACCTTTTTCTCACACGCCATAACCCTAAACCTAACGCTCCCTCATTCATCAGGTCTCAATTTGACATTACACCTCCACCTTCGCCTATAAATACCCCATCTCCTCCTCGCTTCACCTTCGTTCACCTTTACTCGGGCTTAGGCCCAGCTTCTCTCGTCTCTCCGGTGATAGCAAAGGGGACAGATTGATGAGGCAACGATGACCTGCAACCCTGGTGTGACCCATGACATTGAGCCATGTCACGGCACATCCGACGGCCATTCAATCCCCTAGACTGATCATCCAGGTCGATCGATTACCCGAGGACCTCCTAGGTCCTCAGCCCAGGCCGAAACCCCCACCTTCTTCTTCCTCAATCCTTCAGGTAACTTAGATTTTTTGTTCCATTTTCTTCTAATTAATACAATGCACACACTCATCCTCGTCGTCGATTGAACATGCCCTTTGTCTCAACTGATCACCCACACCTTCGTCGGTGGTCCAGACCACCCTCTCTGATCCTCCACACCCCCTCCATTCTAGGAATTGTAATCCGTCCACGGCGGAGGAGAACCCATTTAGGGACCCATGTTTAATGCCCCCTCCTCCCTCCATTCCACCTCACCCCACTTCGATCCCCCTCCACACCATTTTGTAGACACTCCATTTTCATTGGTCGGAGGTTCTGAAGCTCCTCCTTTCTATAGACTCAACTCCAATGTGGTGGCATCGAATCGACGAAACAGATCACCTTGAAGCTCCCTCACCCCTCTCAGGTCTTCGCCTGCAACTCTTGAATCTTCTCCGGCCCCAACCAGCTAGCAGGAGCACGACGAAGGAATTGGGAGCTAGATGGAGCTCCATTTGTGTCGTCGCTCCAAGGAGGAGCTAGGGAGAGTAGTTGTCGTTGGATATATTCGGATCTGACAGTCCGCAGATAGAGCTAGCCTTGGATCCAAGTCTAGAACCTCTGTGGGACTAAGGCAGATCCAGAACCACTCGGGCCACCCACATGGCCCAGCCTACCTGCACCGAGCCTAACCCCGCCCAAACCTCATAGCGCGTGGAGAGCATGTGCGGGTGGGGGAAAATTGCAGTTCACCCTTGCCATCTTATCCAAATTATAAGAAGGTCCTCCCCAAGCACGCGTGCCTCACATGCTGTGTTTGGAGAAATTGTATTAGGGCCCTACTGGCTTTTCTTATTTACAAAATTGCCCCTCCTTAAATCATTTTGTTAACTTTTTCTATTTATTTTCCATGTTTTTATTACATTTATGCCTTCGGACTCAAACGCTTATAACTTAAGCATATAGACTCCATTTCAGTTGATTTCAATTGCATTATTTTCCTTATTTGATGTTATTCATAATGGTATGGTTAATATATTTTTTGACACTTAGATCAGGATGCTTAATATTGATAATTATTATGTCGCATTCTCATTGAATTTTTCATGCAATTTTCCGTTAGTTTATAAAATTAATTCATCTATTAACGGTGAAGTTGACACATTTTATATTGCTTAATCGCTTAATTATTCTAGGGGCATCTTTATACTAGAGCATAATTGTTGTATTGCATAACATTTTGTTGCATTATGTCACCTCTTTTAACAGGCATGAAAATCAAATAAAAAGTTGCATTGCAAAATTATGTGCATTATTTTATGCATTGCATGCATCTATTTGCATGTTGACCTAAGTTGAGAAATAATCACTTAATTTCTCCATTAATTTCTGATTGATCATCAAAGAGGCTTGTGTCCCTGTTGGTATACTTACCAGGTAAATATTCTCCACCTATTAAAAGGGGTGGTGTTCTGATAGATCCATTTTGCCTCCTATGCTACGATAATATAAGATAATTTAAGAGGCGAAAATGTGGTTCTTCAGTTGTCCACTATACAAGCAAAGCCCTGGACTAGGCTCAAAGGAATTACACCATCATAGAGAAGAAAATGGTTGTCGTAGTATTTTCCTAGGACAAATTTAGGTCACATCTTTTAGACTCAAAGGTTATCATGTTCACTGATCACATAACCATCAAGTACTTATTGGTAAAGAAGGATGCTAAGGCACGTCTTCTTTGGTGGATTCTATTACTCCAAAAGTTATATTTACATATCAAGGATAAGCCTGGAGTGAAGAATGTGGTGGCTGATCACCTCTCTTGCATTGAACCGCAGAGTTCTCCTATCCTATCAAGGATTACTTCCTAGACAAGTCGATATGTCCTATCTACTATCTCCCATGGTATGCCAACATGGTGAACTTCTTGTTGTCTATGGCAATTCCCCATGATTGTTCCAAGAGTGGCATTGACTGAATTAAGTTAGAATCTAGGAAATACCAATGGGAGGATCCGTTCATGTTCTTCGAAGGCTCGGATTGCGTCTTTCGGAGGTGTATTCTTCAAGAGGAATACATGAGTATCCTCACACACTACCATTCCTTAGAGGAAGGAGTACATCACTCCGGGAAGAGGACCACTTGCAAAGTGCTCTAGTGTGGCTTGTATTGGCCGACCTTATTCTGTGATGCATATGCATTTGTTTGGTCATGTTCAGTGTGTCAAAGAATGGGGAGGATTGTCGATCCCAAAGATGAAATTCACATGCAAGTTGTGATTATGGTTGGTGTTTTTGATGAATGAGGCATAGATTTCATGGGCCCATTCCCTAACAGCCATGGTTTCGAGTACATTCTATAGGCGATGGACTATATATCTAGGTGGGTGGAGGTTATTCATGTCCGAGCTGCAAACATCAAGACTGTATGCAAGTTCATGAAAGATCACATCATTTTATGGTTCAGGGTTCCCAAAGTCATCAAATCTAACGGGGGTGGCCATTTTGTTAATAGGGAAGTGAAAATTTTAATAAAGGACTATGGCATTGAACACTGTGTCACTAGTCCATAACACTCCCAATTGAATGGCATGGCAGAGGTGTTGAATAGCTAGGTGAAGGGTATTTTGAAAAAGCTAGTCTGCCCTGACAGGAAGAACTGGTCCCAACTCTTGGACCAGGTTCTATGGGCATATCAAACTCCTTAAAAGACCATGATTGGAACCTCCCTATTCAGGATGGTATATGAAAAACCATGTCATCTGCCCGCTGAGCCGATATACAAATTTGAATGGGCATTGAAGAAAGTGAATCGAAACACACATTAAGGATAGCAGAGCAGATAGATGGATCTAAATGAGCTTCTAGAAATCTGAAACAAGCCATACGATAACAACATGATATATAAGGATAAAATCAAGCATTGGCATGATCAGCATATCGGGCGTAAGAATTTTGTCCCAGGGCAGAAGGTATGGTTATTCAATGCCAAGTTGAAGATTTTCCTGGGAAGTTGAAATCCAAATGGATGGGGCCCTTCATTGTTAGAGAAGTACACGATAACGGCTTCATAGAGATTTCAGATCTTATAGATGGCGTACGATCATTCCTCGTGAACGGGTAATTGCTTAAGCATTTCAAAGGATCGGACGAGCAGTTGGCTCATATAGAAGAGATCTTCTTCATACGTAAACCAGAATCTCATGATCCACTCATATGGAATGCATGATTTCCTCACTACTTCTGACATATCCTTTCTTATCCCCATTTCTTAGCATATTTCCCAACCTCATCGGTTCTCACACTTTCTTCCTTGTTATATACTTATGCTGACCAAAGCCTAAGTATGGTGGGGACCAGTGCTTGTCTTGTATATTCATTTATTTGTTCTCCTTTTGACCTTGATCTCCCATTATTTACCGTTTTTCTATACTTAAGATGACCAGAGACTAAGTATATGGGGCAGCTGACTTCTATACTTCTATTATTTTCACTCCTTATGCTTAGCACGAGCTATATCTCTTCATCATATTTGTTGATTTAAGGATAGAGCACACGTTAAGTATAGGGTTGTGTATGTATATTACATATATACTTTATACGTAGCTCGTACTTTCACATATTTTATGTGTATAATATTCAATAAATATGGGATGAGTAACCACTGTAAAATGTCAAAAAATGTAAAATATGTACAATATTTAAATTACATGTAAATTTTTGTATAATTTTGGTAAATAAAATAATATTTTTGTAAATTTTATACATGATGTATAATTTGTATAATCTTGTGTAAATATAGTGTTTTTATAAAATTATTGTAAATAATATTTATGTTGTAAATTATTGAAAAATTGGGTGTATAACAAACAAGTTTTAATAAAAATGGCTTCTTCAATAAAAAAACTTGCATTTCATTCGTCTGCATTTCATTAGCATATCATGCTTGTGCACAAAGTGGAAAGTCGTCGAGTTCTGAACTGAGTAGTGAGTAAAAACCAAGTGTGGACTTGACCTGGCCTTAATCAACTTTACTTTTCAGAGGAACTTCACTAAAAAGTAGGATTTTAGAAACTTCGGGTCATAGACGTAATTCTCTAAGTTTCACAAGACAATGTATAGACTTTGACTCTTAGTGTTTAATTTGATTGCCTCATTCTGAGTAGACTCTTGGATAGGGAACTAATTTGTACTCTACACTGCACACTTAGCTCAATTCAATATGTCTTTTTCTTTGATAACGTGGACATCTAAAAATCGGAGTAACGGGTAACTTCGAATGAGGAATGGACATCTAAAAAAGATTCTATATCTGTCTGAGCACAAATATCAATGCAGAGCAACCACAATTCATACCAAAAAGAAGCCAATTCCTAATGAACATCATTGCCCACAATGGTCCAAGCTTTAGATAGCCTGCAAATCTTGGTGGAGACTTAGTTAACTGACCAAGCTTCACATGAGATATGACTACACTAGTCACACTCCAGTTCTTTTCCCCTTCTTCTAGACTTCTCCCTCTATATTTGTTGTGAACTAGCACGTACCTTAAGTTAGAAGGAACTACCTGACTCCTCAAGGATGAGGTACTGGAATGGTAGTTCAACATCTTATATGGGAAGAGCTAATACCCCTCACATACAAGAGGTAGTTATTCAATGTTCATGTGGGATGCTTTGGAAGGGGGTTGATCTAAGATGACTTCTGAGTCAGATCTGGATGATGACTTGTACGACTTAGGGATTTTAGCTTTTAAAACCCTAATTCTTATAAGGAGTCCCACCACACTATTAATTTGAAGGTCTAGTCGAGCTCCATTTTCACCTTTTGTTCATGTCCTTGGTATGGAACCCAATCTCATTTCACTTACGCATTCATTTTAGTTGCTCGGGGATGAGCAAGGTTTAAGTATAGGGGGTTGATGATTATATGATTCGTCATTTTAAAAGTTAAAAATAGAACTATGTTCTCAGGTAGTTAATTGCATTTAGTCATTTATATTTTATATTTATCATTCATACATGTATAAATAATACCCATATTTTAGCATTCATAATTGCATTAATAAGGTGATAGAAACTGTGTGTATATTATCACATGTATATTAACAGAACTTCTCCTAATTTTCTTTATTGTATACTAATTCCATACTAAGTAAAATCAACTCCATTGTGTACACTAACATTAACAAATGAAAAATATCAGAAAAATACTAACATATATATTTGAAAAATAAAATCAAACCCTGGTTTTGAGACAAAAAGCTACAACTGCAAATATCTCTCATAGACAGAGTCCTATGAACCCTTAATTTGACTTAATGTGCATTTAGTTATGTACAAATCAAGACCAAATTCAAAAGAATCAGAGTTCATATATGAAACATGGATTTTTTATCCATATTGTATATAGTGTATATTAACCAATTTGACCTTATCATTTTATGTACAAAAATAACTCTTTTTAATTTATTTCTTTTTAATTTATTTTCTTTGATTTATATTTTAATAAAATGTGCAAAAATCCAAATTTAAAATGATTTAAAAATTAAAGGAAGTGAGTCATTCTGAATATGTATATAATATGCTCATAAGTCCCTTTTGTTTTATTTTTTATTTCTTTATTTTATCAATCATTAAAAACTACAAAAAAACTAGATTAATGTGTAAAAACTTGTTTTATATTTGATTTTATTTTATTTTGAATTTTTACTTATTTAAAAATCATGAAAATTGTAAATTGTAAAAATGTGGTATTTTAAGTACATATAATACAACTAAAAATACACTTTATACATATGACTTCTTTTAATTTTAGTTTCTTCACAGAAGTTGTAGATCTTATCAAGACGAACAACTTTCATGAAGAATGTTTTTTGATTTAACATTGTTTTTTTATTTTATTTCAATTTTTATCTTATTTTTTATTTTTGATTTTCTAAGAGCGACCATGGCAGCTCCTAGAGCTACCATGTGTCGTCCGACTTACTCTTCTTGTTGCCTCTAATCTTGACTATTCGATGAGGACCCCTTCATCCAACAACCTTGATTAAACGCCTCTTTTCTTTTTTTTCATTTTTTTTAATTTATTTTAATTCTTTTTATATCATCTACATGCCCACTCCACGGTCTTGGACGATCAAACGACTGTATTTCGTCTCCCTCCTTCGACTCTTCCACCCTCGGCTGACCTCTGACTCTGCCTTCTCCACCCCGACTCGACGAGCCACACCACCTCCACCTCTCTGTCATGCATGACTCCCCATCTTATCCTTGCCAACCACATCACCCACCATCTCCACCTTCCTCGATGAAACCCTAACCGAGCCCATTAAAACCACGCCCATCGTCGCCCATCCGCCTTCACGAGAGTAGAGGACCCAGTCCCTAGTACCTTACAGGTAACAACTGAGGACAAATTTTTGAGCAATGATAACCCTTCAAGATCCTTTTATAGGCGAGATTCGTGGCTTCTTAGCCACATTGCGGCGAGTTCTGCACTCCGCTACAAATCTTCAGAGCTAGAACCCAAGCTCTTGGAGGCTATAACTAAAGAGTTGCTCCCTCTAGCATCATCGACCCCAGGCGAACCTCCAAGCACAATATTCTTCATCCATTTTCTTCTCCTTCCTCATGTTCTTCTTTTCGGATACAGGCCTTGCTCGAGCTTGAGTTGAGCCTTCCCCAATCCCCCTTGTCATTCTTCTTCTTCTTCACACTCTTCTTCGTTCGATTTATCTTATTCGATCAATCAACCACTTCACATTGATCTCCACCATCATTTTCCCCCTATAGTTCCTTCTACCTCTCAAACCTTCCCACCTTTGGCGAATCGCATTGGAGGTAAGGCTCTAATATCCCTCACATTCAGAAGAGCCTCTGCCCCCTTTCTTGTTTTTTGAGTTTTTGCATGTACAAAAAAGGAGGAGTGATGAATACCCATTCATCACTCTTTATTCTTCTATTTTAGCTACAAAAACCTTTGCAAATACATGTAGATATGTGTAAATACAAATAAATACCAAAAGCATGCATTGTGTAAAAACCTATAATTAGCATGTTTTTGTGCACAAAATAAAAGAATAAAGAGCAAAAAGAAAAAGAGGGAAATATTTAGAATAAATATTGAGCAACCTAACCCAAGGGAGGGCTCAGCATGGGCCTGACCGCATAAAAGCCAAAGTAGAGGGAGATAGGAGCTCATTTGTATATATTTGCAAATAAATAAAACTTTATATTTTCCTCACCCAAAAATATGTTTGTCCATATTTTGTAAAAGCTATTAAAAACAAAATAAAAAGATAAAAATCAAAAATTCAAAAATACCCTTCTTTCACCATGTGCATAGACCATCACCCTTGTATTTATTTAACCCTATAAATAAATGTATTTATTTTCAAAACTTGTTGTAAATATTCTATGTTACATATTGTAATAAAATAAATAACAAGAAATAAAACAAAAATCAAATAAAAATCACAAAATTGAAAATACACAAATACATTGTATAAATACCATGTATATAAATGTATTCAACCATTTATTTCACCCTTGTATATAAGTGATAAAAATAAAATAAAAATATTCTTTTATTCCTCATTTTATCTTGTAAATAAATAAAATACAAAATGAGCATAAAAATACATAAAAATAACAAATAAAAAAATCAAAAATAAAAATCCATATAGTGTACATATACCTATATATATAGCTACCCTATTTTTATTTCCAAAAATTAATTAAAAATCACCAAAAAATAGAAAAAAATAAAAGAAAAATATTTCATGTTTTGAGTTTTCTTTAATTCGGCCTATTTCTACCCTAAAATAAATAAACAAAATTCGGGCACACGTGGCCGCTCCTGATTGGTCCACGGGGGACTGTTGACCCCGGTCAACTCCCCCGCGACCTCCTTCCTTTTCTGGAAGAAGCGCGCCACCCCATCTTCTCCGATTTTCCCACGCGCCTCCAGGCTGTCTCCCACGCATATCCCATGCCCGGATTCTTCGCCGTTCATCCCTCTCCCTCGCCGGATCCTTCGCCATCAAATCAACGCCTTCCTTAGCTGTCAGCCCTCAACCCTAATCGACGTTGTCACCTTATATATTCGCACCTCCGCCGCCTCCGCGCCCCATCTTTGGACCCTCTCCTTCTCCCCAGTGACCTCCATAGGCATCGCGAGAGTGACAGCAAGCCTTTGCCCTTGTTGCAGTGAGGCGAGGAGGCGAATCCTTTGATCCGGCGAACTCCGCCGCCACTGCTCCGCCACCGGCGTTGAGCATCGAGCCTCAGGCCTTGACGCCCTTCGAGGCTACGACCAGGAGCAAGACCAGCTCCAGCACAGTCTACTGCAGCCACCAGGTAACCTTAGCTCCTTCTAATTTCTTCCAATTTAGGATTTCGCCCAAATCTACCCATCGCCGCATTTCCTTGATTCCGTCCACCTCGCGTGATATCTCGACCATCCGACCCGATCATCATCTCCGCCGTATCCTCACGCACCTTCTACGCACTTTCACTCAACCCAGATCGCACAGGATCTGGGAGTCGAGCTCCTCCGTCTCCGCCTCGCCGGAGCTCATTCGCCCCACAGCACCGTCCACCTTCACCCCGCCTTCTTGGGTCGAGGCATTTTGCCCTCGACCCGCGAAGCTTCTTGTCCACTTTGCAGGTCCAAAGGGAGGCGTCTGAGGCTTCCCGACATCTTCCCAGGAGCTTCTTCTCCGTCGACCTCGCCGGAGCCTTCCAGGGCTCGGCCGGGGCATTGGAGACCCGCAGCAGCTGCGCAGCTTCACCGCGGATCTTTTCCGACCTTCAGAGGGCTCACCGGAGGATCCTAGCGCACGCACGAGCCCGGCGAAGTTCGCCGGGGATCTGTTCTTCCAGGACCTCCAGCCGCCGTTGATTGCATCTCCTCGCTCCAGTTCAGATCTTGGCCGTCCATCCTTGGAGCTACCAGTACCGTCCGATCAGAGGAGGAGTGATCTGGAGCGCCCACCAGCCGCAGCCGTTCGATCTACACGTGGCGCGCATCCAACGCTTCATTAATAAAGGGGTAAATATCGTAGGCCCCCCTCGTAGTTTGTAGTTTCATTTTTAGTCCTGTAAGTTGTCGAGTCAGTTATTTATTTTCTGGGATATTTGCACTAAGGACCTCGTACTTATTTTATTTGCACTTATATCCCCGCCTGTTGTGAGCCACGTGCGTCGTCACGTGTTATTCTGGGTTATTTGCAATATATGCCCTGTAGTTCTGGATGTTATTCATTGAATAAAATGTTTTGTTTATTTGCATATATACCCCTGTGAACACTTTATATTCGCATGTGCGTTTTATTTTGGGATATTTGCATATAAGCCCCTGGACTTTTGATACGAGTTATCAATAGGTCCTTGGAACTTATTTTTATTACATTTAGGTCCTCGAGTGCCCCAGGCACGTGCTTGGCACGTGACTTCTTGGGTATTTTGCACCAGGACCCCAGAACTTTTGGGTATTTGCACATTGGTCCTTGTGCACAGTGCCCCACCTTTATTTTTGAATAAAATATCAAACGACCTCCAAATCCAATGAAATTTTGACACATGGCTCCTGCCATGGTGTAGGAATTTCTATGATTTTTGGGGACATTTTTGATTTCATTTATTATTTTTAAAAATTCAAAAACCCCTATTTTTGCTACTGTTTGACTTTAAAAATACCAAAAAAATATAAAAACTCCACCAAAAATTCTAAAAAAATTAGATACTGTTTCTTGCTTGTGGTTTGATTTTCTAGCCAATTTTGGCTACTTTTCATCACTTAAAAACCTTAAAAATTGAAAAACCCCTAAAAACCCATAAAAATTGCAATAAATAAATTAAAAATCCAAAAACAAAAATTAGGGTGCCTAAATTTTCCTTATTCTTTCTAGATTATAGGAAAATTACCTTCAGGGCTTTTTGAGATCCAAAATTATTTTATTTTTGGGTCCTAAGCCTTGCTGGACAGTACCCTCTGTTTTTCGCATTGTTTGATTTTTAATAAATAATTTACCCAGTAGAAAAATTCCAAAAATTCACCAAAAACAGTATAAAACCTAAAAAACCTAAAAACCAATTTTCCTTAATTTTTGCATCATTTTTTATGTGTTAATAAATTGTTGAAGTCCAGTGTTTGTGTGCTTTCTTTAATTTTCTCATCTTTTAAAAAATCTAAAAAATATAAAAACAATTAAAAACCATAAAAAAGACTCTCTTGGATTTCTGACTACATCGTAGGCCGCAAGGCCAATCTGTGCTCCTTGTGTTCGACCCTGGGAGCTATACCAGGTTAATCCTATAGCTAGACCGCTCTTTCTTGTGCTTGCTTGTTCTTATCTTATTTGAGTGATTGAATTTTTCTTGATTGACGCATTCGAGTGACTGAGGTCGCAACGACCTCATTTTATACCTTTACCTCAGTTGTTCGGGATTTTGTGTCGTCAGAATGGCGCCGTTGCCGGGGAGCACGGCTTTGTAGTCAGTTTTCATTCTTCTATTATTGTCTCTCTACATTATAACTGTTTTCTGACACTCTCTCTTTCTAATTTTTGTGCGAGGTACTGCGTGGAGAACTTGGAGTACACTTTTTGAGGACCCGCACGGGAAGAAGAGCAGGGAGAAGAAGAAGAATATCATTTATTTGAGAGAACAATATTTTTGTAATAATTTAGGACTCAGACTTTGAACTGTGGACATTTGTAATTTAGCGGGTCTGTTTCGCCGAGCACCGGTGTGCTCGGGGGACCCATCTGGATTTTCGCGGCTTTTATCGTGGTTTTTATAGCTAGCTGCCTTTTCCGGTGTTTCTCGCGGTTTTAGCCCCTAGACATAGGAATTTTGATTGATTGTGACGTAAATTTTTAAGGCCCAACACCTAATAGAATATCTGTTCCTATAGAACGTAATTGGACCTTAATAAAATTCACTGAAAAAGTTAGTTTAATTGGATTTGAGACCACGTGCCGTGAGGAGTCACATACAGCGCTGGCAGGACCCGTTGTGGCGGGCACCGAGCGACTCCCAAGATCGGACTCCGGACTCGATTCGGTTAGCTAACTATTGTTCTTCACGATCAATAGAAATTGCTTGTCTAAGGCCGGTTTTTCCCCGTTGCACCATTTAGGTAGTTTTATTCTGTCTTTAAAATTCTGCGCGGATCACTTGCATGTAGAGTGCTGGAGACAAGGTACGCATTTCTTTCTCTGCATGCATCATTGATTTCTTCGCGCATCGGCTTTTTCGTCTTCTCCCTCTGTTTTTGGCTTAATCATCAGGAGAATCGGAAAAACCGTTAGGCCGCTTGTATTTATTTTGAAAAAATTAAAAAGAAAAACAAAAAAATTGGGACTGGATAACATTATTGACCCTAAAAGACACTCACATTAAAAATTTGTCTTGGGGAGAGCAACCCCCTCATTGTATGGTTTGAATGCGCGAGAGAGTGACCCGCACCCTAGGTAGAACCCTCCGGTGTTATTTCTAGCTGACTACCGACTCTTCCGTGCGGGCCAGTCGGTTGGAGTAGCATCGGGTATCCTAACAGGTCACGTAAGCGCTCTGATATTCTGTATGTTCACCAAATAAAATTGACAAGATAAATTGACCAATCTTTCACGGTCTTCAGATTGTGTTGCGTTGGTGAACCGGGGGTTTGCTTTGTGATCATATTTTCTCCAGATCCCATCCGCCCAACTCGCCAAGATCAAGATGATGGGTAGACGATCTCTTAGGCAGCCTCTGGCTGCACCGCTTTCAGGCGCGCCTACTCCATCATCTAGGTTGGCCCGTGAGAGTCGAGACCAGCTCTCCAGGCCCGAGTTTGATTCCACCCTGTTCCCCCTCGATCCCCTTTCTTCTGCTTCTGAGAGACATGAGCCCGAGGAAAGACGAATTAATTTGACAGAACCTGAGTTAGGCTCATCTGATTTTGCAGACATCCCTATGGCTGGAGCCGGCAGTTCAGACGATCGCCAGCCCGAACATTTTGTCTTAGACCAGGGAGCGATCAACTCCACCCTGATCGCGTCATTAGAGACAGTTCAGCAACAGTTACGCGATCAGGGGGCATTCATGATAGAGATGAGGAGGGAGTTGGAGCGACTCCGAAGAGAGCGAGACGAGCCGAGCGAGCCGGAGGACATTCCTGACGCTGAAGCAGAGGCAGCAGCCGCAGCAGCAGCAGCCGCAGCAGCGGCAGCCGCCGCAGCAAGACCGATGCGGGAGCTACACAACCCCGGATCTACACTGATGCACCAGTGGGTGGTGATACCTGCTATCGTGGGGGATTTCAAGTTCCCTCCGAACACCCTGCAGATGCTTCCTCATTTTCACGGACTCGCCACTGAGGAACCCCACCTCCATCTCCAGGAGTTTCTGATGATCTATAGCACTGTCCACGACCGTCGTGTGGACCAAGATACGATTCGAATGATGGCCTTCCCTTTTTCACTGGCAGATAGAGCAGCCGCCTGGCTGAAACATCTAGGGAAGTTTGTCTACACCTGGGAGCAACTCCGCACCGAGTACTTGAACAAGTACTATCCACTCGGGCGGACGAATGCAGCGAGGGCCCTGATCAATAACTTCTCCATGCTCCCTAACGAGCAATTTCACGAAGCATGGGAGAGGTTCAGAGAGCTTCTGGATAGATGCCCACACCATGATATCTCCAAGCCGAACCTAGTTCAGAGCTTCTTTAGTGGGATGACGCCAGAGCTTCAGGGTCTGGTGAATGCTTCTTGCGGCGGGTCCTACTTTGCCAAGGACCACAACCAAGTCTGGGCCATCTACGAAGAGATGGCAGAAAATTACATGGTGATGTCCCAGACTCGGTTGTATACACAGAGATCTCAGCAGCCGCCAGGACCCGTGCAGTATCAGCGGATAGCACGGGTTGATGCAGGTCTATCCAGTTCGTCCACAGTTGCAGCCGCACAGGCAGAGTCGGCCGCTGTGGACATGGGGATTATCAGCGAGAAGTTGGACCGCATGGAAATCATAGAGAAGAAGCAGTGCCAGGGCATAACTCAGATGGAGCAAATGGCACAAACTCTGAGCGACATGAAGACCCAGCTCTTGTGTCTTCAGGAGGCACAGACGGCTCCTCAGCCCCGTCTTCTGTCGCGAGGCGATTCCGGCGGCAGCCGCAGCTCGTCCCAGCGCTCCAGCTCCTTGCAGCAGCCTAGACAAGTTCACCTTGTACAGGCGGAGCCGTACCAGCAGCAGCCCTCTTACCAGTCACCACCATCTCCAGACTTGCAGATGGTGGTATATCAGCCGGATCAGCCTCTGGATGTACTCCCACCAGCCCCTTACGATGCGGAACCGTTGATGGATGTCAACGGGATTTGGTATGACCGCCCTCAACCTGGAATCCGACGAGACCATCCCGGATTCAGGTGGGGGAATGGGGGTAACCAGTCCCAACAGCAGCCAGCCGGTCAGGGAGGGCAGTACTCCCAGCAGAGAGATCACCAGCAGCCCCCAGTATACCAGCCACACCAGCCATCATCCTTCGTACCTCGTCCCTATCAGCAGCAGGGACAGAATTGGAGACGTGAGCAGCAGGCTCACCAGCAGCAGCATCCTTCCTCTTACCCCTCTCAGCCACAGCAGCACCAGGTCCAACAGCCTCATTACCAGAGAGGCAACCCGTCGGGCTCCCATGAGAGCCCCGCCATGGATGATCTAGCCCGCCTCTTCACAGAGCAGCAGGCTACATTTAGACGGGAGATGGACGAGTTCCGCCAGGAGATGCGGGACCTGATGAGAGGGAAAGCCGCCATCCCTGCACAGATCGAGCCCAATCCGAATAACTTGAAGAGGAAATCTGAGCAGGTAGTTCACACTAAGCCTACCACTTCTAGTGACTCATTTGATGTTATCTCGTCGGATCTATTTGATGCTGATTTTGTCACACTTAGGAGCGGTAGAAGACCAGCAGGCGGCGCCTCATCTGAGCGACAACACGAGGATCCATCTAGAGCGCCAGATGAGGAAGAGGAGAGCGGTACTGAAGCCGCACATCATGATGACGGTGGTACTGAGGCCACCCGAGATGCTGATTCCACCGGCGGTACTGAGGCCGCCATTTCACCACATCGAGGAGGTGGTACTGACGCCACCAGCAGAGCCGAGCCAGCCCGCGGTACTGAGGCCGCAAGACGTCTAGTTGTAGAGCCAGCTAGAGGTGGTACTGAGGCCACCAACATTTATTCTGATAGAAATGTTGTCTTTCCTCGCATGAATGTATCTCGGAACTCTGATGTGAATAAAGGAAAAGGTTTAGTTTCTTCTGATCCCACTGTGATGAATGATGTTTGTGAGGATCCAGTCATCGAATCAACTAGACCTATTCCTAGTCCTTCATCTGAGAAGGACCCTGTGATCCCCTTTCCTAGAGCCCTTGAGTTGGGGAAGGGGAAGAAAAAAGAAAAAGATCCAAAAAAGAGAGAGCAGGAGGAGTTCAGCCAAGGCATGATAGACCGATTTCACATTCAGCTGACCCTCAATGAGGCTTTGCAGCACATTCCTCTTCTTCAGCGATCCCTAAGAGATAGGACCATAGTCAGGAGGAAGAAGAGGAGCAAGACCGCAGAAATTCATGTGCTAACAAAAGCCACGTGTTACGCGATCCAGAACCATCTGCCGACTAAGAGGCCAGATTTAGGGGCCCCGTATGTCAGATGTCAGATTAATGAGCAGAGGTTCGACCGTACTCTATTAGATAGCGGATCATCGATCAACCTTCTTCCGGCAGCCCTTCTCGACCACTTAGAGTTGGGCACTCTTAGACAGAGCAGGACATACCTTCAGTTTGCTGATCGATCTGTCAAGAGGCCAAAGGGGTTGTTGCGAGACGTTGTCGTCACGATTCAGGGTTTGCAATTCCCCGTGGACTTTGTCGTACTGGACATGGAGACCCCTGACTCGTTGACCGATTCCCCCATCATCCTCGGTCGCCCATTCTTGGCCACAGCCAAGGCAGTGACTGACCATGACAGTGGGAAGGTATACTTTCGCGTCCAGGGCGAGAGTATACAAATAGAGACGGTTAAGGACCACAGAGCCAGATCCAGATCCCGCTCACATAGCAATACAGATTCAGAGCAGCTGACAGACGCAGAGCCAGACATCCACCAGGACTGTGATTTTGTGATCACAGATGATGAGGCAATTTGGGCAGATCCTGCAGCACAGACCATCCTCTCATACTCAGATACAGCTGATGCAGAGATGATAGCAGAGGATAGTCTAGAGAGCACAATCCTGGTTCAGGATACTATTGAGTCAGCAGAGTCGGACCTTGATCGCGACACGATTTCCAGTGATGGTGGTGCTGATGCCACCTTGTTCTCCGGTGGTACTGATGCCACCGAGTCTGATATAGATCCCTCGGATTCAGAATCTGATTGGGCAGATTGTGATGATCAGATGCCAGATCTGGATCCACCTGAGCCTATAGATGAGGAGGAGGTAGAGGCAGAGCAGAACAGAGACAATGTAGAGGACCCGCCTTCTCCAGATCCAGTTTGTGAGAGTTCGTTATCATTTTCCCAGGCAAATTTGGCAGAATTGTCCGCATACACACATCTTCTTCAGAAGCCAGATTTGCCAGCACCCAGCTGTCCAGAGCTAAAGCCGCTCCCTACTTCGTTGAAGTATCGATTCCTTGCGGGAGAGTCTGAGATGTACCCAGTCATCATCTCTGCCGATCTGACTGGAGAACAAGAATCCCGTCTGATGGAGGTTCTTGAAAAGAACCGCAAGGCAATTGGATGGAGCGTAGCAGATCTCCATGGGATTAGTCCCTCATTGTGCTCCCACCATATCTATCTCGAGGAAGGGGCGAAGCCGTCGCGTGAGTTCCAGCGGCGACTGAACCCCAACCTAAGAGAGGTTGTTATGAAGGAAATATCAAAATGGTGGAGTGCAGATTTTATTTATCCCATTTCCGACTCCAAGTGGGTTAGCCCCTTGCATGTGGTGCCCAAGAAGACGGGCATCACGACTGTGATCAGTGAGTCGGGAGAGGAGATTGCTACACGAGTACCCACCTCTTGGAGGGTCTGTGTTGACTACAGGAAACTCAACCAGGCCACCAAGAAGGACCATTTCCCCCTGCCTTTTATTGACCAGATCATAGAGAGACTGGCAGGGAAGAGCCATTATTGCTTCCTAGATGGGTACTCGGGCTACAACCAGGTGGCCATCGCTCCTGAGGATCAGGAGAAGACCACCTTTACCTGTCCCTTCGGTACTTACGCTTTTCGACGCATGCCATTCGGGCTATGTAACGCCCCTGCGACTTTTCAGAGATGCATGCTGTCGATATTTTCGGACATGGTAGGGGAGTGCTTGGAGGTCTTCATGGACGACTTCTCGGTTTACGGCGACGGATTCGATTCCTGTCTTGACTGCCTAGACCGAGTGCTTCAGCGATGTATTGCTACCCGCTTAGTTCTGTCTTGGGAGAAGAGTCACTTCATGGTGACTCAAGGGACGGTGCTTGGCCACATCATCTCCAACAGAGGCATGGAGGTTGATCCGGCCAAGGTCGATGTCATTAGGAAACTCACACCGCCGTCCAATCTGAAGCAGTTACGGTCATTTCTGGGGCACGTTGGCTTTTATAGGAGATTTATTCATGATTTCAGCAAGATTGCCCGACCGTTGACTGACCTCTTGACGAAAGACACCGAGTTCCTTGTCGATGACAAGTGTCTTTCGTCCTTTGAGACTCTCCAACAGTGCGTAATTGAGGCTCCTGTCCTTCAGCCACCCGATTGGTCTCTCCCATTCGAGATCATGACGGACGCCTCCGATTTTGCCGTAGGGGCAGTGCTGGGACAGAGGAGGGAAGGAGTACCATTTGCGATACACTATGCTAGCCGCACATTGGATTCCGCCCAGCGGAATTATACGGTCACAGAGAAGGAGATGCTAGCAGTAGTGTTTGCCCTAGATAAATTCAGATCATATATCATTGGATCCCGAGTGACCTTGTATACTGACCACACCGCCATCAGGTACCTCATGTCAAAGAAGGATGCCAAGGCCAGACTTACTAGATGGATCCTTCTACTCCAGGAGTTCGACATTGAGATCAAGGATAAACCTGGAGTCAAGAATGTGGTGGCGGACCATTTATCCCGACTAGAGCAGCCTGAGGATTCTGAGCAGATTGATCCCATTTGTGATACCTTCCCAGATGAGGCGATCCTTGCTATCGCCTCACTCCCGTGGTATGCCGATATTGTGAACTTTCTCGTTACTGGGAAAGTTCCACAAGACTGGCCCAAGCAGAGGATTGAGACCTTCCTTGCGAAGGCCAAGTCCTACCACTGGGAGGATCCCATCCTTTACCACGAAGGAGGGGATAGCATCTGGCGTCGGTGTATTCCTCAGGAGGAGCATCATAGTGTCCTCACTTACTGCCACAAGCTTGAGGCAGGAGGACATCATTCTGGGAGGAGAACGGCACAGAAAGTGCTCCAATCCGGCTTGTGGTGGCCTACACTCTTCAAGGATTCTGATGAGTTCGTGAAAAGGTGTACTGACTGTCAGAGGATGGGCACTTGTGGACAGCGTGATATGATGCCGATGCAGCCCATTCACTTCTGTGAGGTTTTTGACGCATGGGGCATCGATTTCATGGGTCCATTCCCTAAGAGTCAGGGATTTGAGTACATTCTGTTGGCCGTAGATTATGTTAGTCGTTGGGTTGAGGCTATCCCCGCCCGAGCCGCAGATGCGAAGACAGTTTGCAGATTTTTGAAGAAGCACATCATCATGCGGTTTGGGGTTCCACGAGTTCTGATTTCTGATGGGGGATCTCATTTCATCAACGACCAGGTGAAGGCACTTGCTACCGAGTTCGGCATAGACCATCGTGTTGCTACACCATACCATCCACAGACGAATGGTCTAGCCGAAGTGTCGAATAGGGAGATCAAGAATATTTTGCAGAAAGTCGTCCGCCCTGACCGAAAGAATTGGTCACAGCTTTTGGACTCGGTCTTATGGGCATATCGGACGTCTTTCAAGACTCCATTGGGTACATCTCCCTTTCGCCTTGTGTATGGCAAACCCTGTCACCTACCAGTTGAGCTGAGGCACAAGTCACTATGGGCAGTCACAGATATTCTTATGGATCCAAATGGTATAGGAGACCAGAGGAGGGCAGAGTTAGCCGCCTTGGAAGAGCTTAGAGATGCAGCATTCTCAAGCAGCCTACATTATAAGGAGAAAGTCAAAGAGTGGCATGATTCTCATATCAGCCACAAGCATTTTGAGATTGGACAGAAAGTATGGCTGTTTGATGCGAGGCTTAGATTATTTCCAGGGAAGCTACAGAGCAAATGGAAAGGACCCTATTTGGTCAGAAAGGTACACGATAACGGTAGCATTGATATATCTGAGTTATCTTCTGAGAGTACCTTCCGAGTGAACGGCCAACGGCTCAAACCATTTCTAGATCATGAGCCGCGGGACGTTATTATTGCCGCTATTCATTTTGCGTGAGATGTGGTCTTTTGACTCACATCTTTTACATCTCACGCCTGATTTTCACTGTTCCTCCGCCTGTATAGATCCAGTTGTCTATATCATTCTATTCTTTAGTCCCACATCCCGTCTCTCATCTTATGATCATGCTATACTTAGGGTGTACTTTACCCTAAGTATAGGGGGGATGTCGGACCTGTGAGTATTCTTTTCATTCTTTCTGCTCTTGTTTTTGCTGCCTATACTTAGGGATATTTTACCCTAAGTATAGGGGGGGCAGATTCTGTATATTCTTCACTCGGATTTCCCTTCATGTACAGCTTTCTATACTTAGGATTAGTTAATCCTAAGTATAGGGGGAAACCAACCGAGTTCCTCTCATTCTATTCATTTGTTCATTCCTGTACTTAGCCATTCCTTTTCACTTCCCTTTTACTAAGCACGAGTTATGTCTTCTTCATCGCTCTTGATCACTCTGAGGACATCGTTCGAGCTAAGTATAGGGGGGGTGTGTATATATTTCATATATACTTTAGCCATAACTCGTATTTTGTGTGAGTGTGTTAATAAATAAAATGGCTAAAAATCACAAAATAAAATGGCTAAAAATCACAAAATTTTTTCATGTACATAAACATCTCTTATTCTTGCACAGACATAGCTAGTGTATAAAGTATTTTTGTAAAAATGATTTCAAAAATCTTTTGTGTAAAGCTTGTGTAAATATTTTTGTATCAAAATTATGTATATAGTACAAAATGTTTCCAAAAGGTTTTGAAAATCAAAAGTTTGCAAAAATTCTTGTGTAAATGTTTGTAAATATCTTTTTGCAAAACTTGCACTTCATGCATCATTCATTCATGAGTTCAAAACAATTTTTCAAAAAATTTTTGCATGATTGTAAAATATTTGTAAATAGCATCTTGTGTACATATATGTATATAGTTTTTCCTGGATGAGAGTTGACATTTAAACTAAGCCTGGAATTAAATTGAGAAATGGAGCTTGAGCAAGATCTTAATTCACTTAACTTCAAGAGGAACCTTGTAGGACTTAGGGTTAAGGCTTTTCAGGTCCATAAGGACTTAATTCTTTGAGTCCATTAGGCTATGAGCATATGTCATCTTGATGAGCCTAAGTAGAGCACTTAACAACACACATATGACTCTCAGAGACAATGGCTTAACTTGCACCTGCACTTTACACATGGCTCTCCATGGATGAGGTGGTGAGGAGGCAGTTTCCTTTGGCTTGGGGTAGCATATGAGGGTAGTACTTCTAGGCGGAACCTCTCTTCTTCTTATAGTGAAGGAAGTGCACCTCAACTTGGTCTAGTGGTGTTGAAAGCTAAAGACAGAAGCTGTGGGTTGCAATAAAGCTTCAAAAGAGGGATAGTCTACTGGCTCAAGGGGAAATTTCTTATATATGCTGCACCATGTAGATATGTTGTACAGAAGTTATTGAAAAAAAAATATGCAAAAATGCAAAAAGAACTCCAAAAAAGTGGTGGGTCGGATTGAAAATTTAATAACCCCACCGGAGTATAAAGCAAAAGCTTATGGTATCCATGTTACATCTCATGAAGCTTGCAGCGGGAGACTTAGCTACACTGGCTAAGCTTCCAAAACTCTATACTTCTACCCCCTCTTCTTGAGCCGGTTGCACTTGAACTTAGAAGGGAATACCCCGCTTCTCGAGGAAAGAGTTGCTAGACTGAGGCATTAGAGTTACCAGGTTGAGGGAGGTTGTTTCTTTGTTACTTCTGAGGTGGGGAGCCACATATCACTTACACCGCAAGGAAAAGATTCATGGTCATTAGAGTTTGTGTATGTAGACTTGTTCTGATCTGGTTTATTGAGGAGTCTTGCCCATAGATTGGTGGAACTTGGAGGCTGTTGAGTTTTAGGCTTAAGTCCAAATAAGGTTCTGACACATTAATAATCCAAAGATCTGATCGAGCTCCATATTTCAATTTAATGAAGGAAAATTTATTAAGTCAACCTTGATCCATGTACATCCTCTTTTTCTTTTTCTTTCTTTTTCACTTCTTTTTCAAATAAGTGTTTGCTAAGGGACTAGCAAAGTTAAGCATAGGGGGGTGATGAATACCCATTCATCACTCTTTATTCTTCTATTTTAGCTACAAAAACCTTTGCAAATACATGTAGATATGTGTAAATACAAATAAATACCAAAAGCATGCATTGTGTAAAAACCTATAATTAGCATGTTTTTGTGCACAAAATAAAAGAATAAAGAGCAAAAAGAAAAAGAGGGAAATATTTAGAATAAATATTGAGCAACCTAACCCAAGGGAGGGCTCAGCATGGGCCTGACCGCATAAAAGCCAAAGTAGAGGGAGATAGGAGCTCATTTGTATATATTTGCAAATAAATAAAACTTTATATTTTCCTCACCCAAAAATATGTTTGTCCATATTTTGTAAAAGCTATTAAAAACAAAATAAAAAGATAAAAATCAAAAATTCAAAAATACCCTTCTTTCACCATGTGCATAGACCATCACCCTTGTATTTATTTAACCCTATAAATAAATGTATTTATTTTCAAAACTTGTTGTAAATATTCTATGTTACATATTGTAAATAAAATAAATAACAAGAAATAAAACAAAAATCAAATAAAAATCACAAAATTGAAAATACACAAATACATTGTATAAATACCATGTATATAAATGTATTCAACCATTTATTTCACCCTTGTATATAAGTGATAAAAATAAAATAAAAATATTCTTTTATTCCTCATTTTATCTTGTAAATAAATAAAATACAAAATGAGCATAAAAATACATAAAAATAACAAATAAAAAAATCAAAAATAAAAATCCATATAGTGTACATATACCTATATATATAGCTACCCTATTTTTATTTCCAAAAATTAATTAAAAATCACCAAAAAATAGAAAAAAATAAAAGAAAAATATTTCATGTTTTGAGTTTTCTTTAATTCGGCCTATTTCTACCCTAAAATAAATAAACAAAATTCGGGCACACGTGGCCGCTCCTGATTGGTCCACGGGGGACTGTTGACCCCGGTCAACTCCCCCGCGACCTCCTTCCTTTTCTGGAAGAAGCGCGCCACCCCATCTTCTCCGATTTTCCCACGCGCCTCCAGGCTGTCTCCCACGCATATCCCATGCCCGGATTCTTCGCCGTTCATCCCTCTCCCTCGCCGGATCCTTCGCCATCAAATCAACGCCTTCCTTAGCTGTCAGCCCTCAACCCTAATCGACGCTGTCACCTTATATATTCGCACCTCCGCCGCCTCCGCGCCCCATCTTTGGACCCTCTCCTTCTCCCCAGTGACCTCCATAGGCATCGCGAGAGTGACAGCAAGCCTTTGCCCTTGTTGCAGTGAGGCGAGGAGGCGAATCCTTTGATCCGGCGAACTCCGCCGCCACTGCTCCGCCACCGGCGTTGAGCATCGAGCCTCAGGCCTTGACGCCCTTCGAGGCTACGACCAGGAGCAAGACCAGCTCCAGCACAGTCTACTGCAGCCACCAGGTAACCTTAGCTCCTTCTAATTTCTTCCAATTTAGGATTTCGCCCAAATCTACCCATCGCCGCATTTCCTTGATTCCGTCCACCTCGCGTGATATCTCGACCATCCGACCCGATCATCATCTCCGCCGTATCCTCACGCACCTTCTACGCACTTTCACTCAACCCAGATCGCACAGGATCTGGGAGTCGAGCTCCTCCGTCTCCGCCTCGCCGGAGCTCATTCGCCCCACAGCACCGTCCACCTTCACCCCGCCTTCTTGGGTCGAGGCATTTTGCCCTCGACCCGCGAAGCTTCTTGTCCACTTTGCAGGTCCAAAGGGAGGCGTCTGAGGCTTCCCGACATCTTCCCAGGAGCTTCTTCTCCGTCGACCTCGCCGGAGCCTTCCAGGGCTCGGCCGGGGCATTGGAGACCCGCAGCAGCTGCGCAGCTTCACCGCGGATCTTTTCCGACCTTCAGAGGGCTCACCGGAGGATCCTAGCGCACGCACGAGCCCGGCGAAGTTCGCCGGGGATCTGTTCTTCCAGGACCTCCAGCCGCCGTTGATTGCATCTCCTCGCTCCAGTTCAGATCTTGGCCGTCCATCCTTGGAGCTACCAGTACCGTCCGATCAGAGGAGGAGTGATCTGGAGCGCCCACCAGCCGCAGCCGTTCGATCTACACGTGGCGCGCATCCAACGCTTCATTAATAAAGGGGTAAATATCGTAGGCCCCCCTCGTAGTTTGTAGTTTCATTTTTAGTCCTGTAAGTTGTCGAGTCAGTTATTTATTTTCTGGGATATTTGCACTAAGGACCTCGTACTTATTTTATTTGCACTTATATCCCCGCCTGTTGTGAGCCACGTGCGTCGTCACGTGTTATTCTGGGTTATTTGCAATATATGCCCTGTAGTTCTGGATGTTATTCATTGAATAAAATGTTTTGTTTATTTGCATATATACCCCTGTGAACACTTTATATTCGCATGTGCGTTTTATTTTGGGATATTTGCATATAAGCCCCTGGACTTTTGATACGAGTTATCAATAGGTCCTTGGAACTTATTTTTATTACATTTAGGTCCTCGAGTGCCCCAGGCACGTGCTTGGCACGTGACTTCTTGGGTATTTTGCACCAGGACCCCAGAACTTTTGGGTATTTGCACATTGGTCCTTGTGCACAGTGCCCCACCTTTATTTTTGAATAAAATATCAAACGACCTCCAAATCCAATGAAATTTTGACACATGGCTCCTGCCATGGTGTAGGAATTTCTATGATTTTTGGGGACATTTTTGATTTCATTTATTATTTTTAAAAATTCAAAAACCCCTATTTTTGCTACTGTTTGACTTTAAAAATACCAAAAAAATATAAAAACTCCACCAAAAATTCTAAAAAAATTAGATACTGTTTCTTGCTTGTGGTTTGATTTTCTAGCCAATTTTGGCTACTTTTCATCACTTAAAAACCTTAAAAATTGAAAAACCCCTAAAAACCCATAAAAATTGCAATAAATAAATTAAAAATCCAAAAACAAAAATTAGGGTGCCTAAATTTTCCTTATTCTTTCTAGATTATAGGAAAATTACCTTCAGGGCTTTTTGAGATCCAAAATTATTTTATTTTTGGGTCCTAAGCCTTGCTGGACAGTACCCTCTGTTTTTCGCATTGTTTGATTTTTAATAAATAATTTACCCAGTAGAAAAATTCCAAAAATTCACCAAAAACAGTATAAAACCTAAAAAACCTAAAAACCAATTTTCCTTAATTTTTGCATCATTTTTTATGTGTTTAATAAATTGTTGAAGTCCAGTGTTTGTGTGCTTTCTTTAATTTTCTCATCTTTTAAAAAATCTAAAAAATATAAAAACAATTAAAAACCATAAAAAAGACTCTCTTGGATTTCTGACTACATCGTAGGCCGCAAGGCCAATCTGTGCTCCTTGTGTTCGACCCTGGGAGCTATACCAGGTTAATCCTATAGCTAGACCGCTCTTTCTTGTGCTTGCTTGTTCTTATCTTATTTGAGTGATTGAATTTTTCTTGATTGACGCATTCGAGTGACTGAGGTCGCAACGACCTCATTTTATACCTTTACCTCAGTTGTTCGGGATTTTGTGTCGTCAAGGAGCGATGTCCTTAGGGGAGATCTACTTCCATCCCTCTTCAGGTGAAGCCTTCATGCCTTCATCACTACCGCGCAACTGCTGAAGAAGGAGGATGACATCATCATTCTCTAACGTGATCATTGTTGCCCTATTGGACCTCTTTTCTCCTCCGACCACCATCAGAGCAGCAGAGCTGCAACACAGCTGCCTCTCATCCCTTTTGATTCGACTACAATAGCAAGCGACGACCTACATGAACCACTCGATCAAGATCAGGTGGCTCCGAGTGGGCCACTTATCACTACGACAGCCACCTTGACCCTTGGTCAGAACCTCAAGGTTTGGAAGAGTCGAACCACCCTTGTGTGCCACATGTAGGCACGGATCCAAGATGCTACCAAAGCTCCTGGAACACGAGCATCGCACATGTGCGTAGGCATTTGGTAGTCACACCCTTGCAGGCTTGGCTGATTAAAGAAGTGTTATTGCGTTATTCTTATTCAGTTCAATTTTATTTCTTGTTTTGCATTTATCTCTCTATGTTGAGTCATATTTTGGGTCATCATTTGTAGGTTATTATCATTTTTAAAAATTGCATTGTAAGGCATAACTGATTCTATAGATTGTATTATTTATTGGTATTTTTGTGAGAATTGATTGATTTATGAGAATTAAATTGATGTAATTTTGCATAGTTACCCATTTTCAGCTCTATAATTCCTAATAAATTAATCATTGTGTTGAAAAATCCTAAAAAACACAGTATTTAAGATTATGTGCTCTTTGTAATGTGCCCAAAAATTGCATGACTTGCATGCATATTTTTTTCCTAAATAATAAATTGGTGGATTGAGTAATTGAATTTTAAATCCCTATAAACATAGTATTTTTAGGATTTAAGATTTTTTCGGATAACTATTAATTAGATACATCTATGTTAATTATATTTTTGGAAAATATTTAGGTTTGCTAATTATTAAATTCATTTACAAAAAATCACATGTCTGCATATTTAATTCATAGTATATTTAATTTACGTCCAAATATTAGCAAAAAATCACAGTAGGTTAAGTACAACACATTTAATCTTCTGACCAATTTTCAGATTTTTTTCATGTTGTTTGCACGAAAATTTGCATAAAAATTCCTAAAAGGATCTATTTTTCATCCATGCATTTTATGCCTTAAAAATATAAAAAAATATAGTTATGCTTGACTATTGCATAAGGTTTCCTGGGAAATATAAATTTACTGATTTGATCTTGATTTAGATTGAAATTAATTTGTCATTTTCCTTGGGAATCCAGATCATTCTCAAATTGCATTGCATTTAATTGCATATAAAATATAAAACAATATTCCTATGAAAACTAGTGTCTAAATTATCTAGAAATTAACCTAAGGAGATAGTTGTCTTCCTGAGTTCGACCTTGGGAATGTCCAAGTAAAATAAATCCGATCGCTTTTGCATTGAATTAATTAATTAATCAATTAAGCGATTTTCGATCAATCCTTATTGCACAACTACAACATTAATGGCATAATTAAGTAGGGAAGATTCGCGAGTTTTCATTGTCCATGCTCAATCGATTATCGATTATGACCAGATATTGTTCCTTTTCACCCACAAGGAAGGCATACATAAGATTTGCCAGAAGCGGCTTTAGTTTAGGTTGGGTTGGAGTTGACTTTGTGATATCTTCAAAAATTGGGTTGGTGGTCATTGGATGATATGCCAATGTGTTAGTATCCACCTTGGTTAGTTTGGGTTCAGACAGAAATACACTGAACATATCTGTAATGAAGTCCTCTTGTTCTATTTTGGATGGATCCTCAGATAAATTAAGCATCCCCTCAGATGTGTCCTCACTATCGACTTGGAAACTTGGACCAACTCTGATTTCCAACTCTTCCTTAGGGTCAAGGAATTCCTAGGTCAAAATGTCATTTGGTGATACCTTAGAGTCTCTAACATCCTCAAGTGTGTCACAGTCGGTCTTGGTCAGTGGTTCAGTGTCCCTCTAGTTAGGTGTGGTCTCTTTGGCTTTAGGTTCAGCAACCATATCCAGTGTCTCTGCTAGAGCGAAAAGCGATCTTTCCATACGTATAGTCTACTGCCACCTTAGTCGTTTGTAGGAACGATCGATCAAGTATAATAGGCATTTGGAGTAACTGTATGACGGGATCCATGTCCAGGACAATGAAGTCCACCGAGAATTGCATGACATGTACTGTTACAACAACATCCTCTAACACACCCCCAGTCGCTTAACAGATCTATCAGCAAACTGAAGGATCGTGCATATGGGTTTGAGCAGACGTAAACTAAATTCCTTAAGTAGTAGTGTAGGCAAGAGGTTGGTAGAGGAACCACTATCAAGGAGGGTTCAGTCGAAAGATTGATCAAAGATCTCACAGGTGATCAAAGGTGCTTCCAAATCCTTTTTCTTTAATGGGAGGTTGATGATCGTGTTAGTAATTGCCATGTAAGAATATTTTTTTCAGCTCGATTACATCTATTTTTGTGGGGATGATGCTCAATGGTACATGCCTCATTTAATCCTTTCTTTACCTTGGGCATGCATTCCATGGCCTGCATGAGTGAAATTTCTAGAAAAATATTCTTTAAAATTTCAATCACATCAAGATCAGACGGAGTTGTTTTGAACTATGCTAATTTTTGTGATTTTTCATTGCTCGTGGAAATGGAGTATTTACATTCTCAAGAAGTTTTTCAGAATCAACTTATACATGTGAATGGCTAGAAGGAGTACAATCATTCATAGAAAGAAGAAAACAATAACTTGAAATTGCAGCTCTATCGTCTGGCACCGGATCCATAAATGACTTCTCCTTGGCTAGTGTAGCTCGACCACAACTGTTATCCTTTTTTGGTCTTTTCAATTTTTCGGATTTTTTTGTTCTTTTATCTCCTTTTCTCCTTTGTGCTTCAACTCTGACTTCTCTCCCTAGATCAACTGTGGGCACGACTGGTGACGATGATGAAGACTCATCACAAGACGCCTTATTCTTTCCCTATGCGGATGCAGTTGGTTGTAAAACTCTACCGCTCCTGAGAGTCGGATTGTTAGATAACATAACGGATTCATGCATACCTGACTTATTGGGAATGGAAGACATTTCACAGACATGCTCTTTAAGGTGGAAGTTGTTGGGATTGGCTTTGACCTCAGTGGGAATGATTATCTTTGTTGTTGTCAAATCGTCTAGTCTATGGGTCATCTCTAACATGCTCTTCATGAGCTATGCTAGGCAGTCGGGAGTTGGGTTCAATGGCACCGCCTTAGTTGGTTCAGTAGATGGGGCTCACTAGCTCTGATAACTGTGGTGTAGAGGCGACTGCTAATGATAAATGATAGGAGGATACTGATATTTTTGTTGATGATGATGGTACTGCTGACAACGGGCAGCCGGCTATTGCTGATAGTATCGTGGTCGGTGGTATGCCTATATTGATAATTATTTTGCCTCCAAGTTTGTGCATGGTGCGGAGGCTGGTTCTGTTGTGGAGGAGGTTGGTTGTAACATCTGAAGTATAGGTATAAGGTGTTAATATATATATATATATATAATAGGAAACATAATAAAAGGAATATATGGGGGTGTTATACAAATATAACAAAAGTTAAAAAAACATTCTTATGAAAACGGCAAAAAAAACCTAGCATTACTTTAAAAAAAACCAATAAAAAAACACCACATAATCATCATGTAAAGAAAAGGAGGATAATTGCAAACAAAGAGAGTTGATGGTTCGTTTTTTACTAAGTCCTTGGAAAGAAACGGCCTCATGATTTCATGATTTTTTTTCTAATCGCATGCCGACTATTGCCTAAATCCCATCTTATCTCGTGCCTTTTTAAACTCTCGCAAACCTTCTCCGGAAATACCCTATATCCTCATACGCCTTCCGACTTTTTTTTCTTCTTCTCGTCGTGTTTGGCCTCTCATACCCCACGAGTTTCGAAGAGCGATACAAGAAGAGATCAGGAGCGAGTCAAGTTCCGTACATAACTCTCATCAAGGTATTCTTACAAAATTCTTTTTTTTCCGGACTCTCGAGCGAGCCGTTGAGATCTATTGATAGTTTCTGATTAGCCTTTTCTTCATTTTTTATCAAGTTATACTACTATACAATAAAGCTTGATTTATTTATGTTGTAACGTTATTAGCCCCATAGATTCAATCTTGTGCGAGCCTACCCTGATAATTTGTATGCTTTTAGAGTTTCCTATTAAGACCGCCTTGTTAATAATCTAGACTGTCAAATTTATTCCTAAACAGATATTGCCTGCAACCTCTATATTCGTTGATCTTTTTAGATTAGGATGTGTATTAAAATTCTCTCGTCCAATCTAAACTTTATACGTAGCAATGTATAGCAATGCACATCTCATACAACTCCAACATTTTTTTTGATAATATATGTGCAAAGAACTACGATATATATATATATATATATATATATACTATATATATATATGTATGTATATGTATATATAATAAAGACATCAGTTCTACGTTCAATGATTTTCTAAGGTCATTTGATTATAGGTTTGATGCCAAATACACGTTAGCATGCCGGTATAATCCCTCTAATTCCGGAATCAACTCTTATTGAAACTCTCATACAACTCTGTCTAATACATGTCAAGTTTCTTTTAGATAATATCTTGTAATGATTATATATTACCATGATATCCCTAATACAAACTTTAATATGAAAATATATATGGATACATATGTTATCCAAGCAACTATAAAATCTACGTTGTACATAATTGGCATATGCATTTGAATTTACCACAAAAAAATTATTGTTTTGATATGCGTAGATACTCACATTGATATCTATATAAAAAAAAGTATAGCAATTACAATAAATGGATGGTTATTTTTTAAAAAAAAAGGGGGTATTGTGATTGTTGGGATTTCAGATTTTATGATGCGATGTATTACGGATTGCGCGTGACGTTGAAATACATCTCTTTTATTTAGGTGATAACTGATTTCCATCAACAGAGAAACATAGTGATCTATCCTTATCGTTTTGAAAGGAAAAAAAAGAAGAGAGGTATGCACATTAATCTATGTTTCATACCATTGCCATTTATACCCCACATTTGATTTTATTAGTTGTTGCAATGGAGTTTTATAATATCTCGTTAAATCTTTTTGATTATATCTCTGTGTTACAACTTTATGTAATTAGGTGCCAAGTTGATATTTAGCCATAATGCGTATTCATGGATTAGTTGTTAAATGTAAAGAGATAAATACATTATTGCCTTTTGATATATAGTTTAAAATGTATTCTTTTATTCA
This sequence comes from Ottelia alismoides, assembly GCA_037367405.1. Classification (NCBI taxonomy): domain Eukaryota; kingdom Viridiplantae; phylum Streptophyta; class Magnoliopsida; order Alismatales; family Hydrocharitaceae; genus Ottelia; species Ottelia alismoides. Next base: position 548,138 of record JAZKJV010009714.1, read on the forward strand.
AATATTTTATTGGAAAATTATTGTTGATTTTGACACCACCATTGTGAGGGAGTAGACATTGTTCATTGTTGGGCCATTAGAGGCTTTGACCTGGCCGGGTGCCGCGCGGACGGTTAATTCCGCCAATTGACCGTTATAGGCGGGTAATCCTACACTACTTCCAAACAATTTACCGCTACGGCGGTTGACTCAGTACTGATGTCCATTGCATTGGGGATTGGATAGGAGACCTCGTATTAATATTTGTTTTAGTGTAAAAAATTTGATTTAAGGGAACGGGGGTGGCTTCTATCCAAGCTCGGGCTGCCAGGTGTCGGCATATGGTATTGATTTATATTTGATATAGATTTGTGATATTATGGCCACAAAATTTGTGATATTCACGAAAATTGATTGAATTGTCATTGTTATCCCATAATGATGGGCATACATGAATTGTTTATTTATTGATTTATAGTCCTTATTATATGGATTTGTCATCGAATTTTTTTCTCATTGTTTATGGTTATGATGGCATGTCTCATAAATTATTGGTGCATACTTAGTCAAATTTGTTTGACTAATATTGATTTATAACCTTGCAGCTTAACGGAGGACGAGGTTGGGTTGCTCAGCTAGATTAAGGAGTCGTTGCTTTGTCCTAGTGCATTAAGATTAATATACGGGAGTTATTGATAGAGTTATTTATTTTCATTTTGTAATTCAGACTTGATAAGTCTTTTATTTATTGGTTAAGTTCCTTTATTCTTCCTTCATGTTTGGCACTCTGAAAGTTATTTATAGATTATTGAATTTTTGTCTCGTTCCTGGACTCGAAAAAAAATATTTTCTCTACTTGGGATGCTTCCGCAACTTTTCCCATGTTTCGAGTTCCGGGATATGACAATGTGGTATCAGAGCCAAATGAAAGATTAGAGGAATATTATCCAATTTTAGGATGACTTATAATATTTATAGATTATGTTTGGAATAGCTGACTAATTGATCGTCGCTATTCGTAGATGTTGACCATCTCGAACCGTAAGCGGAGTCGTCGCTCCATGGATTTGGCAGCCCAGAATGCCAAATTAATGAAGACGGTCGAGGAGCTTTCCCAGCTGATTCGTGATCAAGCTGATCACCACCATAGTAAGGATAGGGATCAGAGACGTCGCGAGAGACGTCTTGAAAAAGAAGGCGTCTTCGTGAGGAGCGCCGTAATGATGTCACCTTTGAGAGATTCTTAAAGGTGAACCCGCCTAGCTTTGACGGTATAGTGGATGCTGAGGTAGCAGACCGATGGCTGGAGGAGACAGAAAAATTGTTTGATGCAATCAAATGTCCGGATCATAGCATGGTCTCTTTCGCTACCCATCAGCTGAAAGGTCCTGCAAAGGACTGGTGGACCAGTTGCCAGTTGCGGAAATTTGAAAAAGGAGAGATTATTCTGTGGGATGAGTTTGTTAAACTCTTCCGAGAGCAGTATATTCCGATGCACTTGCAGTTGATCAAGGAGCAAGAGTTTATTAATCTGAAGCAGGGAGATCTGAATGTTGCTGAATATAACAATAAGTTTCATCGTTTACTGAAGTATGCTCCACACTTATGTCCTGATGAGTACCGTATGACTCAGAAGTTTATTGAGGGACTTCATCCTGCTTTAAGATCGAAGGTTCTTTCCAGCATGCCGAAGACTATGGAGGATGCTCTAGCCAGCGCCACAACTATGGAGCGAGATTTCTTGCGAAGAAATGAGGAGAAGCCGCGCAACGATCGGAAGGATCGATTTGGAAGGAACAAAAATTTCAAAAATTCTCAGAAGCAAAAGCAAGCATCCAAGTCGGGACAAAACAACAGAATTCCTGAATGCTCTTTCTGTCATCGTTTCCATCCTAGAGAATGCTATCTCAAGAATGGCCAGTGTCTGAACTGTGGAGAGAAAGGACACTTTGTTTGTGATTGTCTGAAGCCTAGGAAGCAGCCCGCAGCTCAAGGACAAGATCAAAGTCCAAAGGTTCCTGCACGAGTATATGCTCTCACCACTGGAGATGATGTCGCTAAGGAAGACAAGGTCATCGAAGGTACTCTTCTTATTGCTAATTTGCATGCGAAGATTCTTTTTGATACTGGTGCTACACATAGCTTTATTTCTAAGGCACTAGTAAAAAGCATGGATGCCAAACCAAAACTTTTAGATATTGATTTGATGGTTGTCACACCTACTGGGGGAAATGTAAAAGCACTGGAGTTTATTCAAGATGCTCCATTGATATGTGAAGGTCACGAGTTTCCGAGTGACCTCATTGTCATGAAAATGACAGACTTTGACATCATCCTTGGGATGGATTGGCTTTTTCGATATCATTGTATTATTGATTGCTGCAAGAAAAGGGTGATCGTTGCAAGCTTTCAGTTCCCTGGGATCGTTATTAAAGGACATGGTGCCGTCTCTGAGCGTTGCATTATTTCTGCCATGAAGGCACATCGCATGATCTTGAAAGGGCGAGAAGCCTATCTTGCCAGTATTATTAGGGTTGAGCCATCAACCGTATCCTTACCTGACCTCGACGTTGTTCGAGAGTTTCCTGATGTGTTTCCTGAAGAATTTCCTGGACCCCCACCTCAGCGGGAGATTGATTTCACTATTAAGCTGGTTCCTAGAACGGTACCAATATCCAAGGCACCATATTGTATGGCTTCTGCTGAACTGGTTGAATTAAAGAAGCAACTTGAAGAGTTGCTTGACTTGGGATTTATCAGGCCTAGTGTATCACCATGGGGTGCACCTGTTTTATTTGTGAGAAAGAAAGATGGATCACTTCGCTTATGCATTGATTATCGAATGCTGAATCAGGCGACTGTGAAGAATAAATATCCGTTACCATGGATAGATGATTTATTTTATCAACTCCAATCAGCAAAGATCTTCTCGAAGATTGATTTGCGATCCGGCTATCATCAATTGAGGATTCGAGAGGAAGATATCTCGAAGACCGCTTTCCGAACACGCTATGGGCATTACGAGTTTTGTGTGATGCCATTCGGATTGACTAATGCTCCTGCCGCTTTTATGGATCTTATGAATCGGGTCTTTTGACCATTCTTAGATCACTTTGTCATTGTTTTTGTGGATGATATTCTTGTTTATTCTCAGAGTGTTGAGCAACATGAGGAGCACTTAAGAATCGTATTGGAGACTCTGAGGCAGAATCAACTTTATGCTAAATTCTCCAAATGTGAATTCTGGTTGGAAAAGGTCATGTTTCTTGGTCACATTATTTCCAAAGATGGGATTTCTGTAGATCCAGCCAAGATTGAGGCAGTCGCAGAATGGAAGCAACCGCAGATCGTGACAGAAATTAGAAGCTTTCTTGGTTTAGCAGGATACTATCGTAGATTCATTCGTGATTTCTCAAAGATTTCACTTCCCCTGACCGAGTTGACCAGGAAAGGGATAAAATTTGAATGGTCTTCTGCATGTGAACGTAGCTTCCAAGAATTGAAGAGGAGGTTAACTACTGCTCCTGTCTTGACTTTACCTTCTGGTTGTGGAGGTTTTGTCATCTACACTGATGCATCCCTGAATGGCTTGGGTTGTGTGTTGATACAAAATGAAAAAGTGGTAGCTTATGCTTCAAGGCAGCTAAAGATTCATGAAAGGAATTATCCTACGCATGATCTAGAACTTGTTGTTGTGGTGTTTACATTAAAGATCTGGCGTCACTATCTTTATGGTGAGAAATTTGAGGTCTTCTCTGATCACAAAAGCCTCAAATACATCTTTTCTCAAAAAGATTTGAATATGCGTCAAAGGAGATGGATGGAGTTCCTTAAAGACTATGACTTCTCAATTGCTTACCATCCAGGTAAAGCAAATGTTGTGGCTGATGCTTTGAGCCGAAAAGGCTATGCCTTGTCGGCTAGCTTGATGATCAAAAAGTGGAAGATGATTGATGACTTTGTTTCTTGGAATCCTTTCAAGGAAGGTGACAAGATTACCTTATCTAGCATCCAGATACATTCTGAAATAGTGGAGAAAGTATTGAGAGCTCAAAAAGAAGATCCTGAGTATCATGTTCTGGCAGAGAAAAGTCAAGAGGAAAATTCAGAATTCTTCATTGCTGCGGATGGTGGCATCAGGTTTAGGAATCGCTTATGGGTTCCTTCGCAGGCAGAGTTGAAGCGAGAAATTCTGGATGAAGCTCATCGCTCTAAATTCACTGTGCATCCAGGAAGTACAAAGATGTATAAGGATCTCCAACGAAATTTTTGGTGGAAAATATGAAGAAGGAAATTGCAGAATTCATTTCTTGTTGTTTGGTGTGTCAGCAAATCAAAGCTGAACATCAAAGACCGGCTGGACTATTGGAGCAGTTGGAGGTTCCAGAATGGAAATGGGATCATATAACCATGGACTTTGTGATGGGTCTTCCAAAGACCGATACAACCAATTGTGATGCCATATGGGTGATCGTGGGCAGATTGACGAAGTCTGCCCATTTCTTACCAATGAAGAAAAAAAGAGTCTGTTGCGAGCTTAGCAAATTTATACATGAATAATATCGTGAAGCTCCATGGTATACTTGTCTCTATTGTCTCTGATCGGGATCCAAGATTCACAGGAAGATTTTGGAAAAAAAACTTCAGGAGGTTTCAGTACAAAGCTGAAGTTTAGTACTGCATTCCATCCTCAGACAGATGGTCAATCCGAAAGAACTATTCAGGTTCTCGAGGATATGCTTAGAGCATGTTCTTTGGATTATGCTCGAAGTTGGGATGAGAATCTTCCGCTCATTGAGTTTGCCTATAACAATAGTTATCAGGCTAGCATTGGGATGGCTCCATATGAAGCTCTCTATGGAAGACCATGCAGATCTCCTCTTTGTTGGAGCGAGGTTGGTAAAAGAAGATTGCTCGGACCGGAACTTGTGCAAAAGTGTGCTGATAAGATCGACTTGATTAAGAAGAGGCTCTTAATTGCTCAAAGTAGACAAAAGAGTTATGCGGATAACCGTCGCAGAGAACTAGTATTTGCAGTTAGCGATCATGTTTTTCTCAAAATTTCTCCAACTTGTGGTGTATTGAGATTTGGACGAAAGGGAAAACTTAGTCCAAGATTCATTGGTCCTTTCGAGGTGTTCGATAGAATGGGCGAAGTAGCCTATCGTATTGCAGTACCACCACAGTATTCGCACATCCACAACGTCTTCCATGTCTCCATGTTGCAAAAATATATTCACGATCCATCTCATCAAATTCATTATGAGCCCGTCGAGGTTCATAAAAATTTATCATATGAAGAGCACCCTTCACACATTGTTGATCGCCAAGAACACCAATTGCGAAGAAAGACTATCAAGATGGTAAAGGTTGCTTGGCATAACCATTCAGATAGAGAAGCCACATGGGAACTTGAAGATGAAGTTCGAGAAAAATATCTTGAACTTCTAGGTTTGTCTATTAAATTTCGAGGACGAAATTTCTTTTAAGGGGGGTAGAGTTGTAACATCTGAAGTATAGGTATAAGGTGTTAGTATATATATATAATAGGAAATATAATAAAAGGAATATATGGGGTGTTTTACAAATATAACAAAAGTTAAAAAAACATTCTTATGAAAACGGCAAAAAAAAACCTAGCATTACTTTAAAAAAACCAATAAAAAAACACCACATAATCATCATGTAAAGAAAAGGAGGATAATTGCAAACAAAGAGAGTTGGTGGTTCGTTTTGACTAAGTCCTTGGAAAGAAACGGCCTCATGATTTCATGATTTTTTTTTCTAATCGCATGTCGACTATTGCCTAAATCCCATCTTATCCCGTGCCTTTTTAAACTCTCGCAAACCTTCTCCAGAAATACCCTATATCCTCGTACGCCTTCCGACTTTTTTTATTCTGCTCGTCGTGTTTGGCCTCTCATACCCCACAAGTTTCGAAGAGCGATACAAGAAGAGATCAGGAGCGAGTCAAGTTCCGTACATAACTCTCATCAAGGTATTCTTACAAAATTCTTTTTTTCCGGACTCTCGAGCGAGCCGTTGAGATCTATTGATAGTTTCTGATTAGCCTTTTCTTCATTTTTTTATCAAGTTATACTACTATACAATCAAGCTTGATTTATTTATGTCGTAACGTTATTAGCCCCATAGATTCAATCTTGTGCGAGCCTACCCTTATAATTTGTATGCTTTTAGAGTTTCCGATTAAGACCGCCTTGTTAATAATCTAGACTGTCAAATTTATTCCTAAACGGATATTGCCTGCTAACCTCTATATTCGTTGATCATCTTAGATTAGGATGTTTATTAAAATTCTCTCGTCCAATCTAAACTTTTTACGTAGCAATGTATAGCAATGCACATCTCATACAACTCCAACATTTTTTTTGATAACATATGTGCAAAGAACTACGATATATATATATGTGTGTGTATATATAATAAAGACATGAGTTCTACGTTCAATGATTTTCTAAGGTCATTTGATTATAGGTTTGATGCCAAATACACGTTAGCATGCCGGTATAATCCCTCTAATTCCGGAATCAACTCTTATTGAAACTCTCATACAACTTTGTCTAATACATGTCAAGTTTCTTTTAGATAATATCTTGTAATGATTATATATTACCATGATATCCCTAATACAAACTTTAATATGAAAATATATATGGATACATATGTTATCCAAGCAACTATAAAATCTACGTTGTACATAATTGGCATATGCATTTGAATTTACCACAAAAAAATTATTGTTTTGATATACGTAGATACTCACATTGATATCTATATAAAAAAAGTATAGCAATTACAATAAATGGATGGTTATTTTTTTTAAAAAAGGGGGTATTGTGATTGTTGGGATTTCAGATTTTATGATGCGATGTATTACGGATTGCGCGTGACGTTGAAATACATCTCTTTTATTTAGGTGGTAACTGATTTCCATCAACGGAGAAACATAGTGATCTATCTTTATCGTTTTGAAAGAAAAAAAGAAGAAGAGAGGTATGCACATTAATCTATGTTCCATACCATTGCCATTTATACCCCACATTTGATTTTATTAGTTGTTGCAATGGAGTTTTATAATATCTCGTTAAATCTTTTTGATTATATCTCTGTGCTACAACTTTATGTAATTAGGTGCCAAGTTGATATTTAGCCATAATGTGTATTCATGGATTTGTTGTTAAATGTAAAGAGATAAATACATTATTACCTTTTGATATATAGTTTAAAATGTATTCTTTTATTCAAATATTTTATTGGAAAATTATTGTTGATTTTGACACCACCATTGTGAGGGAGTAGACATTGTTCATTGTTGGGCCATTAGAGGCTTTGACCTGGCCGGGTGCCGCGCGGACGGTTAATTCCGCCAATTGACCGTTGTAGGCGGGTAATCCTACACTACTTCCAAACAATTTACCGCTACGGCGGTTGACTCAGTACTGATGTCCATCGCATTGGGGATTGGATAGGAGACCTCGTATTGATATTTGTTTTAGTGTAAAAATTTTGATTTAAGGGAACGGGGTGGCTTCTATCCAAGCTCGGGATGTCAGGTGTCGGCAGATGGTATTGATTTATATTTGATATAGATTTGTGATATTATGGCCACAAAATTTGTGATATTCACGAAAATTGATTGAATTGTCGTTGTTATCCCATAATGATGGGCATACATGAAAAAGTCTTTTATAGTTCATTGTTTATTTATTGATTTATAGTCCTTATTATATGGATTTGTCATCGATTTTTTTTCTCATTGTTTATGGTTATGATGGCATGTCTCATAAATTATCGGCGCATACTTAGTCAAATTTGTTTGACTAATATTGATTTATAACCTTGCATCTTAACGGAGGACGAGGTTGGGTTGCTCAGCTAGATTAAGGAATCGTTGCTTTGTCCTAGTGCATTAAGATTAATGTACAGGAGTTATTGATAGAGTTATTTATTTTCATTTTGTAATTCAGATTTGATAAGTCTTTTATTTATTGGTTAAGTTCCTTTATTCTTCCATCATGTTTGGCACTCTGAAAGTTATTTATAGATTATTGAATTTTTGTCTCGTTCCTGGACTCGAAAAAAAATATTTTCTCTACTTGGGATGCTTCCGCAACTTTTCCCATGTTTCGAGTTCCGGGATGTGACATTGGTGGTGTTGGAAAGTACTTCCACCTTGGTGTTAGTGGAATGGGAATATAGCCGAGATTGACCCTATTGTTGTTTGTATGTCATGGTTCCAAACATCATTCACCTCCTGAATGATGGGTAGAGGTGGGAAGAACTACTCTGTGTATTGTGGTTGGGACTCCTGGTGATAGACGACCATATGCGTCTACGGCTGCTACTATGACAATGCTTAGTCAGGAGCTTGTATGTAGTAAACAAGCTGAAGGGGAGACCGCTTCCCTAGACTCTGTTGTGGTTGTTGCTCAATGGCAGGTGTCTCGGCTAATGAGCTTGCAGAATTGCATGCATTGATCGTGATAACTAGAAGTTCCAACTGCTTAACAATTAGGGCATGCTTGTCCAGAACTTTTTTTCTCTGTTCGATCACAGCTAATTTCTCCAAGTCATAAGATTACTTTTCAATGATATCAGCATTGGACATTTGACTCCAGATAATAATGAGGTTGGAGTTCTCACACATGTCATCTTCCTGTGTAGCCCCCATATTGACAGAGACATCCCTGTGTTCGGGTGTCCGCAGAGTCCGAACTAAGCCATCCTTGAGTTGACATTTTGAGAGACAAAAAGGAGTATACGAGGAGTAGAGGATACGGGAATGAAAGAGGAATTAAGAAAATAAGATAAGGAAGAAAGGCTCAAAATGAGCAAAAGGCAAGAAAGAATGAAAAGAGGTGTAGATAAAATTATGCAAGTACACGATATTTTTGATCTTGATAAAATTAAAGTAATCAATCAAACCTTAGTACAAAGGGGAATTCACCAACTCAACACAACGAGCCGTAAGAGTTCAACAATTATCTTGGAAATTTTATTGGTTCTCAAGCAATTTTTTCAATATTAGTCCTTACGGCTAACCCTATAGGAGAGTGAGTACTCACTCGACAAGCGTCGTGTACTTTCTACTTCCTTTGTAACCTATAGTTTGTTCTTTTTAAGGCCCTTGTTATCATATTTGGGCCCACCACTCAGCCAAAGAAGTGGGGGAAAGGAAGTCGATGTGGCGAATCAAATACTTCCCCCTTGTAGGGAACTCAGATGTGGAACGATGAGACATGGACCTGCCATCATAGTTCCTCTATGCTCAAGTAATTCAAACTAAGACCACAAGCGAACTTGTCCCAAATCTCCCATGCACCAATAGAAGCGTCAATACTTCACGGACCAGGACGATACACCAGGCAGAATCTAGACTGGATTTTGGCTCTAATCCTTAGGGGTCACACCTCACTCAGTCTGGAGTTTATCATTGAACATTGATGGTTTTAAGCACTCAATACAATGGAGTTCAATTAATTGATTTTATTTTGGTCAAAATTTCTTAACAATCCCTTTTTTATTATTTTTTTGGGTTTTCACTTAGTTTGAGTATTTTTCATGCAATAGACCTAATGATTTTTCGATTCTTTGTTTAGCCTTTGTGATCAAAATCAGAGGGAGAGGATGGAAACACAATGCAAGGCAAAAATCAATGATGAATGCTCAATCAAAATGCTCACATTGCTTCCCAGCTCTCTCCAAGCAAGATGCTAGATAGAAATTTAAATTGCACTAAATGGAATGCAACGATGAAATCATCCTAAGACATTGATTGTTATTAATGTGAAGCACTTGTTATTTTGATCTAAGTCCAAGCATATCAATCTATGGACACATCAACTAGTTAGGGCTTTGGACCTAATTTTACTCAATCAAGCAAGTCCTAGATCTAAGGGCTCATTCACACAAGTTGCAAAATGGAAAATAAGGTGGAAAACACAAATCATGGAAAAATAAAATAAAGAGAAAATAGGGAGGAATTAAAATAGAGAAAGCGATGAAAACTACGAGAAACTAATCGGGTCCCCAGGAGAACGTACACTCGGTATAATAAACTTGATAAATTATGATTGTCCAAAGTTTGGTCATGTATTAATACAATATATAATGTCACTTTCTCACTAAATAAAAGGCAACACAAGACTAAACTAATCTACTAAAAATAATTACGACTACCTAAGCCGAGTATGATCTACTTTGACTCTCTCCTACCGGACCATTAGGGAGGCTTCGGTCTCAGCCTCGTGTGGATGCATCAAATCTTCTAAGTGATTCGCCAAGCATTGTGGGCCCTCACGTGAAAAGAAACCAAACATGGGTCAGGCAGTTTAAAAAATGAAAAACAAAAAATGGTAAAAAAATATAGACATGTGAAATAAATGCAGAGAAATACAAGGAATAAAAGACAAGTAAATACGAAAAAAACTCTATCCAACAGTTGCCACCCGCAACGGCAGCATTTGGTTAACCGAAAGACTGATCTGGCGGCTTAACAAGTTAAGCCTCCAATCACTGTGAACAACTATCAATTAAGTAACAATCAACCCACAATGAAATTCAGTGATCAAAATATGTGTGAGTCAAAATTTGATATAATTCAGATAAATATGTGTATAGGTATAAGTAATATGAGTGCCAAACACAAGGACAATAGGGATTAGAGTGCAAAATTATTATTAATAATTACTTAATAATATTTTTGAATTTTGTTTTGTATATATTAATGTATTTTTCTGCTTTTATATTTTGTGGGGTTTTGATAATATTTAAATTTTTCATAAATTTTATTTTTTATGTTTTTAATTTTTACAAATTTTTATTTTTTAATTAATTTAAAATAAGAGAGATATTAATATAATTATAGTTGTATATATTCTATATAGATAATATAAAGAAAAAACATGTTTTGGATTTTTCAAATCAGTTAAAGAATGTAAAAATAAAAAAATAAATGTTTTAGGTTTTAAATATTTTTCTCTATTTTTTTATTTGTATATAACTTTTCTATTTTTTATAGATTTTAAAATTAAGAATAAGTCAAAACAACAAATATGATAATTTTTTAGCCTTGTTTATGTCAAAGAAATATATATCAATGATAAAATAGCCCTAAACTAATTTTATTATATACAATATATCACATAGAAAATTCATAAATAGAAAATAATATTTTTGGATTTTTCTAGAATTTTGTTAAAATTTCCTATGTTTAGCCATTTTTAGGAGTTTTATTTTATATTTTTTCAAATATATTTGGATAGAAGATGAAATAAGATAAAAAGAAGCCTACTATCATTTTTGGAAATTTTGAAATTATTTTGTAATTTTATGAATTTTCAAATAGTAAACAAGATAAAATGCAATCTTTGTATTTTTATAAATAGGAAAATAAACTTAAATGCCTTGCAAAAAAATATATGAGATAAATATGGGTTCCAAGCACATAAGTTAATTTTCTTACAATTGTTGGACACAAAATACTATTTAAAATAATTAAAATGCAAGCAAGAAAATAAATCAGCAATAGAGGGATCAAAATCTAATTTCCAAAAACTTTTCATCCATTTGATAACATACAAAATCTAAGGGCCCAACATGTAATTTTCTTAATTAAAATCAATTTTAACTTTAAATATGCCTAGACAGGGTATTTTTGTAAATAATTTTTAAGGTTAGATATGCAAATTTACCTAAAGTATTACACTGATTTGACAAAATTTCAGATTAAAATAAAATATATAAATCCAGAAGGGGTTGTCTGCAAAAAGTCTATGCACCTCACGTGGAGATCCACGTGAGGTGACTTGGCACTGGACCTAATTACAAATACAAGAAAACTTTGGGGTCTACATGCCAATGTTACTAAAATATTATACTGTAGATGAATATTTAGGTACTAAAATTAAAATACAAAATACAAATGGGTGCTTAGTAAAATATACTCTACATGCACGTCGATAGACGGCTCTGATCACTTCACTTAAGATGATCATGTGGCCGTCAGCGCATACCGCTTCTCCCTGATCGAATGGCTGCAGTTAGAACTAGACACGACGAGGATCTGACGGTCCTGGAATGGTCGTGAAGAACGGGGTAGAACGGCTTCTTCCTCGACCTTCAATCGACTAATGCTTGCTCCTCCGATGGTTGTTCGACTTGCCATGAAGCTCAACGCATTCCTGAAGCGGTTCTTTGTCTTTTGAGATCGTAGGAGTGTCCATGTCTCACTGGAAGAGACCTGGAGGGTGTCGAAGTTCGGGCAACCTGGGAGTCACTTGCATGTCTTGATTCCATTATAGATGGAGTCCTTTAAAGCATCTGACTTGCATGATGATCTTCCTGGGATCGGGGGGGTGTGTCCTCGACCCACAAAAATGATGTTGAACACATGAAAAAGATGAGATGGAATGGTTTTTCGCGATGGTGCTAGAATAGAGACTGATCGTAGATCTGAGCAAGATCTGGTTGGTCAAATGGTCAGACTAGATGTAGAAGATGTTGGGGAAAATAATGAGGTGGGTAAGCGGGTCAGAAATAGAGGTCGTCCATGATGAAATAATGGCTGATACTAGAGCTCCAGTGGGAGATTTTTTGGATTTTAAGCTACAATAGATCGGATCAAATGAAATAAGTACATAATCTAAGCTACTAATTATACTAGAAATTGAAAATGCTACAATAGAACAGCTCACCTGGTCAGAGGACATGGGAGTATAAGACCATCGACGCTTCTCTAATGATGGTTGAATCTGCCTTTCTATGCCTTGTACACACCTCAGATTAAGGATGGTGCTCCTCATGTTACTAGGGCAATCACTCCAGGTCATATCCTAGGGGTTATGGCTGGAAATGGGGTTTGAATTTTACTTGGAGGTGAAGGAGATGTTATATACACATTGACTATGGAGTGGTATTTGATTAATGTTTATGCTTGAATTGAGGGCTGACTACTTTCGATCTGTGATTCACGTGAAGAAGTGTTAAAAGGTGAAGGTTTTTCATGAAGAGGTCGGGGGTAGAAGATTTCTGGAGCAAGCAAGAAAATTTGGCGAAGAAGAGGCAAATGCCTACTAGGTATCAGTCCAAAGAGAGGGCAGGGCAGTTGTCCTGGGTGAACTATCGCCACCTCCTGATTTGTCCACATGGCCACTAAAGGACAAACTCGGGTCAAAATAGAAATAAATTGAAAATAAAATAGAAAATAATTTTATTAGAAAAATCTAAAAAAACATGAAAGTTGTTTCATAATTTATGTAAGATTTTTATTTATTGATATCGGCTTATTTATTATGTGTTAATTTTGACAAGTATAAATATATGTATATATACCTATATTTTGTATATTTTATTTTTATTCTACATTTTTTACGTATTATAATATTTATCTATTTTATATATTTATATTATTATTTATTATGTGTTTACATATTTTATTTTATTTTTATTATTTTGCCTATATATGCAAATAATTACATGTATACATATAATAGGTATAGTATACCAATGTATTGCTCTTTATTATTTATTTTGGATTTATTTTAAATGGTTTTAATTTCTATTTTATTTTTAATATGCTTTATATAATATATAAAATTATCTAAAAATATAAAGGGAGTAAAAATGTAAAGAATTAAATAATAAAATATTATTTACATATGCCTTAGTACAGTGGTAACCCAGAAATTTGACTATTGTCCTTAACTCCATTTTAAATGAAACTATCTTCATTAGATAGATAATTTAATTTGAAATGCAATGGAAGTGAGTTTCATAAATTTTGGGTTTATATGGAGGATTGATCAATGAAGTTCTGTTTATGACTTTTTCATCTATGTGTACCATGTGCATTGTGCATGATTTTTATTGACTCTTAGTTTTCTATTTTTCTATTATTATGCACATATTTCATGTTCAAAATATTTTATTTTTAGGTAGGTATAAATGTATATAAAATGGTGTAAAAATGAACTATATACAAAGTATTAAATACCTATGGTTTCTAGGGCCTCTGTGCATGATTTTCTTTATTATTTTACCCTTATTTCCCCATGCTTTATTCTTTGTCAATCTAGATAATATTGACTTAGTCTCAGGGTTTAGGGTCATTCAGTATCTTTGATACTTCATTTATTTTTCCTTTTATTTTCTTTATTCTTTTATGTTGGCTTTAATTATATGTATTTATACACTAGTTACATATCAACGTTAGTAATTCATGCAAGTTAGTGATACTTATATGTATTTAACTAAGGATCTAAAGACAAAATAGGAGAATAAAGGTAGATGAATGGATATTCATCAGTAATCCAACCATATTACAATGAGGTAACTAGGTAGTTAAATCCAACAATAGGTATATAACTACAACTCTTAAAACCACAACATGAAAAAGATATGCAAAGTAATGTGGTGTAAAAAAGAAAAATGTTATAGAAAAGAGAGTGCTTTGTGAGATGAATCACTGAAACAATATATCTTGAGGCATGCGACACTAAACATGATGTAATAAAAAATACCCTCATAATGATGAGAATGATAAATAGAGAGAATATTCATTTGTTGTGAGTTGTGTGTAGTATAAAGTTCTTTATAGATTGATGAGTCTGTACTCTTAGAATACTACACATTAAAAGATCTTTAAAATGAGACTAATTTCATCCAATTTGGAGTTCGTATGAGAAAGTTGGGTTTTTGGGCCACTTTGTATACTACATATATGTATATTTGTATCTTTGTACTTACTCAAAAATTTATTTAGGCCTCGATGTGTGTGCAAATGACATGAAATTTTTATGGCATGTTAAGAATACTGTCCTTAAGCTACTGTGAATTTTTGAGAATTTTTGGAACCACAGAGAATTGACTCTCCAAATTGGATGAAATTAGTCTCATTTTAAAGGTCTTTTAATGTGTAGTATTCTAAGAGTAAGTAGACCTAGTTCGGAATTTGTGCGAGCGATTTATGTGTATTTTAGTGTACAGGGGTTCTGAGGCTTTATTGGCTAAATTACAAGGGGGAATTTTTGGCCTTCTTCCCTATATTATTAACTAAGGAGTACATATTATAAAGAAGAGGTTATTTTAGTGAATAGGTATTTTACAAGGGATTTTTGGCTTCTTATTTGAATGCAAATGGACTGCTAAAATGAATGTATTATGTGTGTATGCATGAATGCTATTTATGCATTATAAAGGGAAATATGCCTCTATTTACTCGGGAACAAGGCTCTATTTTTGACTTTCGAAGTGATGAATCACAGACTCATCATAGATCTTGTGGTGTTTAGAGGTGTTGGTACATAATAGAGCCATTGGGTTCCGAATCAGAAATAAGACCAACTTTGAAAACACTGATGAAGATTGATGTTGATCAATCAAAATTCAAAAAGTGATCCATCAGTCAAAAACGTTGATCGAGAAATTTCATAACCAGGGATAGAAGTTGATCAATCAATAAAAAAGTTGATCAATCAAAATTCAGAAAGTGATCAAACAATCACAAAATGTTAATTGATCAAAATTCACAAAGTGATCGATCAGTCAAAAAAGTGATCGATTACATGAAATTGACTTTCTGAATATATGATATGCATGATGCAGGACATTCTTTGAGGTTATATACAACATTAAGAAAGGTACAAGTGAAATTCTAAATAAATGGAAGTCTTAGACTTCTATTTTGAGCTTGAACTTCTTTGAGTTTGAGTACCTTAGTCTTGAACTCTTTCTCTTTTATAAGATTCGAGCTCTATACCTTTCAAGTTGTCTTACCACCCTCGATCTTTTTTTAGGAGGAATAAGTGTGTAATCTTCATTTATCTCCTCAAAGTTTTTGTTTCAAGAATATCATCATTCTCAATAGACTTAATGAGTTCCTTTACTTCATTCTTAGCTTGGCTATTTAGGAAGTCACCTTTTAGGAATCACATCCCTAGAGATGAAGACCTGCCAAATCTCAGGGTCATAAAATAGGTATCTGACGAACCACTATTTGGCTAAGTTAATATTGTATCATTGTAATACAAGCCAAAAGCGATCGATTAGAACCACGCTTAAAATTTCTCGATGAAGAGAGTGTGGCTTGAATTTATACCTGGGTAATCTAGGGCCGAACACTTTTGATATCTCAGTGAAGAGGTGCACACTTTTGATATCTCATTGCAAAAATGTGTTATTCACATGACATTAGAACTATTAGAAAAGTTGTATATATAACACATTATCTAAATGTGACATACATAACGCATTGTAAGATGCGACATAGGTACATTATCCATGGAATTAAAGTATTTGTGACCATATCCGTGGAACTATATTTTCTAGGAACACTACTTAGGAATTTGCCTTAAGAGCATCAAGGATTAATTTGCATATTTTTGTACTGATTTTAGAGCTAAACAAATTTAATGGCAAATTAATACATCTAAAACAATCAAGGACATTATTCTGTAAAATAATGATCAGTTATACATCTAATAAAAACATACAATGCATTACTAGAAGGAGCGTTAAAGTACAAATCAAATGAGACCAATTTCACTTAATTTAGATTTAAAATGCATAATTATTAAATAAAAAAATCCAT
This sequence comes from Ottelia alismoides, assembly GCA_037367405.1. NCBI lineage: Eukaryota > Viridiplantae > Streptophyta > Magnoliopsida > Alismatales > Hydrocharitaceae > Ottelia > Ottelia alismoides. Next base: position 564,726 of record JAZKJV010009714.1, read on the forward strand.
GAGCATATTTATAAGGAAAACTTAATTAAAACTACTTAAAACATTACAAAATTGTACAAATTGGGATACATAGCTATCACATAAAACTGAAGGGGCTTATCTGTAACAGTCCAGGCATGTGGGGACTATTTTGCAAATAGGAGTCAATGGGGCTGGACTGCAAATAGCCCAGATAGGTACGTGAAGACTACGTGCAGACTCGTTCGGCTTGAGGCTCGGGCGCTAAGTAGCCTCAAGCCAAGTATGTGGTTTTAGGTGCTTCGCTCGAGGCTCGAATACTTTAAAAGGTTCTGATCCGCCTTGGGCTTGTTGTGAATTGTAGGATCAAGGTCGTTGGGGCTTAATCCAATGGTGCTCGTACGTCACCGCGACTGAACTCCTTCATGAACGATGGATGGTGCTCCGGCATTGTCCTGGGAACTCCTCCTTCGAACTTAGATCTTGCTAATGGTAGGTGAAAGTTGCTGAAGCTCAGTCGGAAAAGGTTCTAGAAGGGATGGATCAATGGGTCGATGACACTTCACCGAAGGTGGAAAAGATGATCAAAAAGCTTTTGGGATTTCTGATCATTGAAGACCTGAGGTACCTGCAGGTGTTAAAAATATAGCCTAAGCAAAGGGGGAATGACTGGGGTTGATTTGAGTGGACTTGATGGTTGAATGGGGTGAAGAAGATGAAGCCCTAGTGGGTTCACTTTCTGTGCAAGAAGGTGAAAGGATCATTGTAGAAGAGTACCTAGAGGAAGAGGATATGTGATCGGAGTGTTGCGCGTGGATGCCTGATGTATGGCAAAGGTGTGTAGTTATTCAGATCAGAGTGGAATTGTATGTCCGTCGCAGTCTGCATCTAATTAATTAGGAGAAGACATAAAGAGGCAGAATTGGGATTACCTGGAGAATGAAGGAGGTGAATGGAGATGAACTGCAACCTAGGGACAAAGCTTGGAACCTTCGGTCTTCATTCTGATATGCTCGGCAAGCGTAGAGCTCGAGAAACAATCAGAATATATGTTGTGATCATGGTTCATCCATCGTGAATCTCACTGGAGAGGATGGCCATCATCGCTCAACTACACTCCCTCTTTCTGTCACAGAATGGAAGCAAGGGGCTCGAGGATTCCTCACGCACTGGACGGATGCCTGGAACTAATGTCTCCTCCTTGGTTTTGATTGGAGAGGCAGTTGAGGGGGCATCGGTTTCATGACTAGGAAGTTGGTGTTCGGAGTAGGACAACGGAGTTTGAGGTGTTGCGAGGATGAGAGGCAAAGGGGCTTCAATTTGATACCGAAAAGAGGTGGAGAAGACATGTGGATCGACAGGAGAAAGTGAAGAAGAATAACCAGAATGGAGGTTGTCTCACATGGAAGGGAGGAGGCATAGATTGACGATTAGTAGGAGTCGTTGGATTAGGGGATCGAACGGCCTTGATATGGGCACGATGAAGAGGTGGTGATGCATCTGATCAAATAATCAAACCTTCTCAAATGCGGAGGGGGTGAGAGAATGTGAATCGTCTAATCAAGAGATCGAACAATGGAAGGTGGAATCGCGCGGATACAAAGGATCGAGTCATGTGGCGTGTTTAGAGGCAACAATGTGGCCCAATGGAAAATTATAAATGTAAAAAATAAAGATAAATAAAAATCAAATAGTAAATGACGTCAAAATAAAAAAGTATTCAATATGAAGGTTGTGCAAATTTCCAAGATCTACAACGTTCATGTAGAACTAAAAAACCAAAATACATTATATATAGTAATATTCTTGTAAGTATTTCTATAGATATAAAATGCCATTTCTAATTGTTTTATGTATTTTTTGGAATTTTAAATAGATTTGTCTTTACATTAAATTGTGTACACCATTAATCATATTTTTACGAATTTTATAAAATAATGGAAAACACATAAAATGAAGAGACATATAGACACATATGTACAATAAAATAGGACTTTATTTATTTACTTTCAAGAATTAACATTAATTATATACAAAATGTATATTATTCATTATATGTAATTAGTAATTTTATTAGTTGCTTAGACTAAGATAGAGGGTTAAAACTCAATATAATGTTGATGAATCTGAGATTCATCAATATCCAATACTATCCTTTTTAAACTCAATGAAGTAGCACTCTCAAGTGTCAGATTCCATCTTACATGTATGAAATCATGTTTAGCGTATATGCCACAGTCTATGTTGTGCATCCCCAGAGACTAAGAGGTAATTGTGCTTAAATCATCATTTATATGACCATGTTCAACATGATCATGGTGTATCTCTTAACAACTCTGTTGAGTTTTAGGAGTTCCTAAAGGAGTGTGATTGAAAGTTATTCCTCCCTCTTTAAGTCATTCCTTGAATTTATCTTAAAGATATTCACCACTTTGATCATATTAAATTCTCTTAATCTTCCTTTTAACTTTTGTTCTCAACCAAAAAACATAAACTCTTTGAACATTTCAAAGGTTTCATAAACTACTAATCGATCAATAATCAAAACAATTGATTAGAAATTATAAGGTGATTGATATGCAATAGCTAGGGACTGCTAGTGGTCAATCATGGTAAAGTATACGTGTAAGTTATCAATTTTGAGTAGCAATTTGACATGCTTGAAAACATGTATCCAAGCATATATATCTTTAGCCTTCACAAGTATTATTACAAATAAAAATGAGATAAAACTTGAGTCTTGATCAAAATTTAAATTCATTACTTGAAGGCTAAAAGATGTATCTGGGTCAATCTTGCGAGCTATAATGATAAATAAAAACAACAACAAAGCCTTTTCCCACGATTAAGTAGGGTCGACTACTTGGATTCTTCGCCTCCATTCAGATCTATCTTGGGTCAATCTCGGGCTTATATCCAAAAAACTAAGATCCCTTCGTATATTCTCTTTCCAACATTTCTTGGGCAGTCCTCGCCCTCACTTAGCCGGCTCAACATCCCAACACTCGCATCTCCTAACTGGTGCATCAGCTGACCTTCTTTGCAAATGACCAAACCATCTTAAGCGGTTTTCTCGCATCTTATCACCGATCAGAGCTACACTAACTTTCTTTCTGATTGCATCATTCTGAATACGATCTTTACGTGTGTGTCCACACATCCACCTTAGCATTTTCATTCTGCTACAACCATTCTCTGCGTGTGTCTATGGTTCACAGGCCAACATTTAGATCCATAGAAAATAGCAGGTCTCACGACTACTTTGTAAAACTTTCCTTTTTTGACAATTATGTGTGTCTATAAAACTATTACTTTGGGTGTATCTCGGTAACAATAAAAAGTTAAGAAAAACCATCGGCTAAGGCCATAATGCAAATGAAATGAGGAAAGATATTACCATCATTAATAAGGACCCTCATTTTTAAGGAAGTTTATTTTGAGGCAAGTTATGATTGAGAATGGACAATGAACATTCACTATATTATTTAGATTTTAAAGGCTGGCAACAATGAAAAATAGTATCAGCTGCAAATTAAAGGTTTGAAATTTTAAGCTTATCATCTAAATACAATGTATATAGAGAGAGATGGATTCGCCATTAGTAGTCATATGTAATATGTGTAACATCCTGATAAAGCTCCATTTCATCACCTTTATTATTTCATTTTGGCCTTAAATCCCTAGTTAAATGCATGTATATATCACTAATTTGTCAAAGTAAACACTCTATAAATTGTACAAAACACTATATAAAATACTACATAGATTATGTATTTAATACCAAAATAAAAGAATAAATGAAGAAAAGAGAATTAAATGAAATATCAAAGGTATTGAATGACCCTAGATCCTGAGACCCAGTCATCATGATGACTTAGTCAACAAGGAATAAAGTAGGGGAGATAGGGCAGAAGAATTGTACACAAAAGCCTAGTTTTTAATTCATCAATAATTGTTTTCAATGCCTATTTTATTTATTATTTCTACATCTAAAATAACAAGACCCTCAACATGAATATTGTAGAAAAAAATACAAAGAAAATACAAAATTGATTTCGTTGAAAATAACGCACAGTGTGGCGAAACTCACAAAATAAAAAGCCAAAATAAAAAACTTTGCAAACATGTATCTTCTCCATACTATATCAAAATTGACCAAACTCACCTTGAATTGTATAAAAAATTAAATAATTATTTAATGAAGGTGGTTTCATTCAATTTGGAGTTAAGATGCAAAAGTTAGATTTTGGGCCCTCATTGTGTAGCATACATGTATATTATATTCAATATATTTATTCTTCATATTTTCAAATTCTTTTATTTTAAAAAAATTATAAATATTTTCTGAAACATGTGTACATAATTAAAATAGAATAAAACCATTAAAAATAAAATAAATAATGTATTCTAATACATAGATTAAGCATACATATATATACCTATAATATATATATGTGCAAAATTAATTAAGTATACATATAAATTCAGAAAGATACAATAAAAATACCTAAAATTATATTTAAATAAATAAATGATATACAAAATACATGTATAAATTAATAAAATGTAAAATAAAAATAAAAATAAAAATACATGTATTTTTTACCTATGTTTATACTTTTAAATATTAACCTATAATAAAAAGCCTCGAAAAATAAATAAAAATAAGCCTACATACTACATTAAGTTACAAACATTTTTCATGTTTTAATAAAAAATTAATTAATTCATTTATTATTTATTTCTGCTTTTACAAGGCATTTTTACCTTGGATTTATCCGGTTGGTCCACGTGGACCAACTCGATCCTTTGATCTGTTGACCTCGGGTCAACTAACCCCCTTCTCTCTTCCTCGAGCCTTGGACTGTCAGAGCCTGCAACTTTGCCATTTTCTCGCTCGAGGCCATCATTATTTGGCTTGGCATGCTGCGTAATTTGTGGAGATTGGATCTCCATGATTCACGCCATGCCTTGAGATCTTGTCAATCTCCCTCAATCTGTGCAGCATCTGAGCGGCAAATCATCTCCTTCAGCAGCCTATTTGAGAACCTCCTCCGCCTCACTTCCAATTTTGATTCCCTTATAGTTGTTCTTAGCCCCTCGGATTGTTCCCAGTGGATTGTTGCTAGTGACAAGAGCATGGTCCTTCGATTTGCAGTGAGGAGGAGCATTTGGAGGGAGAATCCAACCAATTGCCGGAGGACCCTAGCCGGCTGGTTTCACCTCTTTGACTCCGATCAAATCGAGGTCCTATCATTCTGTATTTAGGTCTATCTTATATCCTCTTTTCATTTTATGCAACTAGTTTAGCTTTAATCATCAAGTTTAGGAGTAATTAAAAATCCCCATTTGACTTGGAGCTTGAGCTCCAGGCCAAATATTCCATCCATCGATTGTTCCGAGGAGGAGCAATCAGAGGCGTTCGATCGTCCATGTGGCGTACAACGGGCGGTTGGTAGCGCGACTTAAGTGGGGTAAATTACAAGTCCCCTCTCTACACATTTTGTATTTTGTAAAAGGTCATGTAAATATATTAATTAGGCTTAACTTTTTGGGAAAAATTAAAAAAGAACCCTTAGAGCTTTTGAATATTACAGTCTGGTCCTTTACTAGGTTACCTCATGTGAATACCCACTTGAACGGGCATTTTGCATGTAACCCCTCTAGGTTTTGTAATTTTGGTTTAGTATTTAAAAAGTGAATTCTGGTTCAAATATTTTGGGCATTCTACTTGTCACTCCTTGCATTTATTTATTATTACAAATATGTCCCTACTGGTTCAATGAAATTTTATTTTTGCATTTCTATTTTCAAAAAATAGCTTATGTGCTCTGAAAAATTCGCAAAAATAGATGTAAATGCATAATCGGTTGCTTATTCACGTTATGTGATTTATTTAGCATTTTTTTTGCATTTACTATTTATTAAAATCAAAAGGAGTTACTTTATTCTCTAATTGCCATAGAAAATACAAAAAATCTATAACCTTTTTAAAAAATTCCAAAAACAATACATATTGTTTATTAGCCTATTATATCACTACAGACCAAAAACACAAAAAATATCAAAAGAAACTCCAAAAATAGCAAATCCTTGCTAAACTTTAGAAAATTATAAAATATCTTAAAAATCCAAAAAAAATAGTTTCTGTCTCATAATTTTTATATATTATATTTACTACACATTAAAATTACTTTTGAGAAATTTTGGACCCATATGAGATTTTTAAATCTCAAAATAATTTGGCATGTTTAAACATTCCTTGTTATGGATTATTTGTAATTTTAAAAATACAAAAAAAAATAGTAAAAATATTCAAAAATAGAAGAATATTTGAAAAATACAAAAATATTTTATTTAATTTTTGACTATATATACCTATATTTATAATTAGAATACCTGTGTAGTATATATATATATATATATTATAAAGTATTATTAATATTGATTATTATAAATATCTAATATATTATAAAAACTTCAAAAAATAAAAAGGATTGTTCTTCTTTGTATTTTTATGATTTTTATAAATTTATTATATATATATTCCACTATATATTATTGTTGAGCCGGAAAATGACCAAGACCCGGGTGAAGGTATAAGAACAAGGGTCGTTGCGACTCGGATCTCGATACTCAGCTCAACAAGAAAATCGAACCACCAAATAATAAATCAATCAATGAAAGAAAATAGCGGTCCTCGCTATTTATTTAACCTGGTATAGCGACCAGGGTCGGACACAAGGAGCACGGATTGGCCGGATCGGCCTACGAAGTAGTCAAAAAGATAAAAGATCAACAACAACAACAACAACAAAGCCTTTTCCCACAATTAAGTAGGGTCGGCTACATGGATTTTTCGCCTCCATTCATATCTATCTTGGGTCAATCTCGGACTTATATCCAAAAAACTAAGATCCCTTCGTATAGTCTCTTTCCAACACTTCTTGGGTCGTCCTCGCCCTCTCTTAGCCGGCTCAACATCCCAACACTCGCATCTCCTAACCGGTGCATCAGTTGACCTTCTTTGCAAATGACCAAACCATCTTAAGCGGTTTTCTCGCATCTTATCCTCGATCGGAGCTACACCAACTTTCTTTCTGATTGCATCATTCCCAATCCGATCTTTACGTGTATGTCCACACATCCATCTTAGCATTTTCATTTCTGCTACAGCCATTCTCTGCACATGTCTATGGTTCACAGGCCAACATTCAGAACCATAAAGCATAGCAGGTCTCACGGCTGCTTTGTAAAACTTTCCTTTAATTTTTAAAGGAATTTTCTTATCACAGAGAACAGCGGAGGCTCCTCTCCACTTTAGCCAGCCTGCATTTATTCTATTAGGAAAATGTTTTTAAATGTTTTTGGTGGAATTTTAGGTGTTTTTAATTTTTTTTGTGTTTTAAATTATAAAGGAAATATAAGAAAAGGAAGAAAAGAGAAAATTCAACAATTTATTAAATACTCAAAATTGCTCAGAGAATTCAAATAAAATTGATTTTATGTTTTTTATATTTTTAAGTGTTTTGGTAATTTTATGGGAATTTTATAATTTTTAGTTGATTTTTTAAAAATTGAACAAAGGAAAAACAGTGACCAACTGTACAGTCATATTTGATAGGCTAATTAAAAATAACTAATTAGCCTCTAAAATTCTGATGGCAATTTTTATAAAAAGTAAATACAAAAACTAAGTGACAGAAACTAGAATTGCAATTTTTTGAATTTTTATGAAATTTTTAGAATTTTTATAATTTTTTTAGAGTTTTGTGATTTTTTTGGGGGGTTTTATAAATCCAAATGGCACAAAAATTGGATAGAAACTTAAACACAGCAAAACAAGCAATCCCTAATTTTTTAGAATTTGTAGAAAAGTTTTTATTTTTTAGTTGATTTTCTTTTTCAAACAGTAGTAAAAATATGTGTTTTTGAACTTTTAAAAATAGTAAAAAGTAAGGAAAATGTCCCAAAAAATAGTGAAATTTTTACACAGTGGCAGGAGCCGATTTCCCAAATTTCACTTGATTTGGAATTTATTTGATATTTTATTCAATCAATGCAATCCATACAGCATACAAGGACCTAAATGCAAGAAAATATAGTTTCGGGGGCTTAAATGTAACATGTGCTGAAAGTACAAGGGGTTCAGTGCAAAATGCGCATAAATTTCAACACATGTTCAAATTCATCCACGCACAGGGGTAGAAATGCAATTATACAAAATAAACTTTCATTTCATAACATTCAGACAACCCTACGCCCACACATGCAAATAGCCCGAAAGGTCACGTGTCGAAGCATGTGCGTCACAATTGGGGGGACTAAAATGCAAATACTAAAATTTCTAAGGTCCAAGGTGCAAATATTCCAAAATAAAATCTACTAAAGCTAATATTTACATGACTAAACCATAAATCAAAAAGAAAAGGGGCCTAAGTGAAATTACCCCTATTATTATGATCCTCGGCTGGAGGCGCGCCACGTGTAAGATCGGACGGTGGAGAAGCGCTGGTGCCTCTTCGAAGATCGGCAGCTCGGATCTGATCCTCAGATGGATCAACGGCTGGGGCCTCCCGCAAATGGACGGTGAAGATCTAAACTGGGGCGGAGGCTCTATCGGACGGTGGAAGAGGGTCCTGGAAGAACTCTTCGCCGGCGAACTTCGTTGGCCCAATTCGTGCGTGTTGGACCTCTTCTGACGCTGCTCTGATGGGCGAAATGAAGCTGGCAGTGTTCCGCAGCGAATGGCGGTCTTTGATGCGGCTGGGACCGACCGGAGTGCTTCAGCGACGAAGACCACCTGAAGCTCCTGCTCCTCGACGTTAGGACCTCCAGATGAGGCCCTTTTTGACTTCAAACCTGCACAAGAAGCTTTCTGGGTCGAGGGCAAATTGTCGCGACCCGGTTACAGGTGGAATGGGTGATCATAGGAGGAGAAGTGGCGCTCTCCGGCGAGGCGACGACCGAAGAGAGCGGTGGTCTTGCTCTGGGGCGAGACAGGATGATCGGAGGGGTGTAGCAGGTGAAGAGGAGTCTCATGAAAGTGATGCGATAGTCGGATGGGAGAATAGTCGATCGGAATGGAGCGAAATGGCCGGCGAAAGCCGGCATTGCTAAATCGCAAAAATGGAAATGAGGGTGACCTAAGTGATCTCGAGGGCACCTGATGGTCATGGACGTCTAGGATGGAGGTAGGTGACCTCCTGGTGTCCTTGCCTCAATGGAGCGACGTCTCCAGAGGCTCGAGCTCCTTCGGGCGGAGCACGGCGGTGAAACCACCGGATATGAGGCTTCATACCTTGGTCCTCGTTACAATCGATCCGGCTCGCTTGCTGTCGCTCAAGGAGGAGGAAGGGGGGTCCTGGGACTGGAAGGGGGTGGCCAAAGATGCGGGTAACGGAGGATGAAGCTGACGCTATATACAGGTGGAGATCCGGCAAAGATGGAGTCGGGCAGGGCAATATGGTGCACGGATCCCTAGGAGAATCCCCGGGCGTGAATCTCGGATGTAAGATCTGCAAATGGAGCTCGAGGTCTAGGTGAAATATGGTCGGATCAGTCCAAGGTAATTGGGCAAAGTCGGGTCGGAACACAGATCCGCCTACCTGGTGGTCCTGGGGGGAGAGTTGACTGGGGGTCAACAATCCCCTGTGGACCAATCAGGTAATTCCTTTTATTAATTATTTATAAAAATCATTTTAAAATAGGAAATGATTTTATTTAAAAATATTTTCAACATGAAAAATGTTTATTTATTTTCATAGTATTTTTTGTGATTTTTATTTTTTTGAAAAATAAATTAGGTATTTACATTATATTATTATTATATACAGGTATGTATACTTATGTATTTTTTATTTTTATTTTTAATATTTTTTTATATACATTTATTCCAATTTTATATTTTATTTATTTATATTATAAAATATGGAATATAAAATGATTTTTATTGGATTTTTATTAAATTATTTACAAGGAGAAATAAATAGGTATTTTATTCTATATACATGGTCTATGTACACTGATGAGAGAGAATTTTATTTATATTTATTTTTCATTTATTTTTCCCATTTTTATTTTAGTTTTATTTTTACAATTATGTACAAAATATAGGGAACACAATATATTTTTATTTTTAGAAAATAAAATATTTACATGAAGAGGGATATGTACATCATGTTGAGTCACCCTATCTCTCTCTACTAATTTTGTTTTACGGTCAGGCCCTTGTGGAGCCCTCCCTTGGGTTCTGGTCACTCAATATTTATTCTAAATATTTCCCTCTTTTTCTTTATTTCTTTATTCTTTTATTTTTTGCACAAAACATGCTAATTATTAATATTTACATAATGCATGCTTTTTGATAAATTATTTTATTTACACAAATATACATGGTGTTTTGCACAGATTTTTAGCTAAAATAAAAGAATAAAGAGTGATGAATGAGGATTCATCACCCCCTATACTTAACTTTTCTAGTCCCTTAGCAAACACTTATTTGAAAAAGAAGTGAAAAAGAAAGGAAAAAGAAAAGGAGGGGAAATGCATGGATCAATGCTGATTATTAAACTTGCCTTCATTAAATTAAAGTATGGAGCTCGGTCAAATCTTTGGATTATTAATGTATCGGAACCTTATTTGGACTTAGGTTAAAACTTAACATCCTCTAAGATCCACTAATCTATAATCAAGACTCCTCAATAATCCAGATCAGAAACAAGTCTACATACACAAACCCTGAAGACCATGAATCTTTCCTTGTACAGTGTAATTGAGGTATAGCTCTCCACCTCAGAAGTAGCAAAATGACAACCCTCCCCAACAAGGTAACTCTATGACCCTAGTCTGTCCACTCTTTCCTCGAGAGCGGGGTATTCCCTTCTAAGTTCAAGTTCAACCGGCTTAAGAAGAGGGGGAAGAAGAGAATGGAACATGGCCAGTGTAGCCATGTATCCTTGGGAGCTCAACGAGTGTAGCTAAGTCTCCCTGCTGCAAGCTTCATAAGATGGAACATGAGTCTCAAGCTTTGCTTATTGCACTATATACACTCCGGTGGGATTATCATTTTCTATTAGACCCACCAGTTTTTTGGAGTTCTTTTCTTTTTGCATTATTTTTGATGTGCATCTGTACAACATATCTACAAAGTGCAAGCATATATACATAAGGAGTTTTTCCCTCTTGAGCCAGTAGACTGTCCCTCTTTTGAAGCATTATTGCAACCCACAACTCCTGTCGTTAGGCGTCATGGCAACCAGACCAAGTTGAGACGCACTTCCTTCACTATAAGAAGAAGAGAGGTTCCGCCTAGAAGTACTACCCTCATATGCTATCCCAAGTCAAGGAAGATTGTTGCCTCACCACCTCATCCGTAGAGAGCTCGGTGTAAAGTGTGGGTCCAAGTAAAGCCATTGTCTATATGAGTCATGTGTGTGTTGTTAAGTGCTCTACTTAGGCTCATCGAGATGACATATGATCATAGCCTAGTGGACTCAAAGAATTAAGTCACCATGGACCTGAAAAGTCTCAACCCTAAGCCCTATAAGGTTCCTCTTATACTTAGGTGGATTAAGATCTTAACCAAGCTCCATTTTTCAATTTATTTCCAGGCTAGTTTAAATGCCAGCTATGAACCAGGAAAAACTATACAAGTATTTACAAAGATGCTATTTACAAAATATTTATACACGTGCAAAATTTTTGAAAAATGTTTTGAAAACATGGATGTATGCATGAATGCAGGTTTTGCAAAAATATGTACACAAATTTACACAAGGTTTTTGCAAACTTTTGGTTTTCAAAATATTTTACAAAAATTTTGTACTATATACATAATTTTGATATGAAAATATTTACAAGTTATTTACACAAAAAGTTTTTACAAACATTTTTACAAAAATAATTTGTACAACTAGCTATGTATGTGCAATAAAAGAATTTTATTTACAAGGAAAATTTTTAATTTTTATGGATTTTTGGGTTTTAGCCATTTTTATTTATTAACACACTCATACAAAGTACGAGTTATGGCTAAAGTATATATGAAAATATATACACACCCCCTATACTTAGCTCGAACGATGTACTCAGAGTCAAGAGCAATGAAGAAGACATAACTCGTGTTTAGTATAGGAAAGTGAAAAGAAAGGCTATATACAAAGATAAATGAAAGAATAGAAATGCAAGAGGATCTCGGGGTTTCCCCCTATACTTAGGATCAAATAATCCTAAGTATAGCATGCAGTACACAAAGGGAGATCCGAATGAGAATGTACAGGGTCTACCTCCCCTATACTTAGGGTAAACAGAGGTAGAAATGAATCAAAAGAAACTCAAAAGTCTCACCCCCCTATACTTAGGGTAAAGTGCACCCTAAGTATAACAACGACGAAGATGTAAATAGAGTGCTAGACTGAAGAATAGTGTGATATGGAAAACTGTATCTATACAAGTCAGGAGAACAGTGATAATCAGGCATGAGATGCAATAGATGTGAGTCAAGAGACCACATCTCACGCAAAATGAATCGGGGCAACGTCAACGACCGACGACTCATGATCTAGATATGACTTGAGACGTTGCCCGTTAATACGAAAGGTACTCTCAGAAGACAACTCAGATATGTCTATACTCCCATTGTTGTGTACCTTTCTAACCAAGTAGGGTCCCTTCCATTTGCTCTGTAGCTTCCCCTGTAAATAATCTCAACCTGGCATCGAACAACCATACTCGTTGTCCTAGCTCAAACTGCTTGTGGCTGATATGAGAATCATGCCACTCCTGCACTCTCTCCTTATATTGTAGGCTGCTCGAAAAGGATGCATCACAAAGCTCCTCCAGGGCTGCTAACTCTGCCATCCTCTGGTCTCCTACACTCACTGGATCCATGATGATGTATGTAACTGCCCAGAGTGACCTATGTCTAAGCTCAACAGGTAAATGGCAGGGCTTTCCATAAATGAGGCGGAAGGGAGACGTACCCAACGGTGTCTTGAAGGACGTCCGATATGCCCATAAGATCGAGTCTAAAAAGCTGTGACCAATCCTTTCGGTCAGGGCAGACGACCTTCTGCAATATAGTCTTGATCTCCCTGTTCGACACTTCAGCAAGACATTAGTCTAAGGATGGTACGGTGTGGCTACTCGGTGGTCTATGATGAACTCGCTAGCAAGGGCCTTTACCTTGTCGTTGACGAAATGAGACCCCCGTCAGATATCAACACTTGAGGTACCCCGAACCGTGAAATGATATGCTTCCTCAAAAATCTGCAAGCAGTCCTAGCATCTGCGGTTCGGGTGGGGATGGCCTCAATCCAACCACTAACATAATCAACGGCAAATAGAATGTATTCAATCCCTGACTCCTAGGGAATGGGCCCATGAAATTGATGCCCCATGCGTCAAAAACCTCACATAAATGAATGGGTTGCATCGACATCATATCACGCTGTCCACAAGTGCCCGTCCTCTGACAGTCGGTACACCTCTTCACAAACCCATCCGAGTCCTTGAAGAGGGTAGGCCAACATAGGCTGGATTGGAGCACTTTCTGTGTCGTTCTCCTCCCAGAGTGATGTCCCCCTGCCTTAAGCTTGTAGCAGTAAGTGAGGACGCTGTGGTGCTCCTCCTGAGGAATGCACCTACGCCAGACGCTATCCCCTCCTTCACGATAAAGGATGGGATCCTCCCAGTGGTAGAACTTGGCCTTCGCGAGGAAGTCTCAAGTCTCTGCCTGGGCAATCCTGTGAAATTTTCTTGGCAACAAGAAAGTTCACAATATCGGTGTACCACGGGAGAGAGGCGATAGCAAGGGATCGCCTCATCTGGGAAGGTCTCACAAATAGGCTCAATCTGCTCAGAATCCTCAAGATACTCCAATCGGGAGAGATGATTCGCCACCACATTCTTGACTCCAGGCTTGTCCTTAATCTCTATATCAAACTTTGGAGTAGAAGGATCCATCTGGTCAATCTGACTTTGGCATCCTTCTTTTCCATGAGGTATCCGGATGGCGGTATGGTCAGTGAAGGTGGTCACTCAAGATCCAATGATGTACGATCTAAACATATCTAGGGCGAACACTACGGCTAGCATCTCCTTCTCGGTGATTGTGTAGTTCCTCTAAGCTGCATCCAAAGTCCGGCTAGAGTAGTGAATAGCAAAGGGGACTCCATCCCTCCTTTGTCCCAGCACGGCCCCTACAGCAAAATTGGAGGCATCCGTCATGATCTCAAATGGGAGAGACCAATCATGCGGCTGCAGGACAGGAGCCTCAATAACTAGACTCTTGAGAGTCTCAAATGACGCTAGACACTTATCATCCACAATGAACTTGGTGTCTTTCGTCAGTAGATCAGTCAACGATCGGGCAATCCGGCTAAAATTCATTAATGAATCGTTGGTAGAAACCGACGTGCCCTAGAAAAGACCGTAACTGCCGCAAGTTGGACGGTGGACTGAGTTTCCAAATGATATCCACCTTGGCCGATCAACCTCCATGCCCCTGTTGGAGATGATATGGCCAAGCACCGTCCCTTGAGTCACCATGAAGTGACTCTTCTCCCAAGAAAGCACCAGGTGCACCTCGATACATCGCTGGAGGATGCGGTCTAGGCAGTCAAGACAAGAGTCAAATTCGTCGTCATAGACCGAAAAGTCGTCCATGAAGACCTCCAAGCACTCCCCTACATTGTCCGAAAAGATGGACAACATGCACCTCTGGAATGTTGCCAGAGCATTGCACAATCTAAAGGGCATCCGTCTGAAAGCATATGTCCCGAAGGGATAGGTAAAGGTAGTCTTGTCCTGGTCCTCTGGCGCAATCGTCACCTGGTTGTATCCGGAGTACCCATCCAAGAAACAGTAATGGTTCTTCCACGCCAGTCTCTCAATGATCTGATCAATAAAGGGCAGGGGGAAATGATCCTTCTTGGTGGCCTGGTTGAGTCGTCTGTAATGTACGCAGACCCTCCAAGAAGTGGGTACCCGAGTAGCGTTCTCCTCTCCAGACTCGCTGATAACCGTAGTGATGCCCGTCTTCTTGGGCACCACATGCAACGGACTGACCCACTTGGAGTCAGAGATGGGGTAGATAAAATCGACGCTCCACCATTTCGAGATCTCCTTCATGACAATATCTCAAAGATTCGGGTTCAGCCGTCGCTGGAACTCACGTGATGGCTTCGCGTCCTCCTCGAGATAGATATGGTGGGAGCACACAGCCGGACTTATCCCCTGAGATCGGCTACACTCCATCCTATCGTCTTGCAGAGTTTTTCAAGAACCCCCATCAGACGGGATTCCTGCTCTCCAGACAAATCCGCTGAGATAATGACTGGGTACATCTCATGCTCGCCTGTAAGGAACCTATACTTCAGCGATGAAGGAAGCGGCTTCATCTCTGGACAACACTGTGCTGATGGATCTGGCCTCTGGAAGGTCCGAGTGAATGCGGCCAAATCTGTATGGGAGAATGGAAACTCTCTCTCGCAATCTGAATCAGGCGAAGGCTGTTCTGCTGGTATGTCTCTGCTCAGTGTGGCATCTGCCTCCTCCCTAGTTGTCGACTCTGTGGAAGTCAGACACGGTATCAAGTCATCAAACTCAGCCCAGTCAAAATCTGACTCCGAGGGATCTGTATTAGAATCACTAACAAAATCTACCTCGCAATCGAGGACAGGCTCTGCTGCCTGAGATGTATCCTGGACTAGGGGTGTGCTATCCAAGCTCTCCTCTACTGTCATCTGTGCCTCAGCAAACTCTGAAGGTGAGAGGATGGCCTGTGCTACTAGGTCTACCCAAACTGCCTCATCATCTGTGATCACAAAGTCGCAGTCTTGGTGAATGTCTCGCCCTGCATCTGTCATCTGCTCTGAATCGGAAGTCTGCTCGGAGCAAGCTGAATCTCGGTCTCTCGTCTCCTGGATCGTCTCTATTTGTACACTCTCACCCTCGACGCGAAAGTATACCTTCCTGCTATCATGATCGGATATCGCCTTGGCTGTGGCCAAGAAGGGACGTCCTAAAATGATGGGGGTATCGGTCACTGACTCAGGGATCCTCATGTCCAACACAACGAAGTCCACGGGGAATTTTAGGCCCTGAATCATGATGACAACGTCCTTCAGCAACCCCTTCGGCCTCTTGACAGATCGATCAGCAAACTGAAGGACCGTCCTGCTCTGTCGTAGAGGGCCCAACTCGAAGCGGTCGAGTAGGGCTGCCGGGAGTAGGTTGATCGAAGACTCGCTGTCTAATAGAGTACGATCGAACCTCTGCTCCTAAATATGGCATCTGACATATGGGGCTCCTGCATCTGGCCTCTTGGCTGGCAGACGGTTCTGGATTGCGAAGCAAGTGGCGCGAGTGAGCACATGGATCTCTGACTGGTGGTTCCTCCTCTTCCTCCTGACAATAGTCCTATCTCCTGAGTGATCTCTGGAGTAGAGGTATGTGCTCCAAGGCCTCCTGTAGAGTCAGTTGTATGTGGAATCGATCTATCATCTGCTGGCTGAACTCTATCTGGTGGTTCTTTTTGGGATTATCTTTTTTCTGCCCCTTAGCCAAATGGAGTGCTCTGGGAAAGGGGACTACAGGGTCCTTCTCAGATGAAGGACTAGGAGAGGGTCTGGGATGCTCAAGTACGGCAGAATCCATGCATACATCATCAATCACCACAGGTGGATCAGAATAAAATAAACCCTTTCCTTTATTCACAGAAACGTCCTGAGGTACATGAACAGATGGAAAAACAACAGGACTAGCAGTATAAGTGTTGGTGGCCTCAGCACCACCCTCAGCATCTGGTTGTGCGGCATCAGTACCGCGCTCTGGCTCAGCATCACATCTGGTGGTATCAGTACCACCTCCTCCAGCAGGTGAAACGATGGCCTCAGTACCGTCGGCTCGATAAACGTCCATGGTGGCATCAGTGTCACCGTCATCATCTCCGGCAGCCTCACCGCCGGTCCTCTCCTCGCTTGGCGCTCCTGAAGTGGCATCGAGTCGTCACTCAGATGAGGTGCCGCCTGCTGGCATCCTACCGCTCCTAAGTGTAACAAAATCAGCATCAAACATGTATGCAGACATATCACCAAGTGAAGCACTAGGAGTGGTAATCTCAGTGAACTCTACCTGCTCAGATTTCCTCTTCAGAATGTTGGGGCTCGGCTCAATCTGGGTAGGGATGGCGGCCTTCCTCTCACGATCTCTCACATCTCCTGGCGGAACTAATCCATCTCCAGTCGAAAGATAGCCTGTTGCTCGGACATGAGGCGGGCTAGATCATCAAAGGCGGGGTTCTCATAGGTCGGCCCATGAGAACCTGACGGGTAGCCTCGCTGGTAGTGAGGCTGTTGTTGCTGCTGGTGAGGGTGAGAGGGGTACTGTTGCTGATGATACTGCTGATGATGAGGCTGCTCTCGCCTCCAAAGTTGTCCCTAGTGATAGGGACGAGGACTATACTGCTGGTACGGGGATGACTGTTGTTGCTGCTGAACTGGGGGATGCTGCTGCTGGTGCTGCTCATGCTGCTGGCCGTACTGGCCACCCTGAGCTGGAGGCTACTGTTGGGAACTGCCGGCTAACCAACGTAATCCGAGATGGTCTCGTCGAATACCGTGCTGGGGTAGGTCGTACCTAACCCCTTTGACATCCATCAACAGCTCATGCTCATACGAAGGTGGGGGGAGTATTGCTAGAGGCTGATCCGACTGGTAAACCACCATCTGAGTGTCTAGGGATGGTGGTGACTGGTAAGACTGCGGTGGTTGCAGGTACGACTCCACCTGGACATGGTGAACCTTTCGAGGCTGACTGGAGTGCTGGGACGAGCTACCGTTGCTGCTCAGATCTCCTCGTGACCTAAGACGGGGCTGAGAAGTCGTCTGTGCCTCCTGGAGACACATGATCTGTGTCTTCAGGTCACTCAACGTCTGTGTCATCTGATCAATCTGTGTCATGCACTGGCACTGCTTCTTCTCTATCAACTCGATCCGGTCCAGCTTCTCGTTGATGATGCCCATGTCTGCGGCTGTGGACTCGGCATGTGCGGTTGCCGCGGACGAAGTGGAAGGACCGGCATCGACCCATGCTATCCTTTGAAACTGCACGGTCTGTGGTTGCGGGCGTCCCTGGGTGTAGAGTCGGGTTTGGGACATCACTGTATAGTTCTCGACCATCTCCTCATAGATGGCCCAGACCTGATCCTCATCCTTGGAGAAGTAGGAACCGCCACAAGAAGCGTTCACCAGGCCCTGCAGCTCTGGTGTCAACCCGCATAAGAAGCTCTGAACTAGGTTCGGCTTCGAAATGTCATGGTGCGGGCATCTGTCTGTAAGCCCTATGAACCTCTCCCATGCCTCATGGAACTGCTCGTTGGGGAGCATGGAGAAGTGGCTGATCAGGGTCCTCGATGCATTGGTCCACCCGAGTGGATAGTACTTGTTCAAATACTCGGTGCGGAGTTGCTCCTAGGTATGGACAAACCTCCCCAAGTGCTTCAGCCAGTTGGCTGCTCTGTCTACCAGTGAGAAGGGGAAGGCAATCATCCTAATGGTGTCCTCGTCCACCTGCCGATCGTGGATGGTGCTGCAGATCATCTCAAACTCCTAGAGGTGGAGATGGGGCTCCTCAGTCGCGAGCCCGTAGAAGCGGGGTAGAAGCTGAATGGTCTGTAGGGGGAACTTGAAGTCCCCCACGATCGTCGGAAGCACAAACCACCGGTGGGTCAGCATCGATCCGGGGTTGTGCAACTCCCGCATCGGTCTGGCTCCTGATGCTGCTGCTGCTGCCGGCTGGGCTGGCTCATCGGGCTGATCGGGTCTCTCTAGACCGTCTCCTGCGGCTCTCGGCTGCTCTCGATCGGCTCTCATCCTCTCCATCTCTCTCCTCATCTCAACCATGAAAGCCCCCTGATCCCTAATCTGTTGTTGCATCGTCTCGAGGGAGGCTATCAAGGTGTTGTTGATCGCACCCTGGTCCAGGACGTAAGTCTGCTCTGCTCGAGGACCTCCAGTGCAGTCATCGCTGCTGCCGGCTATGGTCTCTGCAAAGGCAAAAGACCCAAACTCAGGTGCCGATAAATCATCTGTTTGTTGTCTCTCATCTAGCACTAGTATCTCAGGACTGGTAGAAGGGTGGTCAAGGGGGAACAGGGCGGAATTGAACTCGGGTTCGGAGAGCGGGTCTCGGCTCTCACGAACCAACCTAGATGAATGGGCTGGAGTGCTAAAAAGTGGTGCAGCCAGAGGCTGTCTAAGAGACCTCCTGCCCATCATCCTGATCTGGCGAGTCGGGCGGATGAGATTTGGAAATACACAAGATGAGCAAACAAAACCCCTGGTTCACCTACTCAACACAGAGCTGAAGACCGTAAGAGTTCGGTCAATTTATCTTGTCAATTTTTATTTAGGTGATCAAGTCAGAATATCAGAGCGGTTATGTGAGCTGATAGGAATCCAATCCACCTACCAGATTGTCCCGTATAAAAGGCCGGTAGTTTGATCGAGGTTCGGATATGGCTCTAGCCTAGTGTTCAGGTCGCTCTCTCGCTCATCCAAACTAGACCATGAGGGGGTTGCTCTCCCCAAGACAAATTTTTATAAGAGGTGTCTTTTAGGGTCAAGTGTGTTTAGCAATCCCAATTTTATAGTTTTTCTTTTTAGGTGTTTTTCAAGCAAACAACGCCTAACGAATTTTTCGGGTTCTCCTGATTATTTTAAGTCCAAAAAATGGGAGGAGAAGACGAAAAAGCCTATGCGCGATAAAATCACTGATGCATGCTAAGTAAGAAAGGCGTGCCTAACTCCAACACTCTACATGCAGGGTGATCCACGCATAAAATAAAGACTGAAAATAAAATACCTATATAATGCACGAGGAAATCAGCCTTAACGAAACAATTTCTACACGGAGAGAACCGATGACTAACTGGTCAACAGGAGGGGTCGGTGTCCGATCTCGGATGTCGATCGGTGTCTGCCACAACAGTTCCTGCCAGCGCTGTATAAGACCTCTAGCAGTGCGTGACCCCTCAAGTGACCAAGTTAGCCTTTTCTTTATTACTTTATTTAGGTCCAAATTATGATCTAATAGGAACAGGCAGATAATTAGGTGTTTGGACTCTAATCAATTATGGCACAATCAGTAGAAAATCCTAAGCTAAGGCCAAAACCGTATAAATCAGATAAGCAGTTAAAAATAAAAATAAAATCGCGAAAACCAAAACCGGCGAAAAACCCGATGAGGTCCCCCGATCACACCGGTGCTCGGCGAAACAGACCTCGCAATCCACCAAAGTCCAAGTGTCTGAGTTCTTGTATTATTACAAATAAATGTTCTGCAAAAAGTAAACTAATCTAAACTACGGCTATCTACATGGCTATTCCGTAGCTCCCGCAATCCTGCTCGGTTCCTCGCATCCTCCTACGGCTCTATGCAGAAAAGAGCCGCCTACGTATCCCATGGTTGCTTCAGCTTCCGAAAAAGCAGCTTCGGTCCACGGGCCCTCGTAAGAAAACAAACAGAGGTGTCAAACACATATTATTATAAAAAGAAGCAAGACAAAATAAAATAAAGCAACTATATGGAAAAATAGAAAATAAACACACAAAACAAAAACCAAATAAAAGAAAATAAAATAAAAATAAAAAGAAAAAGAAAACAGAGAAAATCAAAAAGTTGCAAAAAGCCACGGAAAAAGCCGTGAAAAACAAAACCGAACAAAAATGAAAAACGAAGACTACTAAGTTGTGCTCCTCGGCAATGGCGCTATTCTGATGAGCCGGAAAATAACCAAGACCCAGGTGAAGGTATAAGAACAAGGGTCGTTGCGACCCAGATCTCGATACTCAGCTCAACAAGAAAATCGAACCACCGAATAATAAATCAATCAATGAAAGCAAACAGCGGTCCTCGCTATTTATTTAACTTGGTATAGCGATGAGGGTCGGACACAAGGAGCACGGATTGATCGGATCGGCCTACGAAGTAGTCAAAAAGATAAAAGATAAAAAAGAATAAAATGTTTTTGGTGGATTTTAGGTGTTTTTAAATTTTTGTGTTTTTAATTATAAAGGAAATATAAGAAAAGGAAGAAAAGAGCAAATTCAACAATTTATTAAACACTCAAAATTTCTCAGAGAATTCAAATAAAATTGTTTTTATGTTTTTTTATAATTTTAAGTGTTTTTGGTAGTTTTGTGGGAATTTTATAATTTTTAGTTGATTTTCTAAAAATTGAAAAAGGGAAAACAATGACCAACTGTACAGTCAGATTTGATAGGCTAATTAAAAATAACTAATTAGTCTATAAAATTCTGATGGCAATTTTTATGAAATGTATATACAAAAACTAAGCTACAGAAACTGGAATTGCAATTTTTTGATTTTTTATGATTTTTTTGAAATTTTTATAATATTTTTAGGATCTTGTGATTTTTTTGGGTTTTATAAATCCAAATGGCACAAAAATTGGATAGAAACTTAAACACAACAAAACAAGCAATCCCTAATTTTTTAGAATTTTTAGAAAAGTTTTTATATTTTTTGTTGATTTTCTTTTTCAAACAGTAGCAAAAATGTGTGTTTTTGAATTTTTAAAAATAGTAAAAAGCAAGGAAAATGTCCCAAAAAATAGTGAATGTTTTACACAGTGGAAGGAGCCACGTGTCCAAATTTCACTTGATTTGGAATTTATTTGATATTTTATTCAATCAATGCAAGCCACACAGCATACAAAGTTCTAAATGCAAGAAAACTTAGTTCCAGGGGCTTAAATGTAACACGTGCTGAAAGGACAAGGGGTTCAGTGCAAAATGCGCATAAATTTCAATACATGCTCAAATTCATCCATGCACATGGGTAGTAATGCAATTATACAAAATAAACTTTCATTTCATAACATTCAGACAACCCTAAGCCCACACATGCAAATAGCCCAAAAAGTCACTTGTCAAAGCACGTGCGTCACAACTGGGGGGATTAAAATGCAAATACTAAAAAAATCTAAGGTCCAAGGTGCAAATATTCCAAAATAAAAACAACTGAAGCTAATATTTACAGGACTAAACCATAAATCAAAAAGGAAAGGGGCCTAAGTGAAATTACCCCTATTATTATGATCCTCGACTGGAGGTGCGCCATGTGTAAGATCGGACGGTGAAGATGCGATGGTGCCTCTTCGAAGATCGACGGCTCGGATCTGATCCTCAGTTGGATCAACGGTTGGGGCCTCCCGTAAATGGACGGTGAAGATCTAAACTGGGGCGAGAGGCTCTTTCGGACGGTGGAAGAGGGTCCTAAAAGAACTCTTCACCGGCGAACTTCGTCGGCCCAATCCGTGCGTGTTGGACCTCTTCTGACGCTGCTCTGATGGGAAAAATGAAGCTGGTAGTGTTCCGCAGCGAATGGCGGTCTCCGATGAGGCCGGGATCGACTGGAGTGCTCCGGCAACGAAGATCACCTAAAGCTCTTGCTCCTCAATGTTAGGACCTCCAGATGAGGCCCTTTTGACTTCAAACCTGCACAGGAAGCTTTTTGGGTCGAGGGCAAATTACCTCAACCCGGTTACGGGTGGAATGGGTGATCGTAGGAGGTGAAGCGGTGCTCTCTGGCGAGGCGACGGCGGAAGAGAGCGGTGGTCCTGCTCTGGGGCGAGACAGGATGATCGGAGGGGTGTAGCAGGTGAAGAGGAGTCTCATGAAAGTGATGTGATAGTCAGATGGGTGAATAGTCGATCGGAATAGAGCGAAATGGCCGGCGAATGCCGGCGGCGCTAAATCGCAAAAATGGAAATGAGGGTGACCTAAGTGATCTCGAGGGTACCTGATGGTCGCGGACGTCTAGGCTGGAGGTGGGTGACCTCCTGGGGTCCTTGCCTCAATGGAGCGACGTCTCCAAAGGCTCGAGCTCTTTCGGGCTGAGCACGGCGGCAAAACCATAGGATCTGAGGCTTCCGACCTTGGTCCTCGCTGCAATCGATCCCGCTCGCTTGCTGTCACTCAAGGAGGAGGAAGGGGGGTCCAGGACTGGAAGGGGATGGCCAAAGATGCGGGTAATGGAGGATGAAGCTGACACTATATACAGGTGGAGATCCAGTAAAGATGGAGTCGGGCAGGGCAATATGGTGCACGGATCCCTAGGAGAATCCCCAGGCGTGAATCTCGGATGTAAGATCTGCAAATGGAGCTCGAGGTCTAGGTGAAATATGGTCAGATCAGTCCAAGGTAATTGGGCAAAGTCGGGTCGGAACACAGATCCGCCTACCTGGTGGTCCTGGGGGGAGAGTTGACCGGGGGTCAACAATCCCCCGTGGACCAATCAGGTAATTCCTTTTATTAATTATTTATAAAATCATTTTAAAATAGGAAATGATTTTATTTAAAAATATTTTCAACATGAAAAATGTTTATTTATTTTCATAGTATTTTTTGTGATTTTTATTTTTTTTGAAAAATAAATTAGGTATTTACATTATATTATTATTATATACAGGTATGTATACCTATGTATTTTTTTATTTTTAATATGTTATTTATATACATTTATTCCTATTTTATATTTTATTTATTTACACTATAAAATATGGAATATAAAGTGATTTTTATTGGATTTTTATTAATTATTTACAAGGGGAAATAAATAGGTATTTTATTCTATATACATGGTCTATGTACGCTGATGAGAGAGAATTTTATTTATTTTTATTTTTCTTTTATTTTCCCATTTTTATTTTACATTTATTTTTACAATTATGTACAAAATATAGGGAATACGAATATATTTTTATTTTTATTTTTAGAACATAAAATATTTACATGAAGAGGGATATGTACATCATGTTGAGTCACCCTATCTCTCTCTACTTATTTTATTTTGCGGTCAGGCCCTTGTGGAGCCCTCCCTTGGGTTCAGGTCATTCAATATTTATTCTCAATATTTCCCTCTTTTTCTTATTTCCTTATTCTTTTATTTTTGCACAAAAACATGCTAATTATTAATATTTACACAATGCATGTGTTTTGATAAATTATTTTATTTACACAAATATACATGGTGTTTTGCATAGGTTTTTAGCTAAAATAAAAGAATAAAGATTGATGAACGAGGATTCATCAATTATCTGTAAATATTACGTTATATACATATATATACTCTTATATATATTTATTATATGTTAAAAATAAAAAATAAAAATAAAAAAACTATATATTTAAAAAATTAAAAACCCACAAACATTGATTTATTACTCAGCATACATACATACCTTTATTATTTAGAGATAAATAATATACCTCTTATGTCCCTTGTTCCCTGAATTTGACATCCTACCATACTTGTCCACCATACACACTTGTTTGTAGGGTTTATAATAACTTTTGGTCCACCTTTTCTTAATTTTGTTGCTTCATTATTTAATTGTGGGTTAATTGTTGAATTTATTAAAGAGCTTCGTGTCGGTGGCCTCAGTGACTGTGATCTCGCCTTGTGTGGACCACACGACTGCTCCGCTAGGTCAACCTTGCATTTCAAATAGCATCATTGTCAAGGAGAAAGGGATAGCATAACATTTTTGTATATTGTATATGTTATTCCATCCTTTATTTTCTGCTCCTTTATTTTTGATAATCATTTATCTGTTCTGGCCCATTCTTCTTTGTTTGAGTTTCTTACGACGGACCGCGTGGCGACAACTGCTTCTTAGGAGATGGACCCAACCGAGCCGTAAGGAGATTGGTGCTTCTCCTAATGTGCCAATTGGAGATAGCAGGAGAGAGAGGTAGAGAGCGAAGATGCAGAGTAGACATTCTAGCATTTTTTGTTTTATTTTGTGAGGAGAGTTTTTATTTTATTTTTGTAAAATTAACTTGTAATAATTTGGACACTTGGATACTTCCACTTTACAAGGTCCATTTCCCATGTGTCTGTTCACCTAGGCGCCTTATAAGGTTTTTCATGTTTTTATTGCATTTCTTTTATTTTGTTTCCCGTATTTTTGAGCTTTCTGCCTTCCTTTTTATTTGTTTTATGTGATTGAGTCCCTAGATCTAGGATTGCTTGACTCAGTAAATTAGGTCCAAATCTTAAATAGAATCATGTGCTTATATTCTCTACGCTTGGATCTAGACAGATATTAATTGCTAATTATTTGAATTTGGAATCGTACATTGTGAGAGACTCCATACAATGCTTGCAGGACCTATTGTGGCGGGCACTGAGGATCTCCAAGACCGAACACTTAGGACCCATTTTTTGAGTAATTAACATTTGGTTCTTCCCGATAATAGAAATTCTTATTTAGGACGATTTCACATTTTCGCATATCGTTCATATAGTGTAAATATTTCAATACTGTCTTGCATTCTGCATGGAGGGAGCTGGTAAGTGTTGCAAGTCTTATTACTTTGCATGCATCATTTGATACGAGAATGAGGTTTCCACTCTAGTATCCATATGCATTTCTTTTCTGCATCTCCCTCTGTTTTATATCACTTAAGATCAAAAAGAAAATACAAATAATCGTTAGGTGCTTTGCATTGAAAAATACTCAAAAAAATGAAAATCAAAAATTAAAACAAGGGGATTGCAAATAAAACTTTGGCCTTAGTTAAAATATTTAATGGACATCATTGTTTTAGGTTCATAAAGTCCTCATTGTTTTCAGGTATCGTTCAGACTGAGTGAGGCATGGCACCTAAAGATTGGAGCCCAAGACCCGATCTATGGCAACATTGATTCTCATGTGGGGGTGGCGAAGTATTGGCTCTTCTATTGTACGTAGGCGAGTAGGGACTTGTAAATGGCGGTGTTCCCGCCTTGTGTGGAACATCTGACTTGGTCTGAAGTATTGAGCATAGGCCACGCCCTCATAGGGGTGTTTGTCTCATTGAACTGCCTCAAAGTACCTCGCTTGCGAGGGAAGTATTAGTTTCGCCTATTGGATTCTTTTCGCTAATTTTTGGCTGAGTAGCTCCCTGAGAACGAGATCAAGGACCTCAAAGTGTGCAGATCATATGTTAGAAAGGAGGTGGAAGAAGTACGGGTACTTTCCCGGTAGTACACACAATCTTATAGTGATATCCCTCCTAAGGATTTATTAAAAGATTTGCACATGAAACAAAAATAAAATCGAAACGATAAAATAGCTCAAACTCTTATGGCTTCATTTGGGTTGAGTTGGTGAATCCACAACTTGTTTTGTGTTTGTTTGATTTAGATTAAAATCAAAGATCACTCTCAAACATTTATACAAATTTTGCCTCACTTTCTCCTTTTATTCTCATTTGACCCCTGTTCACTTTGAGTCATTATACTATTTTGCACTCCTTTTATTCCTTGTTCATCTCCGTATCATTCATCCAATCTCGATCTCCTTTTTCACCTCCAAGATGGCAACTCATGGATGGCTTGGTCGGGACTCCGTCAACACTCATATCAATTCGATGAAGCCATCTTCTCCAAAAAATCGGAGCAATTTCTGAGATCACGGTTCGGACTTTGCGAACCACTCTCTAGACTCCATGTCTTCTTCAATAATTTGAGATCACTCTTGTCCAGAAATATGCCCATTTTGAATGGAAATTGATTTCACTCCATATACTTCTCCATCCTTCATGAAATTATGTGTTGACCTTGACACAGAATGATTTTTTCCATCTGATGCTTCAGTTCAGACTGATCGGGTTATAATTCCTTATACAGATTAAGAACCCGATCTGGAGCCAGAAATTTTGTCAGATTCATACTCTGATTCAAAGATGGCTCCTACTAGAAAGGGAATGGACCGCAGCACCCATAGCCACAACCGGGCCAACAATCGGATCAGAATGTCGTGAATGCCCAGCTTCTTGCCTCCATCCATGCAATACATCAGCATCTCACCAACCAGGAATTGGCCCAGGTCACCTTCCAAGACATGCTAAATGAAATGAGGAGAAGGAGAGATAACCCATGAGGAGGAAAATGAGAAGAGGAAGAAAAAGAAGATGGAGGTCGTGGAAGGTGGCAGACGAACCAAGAGGAGAGAGGCCCAAGCCTACTCTCAGGGAGACTTACAACCCGGACGATGGATAGATGACCGAATGGATCCAAATCCCAGTGGTCCATGTACATTTTGAGTTGAAGCCGTAGCTCTTGGCTTTTCTTCCCACCTTCCATGGGAACGCCAATGAAAAACCTTATATTCATCTTCAAAATTTGGGTGCATCTCTAGAACCACTCACTACCCTAACATACCATTAGGTGTAGTCAAGATGGAAGCATTCACATTCAACCTTCAAGATAAGGTGCTTCACTTGATCAATCATCTGGGAAAGGTCATCACGACCTGGGAGGAGCTAAAGCCAGCCTTTCTACATAATTCTACCCTCTCAGTCGGCTCAACCAGATGCATGCCTACAGTGCCAATTTCTCCCAATCCACCCATGAATCCATCCATGAGGTTTGGGAATGGTTTATAGATTTGCAAGAGAATATCCCCGCCATGATATCCCTCGGACCAGCCCGGTCCAACACTTCTTTGGGGGACTCACTCTCGAGAGACAAAGACTCATTGATGCCGCTTATGGCGGTTCACACTTCAATAAAGACGAGGACATTGGTGGTAGAGTTTTGAAGAAATGGCAGAAGGAGAGGTTGCCTTGCCATCATCTCATGTATACCAAAGACAACCACAGATCCATCAGAAGCCAGTTCATATGGCAGCTTCACATGATCTGGACAGGGATGGCTCCAACCTAAGCATAATAGGGAGCCACCTGTCCAAGGTAAATACATCAAGAAATGATCACATGATCGTAAGAAACTTGTTTTGATCGAACATAGGACTTAGAATTCGGACAAGTTAGATCAGATTACCAAGTAATTGGAGCTGCTGGTGAGCATCATTAGCGCCTGCCAGTCTGTATGTGCATTGGAGACGACTCCTACTGAGATGAAGGTACCATCATCGCGTCAACCTCCTCAGCAGAGTCCAGCATAACCAACAGTTCAACACGTTTACTACATGAAAAATCCCCGAGCCCACCTTGCCTCAACAACCGCAACAATAACTAGTGGTTTACCATCCTGAGCTCCCAATCATTCAGGATCCATGTTCTCCCACACAGCCTCTCATTCAAGAGGTGAATGGTGTATGGTCCAACGATGCACAGCTGACTTGTCCAGGCAGACATCAGCATGGCCAGTCTGTCAATTCCTGTCCATTCCCTCAGCAGCAAGGAGGGATTGTCCAAAGTAACCAGCCTCACCACGAACAGTATCCACCATACCAGCAGAACTGTAGATAGAGTCGGTACCAGCAGCCGCAATACCGTCAGCACCAGTCTTATCAACGGTACTTGGTTGCTCTATATCAGCAACACCCTCCTCCACATCAACAATCTCGGTCTTCTCCTCAGTACCACAACCAATATTCCTACCAGCAATCTTCACACCATTCCTAGTCTCGGTGTGGACAGCACGATGAACCATCCAAGGTTGCTCTTTTGAACCCCACTTTGGACTATTTGGCTCAGTTGGTGAAGAGCCTCGTAGAAATGAGCCAGAAGCCGGATCTCCTCATCGATGTCAAGACTACCATTCTGACACAGGTGGATGCAAACCTCAACAATTTCAGGAAGCATGAGTAGGTAGTTTGTGATGTCTTGTCCAATCCTACATGGTCAGGTATACATTATACTTTTTTAACTAATGATGTTACTCTCATGAGCGGCAGAATTTTGCAGTCACCTGCTACCATGAAGGGGAAGAATAAAGCATCTACTGGTGATTCTTCAACATCTTCTGCATCAACCAAACCAGTGGGTGGGTTGGGTGAGGAAGAAGAATGTGGAGAAGCACCAGAAACAAAAATCAAAAAAATGAGAAAAATAAAAAAAGCCAAAAATACAACAACATCCGCAGCGACAACACGCCAGCACTGGAGAGGACCGCACCTACAACCAATCTAGAGCCAACCGATGGAGCCCCGCCAGCACTTTTTAGATACCCACCTCGGAGGGATGAAGACACTACTTTTTGTCTATTATTGTACAATCAGATGTGGGCATTGATTTTGATGTAAATAAGTTATTTTTGCTTTTGATTCTATGAATATTCCATTTCCGTATGCAATGAAAAAATCCAAAAAAATGAAACTTAAAAACTCCCTTGTCAGATCTAGATGTTGTGGAAATCATTTGAAATCTTATTCTAAACATGCCTCTATTAAGCCATTAAGTACATGCCTAACTTAAAGAAAGGACTAAATGGGGTGTGTACTTAAAAAAGATAGCCGCATCGAGCTAGATAGAGAAATGTGAAGCACATTCTGACCGCGGTGACGGTAAATGCAATCAACAATCTCCTGAATAAAAATAAAGACATGGGAGCCCCTCTCATCAGAAGCCAGATGTTCGATTAAGAGTTCGATTGGACACTTCTTGATAGTACACCGCCCATCGGTTTGATGCCTACTTCACTACGGAAGGAATTTGGGTTGGGATCGCTCAAATCAACAAGAATGGTGACATATTTTGTGGATACTTCAATCAAGCGATCAAGAAAAATTTTGGAGGATGTCATCATCACCATTCAAGGGATGCAATTCCATCTAGACTTCATTGTATTGGACGTGGACACCTCTACTCCTCTTCTTCATTTCCCGATTATGGTTGGACGATCGTTCCTTCAAACAGTTGAAGCAATGGTGGATTAATGCATCAGATTGATCACCTTTCATTTCAACAGGGACAAGGTGCCCATTCAGACAATCCAAGTGCCCAAATCGTCAGAATCTACATCAGATGCGCCTGCAGAATAGAGAACAAAAGGTTATGACTTTCTTTTAGAAATCAAAGATACAAATCTATTTATGGATGATATAGAGATACATGAATTCCTCTCCACTGAGGAAGGAGTTGCTAGCATAATCAAATTCCCCCTATCGGTGATGAAGATATTTTTGTTGAGTTGTTAGATGTTCTGATTAATGGCCACCTATCCTTTGCAAATGAAGAGGAGATTATTGAAGATTTCTTTCAGCAAGATGACATTATTGAGAATTTTTGTGCAGCATTGAGTTCGAAGTTTGAAATACCAATGGTGGACAATGTGCAGTTGAAATATCTGACGCCACCACTCAACACAGTATCCAAAGTTGCCACTGAGATGACTCAAACCCCACTGGAGCTGAAACCACTTCCCACGAATATGAAGTATGATTTCCTTACAGGTGTGCATAATATGTTCCCAGTGATAATCAATTTCTATTTAACCAAGGAACAAGAATCTCATCTACACGAGGTTCTAGAAAGAAATCGTAAGGTCATAGGTTGGAAAATATCATATCTCTGTGGAATCAATCCGTCATTGTGTTCCATCACATATACCTTGCGGAAGATAGCAAGTCGTTATGTGAATTCCACTGCAGATTGAACCCTAATCTTCAGGAGGTTGTTATGAATGAAATTACAAAATGGTGTGATGTGGGATTCAAATATCCCATCTCCGACTAAAAATGGGTGAGTAACTTTCATGTTGTGTCCAAGAAATCAGGGATCACCATTGGGAAGAATGACAAAGGAGAGGATATCGCAGTCAGAGTTTCAACTTCTTGGTGCGCCTGTGTGGATTACAGATGCCTAAATCTAGCGACCAAGAAGGATCATTTCTCGCTTCCCTTCATCGATCAACTAGTTGACAGAATGACATCGAAGGAGTATTTCTTATTCTTGGATGGAAATTCTGGTTACAATCAAGTTGCAATCGCCTCGAAGGATCAAGAAAAGACTATCTTCACCAATCCATTTAGTACATACACCTTCCGCAGAATGTCGTTTAGTTTGTGCAATGATCCAGCGACATTTCAGTGATGCATGTTGATCGTATTCAAAGATGTGGTTGGTAGTTTTCTCGAGGTCTTCATGGATGATTTTTCAGTATACAGAGACAACTTTGATCAGTGCTTATCTTATTTAGACCGAGTCTGGAAAAGATGTTGGGAAGTGAATTTAGTGCTCTCGTGGGAAAAGAGACACTTCAAGGCAACTAAAGGAATTGTGCTAGGCCATGTCATCTCAAAGCATGGCATGGAGGTAGACCATGCAAAGGTGGAAGTTATTTTGAAGCTTGAGCCACCTACAAATTTGAAGAAAGTCTAGTCATTCCATGGGTATGTGGGATTATATCGTTGATTCATCAAAGATTTCAGCAAGATTGCCCGATCGGTGATCGAGCTTCTAGGCAAGGAAGCAGATTTCACTGTCGATGTCAGAGTCCTCCAAGCCTTCAATCAGTTGAAAAAACTGATCACTCAGGCCCCTATCCTTCAACCGCAAGATTGCTCTCTACAATTTGAGATCATGACCGACGCTTATAATTATGCCACTGGAGCAATCCTAGAATAGAGAAGAGATGGTTTACCATTTGCAATTATTATTCCAGCAGAACTCTTGATAAAACTCAGAAGAATTACACAGTCGTTGAAAAATAGTTGCTAGTAGTTGCCTCCGCCCTAGAGAAGTTCATATCTTACTTACTTGGATCTAAAGTTATCTTTTATACTGACCGTTATGCCATCAACTACCTCCAAAGCAAGAAGGATGCCAAATCAAGACTCATTAGATGGATCCTTCTACTCCTGAAGTTTGACCTTGAGATCTGAGACTAATCGGGAATAAAAAATGTCGTGGTAGATCATCTCTCAAGATTACTAGAGTCAGACACTCCTAAGCAACATCATATTGGTGATCACAGAGACTTTTCTAAATAAAACCATCCTATCAGTCACCTCGCTCCCCTGGTTCGTCGATATTGTGAACTATCTTATTTTCAAGATAACTCTGCAAGATTGGCCGAAGTTAAAAGTTTTTATCATATATTAATTTCTATCAGTGGGAAGATTCGTATCTCTTTCATGAGGGTGTATATTGCATCTTGAGGAGGTGCATTCCTCAGGAGGAAGTTCATAGTGTCCTCGAACATTGCCATGCTTGAGAATCAGGAGGACACTACTCTGGGAAACGGACGAAAATGAAAGTGCTACAATGTGACCTCTAGTGGTCGACTTTATTCAAAAATACAAAAGAGTATGTGAAATGATGCATTGACTATCAAAATATAGGCGATACTATTGGAATGAGAGACACAATGCCACTGAAATATATTCAAATTTCAGACATATTTGATGCGTGAGGAATTGAATTCATGGTCCCATTTCCTAACAGACATGGATATGAGTATATTCCGCTCGCTTTTGATTATATAAATTATTGGGTGGAGGCCATCCCAACTCGAACCAACGACAATCGAACCGTTTACTGGTTTTTGAAAGAACATGTCATTGCAAGGTTCGGGATTCTTAAAATTCTGATATCTAATGGAAGTATCCATTTCATCAATAGAGAAGTGAAGAAGCTGACTCAGGAATACTAAATTGAACATAGAGTAGCTTCTCCATACCATGCACAATCTAATGGCCTGGCAGGATACTCAAATAGGGAGATTAAAGCAATTCTTCAGAAGCTTGTACGTCCATACGGAAAGAATTGGTCTCAACTTCTTGACTCTATTCTTTGGACATATCGTACTGTGTACAAGTCACCTTTGGGAATGTCTCCCTACCGCCATCTATAGGGAAAACCATGCCATTTGTCCATAGAATTAATTCATAAATCTTTATGGGCGATAAATATATGTAATTTAGATCTAAAGAAAGTAGGAAATAATAGAAAGCTCGATCTGAATAGATTGCTTGAGTTTAGAGACTATACATATGAGAACATCATATGCATCCTGATGTACACGGAGAAGGTTAAGAAGTAGCACGACAAATATATCCGCCAAAAGACTTTCTAACCTGGTCAGAAGGTTTGGTTGTTCAATGTAAAGTTAAAACTTTTTCCAAGGAAGTTGAAGAGCAAGTGGACCGGGCCATTTGTAGTGAAGCATGTGTGTGACAACGGAAACATTGTGATATCTGGTTTGTCATCTGATGCACAACCTTTCGTCATCAACGAACAACTACTAAAGTTGTACCTTGAGCATGATACTTTCCTATATGTGGTTGACTCTATTCAGGTGGTATATGATGAAGAACTTCCCACCGCAACATCAACAGATTCAGAGAAGGCACCCAAAAATATTTTTGATTAGTCAATCTTTCTCTCTTCTTTTCTTCGTTTCTTCTTTTCGAATTCTATTATTTCATTCTACCGAAAGCTTCACTCATCCCATTCATCATTATTATACTTAGTATATGCTTCATCCTAAGTTTAAGGGAGTGAGTGTATGCGGGTGTTCATTCTTTGATCCCTTGCATGTCTCCTCAACTCTTAATATTGTGTCTATGCTTAGGGATATTTTACCCTAAGTATAGCAGGAGACATATCGAGTCGTTGATTTTATTCATTCCCACCACTGACCCTCCATGCCTTGTGTACAGTCTTCTATACTTAGGATTAATTGATCCTATGTATATGGGGGACAATCGACTTCCTATTCTTTATTCAGTCATTGTAGTATAAACTGTCAAGTACTTAGTACGAATTATGTCTTCCTTTTCTCTCCGATCTACGAGGACATAACTCAAGCTAAGTATAGGGGATTCTATATACGTTGTATATAATTAAGCCATACCTCGTACTTTCATATTTTCAATAATATGGATAATTAACAAAAATTAAAATAAACAATAAATTCTTTGTAATTATAGTTAATAAACTGGTTAAAAATATTTTGCAAAATATTTGAAAAATGGTTGGAAAAATTCTTTGAAAAATCTTTTGTAAAACTGTTTGAAAAATATTTTATGAAATATTTTCAAACCTTTGTAAAAATATTCTGTACATAAAAAATTATTTTATTTATTTGAATAAAATGTTTTGAAAAACTGTTTACAAATGGTTCGGAAAATGATTGTAAAAATATTTTGAAGAATCGATACATATTATTTGAAAAATCCTCGCAAAATGATTTTCAACTTTTGAAAATGTTTGTAAATTTATTTGTCAAATTGTTTGCAAAAATAAAGTTTTCAAAATGTTTGTCAAAATGCTTTCAAATTATTTTTGGAATTGTATACATACTAAAAACAAATAAAGATTCTTTACAAACTATGTATAAAAACCTGTAAATAATAACTAACTTAATTCCTATAAAAACTGATTGTAAGTACTTTTACCTAATTCTTGTAAATAATAAGATGCAATCCCATCTAAATATTTGCACCAACTCTTTTGACTTACAAAAATCACTAAAATTTTGTAAAATCAAAAACCCGTAAAATTTTGCAATGTTTTCAATGCATAAAATTTTCAAAACTTATTCAAAAATCCACAAAAAAAGTGCAAAATTAGAAAATTGCTTCACAAAAAGATGTTATTTGCATTTTTCGGATTGTTGATGACAATTGAACAAGTCTAAATAAAATCCAAAGATTGGAGCTTGGTTGAACCTTAGTCCACTTAATTACATAACCTTAAGGGAGCTGGAATTGATGAGCTTCAGGTCTACTAGACTTAATTCTTTGAGACCACAAGACTAGGTTTTGTGTCGTCCTGACTACCTAAGTAGAATATTTTGGAACACACACATGACTCTTGTCGATAGTGACCTAACTTGCACACATGCACCCTACACATTTCTCAACTCAGATGAAGTGGTAGAGGGATGGATTTACGGAGATGAGACACGAGCGAATGGAAACATACGAAGTCACGATTCCGTGGCTATTGTGCCCCAATTTGATCTAGTAGCCATGAAGTCTAATGACAGGAAGTTTGTGGATTGCAATGATGCTTCAAAAGAGGGATAGTCTACTGGCTCAAAAGGAAAAAGTCCTTATGAAAATGTTGTTATATATAGTATTCAAAAAATGCAAAAATCAAAAACTCCAAAAAACGTAGACGGCAAAAATCAAAGAAAAATCAACTACCATGAGAGTATATGTATGCAATAAGCAACTTGAGCTTCAAAGTTAAAGTATTCATGTGATCATGTAGCTGGATGACTTGGTTACACTGGTCAAGCATCCTAGGATAAGTAGCTACAGTGGCTACCGTCCATTCTCTTCTCCACCTCCTCTTCTTGAGATGGTTACACTTGAACTTAGAAGGGAATACCCTGCTTCTCAATGAAAAAGTTGTTGAATTGGGGAATTAGGGTCACCATGTTGGAGAAGCATGACTTTTACCGCTTCAGCCAAGAGGAGCTACATATCATTGATACTGTACAGATAGACTCATGGTCATAAGGGACTGTGTATGATGTCGACTTGTTCTGGCTTAGATTTTGAGAAGACTTGGGTAGAGTTTTGTAGTTCTTGGAGGCTATTGTGTATCAAGTCTGGTTTCCAATAAGGTTCCGACCAAATTAAAAATCCAAAGGTTCAACTGAGCCCTAAAATTTGATTTTATGAGGTCAAGTTTAAAAATCAAAATCAATCCAAGTTTTTCCTTTTCCTTTTCCTTATTTTTATTTTCTACACTTATAGGCATAATGTTTTCTACATACTAGCAAAGGCAAGTATAAGGGTGATGAAAGCTCCATTTTATCACCTTTATTCTTTCATTTTGGTCCTAAATCCCTAGTTAAATGCATGTATATATCATTAATTTTTCAAAATAAACACCTTATAAATTGTACAAAATACTATATAAAATTATGTATTTAATACCAAAATAAAAGAATAAAGGAAGAAAAGAAAAGGAAATTAAATACCAGAGGTATTTAATGACCTGAGACCCAGTCATCATGATGACTTGGTCGACAAGAAATAAAGTAAGGTGAGATAGGGCAGAAGAATTGTACAGAAAATACATAAAACCCTAGTTTTCAATTCATAAATAATTACTTTTTGGAACATATTTTATTTTATTATGTTTATACTTCAAATAACAAAACCCTCGACATGAATATTATAGATAAAAATACAAAGAAAAATACAAAATTGATTTCACTGAAAAATAATGCACAGTTTGCCCGAGACACACAAAATAAAAAGGCAAAATAAAAACTTTGTAGACGTGTATTTTCTACATACTATATCAAAATTGACCAAACTCGCATTTAATTGCATACAAAATTAATTTAATTTGGAGTTAAGATGTAAAAGTTAGGTTTAGGCCCTCATTGTGCAGTATACATGTATATTATATTCAATATATTTATTCTTTGTATTTTTCAAATTCTTTTAATTTTATAAGATTACAAATATTATTTGAATCACATATACATAATTAAAATAGAATAAATCCATTAAAATAATATAAAATAAACAATGTATTCACATACATATATAAAGCATACCTATATATACCTATCCAGAAAGATGCAATAAAAATACCTAAATGTATATTTAAATAAACTAAAAATATATAAAATAAATTAAAAATAATAAAATATAAAATACAAATTACAAATAAAAATACTAAAACACGTATTTTTACCTATGTTTATACGTGTAAATATTAATCTATAATAAAAGGCATTGAATAAATACATAAAAATAGGCCTAAAATACTACATTAAATTACAAACATTTTTCATATTTTGATAAAAATGTAATTGATTTGTTTATTATTTATTTATAATTTTAAAAGGCATTTTTGCCTTGGATTTATCTAGTTGGTCCACGTAGACCAACCAGATCTTTCATTCATTGACCTCGGGTCAACTGACACCCTTCTCTCTTCCTCAAGCCTTGGATTGTTAGAGCATGCAACTTTGCCATTTTTCTCGCTCGAGGTCATCATTATTTGGCTTGGTGTGTTGCATGATTTGTGGAGATTGGATCTCCAGGATTCATGTCATGTCTTGAGATCTTGTTGATCTCCCTCTATCTGTGCAGCATTTGAGCTACAAATCGTCTCCTCTAGCAGCTTATTTAAGAACCTCCTCCGCTCCACTTCCAAATTTGATCCCCTTTTAGTTGTTCTTAGCCCCTCAGATCGTTCCCAATGGATTGTTGCTAGTGATAGGAACACGATCCTTTGATTTGCAGTAAGGAGGAGCGTATGGAGGGAGGATCCAACCTATCACTGGAGGACCTTCGTCGACTGGTTTCGCCTCTTCGACTCTGGTCGAATAGAGGCCCTGTTCTTTTGTGTTTAGTTAAATCTTATATCCTCCTTTCATTGTCCGCATCTATTTTAGCTTTTAATCATCGAGTTTATGAGTAATTAGAAATCTCCATTCGACCTGGAGCTTGAGTTGCAGGACAAATATTCTACCCATAGACCATTCTCGTGCCAGATTTTCATCCCACTCAACTCCCATCCATATTCTCTGTCGATCGCCCCATCTGATCAACGTGAATGTCTTGGATTCGGTGAAACAAAGCCTCGTTCTGCCGCCCTTCGCTAGAGTCTTGCCATTTCCACCATCCCTTTGTTTTGCAGCTTCATAAATCGGTCGAGTGGCCTTCGAACCCAGCAACTTTTTGGTGCAGGTTAGCAGTTTAGAGGACTCGTATGGAAGCAAAGAACGCACCTGAAGTAGCTCCAGGTGTCCAGGAACTCAAACAACCTCCAGATCGAGCTAGAGGCCATATGGGCCTCATCAGAGGGACATGCACACACAGAGGAACTCCAGCTAGTTGTTGGACCTGACGGAGCAAGGATCCATCGTTGGAGCATGGAGAAAAGCTCGATCGAAGCTCACCGGATATGTGTTCTTTAGTTGTTCTTCGTGAGTCGCTCTCGTCCATCCAATTAAGAACACAACTCAGATCTAATCTCGATCGTCTAGTTTATTCAAAGGGGTACGTAATCGGAGACGTCCGATCGACCACGTGGCGTGCAACGAGCAATTATATTAAAGTGACAAGTGGGGTAAATTACAAGTCCCCTCTCTGCATATTTTGTATTTTATAAAAGGTATCGTAAATATATTAATTAGGATTAACTTTTTGGGAAAATTGCAAAAGAGCCCTTGGTGCTTTTGAATATTACAATCTTGTCCTCTTCTAGGTCACCTTACGTGGACCCCCATGTAAGTAGACATTTTGCATGTAAAACCCTCAAGGTTTTATAATTGTGGTTTAATATTAAAAATCGAATTCAAGTTCAAATATTTTGGGTATTTTGTATATCACTCATTGCATTTATTTATTATTACAAATATGTCCCTGCTAGTTCAACAAAGTCTTATTTTTACATTTCTATTTTCTAAAAATAGCTCATGTGCTCTAGAAATTTACAAAAGTAGGAGTAAATGCATGATTGGTTGCTTATTCATGCTATTTGGTTTATTTAGTATTTTTGTTGTATTTACTATTTACTAAAAATAAAAAGAGTTATTTTATTCCTTATTTGCCCTAGAAAAAATACAAAAAATATAAAACCTTTTTTAAAAAATCCAAAAAACATTACCCATTATTTGCTAGCATATTTTATCATTGCAAACCAAAAATCACAAAATTATCAAAAGAAACTCCAAAAAATAGCAAACCCTTACTAACCCTAAAAATATAAAATATTTTCAAAAATCTAAAAAAATAGTTTATGTCCCATATTTTTATATATTTTATTTATTACATATTTAAATTAGTTTTGAGATATTTTGGACCCATTTGCTATTTTTAAATATCAAAACAATTCAGTTTATTTAAACATTCCTTGTTTTAGACTACTTTGATTTAAAAATACAAAATAGTAAAAATTCCCAAAAAAATCTCAAAAACATAAAAATAGTTAAAAAAACAAAAATATTTTATTATTTAATTTTTAACTATATATGCATATATTTATAAGTAGAATACCCTAAATAGTCTATATATATATTATATAGACTTGTTATTAAGATTAATTATTATAAATACCCTAATATATTTTAAAACCTTTAGAATAATAAAAAGGAGTATTCTTCTTTGTATTTTTTGATTTTTGTATATTTATTATATATAGTCCATTATATATTATCTATATTATATATATTACATTATATACTTATATATATACTCGTATATATTATATTAAAAAGGAAAAATAAATTAAAAATAAGAGAAATTAAACTTAAAAATAATATATATTTAAAAATAAAAACCCATAAAAATTGACTGGATCTTGTGTATACACATACATACCTATATTATTTAGAGATAAATAATATGCATGTTATGTCCCTTGTTCCCTAAGTTCGGCACCCTGCCATACTTGTCCATTATACACACTTGTTTATAAGGTTTATATCAACTTTTGATCTACATTTTCTTGATTTTATTGTTTCATTATTTGATTGTGGGTTAATTGTTGAATTTATCAGAGAGCTTCGTGTCGGTAACCTCAGCGACTGTGATCCTGCCTTGTGTGGACCACACGACCGCTCTGCTGGGTCATATATGGTATTTCACATCTTGTGCCCTGGGCTCGGTCTATTATCGGGTATTACTGGCCCATACAACTGTTGGGCTTGGGCCCAAATAGAGCCTTTTACCACGACCCAAAATGCTTAAGCCCAGGTTGTCTAGTAGTAGCCCCCACTACTTATAAGTTGCTACCACACTTTGGTAATTACTAGATGAGGTGTTGTATTTGGGAAGCTATAATTTCCCCTACTTATATTCACAATATCCTAATTGTGTAATGGCTAATGACTTGTTCCCAATAATAGTGGTAGTTGCACCTCGTGGGTAGCCCTTTCCTCCGAACACTATGGTAGGGTGGCTCCAATTATTGTGCAACATTTTCCAACATTAGAAGGAATCTAATCTGATACCATCTATGGCATCCCATGCCTCTGAATCGATTTGGTATCGGGGATTATGGGCCCATACAATCTATTGGGCTTGGGTCCAAATGGAGTCCTTGACCACAACCCAAAATGCTTAAGCCTGCGTTCTCTAGTAGTAGCCACCACTACTTATGGAGTCCTTGGTACAATTTTATATAATAGTGGGGTCAATCTATTGGCTAAAGCTCTAGATGATTTTCTATGATCATTTTATGGGGTCAATAGATCAATAATTTTCGATTTTGAGGATGTTACCATTCTTAAGAGTGGGAGTAATCACAGAAAGAACTTTTCCTTGAACGGTACATGAGAATTCTTATTCCTCGTGACCCCCCAAGCAACTTTTTATTTATTAAATATTGTAAGGAAGCTAGTGCTACTAGCAATGTTCCTTTTTTAGAGTAGCCGTTTCTAGAGGAAATAACTCTCATGCAAAATCAGCGATGGGAGCCATTGCCCCTAGAATCAACTATCTTATAATAGGAGTGTTGGCATGTGGTCATGACTCGTGCTTAAATAAAGCCCCAATCGTGATCCCATCCCGATCCCACAGACGCTACCCACCTACAGAGCCCCTCCCCTTCAGCATCATTTAGTGGTGACATTGCTTCCACGTGCGACCCTGCACAGCCTTCCCCTCCAGCTCTACCCTCAGGTGAGGTCGTGCTGGTGGGCCATTCCTCTTCCATCATCGTGCATTCCGTTCCTAGTGGACTTCTCTTCTCCCGTTATAAGTAGGCCTTGACCCCACACACCATTTCTTATCAATGCAAGTTTATTTTGTGGTAATATCTAAACTATCGTTCTTGTAGTGTATTTTTAGTCATGTATCACGATTGAACTTGTTGTTTGTTTTCATCTTTGAAGTGACAACAAGTATGGAAGTGATGTGCTATGTCACATTGGTGGGAGGGTAGTTAGGGCGGGGAAAGAAGTCATATACGAGGGAGGTCGGATGAAAGTCATAAAAATTAGAATGGGTTTGAACTTTATCGGATTGGTCGAGGAGATCGTAATCTCGTTTTGTATCGACGCCATGAATGGTATGAAAGTTCATATATTACATAGGATGTTAGAGAATGATGGCATATGTTTGGTGAATATGGAGTACGGTAGAGATGTTGACAATATTTTGTAGTACATGGAGATGATGGGAGGGCTCATATTGATTGATTCTGATTAGTCGACCTCGTATGCACAGGAGATCATACATTGGTACCCCAACATTCTATTTCTACGGCTCGGGTAACCCATTCTATGTCTCATACACCCATTGAGACATAGTCCTTCTACTTCCATGGCCCGAGAACCTCCATATGTGTTGCCAACTCCATTGAGACGACAACATCAGCATTTGTTACACAATCTTTGGGACCATGCATTAATGATACACATCACTTGTAGCAGATACGGGGGCTCGCTTCAGTGCAGACTCCCACAACCAATATTGGGGAGAACCACGATCCGGAGATTGATCACGCAATGAAGAATACCCCGTAGAATACTGATGATGAAATGGAACTTGCCGATGATGAAATACATAATGCCAAGAACCAAGAGGTCCATGTCGAGTTCGACGTTCCACTCTACAACACACATGTGTGGTGATAGTTATATCAGGGATGGTGATGATATGGTGTATTTTTATGACGGGCTTGCCATTTCATGCGAGTTAAATAATGTGATGGCGTTCAAGTCAAAAGATGATTTAGTTTATTCAATTAAATTATTTCATACTATAGCACCTCAATTCATAGTACCACATCTAGTAATTACAATGTTTTGGTAGCTTGTAAGTAATGTGACCTACTACTAGTCAACTTGGGCTTAAGCATTTTGGTTGTGGCCATGGGCTCCAGCTGGGTCCAAGCTCAGCAAGTTGTCTAGGCCAATGATTCCCATAATGGATTAGACTTAGGACCCGTAATGTTATAAATGGTATTAAAGCATATTTTCCCTAGTAGCGAAAGACTGCCCAAAAGGTGGAGCCAACCTTGCCATAGAGTTTGGAAGAAAGGGTTGCCCAAGAGGTGGAGCCACCACTATTACTGGGAATAAGACATGGGCCATTGCGCAACGAGGATGTTGCAAATATTAGTGGGGTGATTATAGCACCCTAAACATAATACCACATCTAGTGATTACAAAGTGTGATGGTAGCTTATAAGTAGTGGGGCATACTACTAGTCAACTTTAACTTAAGCATTTTGGGTCTTGGTCATGGACTCCAGTTGGGGGCAAGCCCAACAAGTTGTCTGGGCAGTAATTCACCATAACGGACTAGGCTTAGGTCTGGGATGTTACACACACCAACCACCATTACAATTTTGCGGCACATGAATCCGACCGTCCCATATGGGTTGTTTATTATGGTGAGAGTAGGGGATGCATGTGGCAGTTGAGTGGCCATCGCCACCCTCTCTTGATTGCATGTTTGTGATATCTAAAATGAATGCAGCACATAAATGTTTGCATGGTGTAGCAAATTGGGATCATCCTCAACTTGATTACAACTTCATGGCAAATAACTTTCTGAAACAAAATCAAGATATCACATGATGTGAAGGATTCCTACCTGTAGCAAATGATTTTTGATGACTACGAGCATATGGCGAGTCATGGGAGCATATGGGATGTCAATTGAAAGGGAATAGAGATAGTATATGGTGACTAGGTCGACTCATATAATGAACTGCCATACTTATTTCATGTAATGGAGACATCAATCCTCAATATCGTGACATATCTCTACGTTGAGCCACTTGTTAGAAACCAGAAAGTGTTCAAGTGAGCAGTCTGTGCATTTGGTCCATGTACAATGTAGGTTTGTTATCAACATTGAAAAGACTCATATATATGGTAGGTACAAGCAAAAGGTGCTCATTGGATGTGGATGCGATGTAGCTAACTACATCATACCAATTGCATTTTGCTTTTGTCAATGAAGATGATGACATGAGCTAGTGTTGGTTTCTAAAGAGAGTTCGTCTTCATGTTTCTGGGGATCGCAGGGGTACAATTTGTGTTATATCAGACCGCGCACTTGGTACTTGTTCTGCCATGTGTTGCCCAGAAGTACAATTTCAACCTTTGAACATGTATTAGCATTTTTCACACATCACGATGAGGCAATGTCCCATTTAGCTTGCGGTGATCGATTCACCAAATATGCAATGGACATGTTAAAGGGTTGGATGGATAGGAGCAACAATCATCGCATCACCCACGAAGGTGCTCTTTTACATTTATATGAGGTCATTACATGTCAACAACTCACAAAGTTTGGCCTCAGGGGAGAAAAGAAACATATTATTTTGGTCAGTAATTTATCTTGTACTTATCAAATATGGCAAGTTCACATAACTCCATGCCCACATGAAATGTGTTATTTTGTTGCATCTAGATATTGGCATTGACGAGTACACGAGTCTGTGGTACATGTGGCAAAGCCATTCTTAGTATCTATAAGGAATATTCTATCCCATAGGTGATAAGGAAATGTGGCCAAAATTAGATGGAGAAAATAATTCCAGATCCAACTAGAATACACTCAAAGAACCGACCTAAGTCAAAATGGATACACAATAAGATGGATATGCTAGAAGATCATGTCCAACTGCAATTTGGTACTCGTCACGAAGTCGGTCATAACCGTTGACGTCGTAGACATGCTGTGTCAAGTATAAAAAAATGGGCTTGTGTGGGGAAGGCTGGCACACCATAAGAAAATGTTCGAACCATACTAGTAGAGGTAGTCCATTTTTTGGTGATTTGTTTGTAAATGTTTCCTCTATTTTGATTGCATTTAGTTTATGTTAATTTCATTGAATTATGATATTAACATTAACCCTAAGTTTGTCGATGGAGGCAGGCCCATTGACCGATTAGTTCTCATCTACAACGATCCCATCATTCTGGGATAACTCATGGAGATGGATGTGAATATTTAAAATTCTTTATAAGTCTTTGAAGAGTATTTCCATTTTATTTCTTATGCACTTCTCTTCATTGATTTTCAATTGTGGTGAGATGGATGTGTTGTCGATGTAGAGAGGGATATTGCGCCATGTCCATATTGATGAGGGAATTGTGGAGAATGTATATATTGTCGGATTCTTTTGGGTGATGCAACTTGATTTTATCTCCTTGGGTTGGCATTTAATTACTACATTAGTGGAAAGATGACACTCAGAGATCCACATATTTCACATGCTCCGTAGGGAGATGACAAATATGTTGCATGATGTAGCATACATATTTGGACTGAATATTGATGGAAATGTTGTGATTGGGTACACATCTTCTCCTAGCTGGCCAGGCCTTTGCTAGAGGCTTATTAGAGTGAGGACCGAGAGGCCCAACATTGACGGTACACGTATCCACATGATGTGGGTTTTGAAGCACTTCAGAGAATGATGATCAAGAGACGATATTGCATCACACTCATTCTCTCATTCTGCATTGTTAGGAGGGTTCATATTTCCAGACAAGTCAGGAAATGAGGTTTCACTGATATACTTACCCCTGCTCGAGGACATGGAGGCATGTGGACAGTATAGCCGAGGGTTCGCTTGTCTAGCATTCCTTTTACAAATAGTTGTGCATGGTCTCTAAGGCAAACACAATTCATATATGTGGCCCTCTCGTCCTACTACAATTATGAGCCCGGGAACATTTCCCTACATAGCACCCATGTGCACCGGAGGCCATTTGGCATGGGGAGTACGTTGGGAAGCTGTTGACATGCTGATTTTGATGTCATCGTTGAGTTCGCGCACATTGTACGAAAGTATCTTGATGCACTTGCCCTTCAGGATAGCCTCACAAGTATTAAAACAATTTTAACCATGTGTTGTGATACCATTCTTTATACGTGGTTAACCGATAACTCTCTTGCTTTTTTGTA
Source organism: Ottelia alismoides (assembly GCA_037367405.1). Lineage (NCBI taxonomy): Eukaryota > Viridiplantae > Streptophyta > Magnoliopsida > Alismatales > Hydrocharitaceae > Ottelia > Ottelia alismoides. The sequence goes on from JAZKJV010009714.1 coordinate 609,301, forward strand.
GGTTATTTGGATGATGTACACTGCTAACGCGATTTAGTTGTTCCCCCTTAATGCTTAGATGCGCAGAATTTGCATGTGGCTAGGGTTCCACTCATCCATTTATATTTGGTTGAGTTACATATTCCTGGTCATGTCTTATGCTAGTTTGGAGTGGTGTAAGGGATACTAGGGCTATGTAACACCTACACATGACTCCATTTGATAGATATTTGAAGTAAGATCAGTGTGGATTAGATTCAATTCCACACACAAATTTCTTGCGAATGTGGAACAACATGAGAGATTACATCATGGAGATTGTTCTCATAATGCTAGGAGAGATGTGGTCACTGACGATTAGATGACCTGGTACAATCGCGCCATTTGGCGTTTCATTAGCAGACATGGATTTATTATAGATTTTGTTGCAACCACCAATTATAAATTCACAACATTTCTGACATATCAAATAAATGATAGAAGCCATTCTCCATTTCAGGCATCAAGTTTTAGGGAGATTGTCTTGCAAGGATGATCCTGAGCATGCTGACTATTTGTTGGTTGATTCCAAATCCTGACTGACTTACGGATGGCATCATAAGGCAATTTATAGGTGGATCGAATGATGACAAGGAGGGCAGAAGGAAATGAAGGAAGAGGAGATTGCAGAACTGCGTTCATCGAAGAGGGATTGAGGGTGAGAACATGGACGGTGACGTAATGTTCAAGTTGGAGGAGGTCAACGACGACGTAGCCAAGCACCTGATTTTCCGGGACTTCTAACAGTAGACGCCCGTAAAGATGACCTTAGGGGTTGATTTTCAGGCCCCATTTCAGGTGCATGCTAGCCCTAGAAACCCGTCCCACACCAACACCCCCGGTTAAGGAGAGGGGTCCTACCGCCATGACCCTTCACATTGCTTCCCATTACATGTACTACATATAGACATTGTTGAAATTGGTGATGTTTATGGATCTCGCATTTCATAGATTGACCAAACTGGCCAAATATGGGTCACCACCCATATGGAGCACGAGGCTCCTCTGCAGAAACCAGAGGAAAGGCCAACAAGACTGAGAATCTCCCATAGGATGAATCGTCATTGATGTAGTTGTTATATATACTCTTATGTATTACATATAGAACTTGTTTATTCTCAAATAAATGAAGGAATGTTTTGTTATAAAGTATGCAATTGAATAAGACTTGGCTCTTATCCTATTTCAAATGTATTTGTTGTCTTCATTGGAATGGCTTAAATGCATGCTGATGATCCCTTTTATTAAGGATTTCAACAAAGACAATTTTTTTATTGCATTGCCCAAAATTTTGGAGGGGGGGAGTCCTTGGTTGTTAGGGTTAGAGGATGATTTATACATATGAGTGTAGAGGGAGGTGAGGATTTTTACAGATTACTATGAAGAAGATGGGGGGGAGGATTTTTACATATTACTATGAAGAAGATTGGGGTGGGGTATGTGTATGAATGTACAAAAATGGGGGGGGTGAGTGGTTGTACATATATGAGGTATGTGTGTGTGAAGAGGGGTGAAGATCATCTAGTGATCTACTTTTTTTACACACGTGAGCCCTCGAACGAGGGCCACTAGAAATGTATAAGATACAAAATTTTATACAATAGAATGCATAAATAAAATGTTGCTTAAATTCCTTGAATTCTTCTGGATTTTCTTTTGCGGCCTTCTCAGCAGGAGCTCTCAACTCCATGCCTCCATGGAGATCAAGCGTCCTCGATCTTCATGGGCCCTGCCACAAAAGAAAATTGTTAAAAAAATAGTAAGAAAAATAATCAACAAAATGATGTAAAAAATATGATAAGAAGACCTATAAAATTTGAAAATATTCACTACAAAAATATTTCAAACTTCGATAAATAAAAAAAGTGAGTCGTGTCCCCGACAATGGCGACATTTGATGAACGTCATCTTTAATGAAGTTGTGTTTATCGTAGTATAGGAGGCAAATTTGGTTCATTCAAAGACCACACCTTCAAATATGTGGACATTAATTTTACTTGGCAAGTCCACCAAGGTTGAACTCAAGAACACGAGCCTCTTTAATATATTTATCAAATTTTGTCATTGATATGTGATTATCTTCTCAATTTTTAGGTCTTCATGCAGATGCACAAGAAAATGCAGGATAAACAATGCAAGTAATGATGCATGAACGAGATGCAATTTTTATTTTTTTCAATGACATTATAAGAGATAAAATATGCACGAACTTAATGCATGAATCATGAAATGCAAGACAAAATTATTAATTACAAAATGCCCTACAAAATATGTGCACATATTATGATTCAGATTCAAAGCCAAATGGAGCAAGCATCTATTTAATGGTAATAATTTATCGAGCAAGGACACTATATAACATTAAAATTCATCGCATTTAAATTAATGCCAATCATCAATCTAACATGCCATTAGGTAGAGAATTAAATTTGCAACAAAATGACACTGAAATCATACGAATTGGACCTTAAGATGCTCAAGATATTGAAGAAATAATGCAAGGGCATAATTGTAACAAAAATACAGGGAAATAAATGATAAATAATCACAAATAGGTGCCTAGAGGGACCTATTGCAATTTGGCAAAACCAGCGAGGGCCCTCTGTAAGTTTTTCAAAAACACGAGGAGCTTTTTGCATGTAAACTCGTCAGGGGCTCCCTGTAAAATACCTAGGCACGCCCGTGAGGGACACGCATGGGGAACAAAATGTAATAATCTAAAAACCCAAGGTCTTTAGTGCAAATTACCCAGCCCTCATGTGCCATGCATGTATGGGGCTAGGCTCGGGAGGTATTGTAGCTTCGGGGCCACATAATGTCTGATGATGGCTCGGTCCTTGGCTTCGTGTCGCTCGAGCCTAGAGGTTCGATGTGAGGCTCGTACAATCCACGTGGCAACATTTGGGTCGTCTGGTTGTGAGGTTCGGACAGTAAATGTATCTCATGCTCCGTCGCATGTCACCAGAGGAGGCTACGCTCCGACGACCTCCGTGTGGCTCCTCTGTGCTCTAGCTTCTCGGCTAAGGGTCAAGGAAGCTTTTCGAGGTCATGACGAAGGGGTTGGAGATACAGTGAGGCTCCAAGAACGATTAGAGTGGTTCGTCGATGAGGCCTCGCTGGAGGACAGATGCTCGAACGATGACGCGGTGAAGACTCCTACCATTAACGATTTCTGCAATGTTAGAAGATAGCTGAAGCCGTGTGGGTGTGCGTGCAAGTGATGTGAGGTGAGACGGGAATCGGGTGGAGGTGAAGAAAGTGGCAGCTTGGTGGGTTCCTCCACCGTGAAGGTAAAGGAATGGTGTGACATGGACATGGGTTCTGAGAAGAGGGATAACGTAAAGCCTTGAACTTGCCATATCTCAGATCTTATATACTAAGATCCGGCTCGTCAAGAGGAAACCAACGGAATTTGTTCGTGTGAATCGGACTTCGTTTCAATTTGTTATGATTTTCTCGAGAAAGAGAAGCAAGGAGGTTTAAGATGTCGTTAAACCTTAATGACCGTCATTAAGACAGATTAATCGTGATTAAAGAAAATAATGATGATCAAGGATCGCTAACAACATTAGCAACATTATCATAGATCAGCAGAAGATAAGCCTAAGTCATGAAAGTTTAAATTGTGATTAGTGAAAGTTAATCACGATTAGCATTAATTAAACGTCATTAGCGAATCTACAATCCTTTGGAATATTCTAACTTAAGCCCTAAGTTTTGGATAAGTTTTTGGCCAAAATCATGAGGCCAAAACTATGGGGTTGCTAACCGCGATTAAGGTCTAAACCATGGTTTTCTAACAATGGTTAGCGATTTTCTGGAGCCTATAAATAGCCCCCCCACCATTCATTCTCTACAATTTCCACTACCACAACCACCCCAAGGGCTAGGGTTGAGAGGTCAGGAAGAGGAGTGGGAGGCAGGGAAGGAGTGCTAGCGAAGTGCTGTCGAGAGAACGAGAGAGGAGGAAGGTACGATCCTCTTCTAGTTGGGTTTCATTTTGATTCTTGTTCTTTCCAGCTTTGTTTTCGATTCATCTTTATTTCCGATTTGTTTTCTGTTGTGGTTCGAGGATAAATATGTGTAACACCCCACTTAGGTGCGGGCGGCTATGCACGTTAGTGAATCTTGTAATTCACCATACTTTCACTCACCTAAGATGTGTGGTGTCTACTGATAAACACGAATTTCATGGGAGTCTAAATTGGTGTCTCACACAAGGCGGAGACAACCGTCGCTGTGGCGACCCTCAAATGAATCTCGTATTTAATCAACAATTAACCCACACTATAGATCAAGCAATCAGAAATAAATGTGAAGTTAAAATTTATTTTTAACTCTACATAAATGGTGTATAGCAAGCAAGTACATTGAGAGTTCGAACACAAGGAGCAAAACAGGGTAGATCAAACAAGTGCGTGTGTGAGTGTGAAGTGTTGTCTACACTATGCAATGCAAGGATTTTTGTGGGTTTTTAATTTTTAATTAATATTTTTTTTAATTTTATATTTTTTGTTTTTAATTTTCTGATTTTTATATTTATATTTTTTTATTTTTCTATTTTCTTTTTCAACATTGGAATATAAATACAATGTAATAAAAGGGGTGATAAAATATCTATAAAAATGTGCAAAAATAGTCAAAAATTCAGAAATCAAATCTTTTTGGTATTTTTATGATTTTCTACTATTTTTGTGATTTTTGGGTATTTTTCAAAATGTTTTTGGTATTTTTTAAAAACTGAAATAAAGAAAATAGTGAATTAACAATCTGGCCGAGATTAAATGGGAAGGAAAAATATCAAATTATCTCAAAATTTTCCCAAATTAGATTTAAAACAAATAGAATAAAATAAGGAAGAAAAAGAAACTGAGTTTGTATTTTTTGGAGTTTCCTATGATTTTTTAGAATTTTTTGAAGTTTTTAAGTATTTTCTAATTTTTAAGGTTTTTATTTTGAAATTTTTAGTAATTTTTGGATTGACACTAAAGTAGGTTAACATAGGTAGTAGGTAATTTTTTTGGAATTTTTTGAGGTATTTTAATATTTTTTTGGTATTTTCTAATCTAGACAGTACTGAAATGGGTAGTTTTTTATTTTTAATAAATATAAAAATGAAATAAAATCAAAAACTAAAAATATGGCTGAAAGTGTAAGTGAACAGGAGCTTAGTGTGATTTTTGTGGAATTTTTCAAGTTCATATGATGCCTTAAATAAATTAGACAAGCACACAAAAATAATTCAACCTGGCAGGGGTATAAGTGCAAATATCAAAACATCCAGGGGCATACATGCAATTTTCCACAAAATATTGTACTGAATATTTGAATTTCTGGACCAAATACAAATTTTCAAACCCGCAAGGGTATCGACGCAAAATACCCACCAGGGCGCGTGACTTGCATGCGCTTGGCAGGGACCTATTCGTAATTTCAAAAACCTCCGGGGGTTGACTTGCAATTTTTCCAAAAAGTTAACACTTAATATAAAATTCCTTGGACTGAAATGAAATACAAAATGGCCAAGGGCCTCCCTGCAAAATGCCCATACCTCACGTGAACAGGTCACGTGAGGTGACGTGGTAGAGGACCTGTGTGCAAATATAGAAAGTTCAAGGGCCTACTTATAAAATTTACAAAAATTTTAAACTACGAATTAAAGTTTATGGACTTAAATAAAATTACAAAAGTCGCGAGGGTATACTTGCAAAAATCCCTCGCTAGGGCGATCGAACGGCGGTGGGCCGTTCACTTGACACGTGGCGTGCCCTGGACGCGCGATGACGCTTCGTGGATGTGCGACCCAGATTAGAATCTGGATGATGATCGAACGGTGCTGGGGCTACTCCATCTGACGATGGCTGTGCTTCACGAAGAACCGGCTTGATCCGACGGTTGCGGAGGCAGTTGGACGAACGGGGAAGAACACCGCCGCAGCGAGGTTTCTCCGGCTCGATCCTCCTTCTCCGGTGATCTTTAGTGCTCCAAAATGGTCAGCTGGGTTCCTCTAGTCTTCCTTAAGGTGCTGAGGGCGGCAAAATTCCCCGGCGAAGCTCGGAGAGGCGGCACGAGGTCGGCGGAGCAACGGGGCTCCAGGTACCTCGGCCGGTCTTCAAAATCGCCCCCAGGGGCACGTTGTGGCTCTTGGACCTGCAGAAAGTGTTAGAGAGGTCGAGGGCAAAATGCCTCAACCTCCTGTGGCTCTCAAGAAGGGGTAAACGGCGGAGTCAGTGCTCGGCCGGAGCAAACTCCGACGAGGGGATCGATTTGGTGAATCGAGGGATGGTTGGACGCGAAACTGGGATCTACATGAGCCTAAGACTACCAGGAATGAACTAGGATAAAAAAGGAAGCGAAGAAACACCTCAAGGGGGATACCCAAGGTTGATGTACCTCAACGGAGAAGTCGCCGGAGGTGGGGTTGGAACGCGCTCAGCTCGTGCTGATCCTCCGCCTTGAAGAAGGAGACCTGGAGCTGTCACCTCCAAGATGCTCGAGCGAGTCCAAGGGGGAGAACTGGATGAATCGCGGTTCAAAATTCAAAAGGAAATCGGAGCTGGGTTATATGGGGTTGACGGTCAGTGGAGAAAGAACGAGGCCTAGCAGTGGGTACAGTGGTCCTTCGACCAAGGTTTCATCAGGGCGGGCATGCCCATTGATCGAGGATCAAAAGCCAAGAAGAGTCTATCACGAGATGATGCAAGACTAGGCCTCAAAAAAATGGAGAAAGAGGGGTCAAACCTGGTTCTGACAAGGGCTACAGGGCTAAGAACGACCAGTTGACCGAGGTCAACTGGGGCTGAAACCTGGTTGGTCCACGTGGACCAACCAGGAAAAATCCCTGATTTTTATTTTGTAAATTCAAATAAAATAGTAATTGAATTAATTAAAGTTTGATTATTAAATTAAAAATCTTTAATTTTTTATTAAGTGTTTTAGTCTGATTTTTAATTATTTTTAGGAGGTATAATTTTATAAGTTTCCTTTTATGCCCTTTATAGGTATAATACCTATATAATTTAGTATTTTATTTTTATTTGGTATTTTTAATTTTATTAATTATGTTTATTATTTTATAAAATTATAAAATACTTTTATATACACAAATATATTTTTGTTTTTTTTATTGATGTGTTTTGTATATTTGATAAAATATAAGTATAATTTATATAGGTCTAAGTACAGGTAGTATACCTATGTATGATATATATACATATATTTTATTTTGAGTTTTATTTGGGTTTTTATTCTGATTTTGATGTACATAATTATTATAAAGAATATTTACAAAATTATAAAAATATAAAAATATAAAAATAATGAATAAAGAATAAATTGAATATTTTAAGCTATACAGGTATACAATGTGGGTCAAAAACTCAACTTTCAAACTGTAGCTCCGCCAAATGCGAAACTACCACCATTAAATAGATTATTTTATTCTATATACAATTAAAGGTGAGTTTGCTGTATTTGGAGATTTCATTTGTGAGATACGGGTCTGGGAAGTTGGGATTCTGGATTTTTATTCAGACCATAACTTTTTATCTGTACATTATTTTTCAGTGAAATCAATTTTGTATTTTTATTTACTTGATTATCTACAACTTTCATGTACAAAGTTTCTTTATTTGATGTATAAAAAGTGGAACCAAAAATAGGTCCTAAAATGAATAAAGAATGAATTAATAAGTATAGATATTTTGACTGTATCTGGCCCTTATCTCCTCCTACTTTATTCCTTGTCGACCCATTCATCAAGATGCCTAGGTCTCGGGGTTTTGGGTCATAAAATATTTACAATATTTTATTCTTTTTCTTTTCTTTTATTTATTCTATAATTTTGGCTTTAATTATAGTATTTTATATACTATTTACAGGTACATGCATGCATGCTAAGATGCTCTATTTAAGGGTATTTACAGGCATTTGCTAGGGTTTTTTAGGCCAAAATGATAGAATAAAGATGATGAAATGTGGATTCATTATCCCCCTATACTTTACCTTTGCTAGTCCCTAGCAAACACTTATGCAATAAGTGCAAAAGAAAAAGAAAGAAAAGAAAAAGAAGAACTTGGATTTAGTTTCATTATCAAACTTGTCTTCACAAAATCAAAGTTTGGAGCTTAAGTCGGACCTTTGGAATTTTAGTGCGGGCGGAACCTTAATGAGAACCGAATTTGAAATCCAACAGTCCCTGAGAATCCCAAAACTCTGCTCAAGTCTCCTCAATAGCCAGGTCAGAAATATCTCAATTCATATGCAAACTCTTATGACTATGATTCTGACTCGTACAGTGTAAGTGATGGTGGCTCTCCCCAACTAGAATGGCAAAGAAACTGACTTCTCCAGTATGACAACCCAATGATTCCCCAATCCAACAACTCCATCCTCGAGGAGCGGGGTATTCCCTTCTAAGTTCAAGTGGCTACCAGCTCAAGAGGAGGGGGTGAAGAGAAGAATGGACGGTAGCCAGTGTAGCTACCTATCCTGAGATGCAAGACCAGTGTAGTCAAGTCATCCTGCTGTAGGCTCACATATTTGACTTTGGAACTCAAGCTTGCTTATTGGCTTTACAACATTTGTACATACTTTGCAGGCTTTTTATTTTTTGTACATGCCTGAACATTTTTTTTTGTTTTTTTAATACTATTCACAGCAGCATTTACATAAGGAGTTTTTCCTCTTGAGCTAGTAGACTATCCCTCTTTTGAAGCTTTATCGCAATGCACAACCTCCTGTCTTTAGACTTCCTTATTACTGGACGGGTTGGGGTGAACTTCCCTCCCTAGAGGAGGACAAATGTTTCCACTTGTGTGCGTCTCATACCGGAAAATCCAATCCCCTCACCACTCCAACTGAGTTGAGCCATGTGAAAGGCGCAGGTGTCCAAGTTAGGTCATTATTAACAAGAGTCGTGTGTGTGCTCCGAAATACTCTACTTAGTCAGTCAAGAATCCATTGAACCAAGTCTCGTGATCCTCAAAGAATTAAATCAACTAGACCTGAAGTACCTCACACCCGGTTCCTATAAGGTTCTTGTTATTAGGTAGATTTTAAGGTCCAATCAAGCTCCAATCTTCGGATTTTACTTAGACTTGTTCAACTATCAAACTCAATCCGAAAAATGCGAATGCTATGCAATGCCATGCAGAAAATACTTTTGTGATGCAATTTTCAAAGATTTTGAACTTTTTACGGATTTTTGAAAAGATGATGATGATGCATATGCATTTTTTGTATTTTTCAAAAAAAATTCAAATGTTTTTGGATTTTACTTTTGCAAATGCTTTTGGGATTTTTGAAAACAAAAAGATTTTGGCTGAAAACTAGGTGAAAAATATGTACACGGGAGTGCTTCTTATATATACAAGAAGTGGATTTTAAGAATTTACAAGGGTAAGTGGTCAATTTTATAGATATCTATATAGTGGATTTTGGTGTGATGTATATATTCCTCAAACTTATTTGACACAAGCTTTTCACGCAATTTTTGAAAACTGTAGTCCAAAATAATTTTTACAAACGTTTTTGCAAAGATGTACACACATTTGAAAATCATTTTACAAAGGTTTTCAAAACAGTATACATAGGTTTTTAAAAATATTTTTGCAACTATTTTTCAAACCATTTGCAAATCATTTTACAAACATTTTATTTCACACAAAGAAAATAAATTTTACAAACCACACATTTTTACACAGGTTGAAAATATGTAACAAAACATTTTCAAAATAGTTTTCAATAGATGTTCACAAAGGTTTTCAAACTATTTTTCAAACATTTTGCAAAAAACATTTTCTCCTGATTTATCAATCAGTACATACAAAAAGAATTTGAGGAATAATCACATCTTTTTATTAAGGATTTTAATGAATTTTAGCCATATTATTAGAAAAATATGAAAGTACGAGTTATGGCTAAAGTATATACATAGTATATACGACCCCCCCCTATACTTAGCTTGAGCTATGTCCTCATAGATCGGAGAGAAAAGAGAAGACATAACTCGTACTAAGTATAGGCAAGTCTAAAGAATAAATGAATGAACCAGTTGATCGTCCCCCCTATACTTAGGATCAAATAATCCTAAGTATAGCAGACTGTATACAACGCAGGGAGGGTCAAGGGTGGGAATGAACAGATCGTACTCAGATTGTCTCCCCCTATACTTAGGGTAAAATATCCCTAAGTATAGACAAGAAAAGGAGACAATGGAGAGGATCGAGAAGAATGAAAACTCGGGGTGCACACCCCCCTATACTTAGGACAAAGTACGTCCTAAGTACAGAAAACTGACAACAAGGGGCGGCACCTTTTTGATAGATAAAGAAAATCGAAAAGGAAAAGAAGAAAAAGAAGAAAAGAAGAAAAGAGATTGACAGATGAAAGCATGATATAGACAGATGATCTGTATAGCGGAAGATGGAAGTGATCACCATGTATGAGATGCAGATGATATGAGTCAAAGAACGCATCTCATACCAGAAGAATGGGGGCAACGTCAATGGTCGGCGGATCATGATCTAGATATAATTTCAGGCGTTGACCATTGACACGGAAGGTAGAGGAAGATGATGGTTCGGATATGTCAATACTGCCATTTTCATGTACCTTCCTGACCACATACGGACCTTTCCACTTGCTCTGTAATTTCCCTGGGAATAATTTCAGCCTGGAGTCAAACAACCATACTCTCTGATCTGGCTCAAACTTTTTATGGCTGGTATGGGAATCATGCCATGTCTTCACTTTCTCTTTGTACTGTAGGCTGCTTGAAAAAGTTGTGTCTCTTAGTTCCTCCAGGGCTGCCAACTCTGCTCTTCTCTGGTCTCCTATACTCTCGGGATCTAACAGTAACTCAGTGACTACCTAAAAGGATTTATGCTTGATTTCCACTGGCAAATGGCACGGCTTTCCATAGACGAGACGAAAGGGAGATGCCCCCAATGGGTTCTTGAAAGAAGTCCGATAGGCCCACAAGACCGAGTCCAAAAGCTGTGACCAATCCTTTCGGTCTGGGCGGACAACCTTCTGCAAGATAGTTTTTATCTCCCGGTTCGATACTTCGGCAAGACCATTAGTCTGAGGGTGATACGGTGTGGCAACCCGATGGTCAATGTCGAACTCGTCTGCAAGGGCCCTAACCTTGTCATTGACGAAATGAGACCCCCCGTCTGAAATCAAGACTCTAGGTACCCCGAACCGTGAAATGATATTTTTCCTCAAAAATTTGCATATGGTTTTAGCATCTGCGGCTCGGGCGGGGATGGCCTCAACCCATCGGCTGACATAATCTACAACGAGCAAAATATGCTCGAATCCCTGACTCTTAGGAAATGGGCCCATGAAATCAATCCCCCATGCATCAAAAACCTCACAAAAGTGAATGGGTTGCATGGGCATCATGTCTCTCTGTCCGCAGGTTCTCATTTTCTGACAGTCAGTACATCTCTTCACGAACTCATCAGAATCCTTGAAGAGAGTAGGCCACCATAGGCCGGATTGAAGCACCTTCTGTGCTGTCCTTCTTCCAGAATGATGTCCTCCTGCCTCAAGCTTGTGGCAGTATGTGAGGACGCTATGATGCTCTTCTTGAGGAATGCACCTCCTCCAGATACTGTCCCCTCCTTCATGATAAAGGATGGGATCCTCCCAATGGTAAAACTTGGCCTTCGCCAGGAAGGTCTCGAGTTTCTGTCTGGGCCAACCTTGTGGGACTGTCTTGGCGACAAGATAGTTCACGATGTCAGCATACCACAAGAGCGAGGTGATAGCCATGATCGCCTCATCTGGAAATGTCTCTGTGATTGGTGCACTGGGCTCAGATTCCTCAAGGTTCTCCAATCTGGAGAGATGATCCGCCACCACATTCTTGACTCCAGGCTTATCCTTAATCTCAATATCAAACTCCTGGAGTAGAAGGATCCATCTGGTAAGGCGTGCTTTGGCATCCTTCTTGGCCATTAAGTACCGGATGGCGACGTGATCTGTGTAAATGATCACTCTAGATCCGAGAATATAAGATCGATACTTATCCAAAGCAAAGACTACGACCAGCATCTCTTTCTCAGTCACAGTGTAATTCTGTTGGGCGGCATCCAAAGTCCGGCTGGCATAGTGAATGGTAAATGGCAAACCATCCCTTCTCTGTCCGAGCACAACCCCAATGGCAAAGTCTGAAGCATCCGTCATGATCTCGAATGGAAGAGACCAATCGGGTGGCCGAAGGACAGGAGCTGAAACAACCATATCCTTGAGAGTCTTAAAAGACGCAAGACACTTATCATTGACAATGAACTCGGTGTCTTTTGTCAGCAAGTTAGTAAGCGGTCGGGCAATACGACTGAAGTCCTGAATGAACCGTCGGTAGAAACCGACATGCCCCAGAAAAGACCGTAACAGACGCAGATTGGACGGTGGATTGAGTTTTCTAATGATATCCACCTTGGCCGGATCGACCTCCATGCCCCTGTTGGAGACGATATGACCAAGGACCGTCCCTTGAGTCACCATGAAGTGACTCTTCTCCCAAGATAAAAAAAGATTGACCTCAATGCAGCGCTGAAGCACACGGTCTAGGCAGTCAAGACAAGCATCGAACCCGTCACCATAGACCGAGAAGTCATCCATGAAGACCTCCAAACAGTCACCCACCATGTCCGAAAATATGGACAACATGCACCTTTGGAATGTCGCCGGAGCGTTGCATAGACAAAAGGGCATCCGTCTGAAAGCATACGTCCCAAACGGATAGGTGAATGTCGTTTTCTTCCTGGTCTTCGGGTGCAATGACCACTTGATTATATCCAGAGTACCCGTTAAGAAAGCAGTAATGACTCTTTCCAGCTAGCCGCTCGATAATCTGATCAATGAAGGGTAGCGGGAAGTGATCCTTCTTGGTAGCCTCATTCAATCATCTGTAGTCCACAGAGACCCTCCAAGTCTGGTAGCGATCTCCTCTCCATACTCATTGACAACTGTAGTGATACCCGTCTTCTTGGGTACCACATGTAGTGGACTAACCCATTTGGAGTCGGAGATGGGGTAGATAAAATCGGCGTTCCACCACTTTGATATTTCTTTCATGACCACATCTTGAAGATTCGGATTCAGCCGTCGTTGGAACTCACGTGACGGCCTAGTGTTATCCTCAAGATAGATGTGGCAGGAGCACAGAGACGGACTAATCCCTTGGAGATCAGCTATACTCCAACCTATCGCCTTGCGGTTTTTTTCAAGAACCTCCATCAGACGAGATTCTTGTTCTCCAGTCAAACCTGCTGAGATAATGACTGGGTGCATATCTGGCTCACCCGCAAGGAATCTATACTTCAGCGACTGCGGCAGAGGCTTTAGTTCTGGACAATGGAGAGGTGGCAGATCTGGCTTCTGATATGTCTGTGTAAACGCTACCAGGTCTGCATGGGAGAACTCTCGCTCTGCATGAATATCTAACGAAGGGCGGCCTGATGAATCATCAATGAACTGTACTGGCTCGCACTCTGTCATGGTTGTTGGCTCAGAAGGAATCAGACAAGGCAAATAATCATCAAAATCATCCCGATCAATGTCTGAATCCGAGGGATCAGAAGAAGACGAACACGATTGAAATTCATCAGCACCATTCGTCCCAACGCTGTCAGCCTCAACCGTATCCTCGTCCAGGAGTGTGCTCTCCAGGCTCTCGTCTGCCATAAGCTTTAGATATGGTGAATCTGTAGGCAAGGCGAGGGTCTGTGCTACAGGATCTGTCCAGTTGGATTCATCATCCGTCATCACAAAATCGCACTCCTGGTGGATGTCTAGTTCTTCCTCTGTCATCTGCGCGGCTTCGCTTGACTGCTTCGAGCATTCTAGCTCTCGGGCTCTGGTTTCCTCGATCGTCTCTATTTGTATGGTTTCGCCCTCTACACGAAAACATACCTTCCCACTGTCATGGTCAGTCATCGCCTTGGTTGTGGCCAATAATGGACGTCCGAGTATGATGGGGGCATCGGTTACCGACTCAGGGATCTCCATGTCCAACACAACGAAGTCCACGGGGAATTTCAGGCCCTGAATGGTAATGACCACATCTTTCAATAACCCCTTCGGCCTCTTAGTCGACCTATCAGCAAACTGAAGGACTGTCCTGCTCCTAAGAAGAGGACCAAACTCGAATCGGTCGACTAAGGCTGCCGGAAGAAGGTTGATTGAAGAGCCATTGTCTAACAGAGTACGATCAAACTGCTGCTCCTGAATTTCGCATCTGACATAGGGAGCTCCCGCATCTGGTCGCTTGGCTGGCAGCTTGTTCTGAATAGTACAACAAGTGGAATGAGTGAGCAGATGGATCTGATCTCTGTGGTTCCTCCTCTTCCTACGGACTGTGGTCTTCTCTTTCAGGTTCTTTTTGAAGAGGGGGATGTGCTCAAGTGCTTCCTGTAGAGTCAGCTGAATATGGAACATGTCAATCATCTGGTTGCTGAACTATACATGTTGCTCTTTTTTGGGATTTTCTCTTTTGTTCCCCTTCGCTCGGCAGAGTGCCTCAGGGAAGGGGATGGTAGAGGCCTCCACAGATGGAGGACTAGGAATAGGTCCCTATGCCTGTGAAGGAGGAGAATCCATACAATAATCATCATTCAATACATATGGATCCGCAATGTGAACAGAAACCTTTCCTTTATTCATATTTTTGTTTTTCTTTTTGTTAACACAGTCCATAGATACAAAAGGTGGTAACATCACAGAGGGAGGCTCAACAAAAGTAGATATGGTGGCCTCAGTACCACCACTGGCACTTGTCTTTGCGGTATCAGCACCACGCTCTGGCTCTGCATCCAAAATGGTGGCATCAGCACCACTGTCTGCATCTGGTATCACGACGACCTCAGTACTGTCGTCTGGATCTCCATCATTGGTGGCCTCAGCACCACCATCTTCAACATCATCATCAACGACATCAGCACCGCTACTCTGCTCCTCTGGCACTCCTGGTTCAGCTGGTGGTTGTCGCTCAGAAGAGGCACCGCCGGCTAGCATCCTACCGCTCCCAGTAGTCACAAAATTAGCATCATACAAAGAATAAGACATATCACTTAAATAGTCACTAGGAGAGGTATCCTCTGTAAACTCTACCTGCTCAGACTTCCTTTTCAGATTGTTCGGGTTAGGTTCAATATGAGCGGGTATGGCGGCCTTGCCTTCGATGATTTCCCTCATCTCCTGCTGGAATTCATCCATTTCTTGCCTGAAGGATGCTCGTTGTTTGGAGAGCAAGCGAGCAAGATCATCGAGATCTGGGTTCTCCAAAGCAGGGGTTTGAGAACCGGATGGGTTCCCTTGCGGGAAATGAGGTTGTTGCTGCTGTGGTTGCTGGTATGGATAGTTCTGGGTCGGATGGGAATAAGATTGATGAGGTTGCTAACGCTGCCTCCACTGCTGTCCCTGATAGGCGGGACGAGGACCACTCTGGTATTGTTGCTGGGCGTACTGGGGCTGCTGCTGCTGATGTGGTTGGTTGCTCTGCTGTCCTTGAGCTGGATTCTGCTGCTGAGATGAGGAGCCACCGTTGCCCCAACGGAATCCTGGGTGATCGCGATGAATCCCAGGCTGAGGGTAGCGGTCGTACCAAATCCCATTGACTTCCATCAATGGTTCCTGCTCGAAGGAGGGTTGAGGAAGAACTGCCAGTGGCTGCTCCGGCTGGTAGACCACCATCTGAGTGTCCGGAGATGGCGGCTGAGCTGGGTAGTACGGTAGCAGTGGAACCGGCTCCACCTGGATATGGTTGACCTGGCGGTATGAGGTAGAGGGTTGGTTGGAACTGCTACTGCTGGGGTCAGCCCGTGACCTAGGAGGCTGCTGGGAAGAAGTCTATGCCTCCTGGATGCAAAGGATCTGCGTCTTCAGGTCACTCATGGTCTTGGCAATTTGGTCCATCTGGGCCATGCCTTGCATCTGTTTGTTCTCGAGGATCTCGAGACGGTCCAGTTTCTCACTGATGATTCCCATGTCGGTTGCGGCTGATTCAGCTTGGGATGTGGCTGCCGACAATGTGTTAGGACCGGCATTGATGCGGGCGATCCTCTGGAATGATCCCGCTCCTTGCGGGGGCATCTGTTGTGTGTAAACACGGGCTTGGGCCATGACGGTTGAGTTCTCTTCCATGCCCTCGTAGATGGCCCAAACATCGTCTTCACCTTTGGAAAAGTACGACCAACCGCAAGAGGCATTCACTAGCCCCTGCAGCTCCGGTGTCAGCCCACAGAAGAAACTCTGAACTAGATTAGGCTTGGAGATGTCGTGATGTGGACACCGGTCGATGAGCTCTCGGAATCGATCTCAAGCTTCATGGAATTATTCATTCGGGATCATGACGAAGTTGCTGATCATGGCTCTAGCTGCATTTGTCCGGCCGAGAGGATAGTACTTCTTCAAGTATGCGGTCCGGAGATCTGCCCAAGTATCGATGAATCGCCCCAAGTGTTTGAGCCAGTACACGGCTCTGTCAACTAAGGAGAAGGGGAATGCGATCCTCTTGATGGTGTCCTCAGTCGTCAACCTATCATGGATGGTGTTGCAGATCATTTCGAACTCTTGGAGGTGGAGGTGTGGCTCTTCAGTCGGGAACCCATGGAATTTGGGTAGAAGCTGAATGGTATGGGGCCGAAGCTCGAAATCTCCATGGATAGGCGGAAGTTGGATCCACCGATGTGTAAGGGAAGCTACTGGATTGTGTAATTCTCACATGATAGTTTGTGGCGGCCTCTCCTGGTCGGGATCACCTCCTCCTGCATTAGGTCCATCTCCTCCTCCACCACCGCCACCGCCCCCAGGTCGGTTTTCTCTCATCTGAGCTATCTCTCACATGAGGTCACCCATGAAAGTACCTTGGTCACGAATCTGCCTCTGCATGGTCTCCAGGGACGCTAGAAGTGAATTGTTGATGGTGGCTTGATCAATGAAGAATGGCGGGTGCTCATGATCATCAGGATGCTCGCCTCTGTCAGCCATGTCTGGGTTCTCTGAAAAAGGCAAAAGAACACATCTCAGGTGCCGTCAAATGTTCTGAGCTCTGCGATGCACTGAATTCTGAAACTATTGGACTGATAGAAGGAGAATGAGAAGGGTGATCTAGGGGGAACAGGGTGGAAGTAAACTCAGGCTCGGAGAGCGGACTCTCCGAGGTTGTCCTAAATGAATGAGGAGGAGTGCTGGATAGCGGTGCCGACAGAGTCGGCCTTAGATATCTCCGTCCCATCATCTTGATTATTGGGGAGAGCAAGGTGAATGCAGAAAAAGAAGGAAGAAGGGAGAAGCAAAATTGTGCACAATTGTGCTGTGTTTTTGATCTTGACCTAAATAGAACTAGTAATCAAACACAAAACAGGGGTGAGTTCACCAACTCAACACATGAAGCCGTGAAGGTTCGGCTTTTATATTGTCAATTTTTAGTCTTGAATTCGGGAATTTATCTTGTCACGAGTCCTTAGAGCACTACGCCTAAAGAAGAGAGAGTACTGCCAGAAAAGTATTCCCGTACTTGTCCTCCTCCTGTGTAACCTGTAACTTGCGCTTTTTAAGGTCCTTCTAACCCTTCCTGGATCCCTACTCAGCCAAAGAATAAGAGGGAGAAAGCCGATAGGCGAAACCGATACTTCGGATCTCGCTCGCAACGGAATCACCCGTGAGCGTGCAAGACCCTACTCGGACGCAGACGGTGAGACATACACACCTGTGAAGGTGTGGCCTATGCCCGGTACTTCGGACAAGGTCGATGCTCATACAATAGTGAGTCACCAATGGCGACCAAGCCCTACTCACCTACGTACGATAGTAGCGCCAATACTTCGGAAATCCAGGCGATACACAAGGCAGCCACAAGTTGGGTTTTTAGCTCTAATCCTTACGAAGCACTCAACTCACTTGGAAGGAGACCTTCCCATGTGATAAATCTGTGATTCATCACTTCAAAAGTCAAAAATAGAGTCTTGTTTCCGAGTAAATAGAGGCATATTTTCCTTTATAATGCATAAATAGCATTCATGCATACATACATAATACATACATTTTAGCAGTGCATTTGCATTTAAATAAGAAGCCAAAAATCCCTTGTAAAATATCCACTTACTAAAATAACCTCTTCCCTATAATATGTACTCCTTAGTTAATAATATAAGGAAGAAAGCCAAAAATTCCCCTTGTAAATTAATCAATAAAGCCTTAGAACCTCTGTATACTAAAATACACATAGGACCCTCACACAAACTCCAAAATAGGTCTACTCACTCTTAGAATACTCCATATTAAAAGACCTTTAAAATGGGACTAATTTCATCCAATTTGGAGCTCGTATGAGAAAGTTGGGTTTTTGGCCACTTTGTACTACATATATGTATAAATTGTATCTTTGTATTTTTTGTATCATACTTGACCTCATCTCCATCTTTGGTCAACATGAAACTTGTAGATCTCATCAAGATCTACAACTTTCATGTTTGGAGTTTTTCCAAATTCGGTCCCCTTCTCTTTCTATACTCAATTCCCTTTTCAACCAATCACAGCAGGCCACGTGGCGCCCTCTGGTTGCGCCGCGTAGCCCGCTGCCCTTGCCTCATCCGCCCGTAGCTACAACCGTTGGATTACCTCTAGATCCAACGGCTTAGCTGCCTCCACGTACGCCTCGATTTTTAGCCATCCGATCATCTCCATCTCCGATCCTAACCGCCCGTTAACGCCCTCACCAGAGCTCGCCACGTGGCGGCGTGTACACCGCTAGATCGCATCCCTGATCTTCCATCACAGCCGCTTCTTCCCTTGGCGCCCCTCATCCCTTCGATCAACCTCAGCTATCCATCTTAGCCATCCATCAGCGCCGAGCTCTTAGCGCACCACGTGGTGCTCGCTACGCCCTTGGATCGCCATGGCCAGATCTTCATCCAGCCGCTCCATCCCGCTTCGATCACCACCGTTGGATCACAAGATCCAACGGTGGAGACTTCGTCTCCTACCTCGGGTGCCCCTCTCTCCCACGTTCTCTGCCTTGCAGGAGGGGCGCCCCCTTCCTATTCTTGGCAGCGCCTCTACCACCGCAGACGATCACCACCACCTCCACGATGAGCCCCACTCATCCCTTATCCTCGCCAGCTACTCCATCACCCACGTCGACCTCCAGCTCTCTCCCACGAACTCCGTCAACCTCGCTCCATCGACAGCATGGCCGAGACCTTCAACCTATAAATCTCCCCTCTCCGGCCATCGTCGCACCCATCCGCCATTCCAGAGAGCTTCCCTGAGCTCCGATCTTCCGATTGGTGACAGCGATTTGACGAATCGTTGAGCGAAGAAGGGTTTCTTCTCCAGTGAGATCCACGGCATCTCCGCCGTGTCACAGCTGCCCTCCGCGACGCTGCATGAGCTCAAGGAACCACCGGCCTTTCGAACGACGACCTGGAACCCAAGAAGGAGTTCCAATCCCCAGGTGACACCTCTATTTCCCCTCCGATCTTCTTCTTATTTTTCCTTTGTCTTCTCCGATTTAATTACACGTCCACGATCATCTTCTCGCTTCGCCTTCACTTCGCCGAGCTCCGTGACGGAGCTCTCTTCCTCGCTGACCCCTCCGCACCCTCAGACACTCCACTCCACCATCCATCGATCTCCAGCTCCGCCACTTGACCGGAGCACCGTCACTGGAGCATCTCCCTCCGCCTTAGGCCTCGCCAACCATCCTTCCACCTTCACGATTGCACGCACGGGCTTCGGCTCCTTCTCTAACACTTGCAGGTACCTCTTCATTCACTGATCGGAAGACCACCGGAGCACCTTTGGAGCTTCGTCGCCAGCCACCTTCGACGACCTACTCCAGGCCCTGAGACCATCAGCACCTCCGCCGCAACGCCACGCGTCTTCTGGGATATCTCCGAGTCCTCGGAGAGCTTCATTGACATCTGGAGGAACGGGCGGAGCCAACGCCACTTCGCCGGAGCCCCGCCATCTCCTCCGCAGGCGGCGGAGGATCATCGGAGCAGACGCACAGCTACCGTTCGATCACATCGATCGAACGGCCCTCAGTGAGCCACGTCACCTCTCGGCCGGGCTTCACAGAAATCGTTGGATTCACTGAGATCCAACGGCACCTAGTGCGCCACGCGTCGTCCCTCCGCAGCAGCTCTCAGCCGTTGATCCTTCCTGATCCAGCGGCGGATCTTCAGCCACGTCGCCATCTCCCTCGAGCCCAGTAGTCGTTGGATCAGCATAGATCTAACGGCCTGAGGTCACGCCACGCGTCTTCACCGCCATCCATCGGATCAAGCTCGATCCGAGGGTCCACAGCTTGCCACGCAGCTTCGGTCCGAGCCTCTTCCCCGAGCCTAGGCCCGGATCGCCCGAGCCTCACTCCAGGCCTCCAGAAGCGCCCGAGCCGAGCTCCGAACCTCCGCAGCTATCCGAGCCTAGGCCGGCCACGTGAGGAGCATGTGCGGCCTGGGAAATTTACACCGAGTCCCCTGGAGCTTTCAAATATTGCAAAAAGGTCCCTGTGAAGCAGAACCCACGTGAGGAGCATGTGCCTTGTGGAGAAATTACACTCGAGTCCCCAGCATAATAGGTAATTGCATTTTAGTCCCTGTCAGCATATTTACTTTATGTATTTTTTATTTTCCTGTATTGCAATTACACCCCTGTGTTTGCACGCATCCCTAGGTTGCATATTACATCCTTTTTCAATTCTAAAAATTGCATTTTGTTGAGAAACTTGTCCTCTGTCTATTGAACCACGTGTCATGTTTTTATAATTACAGTGGAATTTTAAATGAATTAATTGGTTAATTTGTGGAATATTTTGCCCATTGACACCTTTTAATTTCTAGTTAATTCTCTGTGGTTCCAAAAATCCTCAAACATTCACAGTAGCTTAAGGACAGTAATCTTAACATTCCATAAAAATTTCATGGCATTTGCACACATATCGAGGCCTAAATAAATTGTTGAGTGATTTTTTTATTTTAATTTTAATAAAATTTCACATTGAAATTAAGATCTGTCAATTTTCCTGGATTCCTTATCATTAGTGCTATCTAGGATAATTTTATCTCTTGAAGAAATTATGATTTGTTATTTATTAACAATTAAATAGTGAAAATCACCCTGTCTGCATATTTAATTCACAGTAAATCCATTTAGTGTCTAAAAAATCCAAAAAAATAGGGTAACTCGTTTTCATCATAATTAATCATCTGGCCAATTTTTAGAATTTTTGGACTCCATTCGATATCCTAATTAAATTGAAACTTATATTGGCCTGCTGGTTGCATGAGTCTGCATAGAAATTAGAAAAATAACAAAAAAAATAATTCCCCGAAAATCACACACTTGATCTTTGCTAAAATTCACCTAAGGAGACAGATGCCTCCCTGAGTTCGACCTTGGACTTCCACCAAGTAAAAAAATCTGCCGCTTGAAATTAACTTGACATTAATTAATAGTGGTCTTTGATTAGCCTCTCGTATCTGACTGCAACGAACGATTAACATTAATTTGGACATTAATTTGCTCGAATTAACATAGGGTGCAGGACGGCTATCACCATGCAACCTGAATACAAGTGAGGGTGTTGCTCTCCCCAATCAATGAGTCCAACTACCGAATTTATTTTGGTCAAGGTTTTCTTAGCGGACCCTTTTTTAATTTTTTTGGTGTTATCGCTTCTTTTGAGTAAATTCAAACAAGCGCCTAACGATTTTTGTATTTTCTTTGATCCTACTTTGTCCAAAAACAGAGGGAGAATAGACTCGGAAAAGCCAATGCAAGTCGGCACCAAGATGGAAATCTCACCTTTGTGCCTAAATGATGGATGCAAAGTAAGAAGACTTACAACGAATCCCCAGCTCTATCCATGCAGGATGCAAAGCAGAAATTTATAAACCTAGACTACATGCCGATATGCAATGCGGAAATCGTCCTAAGATAGGCAATTGCTGCGTGAAGAACCACAAGTCAACCACTAACCTTCAATCCTAATGTCTGGTCTAGGCTCACCCCTCCTTCTCTCGACACATCGAGTTTAGGAGAAGCGCTTGGCGGGATGAGCTCGCGGCGTGCGGATCAAAAGCTAATGACTAACTGTTTAATTAGACTAAGTCCAAATACGCTCTATAGGTGCATGCAAAGGTTATTAGTGTGTTTGGACCTAATCTAATCGATCAAGCAAGGCCTAAAAGTCTAAGGGCTCAATCCACAAAAGAAATGAAAAATGAAAACAAAACCAGAAAATGACTGTCGAAAATCGCGATGAAAACCGCGGTGAGCCCCCGGGTGAACAAACACCCGGAAATTAGGCCCGGAAGTCTGAGTGTCCAAGTCCTGTATTATTACAAATTAATGACTCTCTCTCTCACAAAATAAAATGCAAGCTAACTACTACTCTCTCTCCTCTTTCTCTCTCTTGCCGACTTGGCTTAAGAAAAGCCAGCTCCGCTTCCCAAGGATGTGTCGGATCGCCTAGGCGATCTGCCTCGTTCCGCGGTCCCTCGCAAGAAGACAAGAAAAAGAATGTCAGAAAGCTCAACAGTATCTATCAAAAATAAAAGAGACAAAACAAGCAATGGTAGACAACTAACACAAACAGACAAAAATATGAACTACTCGCTGTTGCTCCCCGGCAACGGCGCCATTTGATAAACACGAATTTCACGGGAGTCTAAATTGGTGTCTCACACAAGGCAGAGACAACCGTCGCTGTGGCGACCCTCAAATGAATCTCGTATTTAATCAACAATTAACCCACACTATAAATCAAGCAATCAGAAATAAATGTGAAGTTAAAATTTATTTTTAACTCTACATAAATGGTGTATAGCAAGCAAGTACGTAGAGAGTTCGAACACAGGGAGCAAAACAGGGTAGATCAAATAAGTGCGTGTGTGAGTGTGAAGTGTTGTCTACACTATGCAATGCAAGGATTTTTGTGGGTTTTTATTTTTTATTTAATATTTTTTTAATTTTATATTTTTTTTGGTTTTCAATTTTCTAATTTTTATATTTTATATATTTTTTTATTTTTCTATTTTCTTTTTCAATATTGGAATATATATACAATGTAATAAAAGGGGTGATAAAATATCTATAAAAATGTGCAAAAATAGTCAAAAATTCAGAAATCAAATCTTTTTGGTATTTTTACGATTTTCTACTATTTTTCTGATTTTTGGGTATTTTTCAAAATGTTTTTAGTATTTTTTAAAAACTGAAATAAAGAAAATAGTGAATTAACAATCTGACCGAGACTAAAATGGGAAGGAAAAAATATCAAATGATCTCAAAATTTTCCCAAATTAGATTTAAAACAAAAAAATAAGGAAGAAACAGAAATTGAGTTTGTATTTTTTGGAGTTTCCTATGTTTTTTTAGATTTTTTTGAAGTTTTTAAGTATTTTCTAATTTTTAAGGTTTTTCTTTTGAAATTTTTAGTGATTTTTGGACTGACACTAAAGTAGGTTAAAATAGATAGTAGGTAATTGTTTTGGAATTTTTCGAAGTATTTTAATATTTTTTGGTATTTTCTAAGCTAGACAACACTGAAATGGGTAGTTTTTATTTTTAATAAATATAAAAATGAAATAAAATAAAAAATTAAAAATATGGCGTGAAAGTGTAAGTGAACAGGAGCTTAGTGTGATTTTTGTGAAATTTTTCAAGTTCACATGATGCCTTAAATAAATCAGACAAGCACACAAAAATAATTCAACCTTGCAGGGGTATAAGTGCAAATATCAAAACATCCAGGGGAATACATGCAATTTTCCACAAAATATTGTACTGAATATTTAAATTTCTGGACCAAATACAAATTTTCAAACCCGTAAGGGTATCGACGCAAAATACCCACCAGGGCGCGTGACTTGCACGCGCCTGGCAGGGACCTATTCGTAATTTCAAAAACCTCTGGGGGCTGACTTGTAATTTTTCCAAAAAGTTAACACCTAATATAAAATTATTTGGACTGAAATGAAATACAAAATGGTCAAGGGCCTCCCTGCAAAATGCCCACAACTCACGTGAACAGGTCACATGAGGTGACGTGGCAGAGGACATGTGTGCAAATATGGAAAGTTCAAGGGCCTACTTATAAAATTTACAAAAATTTGAACTACGAATTAAAGTTTATGGACTTAAATAAAATTACAAAAGTCGCGAGGGTATACTTGCAAAAATCCCTCGCTAGGGAGATCGAATGTCGGGGGGTCGTTCACTTGACACGTGGCGCGCCCTGGACACGCGATGACGCTTCGTGGATGTGCGGCCCAGATTAGAATCTGGACGATGATCGAACGGTGCTGGGGCTACTCCATCCGACGATGGCTGTGCTTCACGAAGAACCAGCTTGATCCGACGGTTGCGGAGGCAGCTGGACGAACGGGGAAGAACACCGCCGCAGCGAGGTTTCTCCGGCTCGATCCTCCTTCTCCGATGATCTTTAGTGCTCCAAAATGGTCAGTTGGGTTCCTCTAGTCATCCTCAAGGTGCTGAGGGCGGCAAAATTCCCCGGCGAAGCTCGGAGAGGCGGCACGAGGTCAGCGGAGCAACGGGGCTCCAGGTACCTCGATCGGTCTTCAAAATCGCCCCTAGGGGCACGATGTGGCTCTTGGACCTGCAGAAAGTGTTAGAGAGGTCGAGGGCAAAATGCCTCGACCTCCCGTGGCTCTCAAGAAGGGGTGAACGACAGAGTCAGTGCTCGGTCGGAGCAAACTCCGGTGAGGGGATCGATTTGGCGAATCGAGGGATAATTGGACGCAAAACTGGGATCTACATGAGCCTAAGACTACCATGAATGAACTAGGATAAAAAGGAAGCGAAGAAACACCTCAAGGGGGATACCCGAGGTTGATGTACCTCAACGGAGAAGTCGCCAGAGGTGGGGTTGGAACGCGCCCAGCTCGTGCTGATCCTCCGCCTTGAAGAAGGAGACCTGGAGCTGTCACCTCCAAGATGCTCGAGCGAGTCCAAGGGGGAAAGAACTGGATGAATCGATGTTCAAAATTCAAAAGGAAATCGGAGCTGGGTTATATGGGGTTGACGGTCAGTGGAGAAAGAACGAGGCCTAGCAGTGGGTACAGTGGTCCTTCGACCAAGGTTTCATCAGGGCAGGCATGCCCATTGATTGAGGATCAAAAGCCAAGAAGAGTCTATCACGAGATGATGCAAGACTAGGCCTCGAAAAAAATGGAGAAAGAGGGGTCAAACCTGGTTCTGACAGGAAAAATCCCAGATTTTTATTTTGTAAATTCAAATAAAAATAGTAATTGAATAAATTAAAGTTTGATTATTAAATAAAAAATTTTAATTTTTTATTTAGTATTTTATTCTGATTTTTAATTATTTTTAGGAGGTATAATTTTATAAGTTTCCTTTTATGCCCTTTATAGGTATAATACCTATATAATTTAGTATTTTATTTTTATTTGGTATTTTTAATTTTATTAATTCTGTTTATTATTTTATAAAATTATAAAATACTTTTATATACACAAATATATTTTTGTTTTTTTTATTGATGTGTTTTGTGTATTTGATAAAATATAAGTATAATTTATATAGGTCTAAGTACAGGTAGTATACCTATGTATGATATATATACATATATTTTATTTTGAGTTTTATTTGGGTTTTTATTCTGATTTTGATGTACATAATTATTATAAAGAATATTTACAAAATTATAAAAATATAAAAATATAAAAATAATGAATAAAGAATAAAATGAATATTTTAAGTTGTACAGGTATACAATGTGGGTCCAAAACTCAACTTTCAACCCGTAGCTCCGCCAAATGCGAAACCACCACCATTAAATAGATTATTTTATTCTATATACAATTAAAGGTGAGTTTTCTGTATTTGGAGATTTCATTTGTGAGATACGGCTCTGGGAAGTTGGGATTCTGGATTTTTATTCAGATCGTAACTTTTTATCTGTACATTATTTTTCAGTGAAATCAATTTTTATTTTTATTTACTTGATTATCTACAACTTTCATGTACAAAGTTTCTTTATTTGATGTATAAAAAGTGGAACCAAAAATAGGTCCCAAAATGAATAAAGAATGAATTAATAAGTATAGGTATTTTGACTGTATCTGGCCCTTATCTCCCCCTACTTTATTCCTTGTCGACCCATTCATCAAGATGCCTAGGTCTCGGGGTTTTGGGTCATAAAATATTTACAATATTTTATTCTTTTTCTTTTCTTTTATTTATTCTATAATTTTGGCTTTAATTACAGTATTTTATATACTATTTACATGTACATGCATGCATGCTACGATGCTCTATTTAAGGGTATTTACAGGCATTTGCTAGGGTTTTTGAGGCCAAAATGATAGAATAAAGATGATGAAATGTGGATTCATCATCTACCGATTCTCCATTACTTATTGTTCTATTCTTTCTTTTTCATTTTATAGTTATTTTGATGGATACATCTGTGTAATACCCTACTTAGGTGCGGGCGGCTATGCACATCAGTGAACCCTGTGATTCATTACGCATTCACTCACCTAAGACGTGTGGTGTCTACCGATTCTCCATCGCTTGCAGTTTGATTATATTCTTTCAATTTCGTTGTTGTTTTCCTCTCGATTGATTTTATAGAGGAAACTTTTTTCATTTTTTATTTTGAAACATATCCTGATATAAGGGTCTGTCGAAATTTTCCTAGAAATATGTCCTGATATAAGGGGAACTCTACTGAAATTTTTATAGAAATATGTCCCAATATAAGGGGAAACTCTATCAAAATTTTCCTAAAAATATCACCACGTATAAGGGGAAGTTCTGCCGAAATTTCAAGAGAAAATATGTTCTTTGTGTTCTTCGTGTTCTTCGTGTTCTTCGCGTTCTTCGCATTCTTCATTCGTTCTTCGCATTATTGGCACGTTCTTCGTGTTTTTGATACGAAAATGAAATTTGATCGTTTCAGGAGCTATAAATCATTGCTGAAAAAGAATAACGATAAAGCACTATATACGAGAGAGAGAGAGAGAGAGCTCGATTAGGTAACGAAATCCTTCCTTTTGTTGTTGGATTTTCATATGAGATCGTTGAGGTTTTTGTATTTGTGCTCCTTGCTACAAAGAACCCTAATCTGGCTATTTTTTAGAAAGTGTGAAAAGTTGCTTTGTGATTTTAGCCAAAATAAGGTCTAAGCATCGAATGGGTGCAGTGGTTTGGAAAGTTGTGGCTTGAAAGTTAAAAAGAGCATAAATATGAGTATATAAATATATGAATTAATATATGTGTATGTCTATACTCAGTATTTATGATTTTTCTAATCTAATAGAGGAACTACATCATGGGAATTGATGTATTTTGAGTTGGATCCAGAAATGAATCGTGTGTCACGTTAAGGATGGCTGGGAGTAGAACTACAGGTCAGGCATGCAACATGTAGGTTTGTCAGAAGGAACCCGAATTGGTGTTTCCTTACCTAGGTGGTACACGGTTGTCCTATTATGATAAGTGCCCACGAAATAAATGATTTGCAATGCGTGGTACCAGGAGCCAATATCTTCGGGTTGAACGACGGAAGATATAGTCGTGCCATGTGGAGGCACAGGTAGTTGGATAGCGGCTGGGTCACGTTAGCATGTATTTAAAGCTGCTAGGTTATATGATTAAATGTGAGCATGAGGTTTAAGCAACCGATTCCTCGAGGACGGTGTGCTCCTTTGTTTGATAGGATGAGGGTTTGAGACCCTGATTAATAAAAGAAAAGGAAATTATCAGGGTAGTATTAGAGGATTGGTTGAGGTGATGTACAACGGCATAAGCTTACCAATATCAACGCAATCTCCAATCCTGAAGTGTCCACAGCTTCAGAGTCCATATAGTGGTGAGGTAATTCCTTGGACTAATCCCTGACGTGGAATAAAAAGGAATATGACTTAAAATAATGTGAAGGAATGAAAGTTTTTGTGATAACAAGTTTTGAAAAATTACACAATTTGTTTGCTTTTCTCTTCTTCGTTTATTATCATTTGCTAATTTTTATCCTATGATTTATGGAAAACCTAACATGTGTCGGTGAGCCATCGCAAGGACTTTAGTAATCTATCCAGCTTACATAGTAGACATCCAGCTAAGCACATTAGCTTTTCTTTGTAAGATAGTTAGTAATCTTTCTGTGTATTTCCTTCCAGCTGATGTACATGTAATGGTTGTAGTGGGACAATGAGTCATGTGAACTGTATTTTGTGAATGGAAAAGTGTTGAAATATTTTCTTCTGAGTATTTTTATTTGTGATCTGTTTTTGAATGTTAGTTATGATTGCTGAATAAATTATTGATGAGTAACTCAATCCGGATATGGGAGGATCCGTCGGCCTGGGAATCAGAGTCGTGACAGTTTGGTATCAGAGCCCGATTACTTCAGTAATTTATTTAGTAATTGACAACTATGAGCGGTCTTCAGAAACTAAGGTTGTATTAAGATCCTTTGATCTTAATCATTGACTGTAGTACCATTCACAAGTCATTGTCCTTACGTATATCATGCTAAAACGTATAGGACCTAACCTTTGGCCTTGACTCATCTCAAGATTATGGCAGTCAAAGATGTGTCTAGAAAATTAGCGTTTATGATGGTGATGCACCACAAGATGGGGAAAAAGGTAGCATGCATTAGAGTAGAGTCTCAATGCCATAATGGGAGATCAAAGTCATCCAAACTCATGAATGCTAGAGCTAAGGGTTATGTTCATCCTTCTTAGAAAAAATATAGTCACATAACTCTATGGAGTAGACCCCTACTCCTATCGGGGCAGCCATGTAGGAGGCCCTCTTTTAGACAAAAAAAGCTTGAATCCTACCATAAATATAAGATTTCGGTAGAAGTACAAAACCATTATTTGAGTAAAGGACAAGGAGATGAAGTATTTATAATACAAGAGATCTTATATGACTATGCGATATAGATTGTAGGACATCACTTACCTGCTTATCTGCTACTTATTGAAACATGAATAGTTTTGATCTCATCCTTTGGATGGATTAGCTAGAAAGGCATCATGCATGCCTTGATTGTTTTCAGAAAATAGTAACTTTTCACATTCCTGACTCGATAGAGTTCCGGTTTATTGGAAAGACATCCAGTGATGATGTCAAATACATCTCTACTATAAAAGGCTCAACAACTGTTAGAACAAGGGTGTCAAGGCTATTTAATTTATGTATCCACTACATCATGGTCAGATAGAATGATAGAAGATGTGCCTATAGTGTGCGAGTTTCCTGATGTATTTCCAGAAGAATTACCTGGATTACCACCTAGCGAGAGATTGAATTTGAAATCTCTCCCACACCTGATTCTCAATCTATCTCTATTCCTCCATATAGGATGGCATCATCGGAGTTACGGGAGTTAAAGGTACAGTTACAAGAACTGTTAGATAAAGGCTTCATTCGTCCTAGTACTTCACCATGGGGTGCACCTATTTTGTTTGTAAGGAATAAGGATGAGTCGATGCGGTTGTGCATTGACTATATACAACTAAATAAGACGACAATAAAGAATAAGTATCCTTTACCAAGAATAGATTATCTCTTTGACTAGTTACAGGATTCGACTGTGTATTCCAAGATTGATTTAAGATCTGAATACAGATATCCCCAAGACAACTTTTCGAACTAGATACATGCATTATGAATTTTCAGTTATGCCTTTTGGACTAACAAATGCCCCAGCGGCCTTCATGGATCTCATGAATTGAGTATTCAGGGAGTTCCTAGACCACTTTGTAGTAGTCTTCATTGATTATATGCTTATTTACTCCAAGGATAAGTACTAACATGAACACCATCTCAAGAAGGCATTCGAAACACTAAGGAAGAACAAACTGTATGCTAAATATAGCAAATGTGACTTCTAGTTGACTGAAGTATCCTTCTTAGATCATGTTATTTCAGAGGGAGGTATATCAATTGATCCTGCAGTGATAAGTTGGGAACGCCCGAAGACTGTCACAAAAACACGATCTTTTCTGGATTTAACTGGGTATTATAGAAGATTTGTGAATAACCTTTCACGGATAGCATTGCCAATGACTAGGCTGACTCAAAAGGAAGTCCCATTCATATGGTCCGATGCATGTGAAATTAGTTTTCAGACACTGAAAGAATGCCTAACATCTGCACATCCTTACTCTACCCTATGGAACTGAAGAATTTACAGTGTATACTGATGCATCTAAAGAAGGACTTGGGGTAGTTCTTATTCAACATTGGTAAGGTAGTTGCGTATGCATCATGACAGCTCAGGACACATGAGAAGAACTACTCAACACATGACCTTGAATTAGTTGCCGTAGTTTTCGCTTTAAAGATATGGAGACACTACCTCTATGGTTTTACTTTTGAAATCTTTGTCGATCATAAAAGCTTGAAATATTTGTTTGGTCAGAAGGAGCTCAATATAAGACGGTGGATAAAGTTATTGAAAGACTATGATTGCACTATCTCCTACCATCCTGGTAAGGGAAACGTCGTAGCGGATGCCCTTAGCAGAAGAACTTATTCACCTGGGTTGGTCAGTGCTATACACTTCTGGGGTTTACTATCAACGTTAAATGAATGGAAACCATTTGATAATAGTGCATATACTATAACTATTCCTCACCGATACAAACAAGAGATCTGGGATAATATAAAGAAAGGACAGGAGGATGATCCGGTCCTTAAAGACTTGAGACAACAACTTGAGAAGAATGAGATAGAGGGATTCCAGGTACAAGATGGGTTATTATATAACCATCACAGAGCTTGTGTACCAGACACACCTGAACTGAGGAAAGACATCTTACGTGAAGCACATTATTCTAGATTATCTATTCATCTAGGAATTACGAAGATGTATAAGGATCTCCATTCATACTTTTGATGGCCTGAAATGAAGAAAGATGTTGCTGAGTTTGTGAATTCATGTTTCACTTGCCAATAGGTAAAAGCTTCACACCAAAAGCCATCAAGATTGTTACAACTTCTCCCTATACCTGAGTGGAATGAGAAAGCATTTCCATGGACTTCGTTACTGGCTTGCCTCAAACGAGTGGTGGGAAAGATAGTATATGGGTTATAATAGATCGTCTGACCAAGGTAGCACACTTCATTCCAATAAGCTTATCTTTCACTCCAGACCATCTTGTTGAGCTATATATTACACATGTGATCCGTCTCCATGGCATTCCAAAGGAAGTAGTTTCCAATCGATATTCACGATTCACCTCATACTATTGGGAGAACTTTATGAAAGCCTTAGGCACACAGTTATGCTTGAGCACAACATATCATCCGCAAATAGATGGTCAATCAGAACGTACGATTCATACTTTAGAGGATATGCTATGAGCATGTACCTTAGAATGGAAAGGATCATGGGTGAAACATTTGCCTCTTGCAGAATTCACCTACAACAATAATTACCATATAAGTATTGGCATGGCACCATTTGAAGCACTACATGGATGTAGGTGTACTACTCCTTTGTGTTGGCAAGAGGTTGGGATAAAGAACCTTTACGATTCAGATAGACTCCAGGAGTCACGGGAAGCTGTAGAGCTTGCTCGAAAAAGACTAATAACTGCCCAGAGTCGATAGAAAAGCTATAGTGATACCATGCGAAGAGATCTTGAGTTTGAGGTAGGTGACTTGGTATTTCTCAAAGTATCGCATACGAAGGGAGTTCAGAGGTTTGGCTTGCATGGAAAATTGGCACCCAGGTTTGTGGGCCCCTTCGAAATCATTCAACGTATTGGAAAAGTTGCATATAGACTCGCGCTTCCTCCACATCTTTTGGCAATACACGACGTCTTTCATGCATTAAATCTGAGAAAGTACATTAGGGATCCAGAGCATAAGATAAGTTATGATGATTTACATGTTGAGCCAGACTTGACATACCGAGAAATATCAGTGGAAATACTAGATAGAGATATCAAGAAGCTGAGGAATAAAGAGGTGCCTCTAGTTAAAGTATTATGGCAGAATCAAGAGTTTGAAGAAGCCACATAGGAATCTGAGGCGGAAATGAGAGAGAAATACCCCATTTGTTTAAGTAATAATACTATGTGGGCGTTCACTCTCCTTAAGATTGTTATGGTTTTAATCCTCTTTAAGGTTGTTATGCCATCATTATAAGTCTCGAGGACGAGACTTCCTTTAAGGTTGTTATCATTGTAAAGCCTTGAACTTGGCATCTCTCGGATCCTATATAATAAGATCCGGCTCGTCAAGAGGAAACCAACGAAATTTATTTTGTGTGAATCGGACTTCGTTTCAATTTGTTATGATTTTCAGAAGAAAGAGAAGCAAGGAGGCTTAAGATGTCATTAAACCTTAATGATCGTCATTAAGACAGATTAATCGTGATTAAGGAAACTAATGATGGATCAAGGATCACTAATCAACATTAGCAAACATTAATCATAG
Source organism: Ottelia alismoides (assembly GCA_037367405.1). Lineage (NCBI taxonomy): Eukaryota > Viridiplantae > Streptophyta > Magnoliopsida > Alismatales > Hydrocharitaceae > Ottelia > Ottelia alismoides. The sequence goes on from JAZKJV010009714.1 coordinate 641,785, forward strand.
ATCAACGGAAGATAAGCCTAAGCCGTGAAAGTTAAACCGTGATTAGTGAAAGTTAATAACGATCAGTGTTAATTAAGTATCATTAGCGAATATAGATACCTTTGGAATATTCTAACTTAAACCCTAAGTTTCGGATAAGTTTTGGCTAAAACCATGGGCCAAAATCATGGGCCGCTAACTGTGGTTAAGGTCTAAACCATGATTTTCTAACCATGGTTAGCGGTTTTCTAAAGTATATAAATAGCCCCATACTAGGGATGCAAACGGTTACAGATATATCCGTATTTGATCTGTCACTGTATCCATTTTATACAGATTTTTACATCCGTATCTGTATCCGTTTTAAAATGGATACGAATATGGATATTGTTTTGATATATGTATACATCCGTATCCGTATCCGTATATCTGTTTCGCATATAAATATAGTCATAAATTTATTTATAACCATGTATAGCATAGTTATATACCTTCTTTTATTATATTTGTGTAATTTTTATGATATAAACACATTTAATAAATCTATATCATGTGCTTTCCATCCAATTCGTATATATTTAAGTTGTTTCTATAGAGTATTTCTAACATTACTCGTATGCGATCAGTATCCGTTTTACATATGTATATGTTTTTGAAGGATATGGTAAGATAATTTTAATATCCGTCAATATCCGTATTCGCATCCGTATTCGTATTAAAAAATGGATAAGGATACGATAATACCTATATCTGTATACGTGTCCGACCGTTTGCATCCATGTTCCCTACCCATTCATTCTCTACGATTTCCACTACCATCACCACCCCGAGGGCTAGGGTTGAGAGGTCGGGAGGAGGAGTGGGAGGCGGGGAAGGAGTGCTAGCGAAGCGTTGCCGGGAGAACGAGGAGGAGGAAGGTACGATCCTCCTCTAGTTGGTTTCGTTTCGATTCATGTTCTTTCCACTTTTGTTTTCGATACATCTTTATTTCTGATTTGTTTTCTGTTGTGGTTCGAAGAGAAATATGTGTAACACCCTACTTAGGTGCGGGCAGCTATGCTCATCAGTGAACCCTGTGATTCGTCACACTTCCACTCACCTAAGACGTGTGGTGTCTACCGATTCTCTATTACTTATTGTTCATTCTTTCTTTTCCGCTTTTATAGTTTTTTTGATGGAGAAATCTGCGTAATACCCTACGTAGATGCGGGCGGCTATGCACATCAGGGAACCCTGTAATTCGTCACACATTCACTCACCTAAGACGCGTGGTGTCTACCGATTCTCCATCGCTTGTAGTTTGATTATATTCTTTCAGTTTCGTTGTTGTTTTCCTCTCGATTGATTTTTTAGAGGAAACTCTTTTCGTTTTTTATTTTGAAATATATCCCGATATAAGGGGAAACTCCATCGAAATTTTCCTAGAAATATGTCCCGATATAAGGGGAAACTCTACCGAAATGTTTATAGAAATATGTCCCAATATAAGGGAAAACTCTGTCGAAATTTTCCTAAAAATATCATCCCGTATAAGGGGAAGTTCTGCTGAAAATTCAAGAGAAAATATGTTCTTCACGTTCTTCGTGTTCTTCGCGTTCTTCGCGTTTTCGTTCGTTCTTCGCGTTATTGGCATGTTCTTAGCGTTTTTGATACGAAAATGAAATTCGATCGTTTCAGGAGCTATAAATCATTGCGTTGAAAAAGAATCACGATAATCACTGTATGCAAGAGAGAGAGCTCGATTAGGTAACGAAATCCTTCCTTTTGCTGTTGGGTTTTCATATGAGATCGTTAAGGTTTTGTATTTATGCTCCTTCCTGCAAAGGACCCTAATTTGGCTATTTTTGAGAAAGTGTGAAAGGTTGCTTTGTGATTTCAGCTAAAATAAGGTCTTATCGTCGAATGGATACAGTGGTTTGGAAAGTTAGGGTTTGGAAGTTAAAAAGAGCACAAATATGAGTATATAAATATATGCATTAATATATGTGTACGTCTATACTCAGTATTTATGGTTATGCTAATCTAAGGCTTAACAGAGGAATTACATCATGGGAATTGATGTGTTTGAGTTGGATCCTGAAATGGATCGTGTGTCACGTTAAGGATGACTGGGAGTAGAACTACAGGTCGGGCATGCAACCATTAGGTTTGTCGGAAGGAACCCGTATTGGTGTTTCCCTACCTAAGTGGTGCACGGTTGCCCTATTATGATAAGTGCACACGAAATGAATGATTTGCAACGTGTGGTACCGAGCGCCAATATGTTCGGGTTGAACGACGGAAGATGTAGTCGTGCCATGTGGAGGCACGGGTGGTTGGATAGCGGTTGGGTCACGATAACATGTATTTAAATCCGCTAGGTTATATGATTAAATGCTAGCCTAAGGTTTGAGCAATCGAGTCCTTGAGGACGGTGTGCTCCTTTGTTTGCCATGCTGAGGGTTTGAGACCCTTATTAATAAAAGAAAAGGAAGCTGTCAGGGTAATATTGGAGGATTGATTGAGGCGACGTGCATCGGCATAAGCTTCCTAAGATCAACGCAATCTCCACTCCCAAAGTGTCCACAGCTTCGGAGTCCATATAGTGGTGAGATAATTCCCTGGACTAATTGAAGATGGATCAATTTACCCTAGTTAATTCAACTGAGTTATCAATCGAATTAGGTTTTGTCGTTTGTTGCAGCCGGGAAATCGAGATTTCATCAAAAAATCATTCATATTTAATGTTTGATTAAACATGAGCAGTGAATTTATTTTACTTGGGCAAGCCGAAGGTCGAACTCAGGGAGGCAATTGTCTCCTTAGGTAAATTTTCAATTAATACCGTTATCAGATTTTCAGACGAATATTTTTGGTTTTTTTATGCAATTAAAGAAAACACAATGCAATTTCGAGCTAAATTTTAAGTTAAATAATAAAAGATAGTCAAATGAGGTCCAAAATTAATGAAACCTGGCCAGAAGATGATATGCAATGAGACTAAACTACTGCATTTTTTTTGGAATTTTCCGACTCTAATTGAATTAAAAATGAATTTAATATGAATGCGAGATGGTTTTTTACAAATTTAATTTTAGTAAATACCAAGGCAACATTATTTATATATATAAAAATTATCCTATATAGGTCTATTTGAGATGAATCCAGGAAAATTAATAATCCTAAAGAATAATGTAAATTGGACCTATTAAAAATCAATTAGGCAAAATAGTATTTGATTTATTCAGGCCTCGTGATGCGTGCAAATGCTATGATTTTTAGTCATAATGCAGAGCAACTTAAAAAAGATCTAATGTGATTTTATGGTGATTTTTGGAGCAACAAATAATTTAATAATAATTAAAAGGAACACACTGGACAGAATATGTCAAATTCCACAAAAATAATATTATTAAATTCAATGCAGCTCACAAAAATATGATCGTGTTACAAAAGGTAAAGGCAAGTTAAACTACAACATGCAATTTTTGGAATTTAAAAATAAATGAGAAATGGACACCTAAATATGTGTGCAAACACAAGGACCAAAATACAAAATAGGAAATTAAAATTGCTTAAAATAAAACGTGCATATAGGGACTAAAGTGCAAATACCTATAATGTTGGGGGTATGGATACAATTTTTCACTGGAACACGTGCTCCTCACGTGACGCGCCTGGTAGGGACTGATTTGCAATTTCTGAAAGTTGCAAGGGACTCGGTGAAATTTACCCAGCCCTCACGTGCGGGACACGTGATGAGCTAGGCTCAGAAGGCATAGGAGGCTCTGACTTTGCTTTGGGTCTGCTTCGGTTGCTCCAAGCCTAGGGTCGGAGAAGAGGCTCGGAGGGCGTATGTGGCACGTGCTGGACTGTCGGATCAGGAGAGATCCAACGGCTGCTGATGATGGAGACGTGGCATGCTACTGGCCATTGGATCAAGATAAATCCAATGGTATCTGGAGCTCGAAGCAGATGGCAACGTGGACTAACGATGGCCGTTGGATCGAGATTGATCCAACAGAGGCTGGAGCTGCTGACGAGGGGCTACATGGCGGCTGTCTTGACGTTGGATCCTCCTGATCAACGGAGGCGAAGAGTGGGCGACGTGGCTCGATCGGGGTTGCCAGATCAAAGTGATCCAACGACAGCTATGCGTCATCTTCTCCAGTCCGCCGCCTCCTGCGGTGGACTTGGCGGGGATCTGGTGAGATGGTCCTGGCTCCGCCGCCCTTCCCCGTGCTTAATGAAACTCGTCGGAGACTCCTAGAGGGATCGGAACGATCGTGGAGACGTGGCAGAGCATCTTGAGATCTTGGATGATGCGGTGGCGGTCTGGAAGCCAGAGTCGATGGAGCTCGAAGAAGCTTCAGTGAAGACTTCGGTCAATGAAGAAGGGGTTCCTGCAGGGTTAGTTGATGCCAGAACGAATGGTGCCCGTGTTCGTGGAGTGCAAGGAATGTGCGATGAGGCTTGTGGCGGAGCGAAAGGTGGCCGGTGATTTTCCTCCGCTATGAAGGAGGAGCTTTGGTCGGAGGAGGTGCGATGGGTTGTTGGAGCAAACGAAAGGATGAGCGAAGACCAGAGCTTCAAGGCAAAGCTCGGTGGATGGTCAACGGAGGGTTGAGTCTATCAGAGAAGGCAGAAAAAATGGAAGATGATCGAGATGAAAATATGAAGAAGATCAGGGAAGAATGGATGAAGCTACATGGGGTTGGAGACTCGCTGGAGAGGCTTCAGTCGTTGCTCGAAGGTCGGTAGCGGGCCTGAGCTCAAGCAGCTTGCTGGAGGAGCTGCGGCACGACGGGGGTACGCTGTGGATCTCGCCGGAGGTGGAGACCTGTCGTCGCTCGCTTACACACTCGATTGTTGTCACCAAAGGGTATCTCAGAGCTCTAGGACACCTCTCGCTATGGCGGATGGGGTGGAAGTTGGCCGGAGATGAGGTATTTATAGGAAGGAGATGGATGTCCAGGAGATGGAGGTGTGGGGTTCGTGGTGTGTGTAGAGCGAAGAGGAAGGAAATCATGGTGGTTGTGGGTTCTGGCGAGGATGGTGGAGGTTGGGGCTATGTCGTGGAGGTGCCAGTGGATGGAGAGGGTGGCTGGAGTGGCGCCAAAAATAGGAAGGGGGCGGAGGCATAGCGAGGTAGGGCGACGTAGGCGAGGTGCTTGCGGAGGAAGAAAGACAACTTCTGGACCGATGGATCTCGTGATCCAACGGCGAGAAGATAGGTGCGAGAGAAGGTCCATGATTAGATCTTGGTGATGCAATCGAAGGGCGCTAAGCATGACACGTGGCGGGCGGAGCGTTGAGCGCCAACGGGCGGTGGAGATTGAATCTGGAATGGGGATCGAACGACTGGAATCACGACGGAGATGAATGGCTGAGATGGAGGCGTCTTGGGAGAGATCCAGCGGTGGAGATGTGGCCACATGGCGTTATGAGGTTAAGGCACTGGCGAACGACATGGATGAGATCTTGGCTGATGATCCAAGGGTCGTTGCTTGAGCGGGAATGAGCGGCTTAGATCTGAAGTGCGTGGAGGTTATCAGATGGCTGTGGAGTGCGCTACATGGCGCAATGAGAATAGGGTGCTGGTGAGCGGCCCAGATCAGATGACTGAAATGAGATGCAGCATGAACGGCCGAGATCTGGAGAGAACAGGCGCCATCGGACGATGGAGGAAGAGGGGTGCGTGGCACGTGATGAATAGGGTCGTGTGGCATAATTAGAGGGCGCCACGTGGCCCAATCTGATTGGTCGAGGAGGAATGTAAAATAAGAGGAAGAAGATGGCCGAATTTGAAAAAACTCAAAACATGAAAGTTGTAGATCTCGATGAGATCTACAAGTTACATGCTGACCAAAAATGGAAATGAGGTTGAATAAAGTGATAAAATACAAGGGTACAAATATAAATACATATAGTGTACAATGGGGGGCCAAAAACCCAAGTTTTGCATACGAGCTCCGATTTTAATGAAATTAGTCTCGCTTTGAAGATCTCTGGATGTAGATTATTTAAAATGTGAGTAGACCTATTTCGGAGTCTGTATGAGAGAGATACGTGCATTCTAAGGTCCATGGTCTCCAACTGGGTTTGGGGTTTTATTTGTCAATTTTACAAGTTAGCATTTTTTGGTATTTTGATTGTATTATTGTTAGTAATATATACAGTATAGAGTAAACTTATGGGTTGTAGGGTTAGTGTGAAATATATACATATAAATGAATTTTACAAGTTGATTTGGCTTCTTATTTAGTGCAGATGTAAATGTTAAAATGCATATGTTATTAATGTATGCATAAATTCTAATTATGCAATATTGGTGGAAATATGCTCCTAATTACTCGAGAACAAGGCTCTATTTTCAACTTTAAGAGTGATGAATCACAAATTAATCACTAATCCCTGACATTGAATAGAAAGGAATAAGACTTAAATTAATGAGAAGGAATGAAACTTTTTGTGATAACAAGTTTTGAAAAATTACACAATTCGTTTGCTTTTCTCTTCTTCTTTACTTAGCATTCGCTAATTTTTATCCTGTGATTTATGGAAAACCCAACAGGTGTCTGTGAGCCATCGCAAGGACTTTAGTAATCCAGCCAGCTTACATAGTAGGCATCTAGCCAACCATGGTAGCTTTTCTTTGTAAGGTAGTTAGTAATCTTTCTATGTATTTCCTTCCAGCTGATGTATATATAATGGTTGTAGTGGGACAATGAATCATGTGAACTGTATTTTGTGAATGAAAAAGTGTTGAAATACTTCCTTCTGAGTATTTTTATTTGTGATCTGTTTCTAAATATTATTTGTGATTGCTGAATAAATTATTGCTGAGTAACTCGATCTGGATATGGGAGGATCCGCCGGCCCGAGAATCAGGGTCATGACAGATAAGATAAGCAGGGTGGTCGACGAAGATGCTGGTGGTAGGGCGGAGCTGGATGGTCAGGCGATGGCGAGAGCGATTGTGGGCGGTGGGAAAATTAGAAGAAAATTGGTGACAAATAAAGGGAGGATTACCTGGCTGAAGCGAGGAAATTGGCGAGCGGAAGGGCCTGTGCTGAGCATCAGAAGATGCTCGGGGTCATTGCCTAGCGTGCACGATTGTGCACGGAGCTTGGGCTACCGTCGGAATGGCGGAGCGTACATGGCCAGAGAAGCCATGGATCGCACATGGGGTTTGGTCGTTATCTCCGCAACACCACCCTCTGCTATCACCAGAGGGCAGAGGAAGCTGGGCTGCATCCCCGTGGTTGGTGGATGTGGGTAGGTGGGGGAGGAGCGATCGCTTTTATAGGAGGAGGTGGTGGTCAGTTATGGTGGTGGCGAGCTGTTGTGTAACGGGTAGAAAGAAGACTGGGAGTTATGGAGGGGGTTAGTGAGTCTAAGCGAGGATGAGGGAGCGTAGGGCTTCGTGGAGGACCGTTCAGGGAGTGGAGAGATGATCAGAGCAATGGCCAGAAAAGGAAAGGGGTGATAAGCGTCCCGCACCCTTAGTTAATTCGAGCAAATTAATGTCCAAATTAATATTAATCGTTCGTTGCAGTCGGATACGAGAGGCTAGTCAAAAACCACTATTAATTATTGTCAAGTTAATTTCAAGCGGCAGATTTTGTTTTACTTGGTGAAGTCAAAGGTCGAACTCAGGGAGGCATCTGTCGCCTTAGGTAGATTTTTAGCGAATTTCCAAGTGTGTGATTTTCGAGAAGTCTCTTTTTTTGTTCTTTTTTTAATTTCTATGCAGACTCATGCAAAAATCCAGCCAAGTTGAGGTTAAATCAATTTAAGATATCAAATTAAGTTAAAAAATTATGAAACTTGGCCAGATTATGAAATGAGATGAAATTAAGCTAACCTAATTTTTTTATAATTTTCTGATGCACGGATAATAAAATATGCAGACTTTAGTAAAAATGACTAAACTAATTTTAATAATTATTAAACGATGATATTTCTCAGAAATAAAATTAATCTGAATAGGTCTAGTTAAGATCTATCCAAATCAACTTGATTTTCCTTAAAATACTTCACGGTTGATTAACTAAAAATCGATTAAGGTTTTCACTAAATAATTTTTCTATGACAAACTACACATGCAAATGATGTGAATTTTGGATATGTTGTAGCATAAACTTAGATCTACCAATGGTGATTTTCAGATATTTTTCGATAAGCAGAACATACACAATAAATTACTCAATCAACATGGGCAAAATATTACAATTTTTCACCAAATTAATTTCCATAAATATTCTGCGAATCAGAAAAATAAAAATAAATGCTATGATGGTAGAACAAGAAGTATACTACACAATGCAACTTTCAGAATTAAAAATTGATGACAAAATAATGACAAAATAAACATGCAAATGGAGGGGTATGAATGCAATAAAAAAAAAGATATGAGCTTAAATGAGAATAGGGACTTACATGCAATTTCCTAAAACTTGAACTTCCTTTGGTAACTTGCAAGGGGTGTCAAGTGTCCCCTTTGCAAATCTCCATTTGTTTATTGTGCTATGGATTGTTCTCTGTTTTGGCATGCAAAACAGGGGAGCTTGTGATGAGCTTCACGGCCACGGCTTGACGGCGAGGAGGCGGAGAGCGGCCGGCTGGGGTTGTGCGAGGCTGCCAGTCCGCGTGGGGCGGCCGGAGTTGGAGGAGGCGGCCGGAGGAGCTCGGTGAGGGAGGGCGCGCCACACGTAGCCCGAAGTCCACGCGCGGGGGTCTTGGCTGCGCAGGTGTGCTGATGTGCGCGTAGTGCCGCGCGCGCTGCTGCCACGGTGGTGGCACGTGCTTTATGGCTGGAAGAGCGCGCGGCGGCGGCTGGGGATGGCCACGCGGGGCCACACGATGGGAGATGCGCGGCTGCGCACAGCCGATCTCGTGCGTCGAGGGCGGCGTGCTGCGTTGGAGAAGCACAACGCTGAGCGGCGGGAAGAGTACGACCGACACACGACCAAGAGACGTCGGGGCGGTGCCGAGCGGCGACGGCGGTGGTGGCGTAACCGAAGATGAGCAACGCGGAGGGTAGAGAGGAGGAAGAAGTAGAGAAGGAGAGAGAGATCACACGAAACAGGGGAGTTTCACTTCATGCATTTGTTTAAGTGATTTAAATGACGGACAAATCGATTGATGGAATTTCGTCGAAAAAATAAATAAAAATCACCACTGCGTTCACAACGTGTGATTTATCCGTAGAAGTGCGATCGGTTTTGCGATTCAATAGGAGGAAGGTGATGAATGGAGGAGAGAGAGAGTGGGGTGTAATGAAGAAAAAGAAGAAGATGTTACCTGGAGGGATGGATGGATTGCCTGGGGATGAAGGAGAGCTCCTTCGATCGTCGCTCAACGCCGCGGCTGAGGCGGAGCTCGAGCAAGCCTCGTGCGAAGCTTGCAGCAGCGTAGGTTGAAATCTCGCCGGATCTCGCCAAGAAGGAGTCGTCTTCGCTCGGAGGGATCTCCTGGAGCTGTCACCTTCAGGGAATGTAGAGCTGGGCTTCTTCTCTCAAGTGATGGATGGGTATGAGTGGAGGGGTAGAGGAGATTATAAAGAGGAGAAGGTGGAGGTTGGAGAGGGCATGGAGAGAGTGGGAGAGATGGAAGAGGGAGTGGGGAAGATGGGATGGAATGGGAGGTGTCGATGAGGCCTCTCCCTTAAGTTAAGGGAGAGTGGGGAGGAATGGGTAGAGAAGAGAGAGAGGATGCCACTTGGCACGCTAGAATGCGGCCATGTGGCTTTTATTTAATTAGTAATCAAAAACCAAGGGATTGACACGTGGTGGCTTCCGGAGCCACCACATGTCGCTCTCAGAAAAAACCAAAATTAAAGGAAAAGAAAAATCAAAAAGACATAATAAAAGAGCTTAAATCAAAAAGTCGTCAACACGAAAGTTGCTCGTCTCGACGAGATCTACAACTTTTGTGAAGAGTCGAAAATCAAACGAGATCATCTGTACAAACTGTATTTTTGGGTGGTACCTTATACGTATAAAATACCGCATTTTTCTTTTGTAATTTTTTTTGTCATTTTTAATTAAGAGAAAAAACAAAATAAAAATAGAGAAAATACGAGTAAAATATTTACAACTTAATCTTTTTTTTGGATTTTAATAATTAAGAAAATAAAAGATAAAATGGAAGGGCAAAATGGTCAATGTGTACAATGTACAAAAGGGGCCCAAAACCCAAGTTTTGCATACGAGCTCCGATTTTAATGAAATTGGTCTTGTTTCGAAGGTCTCTGAATGTATATTACTTTAAAAGTGAGTAGACCTAATTCGGAGGTTGTATGAGAGAGATATGTGCATTTTAAGGTTTACAGCTTCAAACTTGGATTGGAGTTTTATTAGTCAATTTTACAAGTTAGTAATTTTTAGATATTTTTCTTTAATTAATGTGAGTAATATATACACTATAGAGTTGGTTTTATTGGATTCGGAGTTAGTATAAAATAAATATAAATAGGCTATTTTAACTAATATACAAGTGAATATTTACAAGTGAATTTGGCTTCTTATTTAATGCAAGTATGAATGCTAAAATGCAGATAATATGCTTGCATGCATGAATGCTAATTTTACAATAAAAAGGGAAATATGCATCTATTTACTCGGGAATAAGACTCTATTTTCAACTTTTAGAGTGATGAATCACAGATTCATCAAGGGGGTGGCGAGGTTTCGATTGAAACGGTTGAGGAGGGGGGTTATGGAGATAGGAGATGAAGCATGGACCATTGGATCATGCGATCCGACAGTCCAGATGGAGGCGCGGGCAGAGGGCTATGATCTGATCGAGAGAGTGAATCAAATGGCTGCGGTTTAGGCGGAGATGAATGGTGGGGATAGTGTTAGGAGCGGGATCGGATGGATGGGAAAGGATGGGCGACGTGTCGAGGTAAGAGTCGTAGGATGGAAGGGGATCGGGTGGCTGAGGTTTAGGCGCGAAGGAGCAGCGTTGATTTGATCTAGAGGTAGGATCTAATGGTTGTGAGCAAGCGAGTGATGAACGACGGAGATGGAAGGGCCTAGAGGAGGATCAAATGGTGAAGAATGGTAACGGGTGGAAGAAGGAGAGTGAGCCACGTGGGCGGCCCAAAGGGCGCCACGTGGCCCAATAGAAAAATAAGAAAAATAGTAAAGTAAGGAAAAGTATAAAAGAAATAAAAGGAAGCAAAATTAGGAAAAAGTCAAAACATGAAAGTTGTAAATTTCGATGAGATCTACAAATTTTATGTTGCACAAAAAGTCAAAAGAGGTCATTTATATAAAAGAGTATATTGGGGAGTAATTTTAAAGGGTAAAAATACAACATTTTTTATTTTGAGTTTTTTTTGTTATTTTTACTTTCTTCTAAAGGACAAAACAAATATAGGCAATTATTAATCTAATTTTTATGGGTTTTTAATAAGATATAAAAATAAAGGAGAAATTAAATGCAATAAATAGAGTTATCAAATTAGAGATATTTATAGGCTAATTATACACAATTTATATACAAGATAACAATAATGAATTATCAGTGATTTTTATTGAATTATTTAAGTAAGAAAATTAATAATTTGATTTTAATATGATGAATACTAGATTCATCGTTGTGCATGGTCTCTAAGGCAAATAAAAATTGTGATATGTGGCCCTCTTGTCCTACTACAATTATGAGCATGGGAACATTTTCCCTACATAGCGCCCATGTGCACCGGAGGCCATTTCGCATGGGAGTCCGTTGGGAAGCTGTTGATGGGCTGATTTTGATGTCATTACTGAGCCCACACACGTTGTACGGAAGTATCTTAAGGCACTTGCCCTTCAAGATAGCCTCACAAGTATAAAACAATTTCAACCATGTTGTTGTGATACCATTCTTTATACGTGGTTATCGATAACTCTCTTGATTTTTTGTAGGTTATTTGGATGATGTACACTGCTAACACGATTTAGATGCTCCCCTTAATGCTTAGATGCGCATGATTTGTATGTGGCTAGAGTTCCACTCATCCATTTATATTCAGTCGAGTTATATATTCATGGTCATGTCTTATGCTAGTTTGGAGCGGTGTAAGGGATACCAGGGCTATGCAACACCTGCACATGACTCTATTTGATAGATATTTGAAGTAAGATCAACGTGGATTAGATTCATTTCCACACAAATTTCTTGTGAATGTGGAACAGCATGAGATATTACATCATGGAGACTGTTCCCATAATGCTCGGAGGAGATATGGTCACCGACGATTACATGACCTAGTACAACCGTGCCATTTGCCATTTCATTGGTAGGCATGGATTTATCATAGATTTTGTTGCAAGTACCAGTTATAAATTCACAACATTTCCAACATATTAAATACATGGCAGAAGCTATTCTCCATTTCAGGCATCAAGTTTTAGGGAGATCGTCTTTGCGAGGGATGATCCTGAGTATGTTGATTATTTGGTGGTTGATTCCGAATGCCGACTTACGGATGGCATCGTAAGGCAATTTATAGATGGATCGGATGATGACGAGGAGGGCAAAGGAAATGAAGAAGAGGATATTGTAGAACTGCGTGCATCGAAGAGGGGTTGAGGGTGAGGATATGGACGGTGACGTAATGTTCGAGTTGGAGGAGGTCAACGATGGCATAGCCAAGCACCTGATTTTGGGGACTTCTCACAGTAGACACCCATAGAGATGGCCTTAGGGGTTGATTTCCAGGCTCCATTTCAGATGCATGTTAGCCCTAGCAATCTGTCTACATCAGCAACCCCCGATTAAGGAGAGGGGTCCTACCGATCCATCCCTTCGCATTGCTTCCCATTACCTGTACTACATATAGACATAGTTGAAATTGACGATGTTTACAGATCTCGCATTTCGCGGATTGACCAAACTAGCCAAATATAGCCCACCAGCCATCTGGAGCATGAGGCTCCTCTACAGAACTAGGGGAAAGGACAACAAAGCTGAGAATCTTCCATAGGATTAATCTTCATTTATGTAGTTGATATATATACTCTTATCTTCCATAGGATTAATCTTCATTTATGTAGTTGATATATATACTCTTATGTATTACATGTAGAACTTGTTTATTCTCAAATCAATGTAGAATGTTTTGTTATAACGTATGCAATTGTATAGACTTGGCTCTTATCCTATTTCAAATGTATTTGTTGTCTTCATTGTAATGGCTTAAATGCTTTCATCTATTCCCTTTTATTAAGAATTTCAACAGAGACAATTTTTTGATTGCATTGCTCAAAATTTTTGATCTAGGGCCAACGACTTCCAATCCGATTTTGCATGGGAGCCATTGCCCTAGAAACGACTCCTCTTAAAAGGGAGCTTTTGCTGGTAGCAATGACTTTCTAACAATACTTAACAAAATAAAAAGTTACCTGAGTTCACAAGGAATACGATCCTCATATATCGCTTTGACGAATTTTCCTCATAATCACAATCTTACATCATTTCGACATAATGAGAGGCAAGCGAAGAGCTTTAAACAACACAAACATGTATAGGATGGATGTGGAGCGAGCTTTGAAGTGAATGAAGTGGCTTAGGATCTATGATCCAATGATTATGACTCATTTACGGGTGAAATCGGGGGTACTGCTTGAGCCTCAAGGACTCACATGGTGCGATGAGAACCGGCTGACTTCGAGAAAGTATCCTTTACCCAGCTTTGAACTCCCACCCCCACCATGTCACCTTAACCACCAAAACCCATCTCCTTCTTTCAGAAATGGATCCGCCGGCAAACGCCCCATTGTCGTCGTCCTCCTCTCTCCGCTTCCTCGCCCGCCCACCTCCCCCCGCTTCCAATTCCGCCCAAAACCCTAACACCAGCACCTCCAAACCCCCATCCCCCCTCCCGACGGCGACGGCGTCGTGGTTGTGGGCTTCCTCTCCTCCCGCCCCGCTGTTGACGCCTCCCACCTCATCAACCGCCTCCTCGACTCCCACGTCTTCGCTTCCGCCGCCCTCGACCGTGACCTCCGCCCTCCCCGCACCTCCCCGTGGTTCAACCACCGGAGGGTCAGCTACTACCGCGACGAGGAGAGAGGAATCGTCTTCCTCAACTTCCGCTCCGACCTTTCGCGCCTGCAGAGGATCGAGACAGGTACCGGAGGTGGACGCCCCTGCGATATGGAGCTGGATGAATGGGAGGCAGATGACCTCCGCGGGATGCTCTTCATGTTCTCGGTGAGCATACTTCTAACAGTATATATAATCGGCTGAAGTGAAAGTTGGGTGTTTGTTTCATCTGCACTTCAAATACGGATCACAGAAAGACCCTTTTCAGGGTGTTGCATATAGAGTAACTGACTGAGCGAGAAATTTATACGACCGAGCGAAAACTCGTGATTTTTTTTGGCGAAGCCATACTGATTGTGGAATATCCCAGCAGAACTTGGAGAACTTATAGTGGCTTCATGTCATCTATAACCCTTTATAATTTATAATCCGTTCGTTTTGCATGCCAAAGGAAGGGTAGGCGGGTTAGCTAATCAAGTGAATAACTCATGGGTTATGGCAGGGTAATTTATGTTTACTTCAGCTTCACTGAGACCTCTACTTCATTGTATTCCATTCATTTTCCATCTATAGACGACACATCAGTTATTTTTTTTTCAGATACCAATCACTTTCAAACCAATAAAATTATTTATCTCCGGCAACCCCTCTTTTACCAAGCATCAAGTGTCACGTCTATACTATCTTAGTACCATTTCTTTCCCATACTAGAATTGTAATGAGGATTATCCAAAGTTTTATCCATGGATGGGGGTAAGTTAGTGGTTATCCTTTTTTACTTTAACCCCCCCACCGATCAATAGAGGGAAAAGAATTCATTGCTTTATGAAAGGTCTCAGGGTTCTCTTATATATGAGAGAAACTTATGGGGCAAATTACAAAAAAGAAGAAAGAAATAGAAAATTAGACAACGATAATAAAAATAACTAATATCTCAACACTTCCTCTCAAACTAGAGCGTAGATATCGATCGGACTTAGCTTGGAACAACATCTCTGATAAGGTCCTCTGGCTAGAGCCTTTGTAAGTATATCTGCTGTATGGTCTCCAGAGCTGACATGCGTAGTGGCGATAAGACCCTTCTGTATCATGTCACGAGTGTAGTGACAGTTCATCTCTACGTGCTTCGTCCTCCCATGAAAGGCTGGGTTGTTGGCAATGAAAAGAGTAGCCTAATTATCACATTGGAGGTGCACGGGAAGAGTCACCTCTATAGTCAGGTCAGTAAGTACATATCTAACCCACATCATCTCTGTGCTAGCCTGCGCCATGGCCTTGTATTCCGACTCAGCACTTGATCTGGCAACCGCAGTTTGCTTCTTACTCTTCCATGAAACAAGAGAATTCCCTATAAGCACAGCAAAGCATGATGTCGACTTTATATCCTTTGGACACCCAGCATAATCTGCATCTGCACATGCTGTAACTGAGAGAGATGTGCCTCTGCTGAAAAGAAGTCCCATACCAGGTGAAGTCTTCATGTATCTCAGAATCATATAGACTGCATCCATATGCGCCTGTCTAGGCTTCTCCATAAACTGACTCACTTTGCTCACGACAAAGGATATGCCGGGCCTGGTAATAGTCATATATACTAGCTTGCCAACAAGCTCTCTGTACCTCCTCTTGTCGACCTCCTCAGTATCATCATCATAGAGCTTCATGCTCGGGTCAATAGGAGTAGTGGTAGGTCTGCAATCTGCCATGCCTGTCTCTGAGAGAAGATCTGTAACGCACTTCCTCTGGGTCATCACATGACCCTGCTGGTTCCTGGCAAACTCCAGTCCAATGAAGTAACGTAAGTGTCCAAGGTCCTGGTTCACAAACTGCTAACCTAGAAAGTCCTTGGCTTCCTGAATGCCCTGCTCGTCATCCCCTTTAACAATAATATCATCAACGTAAACAAGAATGACGATAGTACTTCTTTGGGTCCTCTGCACAAACAAGGAGTGATCGACAATTGATCTCACAAACCCTTGCTGCTCTATCAAGTCCTAGAGCTTCTAGAACCATGCTCTTGGACTCTGCTTAAGGCCATAGATAGCCTTGTGTAGCCTGCAAACCTTCTGATTCTCCCCTCAACGGCAAACCCAGGTGGCTGATGCATGTAGACCTCCTCTTGTAGATCACCATAGAGGAAGGCATTCTTCACATCAAGCTGATACAGGGGCCAATCGCGTATCACAGCAACAGAAAGTAGAACACGTAGAGTAGAATGTCTGGCAACTGGAGAGAAAGTATCCTGATAGTCCACCCCATATGTCTGGGTGAACCCACGTGCTACAAGTCTCGCCTTATAGTGCCACGCTGCCATCTGTACGGTGTTTCACAGCGAACACCCATTTGCATCTCACAACAGATGCATCGACTGGAGCAGAAATAAGACTCCACGTGCCATGTGACTGTAATGCAGCCATCTCCTCCTCCATAGCTAACCTCCACTGTCTGTCCTTTAGAGCCTCCTGATATGTCCGTGGTATC
This sequence comes from Ottelia alismoides, assembly GCA_037367405.1. Taxonomy (NCBI): domain Eukaryota; kingdom Viridiplantae; phylum Streptophyta; class Magnoliopsida; order Alismatales; family Hydrocharitaceae; genus Ottelia; species Ottelia alismoides. The sequence goes on from JAZKJV010009714.1 coordinate 658,264, forward strand.
TCCACAGCAGATAGTGCCAAGGTAAACCTCATGAAATCCTCTGATAACCTGCTCAAGGAAACTTGGGCTGTAAGAGGATAAGTAGCACACTGTTGTTTCTGCTTTCGCAAAGCAATCGGTACACCAAGATCATCTGTCAAGTCTGTGACCTGTGAGTTCCCCTCTTGAGAAGGCACTTGCTCATCCTGTATGGAATCATGCTGCACAGACAACTCAGTAGTACCATCAGTAGAAACAATGTGCTTAGTACATACCTGAGGTATGCTGGATGATGGGCAAGACCTGTGAGCATGTGGAACCAAGCAAGGCCTACGAGGAAAAACACGTTGCAAAAACTGAGTCAGAGTAGGAGGTGGAGCCACAGGAGCAGGTGGTGGTGGTGGTTGAGGAGGTGGTGGTAGAGCAGGAGTAGAAGGAGGCGGAGGAATGACAATAAGAGGTGGAGGCATGTAGATCTCATCGTCAGAGTCAGATGGGGCTAGTCTGTCACCTGCAGGAGAAAAATACATAACAGATTCAAAGAAAGTAACATCGGCACTGGCAAAGTACTTTCGCTTTAGCGGATCAAAGCAACGATACCCCTTCTGGGTACAAGAGTAGCCAACAAACACACACTTGACAGGTCTAGGAGAGACCTTGTCCCGACCTGGAGAGACATCATGAACAAGAGCAACAGATCCAAACACACGAGGTATAAGGGAGAAAAGATCCTTCTCGGGAAATGCAATCGAGAAAGAAATCTTCTCTCTCAACACAGACGAGGGCATGCGGTTCACCAAACAACATATAATAAGGACCATGGTTTTAAAAAACGTGCCGAGGCGTAAGCCTCGAGGCGGTTTTCCAAGAAAATCGCCTCGAGGCTATAGCCTCAGTCTGGATATCTAAGGCGTAAGCCTCAGAGACCCGAGGCGATCGAGGCGGTCTCGAGGCACCGCCTCGGTCTGTTGTGCATTTTCTTAGGTAAATAAATAAAAAACTATATAAAGTTATACTTTTATAATAATATTAAAGTTATAAAGCATATTTTAGTTACAAACATAGAAGTCACAATCGCAGTATCGTGTTATAGTATCATCATATGTTATTCCCAAAACATAACATTTCATAAATATATAATTATACATTTATATTACAATCACTATTGCATCGAAGAAATCATGCAAGTGTACAATAGTTGTTTCTAATTAGTATGAATAAATTTTATGTCAACAATTGATATTCGATTGCTTATATAGCTACAATATGTATAATATATGTTTAAGAAACTGTACATTTTTGTAAGAATATTAGAAATTCACATATTTACAATATTAATATCACTTAATCACAAATTAAAACTAGCATTTATGGTTACTATGGTATTCTTTGTACTTCTATTAAATTTAAAATCTTCAAATTTAGGATTTATGATCATATATTTTGTCAATATTTGAAGTTTACGGTTTTATGATAATATAATTATGCTTAATAATAATTTTGACATGTATTTTCTCTGTAAATCGAGGCTTACGTCTCGACCGCCTCGAGGCTTACGCCACGCCTCAATAACAGAAAACCGCCTCGATCCGCCTCACGTTTTTTAAAACCTTGGTAAGGACATCATCACCCCAGTAAGAGTGAGGAGCGTGACTCTGTATCAACAAGGTTTTGGTCACATTAAGTAAGTGACGATGTTTGCGCTCGGCAACACCGTTCTATTGAGAAGTATATGCACATGAGGTCCGGTGAACATTGCCAAGAGATCTAAGAAACTCAGAAAGCTGTAAGGTGCAAAATTCTAAGGCATTATTAGTGCGAAGATATTTGACATTAGTAGAAAAATATTCCTTACTTCATTAATAAAATATTTGATCATGGATCCAGCCTCAGACTTATTCTTCAAAAGAAAGACCCAGGAAAGTCTAGAAAAATCATCAACGACAACAAGATAAAAACTATGTCCCTGATGATCAGGAACACGACTCGGACCCCAGATATCTAAATGAAGGAGCTCAAACAACTGGGAACTGCTCCGACTCTAACGGGATGGAAAGGATGAACGATGATGCTTCCCAAGCTGACATGCCTTACACTGAAAGGAGGATCTCGTGAAAATCTGAGAGAGAACATGGCATAGCTTCTGCAGAGGAAGTTGGCGAAAATGAAGGTGCCACATATATGGAGAGACTGGTCCAGTAGGTATAGTGGAAACGCCAACATGAGAAGGTTGGACCAGTCTGTAGAGTCCCTGCTGCTCACGGCCACTTCCAATCATCCTGCCCGTGAGTATGTCCTGAAATACAAGAGAAGATGGATCAAAGATGACACGACAATGCAGATCCTTAGTAATCTGACTAATGGAAAGTAAATTCATCTGAAAGTCAGGAGCATATAGAACATTTTGAAGACGCATAGATGGCGTCAGATGCACCTCTCCCTGTCCTGTAATTGGTAAGTGGTCGCCATTGGCAATGACAACCCATCTACCAGGTGGTATGGTCTTGTAGGACTTCAATTGTGCTATGTCTCCACAAAGATGATGAGAAGCATCAAAGTCCATAATCCACTCTGTCATATCTGCACCATTACTACAAGTGAATGCATAAGCGATACCTGAGGAGCTCGGAGAGGCTCTGTTTGTGGCTGCAGTATCTGTAGTGGGGATTCCTGCAGCATGGGTCATAATCTCTTGAATGCGAGAGACGATATCATCCAAGCGAGTATCTTCCTGGGAAGCAAGAGTATCTGAAGGCTCAATCTGTTCAGTTATGTGGCCAGAACTAGGATATCCATGCTTCTGATAGTATCTATCCTCTGCATGCCCCAGTCGACGACAAAAGGTGCAAGGACCTCGCGGACGTCTACCGCCTCTACCACGAGGAGTGCGTCCTCTAGACTGAGTCGTCACCCCTTGACCACGAGAAATGGTCATAACTGACGAGGACTGAGGAGTGGCCATAGGAGGCATGATAATCTGGTTGAATCGGCTATAGGCCTCCTCCATGGGAGGTATGATAGCTCCAGTGAGAAGCTGAGTACGTGCTGCATCATACTCTGTATCAAGGCCGTCCATGAAAACTTCAGCCGTTGTGGAGTTCCTATATGCCTTCTGCTGCTCAAGAGATGTCGTAATAGGCATATAGCTATGTAGCTTCTCAAACATGCCACGGAGTGAATTGTAGTACATGTGCAGAGGACGTCCATTCTGCTTGGACTTGTAGATGTCAAATTGTAACTGGAGAATCTTGGCCTCATTCTTCGCTTGAGCATAGGTGGAAGCTAAAGTGTCCCACATCGCCTTGGCGGTGGGTTCATTCAAAATATCATTGGCTATCTCTGTGATGGGTGTCCCACATAGCCAAACACGTGCATATGCGTCATCTTGCTTCCAAGAAGTATTTTCCCCAATTTTATCCGTTGGCTCTGGATCTGTCAGGATGTGCTCCTTGTTGTTGCACTGCATTAGGGTGAGAAACTACATGGACCACAACTCATGGTTGGTCCCATCCATCTCAGAGATGGGAGTCGGTCCCTTGAAGGCTCCAAACGAGAAAATATCACCCTTGTTCTCTAACATGATGGTAGAATGACCAAATAACAGAACTCAACTGGGGAGTAGACCGATATAAACGAGTCTACACGATCATATTGAGGATTGGCTGTACATTTAGACTCATACAACCGACCTCATCAATTGTCGCTGCTTGCTAGGGTCGAAAAATATGATTTATAGATCAGAAATCACGTTTTTCGATCAAAATCAGACCGGTTCAGACCATACAACGACTTACAGAGGGGCAAGGAAGTCCACGGGAAGGCCGCCGCCGACTTGCGATGCCTAGATGACGGTCGGGAAGGCCTGGTCGGCCCAAGCGGGGGCCTAGCACGACAGGAGCCGCAACCTGGAGGCCTAGGGCTGCGACCTGGAGGATGGGGCGACATGTAGGGTTAGGGTTTTGTGGGGTATGGGAACTCCGGTCTAGGACCGTTGCTCTGATACCATGTAGAGGGAGAAGAATTCATTGCTTTATGAAAGGCCCTAGGGTTCTCTTATATAGGAGAGAAACCTGTGGGGCAAGTTACAAAAAAGAAGAAAGAAATAGAAAATAAGACAACGATAAGAAAAAATAACTAATATCTCAACACGATCCAATCTAAGTATAACCTAATTAGGAGTTGGATACGATAAGAAGTACAAAACTTTGTAATCTTCCTTCTAAATTTTAAAGAAGAAGCAAGTATACCCATGCGCCAATTGTGTCAGGTTTGGATGAAGTAGAGGGAGTCAACTAGTTGAGCCTTTGATCAATTCATTGTACCGTGCACATAATGTCTACCTATAGCCTTAAGATGCGGTATCTTATGCTATACTTATAGCTCGATAGCTGGCTGCTCCCATGATTAGACCGACATGTATTTTCAACATGATCCTGCTTTCTGTGTAACTCCACATTTCAAATTCAACGGATTCTGCTTGATTGACCTCGTCGACACATGCTAGTACTTCCACCTCTCTTGCTCTAAGGGTTGCATCCATAGATTGAATCGGAAGAATCACTTCTTTAATTTTAGATATCTCAAGGCAATGTTTGCATTGACAATGCATATATGTTCACGAGCAAGTTATAAGTGAGAAGCCATGATTATTAGAGATGTTTTTGAGGGAAACGAAGAAGTATCAACCAAGGCTCTAATTCTGTGAGTTATGCTTGTTATAGCAAACTTCCATTGACATCTAGAATGCGTAAACACTTGACAAACTTTGCATCATCTTGAAGCACCATATGACTGAAGAAGGGATGCATGTAAATTTCAAAGAGTCAACATGGTGTGAATTTGATGAACGAATCGACAAGTTCCTCATCGAATGCCATATTTAAAATGGTGAAAAATTCAAGAAATCTAACATCAAATGTTTTGAGTGAATTTTTCTCAGAGAAGGATGTGCTAATGTCTTCCATGCTCCAGCATTTCAGATGAATCTTTTGTCTATTAGCTAGATTACAAAAGATTTACGTTGTCGTGCCATATTTGATCCTTTTTCTCTTGTGTTTCAGGACATACTCACGGGTAGGGTGATTGGATGTGGCCGTGAGCAGAGAGGACTTTACAGACTTGTCCAACCACCGTGTGCTGGTGATGCTACTATTCCTTCAGGATATGTTTCTCCTTTCATGTGGCATCTTCGCTTTGGACACCTTTTTCTGCAAAAGCCGTGTCATGTTCTATCTCAGATATCTACTTGTGCTACCTTGGATTGTGAGGCTTGTCAGCTTGGGAAGCTCCATCGTTCTTCTTTTTCGAGTAGTCAGAGTCGTCATAGTAGTCAGTCATTTGAGTTGTTTCATTTTGATATATGGGGTCCTAGTCGTGTTCCCGATCATCAGAGACATCGTTTTTATATGGTTGCTGTGGATGACTTTTCTAGATTATCTTAGGTGTTCTTGTTGAAGCATAAGTCTGAAGCGGGTGCTATCATTTAATCATTTCTTATTGAAGTTAAGAATATCTTTTCTGCTAATGTGAAGTTTATTCGTACTGCCAATGCCTTTGAGTTTTCCATTTTACATCTATCTGATTTTCTTCGATCTCTTGGTATTGTTTATCAGACCTCTTGTGCTTATACTTCACAGCAGAATAGTGTTGCTGAACACAAACAGCATCATCTTCTAGACGTCACGAGGACTCTTTTGATTCAGAGTCGAGCTCCTCATTCGTCATGGGTGATGTTGTTCTTACTGCTTGGTACTTGGTGAACCACATGCCATCCAATATTCTTGGAGAAAAGGTTCTCTTGTTGATTGCGTTTCCCAAGAAGGACCTATTCTCCCTATCTCCTAGGGTTTTTGGGTCTGTGGCTTTTGTCCACAATTTCACTCCTGGTCGTGACAAGCTCTCATCTAGAGCTGTCAAATGTGTCTTTGCTGGTTATTCTCGTATCCACAAAGGGTATAGATGTTTTGATCATGTAGGAAAAATATTATGTCAGTGCTGATGTCATATTTTTTGAGTCTATTATGTATCTCTCATACATGTGACATGTTGTCCAACGTTGAGGATGTTTTTGTTCCTCAGTCTTTGTTATCTCAACAATCTGCACCCCATGTTGAGTCTCAGTCATCTCCACCTCCACCTCCGTCTACACTGACGCGATTCCTACTACGTTTTTACATTCGCAGGTCTTCTACTCGGCCCTATGCTCACGCGCCTTCTCTATCATCCAACACGCCTCAGATATGTAATGCACATTGTTTCTACTGATGGCACTGGAGATTTGAGTGTTTCACAGGATACTGCACAGGAGGAGTTGATACCAGAGAAGAGAGAGGCTGATGACCTGGATGTACCCATTGCCTTGAGGAAGCCGCGTCGTCATTGTGCCACTTATCCTCTAGCTGCTCATGTTTCATTGGACCATCTTTCAAAGAAGTACAAGAGGTTTGTTGTGAGAGTCTCTCTTGTTACTATCCCACGAACATATCAGGAGGCCGTACATGATAGCAAATGGCGACTTGCCATGGAGGAGATGTCTGCTTTGCAGTCTCGTGGTACGTGGAGCATTGTTCCTGCTCCTCCAGGTGCCTCTGTTGTGGGGTGCAAATGGATCTTTACGGTGAAACAACGGGCATATGGCAGTGTGGATCGCTACAAGCCTTGCTTGTAGCACGTTGGTTCATCCAAATTTATGGGGTGGACTATCAGGATACCTTCTCTCCAGTGGCCAGATACTCGACACTACGCATTCTTCTATCAGTTGCTGTTTGACGGGACCGGTCTCTTTACGAACTCGATGTGAAGAATGCATTTCCATATGGAGATCTACAAGAGGAGGTATATATGCAACAACCTCCAGGGTTTGCTAGTGAGGGGTGTCTCAGAACCATAAGGCGATTTACGGTTTGAAGCAGAGTCCGAAAGCTTGGTACCAAAAGCTATCAGAGTTGATAGAGCAACAGGTTTTGTGCGGTCTACTGCGGATCACTCACTTTTTGTTCAGAGGACCCATAGAGGTACTATTGCTATTCTTGTATATGCTGATGATATTATTGTCACGGGGGATGATGAACATGGCATTCATGCTGCTAAGGAGTTCTTAGGTCATCAATTTGTGACTAAGTACGTTGACAATCTTCGATACTTCCTTGGATTAGAGTTCGTCAGGAACCAACGTGGTCTTGTGATGACCCAGAGGAAGTTTGTTACTGATCTTCTTCTAGAGACAGGTATGACTAGGTGCAAAGCTACTGCTACTCCTATGGATCCAAGCATGAGACTATATGATTATAACACTGAGGAGGTAGACAAGAGGAGATACAAATTGCTTGTTGGGAGGCTCCTATATGCTACCATACCAGACTGGACATATCCTTTGCTGTGTGCAAGGTTAGCCAATTCATGGAGTAGTCCAGGAAGGTTCATATGGATGCGATCTATATGATTTTGAGATATTTGAAGGATTCACCTGGTACTGATCTTATATTCAGCAGTGGTACATCTCTTGAGGTGACAACTTGTAGCCTTGTGCAGGCGCAGATTATGCATGGTGCCTTAGAGATAGGAAGTCCACTTTTGGTTTTGCCATTTTTTGTTGGGAGCTCACTCGTATCTTGGAAAAGCAAGAAGTAGACAATGGTCGCTAGATCTAGTGCAGAATCTGAGTACATGTCCACGGCACAGGGAAGCACATAGATGATGTGGGTTAGATCTATCTTGACTGGCCTTGCTGTTGAGGTTCCTCTTCCCATGCAGCTTTTATGTGATAATCAAGTAGCTCTATTTATTGCCAATAATCCTGCATTTCATGAACAGACTGAGCATATAGAGGTAGATTGCCATTATACCAGAGACATGATCCAGAAAGGTCTCATATCCACCTTCCATGTGTCTACTGGAGATCAGACGGCTGATATTTTCACCAAGGCACTTACTAGAGGTCCATTTCAAAGGTGTTGTTCCAATCTGAGCATGATAGACATATATGCTCCAGCTTGATGGGAGTGTTGAGATATTTGTATCTTTTATTATCTATTTCTAATTTCTATTTTCTTTATGTACCTCTCATGTAATTAACCTATGGCTTTTCTCCTTTATAAGAGAGCCCTAGAGTCTCTTCTTCTAATGCAAGTAATTCATTTCCTCCAACAATAATTATTTTACTTCACGTGTTTATTTTTCAACCTTGATTCTTTAGATATGTGATAACTATTCTAAGATTCACAACTTATACAACCAAATAACAATATCAAGTTGCAAACTTGCAACTAATATAAAGCATTTATTACAATTCAACCAAAAATCTCTGTGCAATAGAACTAGTATGTGTAGATGTATGATAAATTTAATATGATGTATACAAGATCATGGAGCTTCGCTTGTTTCAAGCGATCTCTTCTCTTTGCATGGAGATATATATAGAAATATACAAGGTTTAACATAAAACCAAAAACACAAACATAAAAAATATAATTCTTATGGAAAAATAAGGTCATGTGCAAAGCACATAACAAAAAAGGTAAAAAAAGCCTCGTGCTCAGGGCTTACGCCTCCGCTTCGCCTCGAGTGCCTCGGACGAAGCTGAGGCGTGCGCCCCACCAACTAGACCTGAGGCATGCGCCTCGGGGCGCTTTCGTACGCCTCGCCTCGAGGCGTACCGCGTACGCCTTTGCGCCTTGAGGCGCTGCTTTTTAAAACCATGGTTGCAACAAGTGGATTGGCTACCCTGATATAGAAAATGGAGAAGATGCTCGCTGGTTGGAAGTTTGCTTGTTTGTCTAAGGGCGGCAGGTTAGTGTTGAAGTCGGTCCTTTTCGCGATCCACATCTTCTTTCTCCCCTTTAGGATTATCCCCATGCGTATGTGAAAGAGGATCGAGTCCATTATTAGATGTCTCTATTCGTTGAACTCTGGTGACGAGCAGATTGGCATTAGTTGACTAGAGGACGGTTACTTTGTCTAAGGAAGGTGGGAGCCTTGGTGTTCGTAGCTTTGAGAAGATAAATAAGGCTTTGATATGCAAGTGGATTACTCAAAATTGGGGTGAGTAGAGTATGGTGTGTACTTTGATTCGAAAGATCTACGGGTCTTCATATTCATTGCCGGGTTCTAGGGGAGCTTGGTACTGTGCCCTTTCCTTGTTGGAGGGGAATTTGCACAGTGTTGCTGGATGTTCTCGTTCTTGCGGCTGGTCTTAGGAGATGGGAGAGCCTTTCGATTTTGGCATGGTGATTGGAGAAAAGGTGGTCTCGGAGTGACATTTCCCCAGATGGCACTGGCGATGGAACCCACGTTAAGGTGACTGGTGTCTGGAATGATGCTTTTCCCCACCTTTTTTGTTCTGATCTTCCGGATCTATGAATGAGCGATCTTTGAATCTATTGAATACTTTGGAGGATTAGGAGGGCCCCCTCATGGACGGGATTGTTGGTGTTTGTTTGATGACAGATTCTCCGTCAGTAAGGCTTATAAGCCCATAATGGGGTCGATGTCGTTTGATCCAGAGCGCAATTCTTTCAGGGCACATCTTGCATGTGTACCCGATATTTGGAGGCCTCTGAGAACGTGGATTGTCGCTTCTTCATCTGTGCATGCTCCATGGATAAAAAATAGCAAGGCCTTCTCTCACTTTAAGTAGGGCCGGTTACATGGATTCTTGCTCAAATCTATGTTGAAAGATCCAACTATTTTTCACGCTGGATGTCGGCTACGTAACGCAACTCCACAAGGGAGAATTTGAACCTTGGTCTTTTGGGTTGGAGATGCACTGCACTACCACCCGGGCTCCATAGATATATGGGTAAAAATTGGCAACACAATGATTGTGACAGACTATACTGAAATTTCTGGGAGTCTATTGGACTTGGATGCCGTGGCTTGGAGGATAGAACCCGAGTTACCGCTGTGATATGGGCCCTATATTAGCAATGAATGGGTGATCGTACGGTGATAATTTAATTTTCCCATGCTAAGGCACTAGCTGAGAGTTGGGTCATATAATTCTTTGAGACTTTTTAGCATTATACCTGTAATCGTAATCTCGTGATTTAATGGTGAAGCTTTTGGGTACACTCCCATATGGTGGACACCCTTTTTTTCTTTCAAGAAAAGTGTATATTTTTGTAATTTGTTCAGATATTATGTGAGCCAGTTTGATGATTATTACTGTGAAAGCAGGTGTGTCATGTGATCATATTTCTTCACGAAGGTTCACAATTTGACACCCACATCTTGAAAAAGCTTCGAATGCTACAACGAGCCAAGAATTCCCTAGCCCCTATTTTCAGATCACAATTTATTCCGGCAGTGGCATCTAGGTCTCCAGCAACATCTTTGCAAATATCTGTTCCACAGGTGTCATCAAGGTCTCCAGGCAGAGCTAGCGGGGGTCGACATGGATCAGCTGTTTCCCTTGTGTCAGGCCCTGGTTCACATATTTCTCTTTTACCTGGAAATTGTGTTCCTGTAGTTCTTTTTGTGTTTTACGATGAATTCATGGATGGAACTAATTGTGCACCCGGGGTTGATGAATTATCAGACTCTTATCTCAATCAATCTTCAGTTTTTAGTGGAACAAACAAGACAAATCCACCATTGAGAGGTTCGGGCTCTGTGATGGTTCTAGCTCGCCCATCAAGCAAAATTGAGACAAGCTTCAGGAAGAAGCTGCAATCATCTCTTGATTCACAGATCAGATTTCTGATAAAAAAGTGTCGTACCCTTGTAGGCTCAGAGTATGGTTCAAGAGGTGCTGGTAGTGCTAGTTCACTGCCTTTGTTTTCTCTTGATGCATCCAGGGCAGTAGTGTTGCTAGATAAATCTTCTCTTTGCACTGCGAGATCTTTGGATTATGTTACCAGTCGATTAGAGGATGCTTTGACTTCCAAGTTAGCCCTGGATACTTTTGTGCCAGAAGGCCATAACCAGGTTTTGAGTGGTGATGACATTCAGGCTATCAGGGATTTTATTCATAGACAATCTGATTCCCTGAAGGGAAGAGGGGCCTTAGCAACCAACACAAGTAGTGGATCTGCTGCTGCTGGTGTAGGCATGGTAGCAGCTGCCGCTGCCGCTGCCGCAGCATCTGCTGCTTCTGGGAAGCTTTTGTCTACTCCCAAACTTCCCAGCATGGATGTGTGGGAGTCTTTCTGTAATCATGCACTTGACATTCTGCTTTCAGTTAAATGTCATGTTGTGGATGGCTTTGGTCTGGAGGAAAAGCTCCTTGTCTCAAAAAAAACTTCAGCAGAAAGTGGCATGGAAAAAGATGAAATAGGAAATACTGCTGCAGAAGCTGCTATCGCTTTTTTGAAAAGCAACGTAGGGCTGAATATGAGATTTTCGATAGCATGGTGTGAGAGAGTCCTGCCATCTGCAAAAGAAATTTATTTAAGAGACCTGCCTACTTGCTATCCAACTTCCTTGCACAAGTTACAATTAGAGAAAGCTTTGCATGCCTTTCGATCGATGGTAAAGGGGCCAGCCATGCCATCCTTTGTTAGGAAATTAGAAGATGATTGTAATTCTATTTGGAAATCTGGTAGACAACTATGCGACGCTGTTAGCTTGACTGGAAAGCCATGCATGCATCAGCGACATGATGATAGTTTGGGTTCATCAGTAGAGACTAAGCAACACTTGAGTGGATATGTTTTTCTTCATGCTTGTGCATGTGGCCGTTCAAGACGGATTCGAGATGATCCCTTTGATTGGCACAGTGCAAATGTATCTTACAACTATTTCCCCAATTGTGAGAAATTTCTTCCTGCCCTCGAACTACCAAAAGGAAATCATGAAGCAGGGCCTCTTTATCCAGCGTGGAGCCTGGTTCGCCTTGGAGGCATACGATATTATGAACCTTCTAAAGGATTGCTCCAAAGTGGGTTTTGCAGTAATGAGAAATATTTATCAGAATGGAAAGTAGCATTGTACAAGCCCCTGGATGGAGGGTTAAGCTGTTCAGATTCTACAACATGCTCTACTCCGAATCATACTGTTAAATTGATTGCGGAAAAAGAAGTAAATAAAGTTATTGCTGGTTCACATCCCAAGGAAGTTCGGTCGGTTGGACCTGATTACCAAAAGAAAGATCTCGATAATGCTTCTCTAGAAGAGCCACACGTTCAATTTGGTAGAGGTTTCCCACCTTTTGTTGCAAAGAAAGCTTTCTCTGAGGTAGTTGCTGGGACAACGTCTAGCCATCCATCATCATTTCCTCCTCTCCAGGCAATAAAACAGCTAATTATTAATGGCTCCGAGAAGGGAACTAAAGTGGTGCCCACTTCTAGTCTAGAAGGCAACCACGATGATTTATCTAGTGGGTACCAAAATTCGGAAGAAAGTAAAGATCTTTCTATTGCAGAAAGCTTTAATATATCAGAGAATAATAGCCGTTCTGTAAGCAACCCTTTCCTCCAAATTGGAAGCAACATTGTACCTGTAAATATAAACAGCAAAGGCAAGGTGCAAAAAAGCAGTTCGGAGAAGAAATCTACTGTCTATTTTGGATTTGAGCATGAATGTCCCCATGGACATCGTTTTTTTCTTTCAGAAGAGCACTTACAAAGTCTAGGTTCATTTTATTCTTTACCTGGAGCTTGCCCCTCTGTTGTGAAAAATGCGAATGGAAACCACAATCAAGCTCAGTTGGATGCAATGAATAAAATTGGCAATGGCCATTCTCTTTTTGCCAAAACAATTGATCATGCTGAGAACAAATCTAGGTCAAAATACCAGTCATCTGTATCTGTTGAAAATTATAGTTTGCAGCAAGCGAGGAAAGTTCATCAATATGCTTCTTCTGATGAATGCAAAGAGAGTTCCCCACATGCCAGGTTTGATCACAATGGACATACGGTTTCTCTTTTGAACAGAAATCTTCCCATATATATGAATTGTCCTCACTGCCAGAAATTTACCGAGGAGAATGAGCAGTCTATCAAATTTGCTAGTACAGTATCTCAGCTTCAACGAATTTTTGTGGTAAATACAATGCTTGTGTTATATTACCTTTTCCAGATCTCTTTTCTTTATGTGATTATTTGCGTTCTTTTCGATGGAGTGGTTTATACCCTGTTTTTTAAACTCTCTTGCTTTTAGTATATGAAGCTCACATAAAAGTAGCTTGCTAGTAGCCCAATACAAGTGTACCTGCAAACATACATTGATTGGAAGAAGCTTCAATGTAATTGATAGTTGTCTTTGTAAAACCTCTGCTTTTAATCTTAGTTTAACGAACATCGACCCTGTTTTAGCAGGACCTAAATCTAGCATTCTTTTAATTGGTATTGTATTGTCTGTGTGTCGTCCTTGAAAAAAGGTCCATGCTCTGTGCCTATTAGTTAAAAGTCTATGTTTCCCCATTGTCAATTTTTTAATTAATAAACATCATTTTCTATCCTATATGCAGGGAACTCCATCTTTCCCCATTGTCTTAGCATCTTCTCCTGTTATACAATTTGAGGTAACTAAGTTATTCCAAAATAGTATTCTTATAATACTGCAAACGGGTACATTCTTCTTGAATTTTCGTGTGCTGGGTGTTTCCTCTTTAAACCAATGTTCTTGAGCCATGTGCTTCTAGTGAGTTGTATATAGTAGACATGATACCTTATTAATATTTCTTGTTCACACTAAATGAATACATTTTGTATTCTTCTTAAGCGAATGTTTTTTTTATTTTTATTTGAAAAAACCATTTGAACTATAGTTATTTATTAGAATGTATAATATACACTATAATGCAATAATTTGTTTTGCTAACCATAACCCACGATCGGGAGCCGCCTCTCTTCGACCCACGATCATGGGGGTGGATGCGCATCACCAGGGATTCTCCGCTACATCGCCCACAACATACGGGGGTACCTTCACGAGATGGAGTTGGAAACACAGGTTTCAAGGGCAGATGCTTGCGGTGCGGGGGAGGGGGCCATCGCGCGGCGATTTGTAGGGATCCTGTGCAATGCTTTCTATGTAAAAGGAATGGACATAGAAGCTTCTCATGTCTGTCGAAGGATGCAAGGATGCCTTCTAATAAGGCGAGGGAGGCGTCAGAGAGCGGTGAGGGGGGTTTGCTCATCGGGGTTTGCCGGAGTAAGGAGCTATCTCGCTGATGCTATAGAGGACGTTGGCTTGGTGGTGGGCGTGTTTTGGGGGTGACGTGGTCAAGATGGAGGGGGACGTGGTTTGCACACATGGCATTTCAGCAAAGGAGGCTTAAAGTTTGATGTAGTTGACATAAAGAGCTACTAGCTGGGTTTACTGGAGGAGGCTGCTGCTGCGGGATGGGTGGTGCGACATGAGGCGACAAACTCGATTGGTCGCGATTCGGGGGGATCCCGATCGTGGGTTGAAGAGAGGCGATGATCCGGCAGCTGCTGACATCGGTTATGAAGATCCAGATGATCCGATCCGATGGCCTGTGATGTAGGCAATCACCGTGGGTCGTGGCGGAGGGCAGCAAGGTCAGATGTGCGCTGCCGACTATTTACTCGATCGTGTTCTGCGGATGCGAGTTCTTCGTGGAGGTCCGTGAAGAGTCTTGGGTTGCCGAGGTCACCGGAGAGCCGCCTCTGGAGGCGGATGGATTGGCCACGCACGAGGCTTCGCAGACAGGCTGTTCCCGGGAAGGGTAAGCGTCTCTTTCCAGCAATTTTAAAAAACATGGGCCAAATGAGGAAACTCTTGGGGAGGTGTGCGGTTCAAGTGGGGGCGCAAGGTTTGAAATGGGGCTGGGTGGCCTTGAAACCCGAGCTACATATGTTGACGCAGTGATCAGATTCATGGATCGGATGAATGCGTGCGCGGATTGGGGCGGTGGCCCTAGTCCTATCCTCGGACGCGATCCGAATGTGTGGGGCAGGTGCTTGATCCACGTTTCGGACCCATGGGTTCTGGACCCGAGCTCCGGGGCCCGAGTGGAGTGGCGGAGCGACAAAGGGATCTTGGCTGGCGCTCGGACCCTCGACACCTTGATGCATCCTCCAAACCTGATTTTCGAGGCCCGACATGTTTGGTGGGGCTGTGTGGAGCTTCAGATGGATCTCCAGACCCTTTAGCAGATGAGGGTGGCAGCGGTGGCATGTCTCCTTCCTGTTTGGATCCCTTGCTGGCATCTGGTGAGTGCTCCTGGGTAAACCGGCTGCCAGGCGGCGCAACTGTGGCCAACTCGTCTGGTGGTGGCAGATCTGGGTGGCTTTGTCAGGTGTAGAGCAGCTGTGGGCCGATTACTATTGTGCGCGAGGAGGATGGGCCACCGCAGGTGAAGTCGAGTGACATCGTGGTGGCGAAGAAGTCGCCGTTTGGCCGTACTTTTCTCCATCGCCGACTCAAGGAGAGGCGGTGAGTCACCGTCCGGAGGTGTATTGCTGGGCAGAGGGGTCCTCTTCTCGAAGTGCTGGTTCTGTAGAGGAGGGCATCCATGAGAAGGAGGCTGTTGTTTCGGCCTCGACAAGGGGGGAGCTGGGGGGGGTCTCGGGGGAGCCGTTGGTGGTGGCGTGGTAGGGGGTTTGTGCACCCGACCGAGTTGCTGGAGGAGCAAGATGGGGTTGCAGTTGGAGTTGGGCGGGCTGGCTGGGGTTGAGGAGGCAGGGGGTTCTCACCTGCAGCCTGGGGTGGGGTTGGAAGTGGAGGTGGCGGAGTGTCTTGGGCTGATGAGGCCGGGCGGGTTCCCCGTCATATCTCAATGAAGATGGTGACTTGAAACGTTAGGGGTTTGGGGCGGGCGGATAAAAGAATGACTGTCCGGAAGTTGTTGCTTGAGCATGGGGCAGATGTGGCGCTTCTGCAGGAAACTAAAATTTCTAATGGAATGGATGAGGTATGGAAGGAGATTGGGGGGCACGAGTTGGGGGAATATAGGGCGGTGGACTCTGTTGGGCAGCTGGCGGTATGACGATCGGATGGGATGGCACGAAGTTTGATTTAATGGGGGAGGAAGTGCGGGGGATCTTTTCTTTGTTGCTTTCTCTAATGTGCATGTCTGATGGCAGGAAACTGTTGGTGACAAATGTATATGGTCCTTGTAATGGGGTTGGCATGGACATGCTGGTGGACGAGCTATGGATGAGTAGGGCGAGATTTCAGAATGTGATTTGGCTCATTGCTGGTGATTTTAATGTGAGACTGCGGCAGAGGATCATTATGGGGGTCAGGGTGGTGGAGACAGAGGGTCGTTGGAGCTGCTTGAGGCGATTTAGGGCTTGAGCCTGCAGATTCTTGATGCGGCAGGCTATGTGTACACGTGGCGCGTCTCTCGTTCTAGATCCCGGCTTGAGAGATTCCTTTTGTCTAATGAGGCCCTGGAGGCCTTTCCGTTGGATGGTGCTCGTGCCTTGCCCAGAACTTGGTCTGATCACACACCTCTTTTGTGGTTCTTGGGGGATGAGGCGCGCCCTCGCTCTTTCTTCAGGTTTGAGAAGGCGTGGATGTTGGAGGATGGTTTCCGAGAGGTGGTCTCGGAATTTTGGGCCGGTTGTGGCCCGAGTAGGTCGGCGACGTGTTGTTCTGGGAGAAAGTTGTCGATGTTGAGATCTTTTCTAATGCAATTTAACAAAGCAAACTACATGCAACACAAGGCCCGACGTTTGAGGGCGCATGAGGAGGTTCAGAGATTAGATGAATTGGAGGACGTAAGGGAGCTCACAGCGGAAGAGCTGGTGGTGAGAAGTGGTTGTCTTGAGGAGTTGCTGCTTGAGGATAGAAAGGAGGATGTTGCTTGGAGGCAGATGTCCGAGCAGAGATGGGTCAGGGAGGGCGACACCAATACTAATTTTTTCCATGCGATGGCCTGTGACAGAAGGTGAAGGAACTATATACACTCGATTTCGATTGGTGGAGCAGTGGTGGAGGGTGATCAGTCGGTTGGGGGCATTGCAGTCACACTTTCAAGGTTTCAGTAGGAGGACCACAAGGGCTGGATGGGGATGGCGGGGTAGAGGGGATTCCCAGATCTCAGCGATCGCCGCAATTATGTTGGAGAGGGAGGTCTCGGAGGAGGAGGCTAGACGGGCATGTTTTCAGCTGAACGCGGATGGGGCCTTGGCCCGGTCTCATTCTATCAGGAGTTTTGAAAGATGCTGAAGTATGATGTGATGGAAGTTCTCAATGAATTTCGGGTTGGCAATTGCGGTTTTGAGAAGTTGAATTGGGCGCTCATTTTCTTGCTCCCTAAGAAGGGCTCACCCTCCAGAGTCGATGATTACATGTCGATTGCCTTGTCTAATGCTGTTTACCTTATCATTTTGAAGATCTTGGCGAACCGTCTGAGGGAGGTCTTTGGTAGGATCATATCTCCTGAGCAGATGGCCTTTGTACCAGGGCGAAATATGGCTGATGGGCTGGTGGTTGCCTCGGAGATTGCGACGGATTGGAAGCAGAACAGAGCCAAGGGATTATTGTGGAAGGTGGATTTCTTCAAGGCGTATAATTGCGTTGACTGATGATTTTTATGGGCTTCGTTGGAGAAGAGGGGTTTCCCGAAACAATGGATTGGGTGGATCAAGCGGTTTATTATGGCATCTTCTCATGCGGTCCTTGTCAATGGCAGACTAGAAGGGGGTTTTTTTCAGCTGCAGGGGGAGGGTAAGGCAAGGGTGTCCGTTGGCTCCACTTTATATGTCATCATGGTGGATGCATTGACAATTATGATGAGGTTGTCAATGAGCTCTGGATGGTGTGGGGGTTATGAAAGGGATGAGATTACCATCTTGATTTTGCAGTATGTGGATGCCACTTTTTTGTTCACAGGGAATGATAAGGAGAAGATATAGGTGGGCGTCTGACATTATGGACATCTTTGGTGATCTTTCCGAGCTTCACATCAATGGGGCCAAGTTCGTGGTGGTTCCTTTTGGTTTCAACAAGCACGAGATGCCGGAGGCGGCGATGCTCCTGGGTTGTCCAACGTCGGGATTGCCGATCACTTACTTAGGCCTTCTGTTGGTGGCAGGGAAGCCCAAGAACCGGGAGTGGAGGATTTTATTAGACATGCTTGAGGGCAGGATGACAGGGTAGAAGGCGTCGGTGTTGTCGAAGGAAGGGAAGATGGTGCTGTTGAAGCATGTGTTGTCGGTCATACCTATATTTTTTGTTCCACGAGACAGTTTCCTGTGGGAGTTCGTATACACATAGAGGCATGCATGAGGAGATTTTTCTGGGCAGATAGTAAGCAGAATCAGTGTTGTAAAAGTCGGCCGACTAGGCCGACTAGTCGGTCCGACTAGTCGAGTCGGGGGGGTACCCGACTCGACTAGGCCAAGTCGGTCTATAGTCGGTCTAACCCGACTAAACGGGCGAGTAGTCGGCCTAGTCGGCCGACTAGGCGGCCGACTTTTGCATAGGGAAATTCGATAATCTGCTTTGATGGGAAACCCGATAACATGCTTATATGGATTTAAGGGTTACTGTCTAACAGTAACCCTAGTACCCCTTCGTTCGAACCTCTCCCCCGAACCCCCTACCCAGGATCTCCCTCTTTCGTCTCGCCGCCCCCTCGAACCTGCCCCGTTGCCGCCTTCGTCGCGTCGATGCCCCCTCCTCCGCGTTGCCGGCACCTAGACGACAACTCCTTTTGGTGTTGGTCCTCTACTGCCCCCTCATTTGTGTTCTCCGACCTCAAACTACTTGGTTAGGTTTATTTATTTTTTCTATTTTTTCTTGCTTGGTTTTATATTTTACCGCTTGATCTTAGATGTTATTACTTTGATTTTCTATACTAAGCTTGATCTTAGATGTTATTACTTGCTTTCTTACTAATTTGCATTGAAGTTGTGGATGAACGGATTAAGTAAGTACCATCATTTAGACAAGCATAGTCCTTTTATGCTTTTGATGCATTTTTGTGGTACCAATGCGATGCAGACTGTTCTGCATTATGAAAAAGTAGGATGATTGCATATTATACTAAGAATCTGTGCACTCCCCAGAAAATGCTTTGTACCATTTTCGATGAAGAAGTTGAATGATTGCCACAAACAGTAAAGTGAATCCTTAATCTTCATTTTCGAGGCTTCATATTCACATTAGGATGACCAACTAAGAGCTTATGTTACAACTGTCCCGATGTTGCTTATAAAAGTTTGACATTGGCAGGAAAAGAAGACTAAAGTAATAGAAGCCTCATGATTAATCATGTTACCATTGTGTACTGTTGGGAGAGAATGAAAAGCTGTTTATTATGATAATCTTTCCCCTTGTACAATTTCTTTATTTTTTCTTCTCTTTCTATATCTTTTAATCTCTTAAAAATATTAAAACTGCTAATATATGAATATATATGAGAGTATATGTATTAAATATTGAATTTTATATTTAAAATAAATAAAAAATTCAAAACCGACTAATGCCCGACTAAATCCGATTACTCTCCCGACTGCCGATTAATCCTTAGTCAGTGACCCCGCCGACCGAGTACCGACTGCCGACTTCTGCAACCTTGAGCAGAATAGACGTGGCATATATTTGGTGGGATGGGACAAGATGACAAGGTTTAAGAAGAATGGTGGGATGGGCATTTTGCGAATGACCGAGATGAACAAAGAATTTATGGCAAAGTGGGTGGTGCTGATCTGGGGTGACTCGGCGGACATGGTGTGCAGATTGATGAGGCTACATGGGGTTTCCATGTCTTTGATGGTCACACCATGTCGCTTGCCGTCCTCTCTTAAGAAGGGGATTATTGGTCTGAGTGTGACTTCACACTATGACTCTAAGGCGTGAAGAATACCTTAGGGTTGGGGTGCTTCTGTAGGCATGCGGTGGAGTATAATACATCCTAACTAAGTTCCCAACATGTCCACTAGCTTCTCCTAACATCCGCAGTAGTAATTCTAAATTCTGATTAAATGTTGATGATTGATGATGATTGATGATTTCTGTTTCACGATCTTTTCATCGTCAGGATCTACTGGCGAAAAAATAAACAATCTCAAGAACAATACTAAACTCTGTAACCAAAATCAACTGTAACGAAACTCAGCTGTACCAAACTCAATTGTAACCAACGTCAACTCCAACTGCAATGATCTTTTCCTCGTCAAGACCTTCTGACGGAACATTAACCAAAACTCAAGTGGTGAGGAAGCCTCATAAAAGACTCTTTTGTCTTGCCCTCCCAGTAGAAGTACAGTCAAAGAGAGAGCTAGGCACACTTCCAAACTACGCCCCAGAGACAGGTGAGAGAAACTCTCCTGTTCGAATCACTCCAAAAATCGGCTCGACCTGTACGGGCAAAAAGAGCTCGAAAAACAAAACCAAGGGTCCTCCTGCCTAGGTACCCTACTGAAACAGGGTTAGCGGAACTGGTCAAAAATCTAGATCCCAACGAATCGTAAAAACACTGCAAGCTCGCGTAAAATCATAAAAAGGACTGACATCCTAGACCCGCGCGCTAGGCGGCCGCTGCCCTAACTGGGCTTCCTATCTCCCGCCTAACCGAGGATCACCACGCCCTCGCACGATCAGGTGTGGGAGTCACCATGACCGGCACTATTAATTGTCATAACTGATTCACCATCACTTACTTGATTCCTCATTCTTTCTCGATCATTTATTTGGTTGACTGTACAAATCTAGGTCTTTTGTCCATAAGTTTATTAATAGTGACGTATATGAGTAGATTATACTTAAAGGATTATTTCATGAAGATGATCAGTCCTTGTGGTCACAGGTTATCATTTTTACAATTGTGAGATTGGATGCTATTCATTGGATTAAGTTCAACTTAATGTACAATTCCCAACTTTTCTTATTTAACTCATGAGATTAAGGGATACTCATTAGATCTAGATTTAAGTTCAATTCCATAATCCAATTCACGTCCTTAACTCTTATATATTTTTAAATCATGAACCTAGTAGCTAAATTAATGATCTTAAATGGGTTTAATTTGCATTTTAATCACCCACAAGTCTATCAATTCTAACATGAAATCAATGTTTAATTAATGATTTGAAATTGGATTTTAATTATATGCAAATTATCCAAGATTCTTTCATTGTTCAACATGATATTTGTGCATAATAGTGGACTGATTTAAGGCACTAAAATGGATACCATTCACCCAAAATTTCTCACATTTCACGTATAAATCCATAGCTATTAATGGTATGAATTAAGACTTAGTTTCAAATTATTCATCCCCAACTTCTTTAAAATTATAGGCATGAATAGCTAATCAGTGATCTGGATTGTATATCAATTTCATGCTATTTACCACCAAATCTTTCATAATTTAACATGTAATTAATGCATATTAATGGTCTGATTTTTGTACTAAGATGCATGCAATTCTCTCTGGAATTACATCTTTTTAAGATGCCAAATTCCCACCTTTTTAAGCACAAAAACCGCAACATACAATGGTCTGAAATTAGGTATAAAATCCTATATTTTCATTATATTTATTATGAAATTAAGGGCATATTATAGCTTAACAATGGTCTGAATTTTAAAGCTAATTATATGCATTCAAGGTCAAAATTTGATCTTTTAAAATCCAAGATTTAGAGCTATAACTTGATCTTAAATTTAGATCTAAAAATTCACAATCTCAATAACTTTTAGAGAGTAAAATCTTTATGCAAAAACCCCTAGACTTAATCTTTCAAATGCTAAAAACTATAGCTAATTAATGGTCTAAAATTAGATTTATTTATTTATAATCCAAAAGGGGGAAACATGCAGCTGTGTCCACCCCAATCAGTTAAATTAAAAGATTAAAAGTGCAAGACTTTACAAGAGTCAGAACTCCAGAAGAATCCTGAAATGAGCACATACATTCTCACAATAGAACTGCTGGGAGGAAAAAAGTACATCATTTCTAGCTAGCCAAATAGCCTACAAGATAGCAATGGGTCTGAGCAGTTCTTCTTTTGGATGCCGTCTCGCACTAATCATCGACATCTAGAACAACTTGAAGCTATGAACGTTGACCCAGCTGGGTCCAAACTCACCCCAAATCGGTGATGAAACCGGGTAAAGGAAGAAAATGTACTCCAACAATTCAATTCCATTCTCGCATAGGGGGCAATTGTCGGATGTCACGACAAACAATCTGGCGCGTTTATTTCTCGTCATAAGTCATTTTCTTCTAAGAAGCCACAAGAAGAAGCCAATCCTCTCTGGGAGACCGAGTTCCCAGATAAATTTGCAATCCCGGATCAGGTCATTCGTCCGACTAGTCGGCGGTCTACATATAGCGCCGTAAGTCTTCTTAACCGAGAATGAGCTGCCTTTCCAAACCCAGTGGTCACGGTCCTCAGAAGGTCTACCCACCTGTCTAAGAGAATCCAGAAGCAGAAGGAAGTCCTCCAATCAGTGGTTTGAAAAATTCGTCCGGAAAGAAGGCATCCAGTTCCCGATGTCCAGAAATTAGCAACCCGCGCCTCATGATCCGCAACTAACGCATATAGGCGTGGGAAACGATTAAGCAAAGGTCCATCGCCTGACCAATTGTCTGTCCTAAAGGCAAATGAGGTACCATTCCCCAATACAATGCGGAAAAGATCCTAGAAAAGAGGCATCACCTTCAAGATTCCTTTCCAGAAGGTCGAAGACTTCTGTCCATGCCAAGGATCCAGAGAGTCCGGATGAGAGATGGAATAGATGCGATGAATGAGATTGTAACAGATGTCCTCACCCCTTCCCCCATATTCTGCTCACCCATTTAAGCAATAGAGCTTCATTCAAAGAGTCCAGTCCCCTAACCCCAAGATCACCAACAACCTTATTAGGTAACGTAACCGTGTCCAGTCCACCAAGTGAATACCAAGGCCCTCTTGCCCAGATCTGCTCCACAAGAATCTCTACATCAGCCTCTCCAGACGCTTCCTAATACCATGGGGTAACATGCGGGAAGACATGAAGAACACATGACCATAACAAGACGACTACCCCGGGAGAGGATAGAGGCCTTCCAACCTGCCAACTTTCTCTCTGACTTCTCCTCCACCGGTAACCATCCGCCATCTTAATTCTTCCAGACTCAGGGACAACCCTAGATAGCGGATGGGGAGGGAACCACACTCCGTGCCCAAAACCGTGCTACACAAGCGAGCCTCCTCATCCGAGAGATCAAAAGGAATCACCGTAGATTTGCTATTATTCAGAACGAGCCCTGACTTCTCTCCAAAAATTTCCAGGGTGACAGCCAAACCATTAGCCTCCTCCATATCTCCCTCAATAAAGAAGACATTATCATCAGCATATTGTAAAAGAGGGGTATGCAAGTCACCAGAAGTAAAATCCATCGTGATCCCACTACTTTGGATCCGGTCCACCATGAAAGCCGGGACATCAGTAACAATGACAAAGAGCATAGGTGTGAGCGGGCAACCCTGTCTGACTCCCTCTGTGGTTGAAAAAGCCTCCCTATGGACGACCATTCACAATCACCGAATAAAAGGTAGCGATGACGTAACATTTCATCCAAGAAATCCATACACCAGGAAAACCCCTTTTAGATAGCTCCATCTAGAGAAAATGCCAATCCACCGTGTCGTAAGCCTTGCCAAAGTCCACCTTCCAGATCAGAGCCTTTGTCCATCTTCTCCAGTCCGTAATAACCTCAGATGCCATCATCAAACAGTCGCAATCTGTCTCCCAGGAACAAAAACCGACTGCAACGGAGAAATCCTGTTAAGTCTAACTGCAAAAACCTTCGCCGCAATCAAGTAGATGGCATTCGATAGGGCAATCAACCTAAAATCCCCATCTTTCCGAGACCTCCCGCTTATAGATGAGAAAAATGAGGGTGCCTTGTTCAGCTTCTCGAAACCTGCATTGCACCGACAATACTCATCCACCACATCTAGAACCTCCTTTCCCACAAGGTCTCATAACTCCTTGTAGAAAAGGACAGGGAAACCGTCAGGTCCCGACGCCCCCTCGGCATCCAGGTTCCACACCGCCGATCTAACCTTCTCCAAGGTCACCTTCTAAATTATATCGCTTGCATTGTAGCCGAAATACGAGAGGCCCCAAGGCTATCCTGTCAGTTGTTATTCTGAACTCATGAAAGTGGTCTGCAATTGCATACCCCATCTCTATATCTTCCTCAACCCTGATCCCATCAATTACCACAGAACATAAACCATTAAAACATCTCCTTCCACTAGCCACTCTGTGAAAGAATGCCGTGTTCGCATGTCGCATCACCCTCCTCGAGCCAAGTGTGTCTAAACCTTTGTTTCCATTTCGTGATCCGCTTCCTATCCTCTACCATAATTTCCCTTTATGCTGCAACCCTATGATTCGGCTCCTCGGCATCCAGCGGTCTCTCATCCTCCAGCCTGTCGAGTCTCACGACCGCCAACTTCGCCGCAACCCTTCGAGCCATTTGGGCGTTTCTATTCTCTTTCTTAAAATCACAAAGGTGTGCGTATAAAGACGTTAGCTTCTGGGAAAAGCGAGAAGCCGCAGAACCAACCACAATTCCAGATGACCAATGAGCAGGAACCAACTCCCTGAAAGAATCCTTTAGAATCTAAGCCCTCTTAAATCTGAAAAAGTCCCTCGATGGAGAGAGGTCCCCAGAGTCCCAGATGATAGGCACATGATCTGATCTGGTGCGAGTTCTACTAGACGAAAGAGAGAGGAAACATCTCCAACAGCTCGGAAGAAGCAAGGAACCGGCAATGCGGGAGCGAGTGCCAGAACTCCTCCATGTGAACTTCGTGTCGGCCGCGTCCAACATCTCCAACAGCTCCAAATCATCAATGATCTCAGCAAAGTCCGCAGAGCTCGGATCCTGCCCCCCCACGATACCCATGCCGGATTTTATTTGGATCTTAGATTGCATGAAAGGCAGCAAGAGGAGGGGGATTGTACCTTGGATCTCCAAGATTTGGAGATCAGATTTTGCATGCAAGAGCTTCAATCAAAGAGAAGAGCAGTGACAATGATTAGGAGCAGCAATATCTCACTTGATCTTCAAATTTTTGGAGGAAATGGGGCTCATAGCTGAAAGAATAGCTGCTGGACAACATCTATCTTGCAGCAACATGGCAGCAAGAGGGCTGCATGGGAGGCTCCAACAGCTATTGACTTCTTGGGAGTGGGGAGCAGCAACTCCCAGCTGCTTTTGAAGGCTCCAGCAGCTGTAGAGAGCACAGAGGGACGGAGGCTGCTCCAGAGCTGCTGGACAACAACTCTAATTGGAGAATGGGGTTGCAACAACAACTCCAAAAAGAAGGGGCTGGAGCTCCCTCGTTGGAATTTGACGGGGAAATGTAAGAAAAATAAAGGGGGGGGGGGCTTTGCGGAGATATATATAAGAAGAAGGGGGCCTTAAGGTGTTGACAAGTGGAGAGGATATAAGGCTAAGTGTGGGGCTGGTGTTGTGACACTTGTAAAATATATTTTATTTTTAAGCTTTAATTTCCCTTATCTCTCTCTTATATAGAATACCACAGTCATCCGTATTTGCACTTCGAATCTTAGATTCATATAATCAATATCTTGTTTTGACCATCTCTGAATGACGATCAAAATGAGTATAATATTCATATATTTCTGATATGAGACGAATTCAGAAATTATCGAGATACAGTCTTGATTTTTGATCAATTTTTGCGATTTAAAAGGTCAAACGACCTCCGATTTACGAACGGTCGATTTTGTTGGTCTTATTTTGTCGAGACAAATTTTATGATAGTCTTGGATTCTTTTTACGGTTTCCAATTGTGTCACAGCTTTTTCGATGATACGCTTTACGATGCAATCGATTTTTGATCGATTGATCCCAAACAAATTTTGATTTACGATCTCTGGATCGATTTAGATCATTTAGGCCCCGTTGGGCAACAAGGTTAACCCACCCCCGGGGTGGGTTAACTCTCCAAACCCATATTTTCTCCCTCCACGTGGGCCCCACTTTATTCCTTTTTTAAAAAATTAAATAAATAAAATTTACATCATCAATCCTATCAAAAAATAATATATTATACCATCATCTCATATAAAAGTATAAACTACTCCACTTCTACTCACTTTTTCAAACTTCAATACAATCACATCACAATAACTACTCACTTTTTCAAACTCCAATACAATCATATCATAATAAACCCACTTCTAACCCACCCCCAGTTTAACCCTCTATCCAAACACCAAAACCCAAAAATGGGTTACCTGCAACCAGTTTAACCCACCTAAACCCACTATCCAAACACCCCCTTAAGGTCGATAGTTTTATCGGATCAAATGAACCTTAATCGGGTCGGGTTATTCGGATTCGGGTGTTACAAGATCTCGTTCATGGCCTCAAATTTCAGCGAAATTCGGTCGAATTTCTGTTGAATATCGATATCTTGTCGAAATCGAAATTCGACCGAATGGCCGAAATGACCAAAATATGGGGGCCCTAGTACAAAAAATGACCGAAATTTCGGCCAGTCACCGAAATGGTGATCGAAACCGACATTTAGGGCCTTGATCTCATTGTGTCTCTGATCATAGGGAATTGGGAGAAAGGAAGCTTCATGCCTTTGTTGTTTATATTAACCCTTGTTGTTTATATCAATCTTGGTCAAAATAGGTAATATTAACCCTTATTGTTTATAAAATTTACTATATCATGCCCTTCGGACCCCTCCTAACCATCTCCCTCTGTATTTAGCCCTTGCCCATCCCACTTAACCTTCCCTCCATCACGTCGCCTATGTTGAAACCCTCTCCCCTTCGTCATGCTACCTTCACCGAAATCCCCTCCCCTTCCATCAAGACCCCCTCCCTTTCGTCACGCTACCTCCCTTGAGATCCCCTCCCCTCCGTCGCATCGCCTTCGTAGAGACCCTCTCCTCTCTGCCACATCGCCTTCGTCGAGATCCCCTCCCCTCCATGACCGCCCCGCCTCCGGCAACCTCAACAACACCGTCGAGCCCTTCATCGACCCATAGAACCATCTTTCTACACCTATGTAAAGATCCATCTTGAAAGATGTCATGTAGGTGGTCCCCTTGAGAGACGAGGACCACACAAGCAATTGTGGGTCATCGTGTTTTGTTGCGGACGCTTTCATACCAGAAGGTGAGAAAAGGTTTTGTTTTCTCTTTGACGCATGTGCCAAAACTCCCCTATTAACTATTAGTTCCTGTTAGAAAATAGGAATGCGGAAGCGTATCAAAAATAAAGATGAAATATCGAGGAACACATGATTTTAACGTGGATCCCTACTCCATAAGGAGCGGGATGAAATCACGGGAGAATGCCTTAAAGGGATGATTTATGCATTGCACTTTTTCACTGAATATAGAAGGTGAGGGGCTTCTTGTATAGCCCTCACTGAGTCTCCACATCTCACAACTGGTAGATGTGGGAGTAAACCATTGGATGTGGTAAATGGATCATGGACCCATCTACTACTAGAGCGACGCATACCATCATACTCCAACACTCCCCCTCAAGTTGGAGCATGCAATGCTCATCTTGAACAAACAGAAAGAAAATTTCAAACTCAAGCTATAGGACACTACGAACAATATTAACTCAACACACATAGCTGTCGGCTGCTGTCGAGGACATTGCTTCTCATGTCGTGTAGGTGAGGAGGAACACTAGGCTGGAGTGTGAGTCAAACTGGTGTGCTCTGAACTGTGCCTGTCAGAGCCACTGAAACTGAATGAGTCTCCACCTGGAGAACTCTGGCCCGCCACATATAGAAGACTGGATCATGTGACAACTGCTCCATCTCTGAAGGATCGAATTGAAAAAGCCGTGAAAAACATCCTCGTTGGAGTTCACGGTCGCTGGAGAATGCAATATGAAGAAGTCTTCTCGTTGAAAAACTGGGTATCTCCAATACAGGCTCAGAGAATGTGATCTCTACTTTGGTTTGGATTCCCTATGAAACCACATGAAAACCCTAGCTCACATGGCATAGGGAATGCGATATCTACTCTGGAGTCCCTATGGATTACATGAAAGCCCTGATCGAAACACAAAAGATGAGGACCACAAACAATGATGGCATACATGTGCACATCAAAGTGAATACCACATACATGTGCGTGTCTGAAATTGAAGACTCGGAACCAATCTAACATCGAGTCTGAAACTGAACTGTAGAGTCTGAAAAAATCTAGCTGGCCTTTGGAATATGAAGAATTTGTATATGAGAATCTGACAATCTCTGGCCTAAAGAACTCTACACAATACTCCCTCTTTCTCCTATACTTGTTGGAAAACAATGACATCGACAAAGTTGGGAGAAGACAAGAGAATAGGGAGAATAAAACATCACATAAAGCCGATCTCAATTTTTTGGCTTTTCTTCTCACATTTTTAGAAACATTTTTTTAAGCCGTTTCATTTTTTATACGACTTTTCCCTTTTTTCTCCTGCTTACGGTTTTTTTGTACGCGCCTCTTTTCTCAATATTTTTTTAAATGCAAACATGTCCCCCCTTCAATTTTTTTATCTGGGCCTTCCAAAGGAAACTTCCTTTTTTTATACGACCCACTTTGGAATTTATTTTATAACCCTACGGCCCACTTGGGCCTGAAATGCAGCTTGCCTTTTTTTTAAACATCGGCATACTTTTTTTTTCATTTGGGTCGTACCCCTGTTGGTATTTAGGGTTCCCAATCGTGGGAACCCTTTTCTCAGACTGTCACCGCTCTAAGGGTTCCTCGATGGGAACCTCTCTTTTCCCTGTGCCGTTTCCCCCATGGGGGTATCTTCTTCTGCCGCCGCTGCTTGTGGCATTAAATGGGAGGAGGATGCGCCCCCCACTTGGAGTTCCTGATGAAGGTGCACAAAGGGGGGATGGAGGCGCACATGGGTGGGCCGCGCAGGAGGCGGCTCGCGCTAGGGCTGGAGGTGGCAGCCATCACGAGGCGAACTGGAGGTTGCACCGCCGTTGCGAGGCGATCTGGAGAGGAGCCGCCGCTGCCTTCTCGGAGATATGGAGGGGCTGAGCTGCTTCTTGTTGCTTGAATCTACCCCGCCACTAGGATAGATTTGGTGCATATGACGCGCTGTTGTGGGGAATGGTGTCTCATACGACGTCGAAATCTGCGAGTATCCTCCTGTTCCTTCTCGCCATCGCTGATACCAAGGGGTTGCGCAATGATCATGCGCTTCGGGGAAAGGCTTCGCCTGAATGTGAATAAGATGGTGCTGCCTAGACCTGCTTCTTCTCCTCGAGCGAGAGGAGGGCAGCTCTACCATTGAGGTGCGAAGGGGATGCCTCGCCACACCTACTGTAATAGAGCGAGACAAGTGAGGAAAGGAGAAATTGTGTGGAGCCTTTGAAATCCCTAGGGGGGAACGAAACCTTCCCCGTTTTTTTAATACAACGGTAATCTGGAACACAAGCAACTGGAGAAGATGCTGCAACATTAGAGAATTCTAGAAAAAATATGACAATGGTCTTCAAGGCTGAATAAATCTATGCAAGATTAGGATTTTAAGCTGAGCAAAAATTAGGGTTTCAATAGAAACTTTAGAAGTTCAGACTTGAACAATCCCGAACAAAATAATCTTCAAGAACAAATGACTCGACCAAGAACATAAAATAGATCCTTAAAAACTAATCCTCGAGAATCGAACCCGCTCTGATACCATGTTAGAAAATAGGATTGCGGAAGCATATTAGAAATAAAGATGAAGAAATATTGAGGAACACAGGATTTTAACGTGGAACCCTACTCCCTAAGGAGCGGATGAAACCACGAGAGAACGCCTCAAAGGGCTGATGTATGCATTGCACTTTCTCACTAAATACAGAGGGTGAGGGTTTCTTATATATCCCTCACTGAGTCTCCACATCTCACAACTGGTAGATGTGGGACTAAAACACTAGATGTGGTAAATGGATAATGGAGTGATCCATTTACCCATATACTACTAGAGTGACGCATATCATCATATTCCAACAGTTCTGAATTTGAGATGAGTAAGGAAAAGTGGTCGGGACACCCGAACTAGTAGTATATACCCGAACATGGACAGGCTGAGTCAAGAATTTCAAGAGAGAAGGTTTGCTTTGCTTGACTACTTTCTCAATTATACTCAAAGTCATTCGCTGCCTTGTAGCTGAAACATGCTTTGTACTCAACCCGATGATCCGCCACAAAGATTTCACTTTCCACTTGTGACAGTTCTTCAAGGAGGTATAGTGGTCACATCGCCATGCGAGAAGAGGTGTCTGGATTTCGATCTGAACCTCTTTCTTCTGTCGAAGGATGATCTCCAGATCTTGCCATGTCTCTGATCAGAGGGAGTATGGAGAAAGGAATCTTTTTCTTCTTATTTTTTCTTCATGTTGTTGTGATGATATGTATGTTTGGTTTTGCGATCTCCTCCAAACATCAATCTAGTGGAAAGAGCCGTCTTGTGATAGTTCTAGATTTAATGTGTTGCTCAGTCTATTTTGTATGGATCTACCGGTAGGATTTTGCCGCCCAAAGTTCTAGTTCTTAGTGGGTGTGGTAGGATGGATCTGGAGATCTGTTCTTGAGGAAAGTTACCCTTGTGATCTGTACCTAAAGGTCACGTCGTGGCTTGGAGGCAGAGGGGTTGGGGATCGACGACTAGTGTCATCACGGTGGGATGGGGGATCCGCTTCAACACTCCTGGCTTCGATATGGGTGGACTGTGAGGGGGTGGCTGTGGGAACGCCAGTCCACCTATGTTGATCTCAAACGCGGAGGGTGCTGTTGGAGTCAGTCACGTCGAGGTTGAAGGAATTGTAGAGTCTGAAGACATGGCGAGAAACCTGCACTGGAGCATGCGGTTGGAGACCTATATGGTGGTGCAGATGTTGGAGCATGTTGGACGTATGTATGCATTGGAGTATTGGATCTACGTATGGGTTAAAAGAGAGGTGCTCGAAGGACAACTACTTGGAGGACATGAAAAAATGGAAGGAAAGAGGGTGGTGGAAGATCCAATGTTGGAGTGTTGGATTTTCCTGTAGCTAGATTAACTCAATATTAACCCAAGGACTCAAATAAAGTTAAAATTGAAGGTTTTTGTTTTGTGGTATAAGAAGGAGCAAGTTTGCAGGGTTTAAGTAATATTTATGAAGAATACACGGTCAAGAAGGTAATTTGAAAAGCTTTTAGGGGCCATTCCTTTGGAGGGAAACCCCCCAGGTTTTCGAGTTTCCCCCTCGAAAACCTCCGTATTTCCCCTATGTTTTTCACAAAACCCCTCACTTCCACCTCAGTGGGCCTCACCGGCCATATTCTATTCCCTCTTTCGTGGGATCTGCACCACAACTAACTCTTTCTCATTTAGTACATCCAATTGAACATATCTCTTTCTTCCATTTCAACAAAAAATATTATAGTATATGATCTTGTGATCTAAAAATTATAAAATACTCAACCTCTAAAATGATTTTCCGGAACTTCAATAAAATCACATCCCAACAAAACCTCTCTACAACAAACCTCCATTCAAACATCAAAACACACAAAAGAATTATCATCCAAATAACCCTTTTTTGGAGGGTTATAATCTACAAGATAACCCTCCATTCAACGCCCCTTAGGGTTCATGGTGTAAAAATCCCTTGTTTGTAATATGTAGTTATGTGGTTATTCCCTCATCACCTATTGCGAGAGATGTTTGCGAGTCCTATATAGAGAAAGTGGAATACCTTTTCTTATATCTGTGATGATTATTATCCGTGATAATTGTTTATTAGCCATAATGATTTGTTTAGCGATCGAGAAAGTACCTTATATCCGCATCCGAGGGGAAAGTACTCGCAAGGACCTCCTCTGTCTTGAATCAAACATGAAGATAAATATCCGCCCATCAGAATTTGCTGGTCTGTTTATGAAAACTTTTTCTCAATAGTTGTCTAGAATCCTTTCATGCTTTTCTTGTATTACATTCTTTCTACAATCTTTAGCTTAATATTGTTCACTGGCCTGTTCACGACAAGATTTTTCTTATTTCAACTTTGGAAAGCCCACATGCTTTTCTTTAGGACTAGGAGCATCCATGGAGAGAACGCAATGCTTTATCCCGAATGCATGGGATGAAGAGGGTGGCTTCAAGCACCCCTCAACTTGATGATAGTCCTTGAATTATAACAGTAAAAGTGGAGATCAATGGCTTGGTTTCAGCAGATGTAAGGATTTTGCATGGTCATGGTATCTAGCTGAAGTAGGAGGATTGATAAGAAGAATTCCCCAGATTAATATGGAATGTCTTTGCAGAGAGATCACATATCGATGGCGTAAACATATGATGAATAAGATGACTGATGGTGTGAATCGAGGACAATAGCTATTGGCGACATGGACTATGAGGCAATGGATGCTGTGAGGCACTTCAAGAAGTTGCAACTGCTTTGACTAAAAAAAAAGAAGGGGCGACTAGAGAACTTTGAGCCGAGCAAGGCTGGAACCAGTGCGGGGACCACGACCTATAAGGGCTGCATGGCAGCAACTATGGGGTCATGAGGCCATATGGATGAAGGTGGTGGGATGACTATGCAACGGTGGTAGTTGATGTTTGGTTAGGGTAGTGTTATTTGGTGGTAGTGTTAAGAGGTGGCAGTTGGAGAGAGTTGAGTGACATGAAAGCCACAAATCGTGCGATGACCATGAGTGATGCAGGGGATAAGATGCAATGATGATGTATGTCTCGAGGCTGCACTGAGTGGAGGTGGCAGGAGGTCTACGTGACGGTCATGACAATCAAGGATCGCCATATCGCGATATATCGTCGATATATCGCGATATATTGGTATCGACAGGTCACCGATATATCGCCGATATGGACGATATCGGGTATCGACAGGAGAAAATGCCTAATGGATACCGGGTTTCGGCGATATGCGTCGATATATCGCCGATATATCGGTGATATATCGGTATCGACATTATATCGAAACGGTATCGATATCGATATTTCCTTCCTTGATGACAATTGGTTGGTCAGTGTGCATTATTAGGTGGTAATATATAGTCTGATCCAGGGTTGTTAGTCTGATACCATTGATACCATGATACCTTGTAGAATGGGATAAATGATTTAATTTTCATTTAGTTACAGAACATTTGCTAAAAAATAGAAAATAAGAAACTAGGGAACTTTGCAAGGAAACTACGAAAAGAGCATACTTCCTAATATTAGTGTGATACCACCATTTTTCTCATGAATGTAAACCTAATATCTGACTCTTGTAAAGTCTGAATAGACAATATTCATGCCCAGTGGATTTCATTATCCACAAGCATGTGATTTAGCTATTTTATGTTTATAATCGTTATTGAGAAATATTTGTGTAATAAATAAAACTGTGTTCATTTTTTATTTTATAGTCGGAAGCACATGTTCTGTTTACCTGACAGATATCTATTTCTCATATATTCATAGGTTTCATGCATTCCACCTATTCCAAATATTGAAAAGCAATCTCAGTTCAGTCTTGGTTGCCGCCTTATTCTGCCACCTGATAGTTTCCTTTCGCTAAGGCTGCCTTTTGTATATGGTGTACAACTGGGTGATCATAGTCTGCAGCCATTGCACTGTACAGAGCAAAATCCAGAACTCACTGCTTGGCTTGTTAAAGGCACAGCATTATACATAGTATCAAAGGATATCGACGTTAATGACAGTTCTCAAATGCATTAAGGAAAGGAAAACACGTGCATTATATAACATTGACTTGGGTGGAGTTTGGTATAATTTGAGCTTTCCTTGTCTTACTGGTAAGTGGATTTTTAAGATTAATATAGACTGTAGTGTTATGCAGTTGGATGCACAAGTGATGCGAACTTCACTTGATCACCTTTATGCATGTTAAGGAAATTGATTCTTCATTTGTATTTTGTGAAATTGTGACCAGGCTTTTTAATTTTGGAAAGTTTGATATAATTGTGTTTGTTTATGGTTTTACGTGAGATCGAGGAGAGATCAAGCCACTTGCAGGAAATTCTTTTGGAAGATAAGAAGGTCGGGATTGAATGGAAGCAAAGTTCGAGGCAACGATGGCTTAGGGAGGGGGTGCCAACACTCGTTTCTTTCACTCCATGGCCTTGGACAAGAGGAGGAGAAACTACATTCACGAGATTGAGGTTGGGGGGGTGCAGATTTGGGGAAATCAGGAGGTGGGGAGAGCACTTCGCTCCCACTTTCAGGTGTTTAGCAGGAGAACGACTCGGGCAGGTTGGGGGTGGCGTGGGAAAGGAACTAAGAGGGTCTCGGCTGAACAAGCATATACGCTGGTTGTCCCTTATACAGAAGTGGAAGTTAGGCGAGCGATTTTTGAGCTTAATGCAGATGTCCCATGGACCCGATGGCTTCTCGATTCTCTTCTACATGGAATTCCGGGAGGTTATCAAAGCAGATGTTTTAGAGATGGTGCAGGAGTTTGGAACGGATAATATGGGATTTGAAATGGCTCAACAAAGTTCTTTTGTTCTTGCTGCCGAAGCGGGAAGTGTCAAGCAAAATTGATGATTGCATGCCAATAGCGCTCTCTTATACGATTTACCTCATTGTGGCCAAGGTCCTGGCAAACATGCTTCGTTACATCTTGGATGATATTCTATCACCCTAGCAAACAATGTTTGTAGTCGGTAGATTGATGGCAGATGGCCTGGTGCTTGCTTCGGAAATGGTCCTTGATTGGAAAAAGAACAAGGGAAGGGGCTCCTTTGGAAAGTGAACTTTTCCGAAGCTTACGACCGCATCGACTGGCATTTCCTGTGGAAATCACTGCGAAAGAGGTTTTTCGAATGTTTGGAGCACATGGATGAAAAGATGTATTACTACAGCTTCATATACAATGCTTGTTAATTGACGTCCAGGGGGAGGTTCCTTTCATCCCCAGAGGGGCGTTCGCTAGGGCTGTCCATTGGCTCCTTCGCTATTCGTGATCGTGGCTGACACGTCGGCTATTTTGGTGAGACTGGCATCTAAGGGCGGGTGGTGCTTGGGGTACTGTAATTGGAGACATCTCTATTCATCTCCTACAATATACAGACGACACGTTGGTCTTTCTTGAGGGTGGGATGGAGGTACTAAGGACTTCTCTGATCATGGAGATCTTTGTGGGCATTTTTGGATTACGGTTCGACCAAGATAAATCAGTGGTGGTGCCTTTCGGGATCTCTTAGTTGGAGGTTCAGGAGGTGGGTGAGGTGCTGCGGTGCTCGGATGGAGACATTCCCAACACTTATTTTGGGACCACCTCTTGTTGTAGGGAAGCTTTACAAAATGAGATTGGAGACCGATCTTGGGTAGACTGGAGAGCAAATTGGTGAAATGGAAGGCTGTGGCACTATTGAAAGGGGGAAAACTAGTGCTGCTTAAGCATATTCTTATTGCCATTCTCATTTTCTTTTTCTCTACTCGGTGCCTGCCATCGAACATGCGTAAAAGAATGGAAATAATGATGAGAAGGCTCTTTTGGTCTGATGGTAAACATGACAAGGGGAAGATCCATCTCACTGACTAGTCCACCGTCACTATGGCAATAAAGAATGGTGGACTGAGCATTCTGAGGGTGGATTGCATTAATAAAGCGCTGATTGTAAAATGAGTTATTCGTTTGTGGGGTGATTCATATGACTTAGTGTGCCGCCTTATGCATAAGATTTATGGCATTAAGGGCTCAACATCGACGATGTCACCCGTATGCCTTCCTCTCTTTGGCAGGGCATTAGGATGATCATGCCTACTTTGGTGGAGAAGCTGAAGCCGACGATTAGTAGTGGGGAGCTCTTCCGTTTCTGGTTGGATGATTGGACTGGAGATGACGCCCTTCGGAATCATTTCCCTAGGCTTTTGGCCATTGCAGAGAACAAAATGGTGATGTTACATCAGGTATGATCATAGGACACGTGGCCACCTTCCTTTATGGCTACTTTTCGGAGCATCGAGCAGAGGAATTTATGAGATTGCAAGGGGAGTTCACAGACATGCCAAGGCTGGCTAATGGTAGAGATCACTATAGATGGGCTAAGGGTAAATTCTTGGTGAAGAAGGCATATCGTCTCTAACGCTATAGACTGGAGAGAGCTGCGAGAAGATATGCGTCAGGGCATAAGGATCATTTGGAAAAGTTAAATCCCTCGAAGAGTCAAGGTGTTCTTATGGCTTTTGAGACTTGGGTGCATCATGATGAAGGAACATTGAAGTAGACTATTCCTTGTTGGTGACCAACTGTGTGACATATGTGGAGTTGAAAATGAGAATGCTTGTTTTTTAGATGTGCCCTCCCTGCCCAGATTTGGCAGTTGGCGGGGGTGCATTGGTTGAAAGTGGAAAACGATGCCTCATTTTGGACCTCAATTCGGATGTTTTACGGCAACTCTCAAGCGGACATGATCCTTCCTTTTGCGGTCATTTGGGCTACTATTTAGTGCGCTAAAAATGCGGCTATTTTCCATGGTCAATCTTTCTATATTGAAATTGTAATGGAACATTATAAGGCCCTTAGCTTGGCCTGGTCGTTGGAAGTCCTTAATTATTATATATAATTAGCGGTGGATCCTATCTCAGGATACCGTCCTTCTTTCCCTAAAAAAATTATGGTTTTACTTGATTAAATAAGTTCCCCCCTTGTGGAGGTTGCGTTAGGTAGCCAACAACCAATGTAAAAAGTAGTCGAGTATTTCAACATAGATTTGAGCAAGAATTCATGTAGCCGACCTTACATGTAGTGGGAGAAGACTTTGTCATTTTTTTACTTGATTGAATAAGTAAATCTTATTTTTTCTTTGTAATATTTGCTTCACGTGATTTTTTGCGTTCCAATACTCAATTTAGCACTTGAAAATGGAAATTGTAAAACAAATTTTCCAATAGTTCCCTCTGATGCAAGGATTGTTCTTTTTATACTTATGTGAGGAGTCCGCAATGGGAAATCATAGGACACGACACAAAAGTGTAATCAGAGATAAAGAATATAGATTAATGAAGAACATCGAGTATAACATGGAATCCTACTCCATAAGGAGTGGGATGAAACCACGGGAGGACTACCTCAAAGGGCTGAAGTTTCTATTAATCTTTCTCTCTCTCAATGAATACATCTTGTGTGAGGCTTTCTATATAGCACCACTACTATGACCAAGTCTCATTAATAAACGATGTGGGACTAACCTGTGTGGATGTGGTAGTTGGCTCCCTTGAGGGAGCCAGTACCCATGTATGGAGGCATACTCTGACACTCCCCTCAAGCTGGAGCATGTAATGCTCAACTTTGATAATCAGAAAGGAAGCACTCCCTTAATAATACAAGATACTACACATAATATCAACTCAATGCATACTCTATTGGTTGACAGTTGAGGATGTTGCTTCTCATGCTGTGCTGGTGTGGAGGAACTGAATGGCTTAAGTGGAATGAGTCTCTTTGTCGGATAACATGTGCTCATATTACGTCTGTCAGAGTCATCAGAACTAAACTAGTGTCCTCGTCGAAGAATGTGTGATGGATCTACTTTCAGAAGCTGAAATGATAGGGTGCAGTCCGACATACACGCCTATGGATCCAAATATGAAGCTACATGAAGACGTCATCGAGGAAGTGGACAAGCGAAGATACATAGAGCTTGTAAGGGAAGCTGCTTTATGTCACCATTGCCGGGCCTGATATTTCTTTTGCAGTTAGTAAAGTTAGTCAGTTCATGGCAATTACGACATGTGCACATGGATGCAATCTACATGATCCTCAGATATTTGAAGTCATCACTAGGGGCCTGTTTGGTTGCTGGGTTGGACAAGGTTGGGTTGGGCTGGGTTGGGGTGGGTGAATAGTAATCTGTGAGGAGGAGGTACCCATGTGAATAGTAACCAGGGTTGGGCCAACCCTGCCCAACCCTGCAACCAAACAGGCCCTAGGAAAGGACTTATTATTCAGTAGAACTACCTCGTTATCCATCTTTGGCTATGCATACACATATTATGATGGGTGTCCTAAAGATAGAAAATCTACATCAGATTTCTGCATTTTTGTTGGAAATTCACTCGTGTCATGGAAAAACCAGAAGTAAATGGTTGTGGCTAGATCCGGTGCAGAATCTCAATATAGAGCCATGGCTCAGAGTAGTGCTGAAATGATGTGGGTAAAGTCTGTTCTTTTTGACCTCCATATTAGTGTGACTCTCCCTATTTAGCTGAAGTGCGACAATCATGCATCCTTATTCATTGCATTTAATGAGAGAACAAAGCATAAACATATTATCATTTTACTCGTGATATGATTCAGAAGGGACTGATGGCTACCTCTCTTGTCAGTTCAGGTGAAACTAGACAAGTGATATCTTTACTAAGGCACTCACTCGAGGACCTTTTGAGAAATGTAGTTCAAAGTTGAGCATGATAGATATCAATGCTCCGGCTTGAGGGGAGTGTTGAGAGTTTTATGTTCATGTATATATTTATCACTCCTTATTTTATTTGTCCTCTTTGCTAAGGTGGGATGTGCGGACACACACGTAAAGATCGGATTCGTAATGATGCAATCAGAAAGAAAGTTGGTGTAGCTCCGATCGAGGATAAGATGCGAGAAAATCGCTTAAGATGGTTTGGTCATTTGCAAAGAAGATCAACGGATGCACCATTTAGGAGATGCGAGTGTTGGGATGTTGAGCCGGCTAAGAGAGTGCGAGGACGGCCCAAAAAGTGTTGGAAGGAGACTATACGAAGGGATCTTAGTTTTTTGGATATAAGCCCGAGATTGACCCAAGATAGATCCGAATGGAGGCGAAGAATCCATGTAGCCGACCCTACTTAATTGTGGGAAAAGGCTTTGTTGACGTATATAGAATAACTGTACCTCTTCGTTATTTTATTTTTCTGTTGTCCTCTTTATGTAATTTACCCATAGGCTACTCTCCTATATAAGAGAACCTAGGGCTTATGGAATAATCTATCTCATTCATTTTTCCCAACATGGTATCAGAGCGACGGTCCTAGACCGGAGTTCTCGAAACCCTAACCCTAATCCCACACCCGCCGGCCCCCCCTCCTCCTCCTTCTTCTTCTCCTCCCAAGATCGGTGCCGCCTCTCCGGTCAGTTGCGCCACCGTGCGCCTACGCCTGCGCACACGCATACTGCGCGCCTCTGCCGTGCGCGCCTGTGCGCATCCCCTGCGCAGCCCCTGCGCGCTCTGCAGCCCTTGCGCGCTGTGCGCATCCCCTGCGCAGCCCCTGCGCGCTGTGCGCAGCCTCTGTGCGCTGAGCATCCACTGCGCGTTGTGCATCCCCTGCGCACTCCCTGTGCGCGCGCGGTAACAACAGTGCGCGCATCTCCTGTGCGGCCTGCGCGTAACTCCTGCGTACGTGTAGGTCTTAGCACAAACATCTTCACGGGGATAGTTGCTTGAAATCTACACATGCAACTACCCCCATCTATGGTATTGTAGACAAAACATACTGTTTGTCAATCGTTCCAGTCTTTATTTCTCAATATGTCAGAGAGCAAGGCAAATATCCCATCTATTGGTGCATTCCGTGGTCCAGCGCCTATTGTCAAGATGGACGGTACCAACTATGAACTGTGGGCAATGGTAAGAAGCATATTCTTACCGAACCAGAGCCTGCTGAGAAGACTGGAACCTATGCCTCCTGGGAGGCTGATGACGCATACGCCGAAGTCTGGCTATCTGGCACGTTGGCAATTGAGATTGCCAATGATATCCTCCATCAACCCACAGCGAAGGATATGTGGGACATTCTGGCGGCGACATATTCTCAGGCGAAGAACGAACGAAGATCCTGCAACTACAACATGATATATTCACAATAAAGCAGAATGACCGTCCTTTACATTCTCTCTACACATCACTGAGAGGGATGTTCGAGAAGCTCTATAGCTTCATGCCTCTTACCGCCACGCCAGAACAGCAGAAGACATACATGAATGCGACTATGGTGGGTGTGTTTCTCGCTGCACTTGATCCAGAGTATGAGGCAGCACGGTCTCAGATTTTGGCAGACTCGACTATTCCTCCCATGGAGGAAGCCTTTCACAGATTGAGTAGGATCACAGTGCCTTCAGCAGCTGCGAGTCAGAATTCCTCAGCCATGGCGGCAAATAGAGGTCGCGGATTTCATCAACAGGGCCGTGGACGTGGACCTCGTAGAAGGGGTGGCCGCACTAGGCCAACATGCACATATTGTCACAGAGTCGGACATAATGAAGACACATGCTATTCGAAGCACGGATTCCCTGCATCTGCACGAGCCGCTGAGCAGATAGAGCCCCCATCTGCTGCTACCTTGGATCAACGATTTGATGATCTAGTTGCCCGCCTCAGGGGCATCATCCCACCATCTGGTCCAGCACCGACTACAGAGAGTCATACTGATGCTGCTGCTTCTGCCTCTGCATCTACTAGTACTTCAGGTAGTACACTTGCACTCCACAGTAGTAGATCTGATACACTGCTATGGATCATGGACTCGGGCGCTACACATCATCTATGTGGCGACCAGAGTCTACTTACATGATACACTCAGATCCCTCCAGGACGGACAGTAGTGATTGCTAATGGCACACATTCCCCTATCACTGGTCAAGGGGAGATTAGATTGACATCTTTTATGCAGCTTAAGAATGTCCTACATGCACCGCATTTTTCTATGAATCTGTTGTCAATTAGTCAGATTACGAAGGATCTCCATTGTCGAGCTATTTTTGATCCATCTTCTTTGATTTTTCAGGACATCCGTACGGGCAACGTGATTGGTCATGGCTATGAGCAAGGAGGCCTTTACCGTCTGAACCAGACCCCATTTGCCGGAACCACATCCTCTCCTGCTGGACAAGTATCTCCTCTCCTGTGGCATCTGCGTTTTGGTCATTTACCACTTCAGAAGTTGTGTCGACTTCTACCCTATAGTCTCTCTCACACACCTATCCAGTGTGTGGCATGTCAGTTGGGAAAGCATCACAGGTCGTCCTTTCCTAGTCGTCCAGGTTGGAGTAGTAACTCCAAATTTGAGTTGTTTCATATAGATGTCTGGGGTCCGAGTCGTGTTCCCGATCATCAGGGACACAGGTTTTATATTGTATTTGTGGATGATTTCTCGAGAGTGTCATGGGTGTTTCTTATGAAAAATAAATCTGAAGCAGGAAATATTATTATCCATTTTCTAAATGAAATTCAGAATGTTTTCTCCACATCTGTCAAACTTGTGAGAAGTGATAATGCTTTAGAGTTATGCACCCACACTTTGGCCAATTACTACTCCTCAAAAGGGATTATTCACCAAACCTCTTGTGCTCATACATCTCAACAGAATGGGATTGCTGAAAGAAAACACCGTCACCTTCTTGATGTCACAAGATCTCTTCTTATACAGAGTCATGCTCCCTACTCCTACTGGGGTGATGCAGTTCTTACTGCATGTTACCTAATCAACCGTATGCCCTCGTCTGTCTTGAATGAACAGATTCCTTTTTCACTGATTTATCCAGACAAGGATTTGTTCGCTCTTACTCCTCGTGTGTTTGGGTCAGTCGCATTCGTCCATCAGTTGTCGCCTAGTACTGACAAGCTCTCTCCTAGGGCTGTCAAGTGTGTCTTTGTGGGGTACTCTAGAACTCAAAAGGGGTACAAGTGTTTTGATCCAGTGCGTCGGCGGTATATGATCAGTGCAGATGTTACATTTTTTGAATCTGTTATGTATTTTTCAGCATCTGGAGACATGCAGCTACCACCTATACCTCCTGACGCCATATTAATGGCACCACCACCACCATCGCCTCAAACAACACCACCGCCACCACCACCGCCACCGCCACCACCACCGCCTATGGTATGTAATGAAAATATTAATGTTGATGGATCTGACGACATTTCTCAGCAGGATGTATTGCAGGAGCATGGTGAGAATACAGATGATTTGGATGTTCCAATTGCTCTACGCAAGCCGAAGAGAAGCTGTGCCAAATATCCATTATCAACAGCTGTGTCTTTTGAGAGGCTATCTGGAGACTTCAGGACGTTTGCATTGGCACTTTCAGCTACAGACATTCCACGGAATCATCATGATGCTTTGCAGGATGCTAGATGGCGGCTAGCAATGGAAGAAGAAATGGCGGCACTTCAATCCAGAGGAACCTGGAGCTTGGTTCCTATACCTCCAGATGTCAGCCCGGTGAGTTGCAAATGGGTGTTTACAGTGAAGCACAATGCAGATGGTTCCATTGACAGGTACAAGGCACGCCTTGTTGTACGTGGCTTCACACAGACATACGGGGTAGATTACCTTGACACATTCTCCCCTGTGGCGCGTCATTCCACTCTACGGATCCTGTTATCAGTTGCAGTTGCTAGAGACTGGCCGCTTTATCAACTGGACGTGAAGAATGCATTTCTGTATGGCGACTTGCAGGAGGAAGTCTATATGCAACAACCACCCCCTGGTTTTGCTGTTGAGGGGGAGTGTTCCAAGGTATGCAGATTACATAAGGCCATCTATGGCCTTAAGCAGAGCCCCAGAGCATGGTTTCAGAAGCTTTCAGATCTTTTTGAGAAACAAGGATATAAACGCTCCAATGCTGATCATTCCTTGTTTGTACAGAAGACGGCTAGAGGTATCATTGTAATCATGGTTTATGTTGATGATATCTTGATTACAGGTGATGATGAGCAGGGCATTAAGCAGGCAAAGGAAAGGCTGGAGACCGAGTTTGTCACCAAGGACTTGGGAGTCCTTAGATATTTTCTGGGGCTGGAGTTTGCTAGAAATCCATATGGATTAGTAATGTCACAGAGGAAGTATGTTACAGATCTATTGAGTGAGACTGGTATGCTAGAGTGTCGACCTGCTACGACACCAATGGATCCTAGCATGAAGCTCTATGATGATGACACAGAAGAGGTGGACAAGAGAAGGTACAGAGAACTGGTAGGCAAACTACTGTATGTCACGATCACTAGACCTGATATATTATTTGCAGTGAGTCGTGTGAGCCAGTTCATGGAGCAACTACGTCAGGCCCATATGGATGCAATACACATGATTCTGAGATATTTAAAATCATCTCCAGGTGCATGCTTGCTATTTAAGAAAGGAAATGAGATCTCTATCACGGCATGTGCTGATGCAGACTATGCAGGATGCCCCAAGGACAGGAAGTCCACATCAGGATTTGCATTCTATGTTGGAGATGCTCTAGTTTCGTGGAGAAGCAAGAAACAGACAGTGGTAGCTAGATCCAGTGCTGAATCCGAATACAGGGCTATGGCCCAGGCTAGCACAGAAATGATGTGGGTGAAATCTTTACTTGTAGATCTATGTCTTGATATACCTCTTCCTATGATGTTGGAATGTGACAATCAGGCCGCCTTGTTCATTGCAAATAACCCAGCCTTTCATGAAAGGACCAAGCACATTGAGGTGGACTGTCACTACATACGTGACATGGTTCAGAAGGGGTTCATTGCTACATCTCACGTCACATCAGAGAATCAGACTGCTGATATTTTCACCAAGGCATTACTTCGAGGCCCATTCCAGAAGTGTGCGTCCAAGCTGAGCATGATTGATATCTATGCTCCATCTTGAGGGGGAGTGTTGACGCATATAGAATAACTGTACCTCTTCGTTATTTTATTTTTCTGCTGTCCTCTTTATGTAATTTACCCATAGGCTACTCTCCTATATAAGAGAGCCTAGGGCTTATGGAATAATCTATCTCATTCATTTTTCCCAACAGGCTTTGTTGTTGTTGTTGATTTTATTTGTCCTCTTCATGTAATTTTCCTATGGCCTCTCAACTCTATATAAGAGAGCTATAGTATAGGGCACCATAAAATAATATTTCTTTTTTCTCCCAACATCTTCCGTTCAGAACGTTGCCTTAAAGAAAATGTAATTCATCATGCCAAGTCTCTCGATTCATGGCTCCTAGCCTTCTGTAACACCGGTATTTATCCCTTAACTTAATCTATGTGGACGAACACCTTTGCGTTTCTCCTTTTTTTTGCCTAAAAAAGTCTACACAAATGACCTTGTCAATCTCCTCGAGTGAAGCAAATGGAACATCTATGTTAATCATGCATGCATTAATCCGGTCCTCAACTCTCCCATATACCACACTAACTGGCATTACTATGTCTCGTACGATGCTTGTAGGAACCTAAATTGTCCAATCATCAGTCGAGGAACCTCATCAATGGTGATATTATGCATTTCAATATGCTGTAATATCCTAGGTTGCAAAATTTTGAAGTCGTTCACAAACTATGGATTAATCAATAATCGGACAAGTAATTGTATTTGTATGATTTATATATTTAATCATTTGAAATATATAAAATATTTTTATAACACATCTTGTTATACATGGTTCATTCAAAATGACTAGTTAACTACGAAACATAGTTGGCGGAATCAAAGAGAAAAGTTAGAATGAAATGCCAGTAAAAAAAAACAAAACCCAATGCTTCTAATCTACGAAGTAACAATATCAAATCACATCAAATTTACTAGTTATGTAGTAACCATTGAATAACATGTATTAAAAAAACTTAGACAAAGTTACTAGGGATGTAGGCCAATTAGTCGGATGACCATGTGTCGAATAATTAGAGTAAATAGTCTTCCAAGGACTAAGCTTTATCAGTTGAATACCCCACAAAGTAGACCAGCCTAATTGACTAATCGGCTTAGTTGACT
This sequence comes from Ottelia alismoides, assembly GCA_037367405.1. Lineage (NCBI taxonomy): Eukaryota > Viridiplantae > Streptophyta > Magnoliopsida > Alismatales > Hydrocharitaceae > Ottelia > Ottelia alismoides. The sequence continues at coordinate 702,847 of JAZKJV010009714.1, forward strand.
GTTTTTTGCAAGCTTGGCAATATCAAGTGATGTCCATGAATGTGGAGGATTTTGGAGTGACCATGATATACCTCAAACATGGTCCCACATCTAATACTCACAAAGTGCGTGAATGATTTATAAGTGGTGGGGATTACTACTTCATATCATTATAACATACGCTTATTGCATTTTGGGTGCTTGTCAACATGTCCAATTGATCTCGAACCCAATAAGTTGTCAGGGCCAACTTCCCCCAATAATGGTTCATGTCTAAGCTCGAAACTTTACATATTCTATTACAGAGCTATTACAGAGGGGTCCCTTTAATGGTGGTTGGTGGATTGTCTAGCTGAGAGGTAGAGCCACCCCTAAAAAAGAGATGGAGGAAAGTGCTAACTGAAGTGTGCAGCCACTACTATTATTGGGAATAAGTGACGGCTATGTCGCTACGAGGAGATTGTAAATGTAAGTCGAGGAGGTTTTAACACCCCCAAAATTGTCCTACATCTATGTTAAGATAAATATTGTATTATGTCTTTCTTATGTAATTCCTGTTTCTCTGAGTACTTATCTTGTAATTAACCTAAGGGCTATTCTCCTATATAAGAGAGCCCTCGGGTATGTCTAATGCATCAACTTATTTTCTCTCATTATGGTATCGGAGCAACGGTCATAGACCGGGGTCCCGGTATCCCACCCAAAACCCTAACCCTAAGCCCCCCCACCCGCCCCCCCCCCGGCGTTGCCACCGCCCACTCGCGGGCCCGACCGCTCTCCCTCGCCGCTCCAGCTCCCCGCGGTCCCAGCACCCCCCCTCAGCCTCCCCCTCCAGCCCCCAGCCGGTCCCGACGCACCCTCGCCCCCCCCCCCCCTCCCCCCTCCGTGCCCCCTCTGCGGCCTCTCGCCGCCCACACGGCTACTAGCCGGCCCGGCCCCCCTCCCCCCCCCCCCCCCCCCCCCCCCCCCCCCCCCCCCCCCCGCGCGCGACACAAGCAGCCCCCGGCACCGTCTTTGTCGTCTCCGATCTAGGGTCGACGCTTCAACAAGGACTAGGGATGGTTGTATGAGTCTACACATACAACCTATCCTTCATATGATACTGTAGACCGCCTATTTTGTTTATCTCCATCGGTCTGAGGCTCTTCGTCAATCATGTTAGAGAACAATGGTGACGTCTTTACATCTTCGGGTGCCTTCAAAGGCCCGACCCCAATAATCAAGATAGACGGGACCAACTATGAACTATGGTCCATGCAGTTTCGCACCCTGATGCAGTGCCATAATAAGGAGCACATCCTGACAGAATCCGAGCCAGAAGACAAGACTGTAGCGAATGCTACGTGGAAGCAAGGCGATGCTTATGCCCATATATGGCTCTCTAGGACGCTGATTACGGAGATTGCAAATGATATTGTGAATCAACCCATAGCAAAGGCTATGTGGGATATACTGGCAGCTATATATGGGCAGTCGAAGAATGAGAGCAAAATTCTTCAGTTACAATTCGACATCTTCTCTACCAAACAGAATGGGAAACCACTACATGCACATTTCTCTCATCTACGGGGCATGTTCGAGAGATTGCATAGCTTCATGCCGATCACTACCAGTACGGAACAACAACAGGCATACCGAAATGCCACGATGACGGGTGTGTTCTTGTCCTCTCTTGATCCTGAGTGCGATGTAGCCCGTACTCAACTTCTGACTGGCGAGACTATTCCACCAATGGAGGAGGTGTATAAGCGATTGAGTAGGATTACTACTGCCTCGGCGTCTACCGCACAACCTACGCCTTCAGCTATGGCTGCCACTTGTGGCAGAGGAGGAGCGTCACATTTTCGGGGTCGTGGACCTCGTGGTCGAGGGGGAGGCAGACACCGTGGCCCCTGTGCTCACTGTCACCGTCCAGGCCACTCTGAGGAGACATGCTTTCACAAGCATAGATATCCAGCCTCAGCACGTGTTGCTGAGCAGACTGAGGCTACCGCTGCGCCTCTCCCAGATGCTCGCTTTGATGACATCGTCTCCAGACTTCGTGAGATGATAACTACACCTACGTCTCCGTATCCAGGTTCTACGGATGCTGCCGCTTCGGCCAGAGCGTCCTCTAGCTCATCATGTACTCCTTATGCACTTACCAATACTACTTGCTCGGAGCTGACTTGGATTATGGATTCCGGGGCCTCCCATCATATGTGCAGCGACAGATTGCAGTTTACTACCTACAGAGCACTTGCACCAGGCCGATCTGTTGTCATTGCCAATGAGGTCTGATTACCCATTGTTGGTCAGGGGGAGATCACTCTGACGCCCTCTTTGAGTCTTCAGAATGTCTCACATGCACCTGACTTTCAGATGAACTTGTTGTCAATTAGCCAGTGTACAAAAGATTTACATTGCCGTGCCATCTTTGACCCTTCTACTTTTGTGTTTCAGGACATACTGACTGGCAGGATGATTGGAAGCGGTCATGAGTAGAGAGGCTTGTATAAGCTTGCTATATCATCATGTGCTGGTGTTGCAACTATTCCCTCTGGATCCATCTCTCCATTTCTTTGGCATCTTCGATTTGGCCATCTTCCTCTGCAGAAGATGTGTCATGTCTTGCCGCAGATATCTACCCGTATCGCTTTGGATTGTGAAGCCTGTCAGCTTGGGAAACACCAGCGGTCTTCGTTTCCAGGTCGTCCGAGTCGTCATAGTAGTCCGTCTTTTGAGCTATTTCACTTTGATATTTGGGGTCCGAGTCGTGTCCCTGATCTTCAGGGACATCGTTGATATATGGTTGCTGTTGATGATTTTTCCAGACTATCTTGGGTGTTCTTGTTGAAACAAAAATCTGAAGCTGGTACTAATTTTCGAAAATTTATTATTGAAGTTAATAATATCTTCTCTACCAATGTCAAAGTAATTCGCACGGATAATGCTTTGGAGTTTTCAACATTACATTTGTCCGATTTTCTCACTTCACAGGGCATTGTTCATCAAACTTCTTGTAGTTACATTTCGCAACAAAATGGTGTGGCGGGACGCAAACATCGCCACCTTCTTGATGTCACACGGACGTTGTTGATCCATAGTCGTGCCCCTCGTTCCCTTTGGGGGATGCTGTTCTTACTGCATGCTACTTGGTGAATCGTATGTCGTCTACTGTTCTTGGAGAGAAGGTTCCCTTCTTGATTGCGTTTCCCAAGAAGGACCTATTCTCCCTTACACCTCGAGTCTTTGGGTCTGTGGCGTTTGTGCATAATTGTACCCCTGGTCGTGATAAGCTCTCTCCAAGAGCTATCAAATGTGTGTTTGTTGGGTACTCACGTACTCAAAAAGGGTATAGATGTTATGATCCGATTAGTAGGAGATATTATGTAAGTGCTGATGTTACTTTCTTTGAGTCTATCATGTACTTCTCTCCTACAGGTGACAGGTTATCCTATAACAATGCGGACGATATTGTTGTTCATGCACCTCCATCTCTCAAACCAGTTGAACCTGAGCAACCTTTACCTCCACCACCACCACCACCTTCACCACCACCACCACCTGAGCCAAGATTCTTACCCATTGTTTACACTCGCATACTAGCTCTTCTGCTCATCAGCCGCCCACATCATCCAACACGCCTCAGGTATGTCATGATACCATTATCGCTACTGATGGCACTGGAGTTTTACATCATACACAGGATGACTCTGCTGTAGAGGACACCGAGGAGGCTGATTTGGGTGTTCCTATTGCGCTGAGGAAGCCACGACGTCAATGTGCCAAATACCCACTTGCGGCACATGTCTCTTTGGATCATCTTTCTGATGAGTACAAGAAGTTTGTTGTTGGTCTTTCTGTGATTACTATACTCCGAACATATATGGAGGCTTTACAGGACAGCAAGTGGTGTCAGGCCATGGAAGAAGAAATGACAGCCTTAACATCTCGCAGGACATGGACTATTGTTCCGCCTCCACGTGGTGCTTCGATTGTAAGCTGCAAGTGAATATTCTCCATTAAACAAAATGCAGATGGGAGTATGGATCGCTACAAGGTAAGATTGGTGGCCCGTGGCTTTACCCAGACATACGGGGTGGATTATCAGGACACGTTTTCCCCAGTGGCGAGGCACTCGACGCTTCGGATCTTACTAGCAACTGCAATCTCACGGGACTGGTCGTTATTTCAGCTTGATGTGAAGAATGCTTTTCTCTATAGAGATCTCCAGGAGGAAGTTTACATGCAACAACCACCTGGGTTTGTTGCTGAGGGGGAGTCCCAGAAGGTATGCAGGCTACATAAGGCCATTTATGGTCTAAAGCAGAGTCCTAGAGCTTGGTACCAAAAGCTGTCAGAATTAATTGAGCAACATGGATTTAAGAGGTCCACTGCGGACCACTCACTTTTTGTTCAGAAGACACAGAGAGGTACGGTTGCCATTCTTGTCTATGTAGATGACATTATTGTGACAGGAGATGATGCTCAAGGCATTCAGATAGCCAAGAAGTTCCTAGGTAAAGAGTTTGTGACCAAGGATCTTGGCACTCTTCGCTACTTCCTGGGGTTACAGTTTGCCAGGAATCATCGTGGTCTAGTGATGACCCAGAGATAGTTTGTCATGGATCTCCTTTCTGAGACAGGTATGACTGGATGCAAGCCGGCTACGACTCCTATGGATCCAAGTATGAAATTGTATGATGAGGATACTGAAGAAGTTGATAGCAGGAGGTACAGAGAACTTGTTGGGAAGCTTATATATGTTACTATCACCAGGCCGGATATTATGTTTGCAGTAAGCAAGGTCAGCCAATTCACAGAGTGACCCAGAAAGGCACATATGGATGCTATCTATATGATTTTGAGATATATGAAGAACTCACCTGGTTTGAGACTCTTATTTAGTAGGGATGCGTCCGTGGAGGTAACAACTTGTGCAGACACTGACTATGCAGGATGGCCCACGGACAGGAAGTCTACTTCAAGGTTTGCAATTTTTGTTGGACACTCACTTGTCTCATGGAAAAGCAAGAAGCAGACTGTAGTTGCTAGATAAGTGCAGAATCTGAATACAGAGCCATGGCCCAAGGAAGTGCAGCGATGATGATTGCCCGACCTTAAAAAACCCTAACCTGACATCATCATCAGAGGTCAACTTCCCATTGTCACGTGTCGAGCTACTACGTGGTGAGGTGCTGTATGACGAGCTACTACATGCGAGTTGCGAGGCACACATTCCCTCCACTTCTCCATCTGCTTTATCGACTCATTTAAGTTCAACTAATTTTTTCTTTCTTTATTATTTTATAATTGAAAATTTGGGAACACGTGATTGAATGAAGGTTGAGATAAGTTTCCAAAGTAACTGAAAACCAATCCTGATTCATGCCAGGTTGCTCAACTATTGAAGCTATCCACTTGTTGAGGATAACAATAGAGATTTATAATGCTAAAAAGCAAGGTTGCAAAAGTCGGTAGTCGGTACTCGGTCGGTTGGGTCACTGACTAAGGATTAATCGGCAGTCGGACGACTAATCGGATTTAGTCGGACTTTAGTCGGCTTTGAATTTTATTATTATTTTAAATTTATAACTTATTTTTATACATATATTTACATAGATTTTGTACATTTTAATACTATCATAATAAAATAAAAAAAGTAATTGAATTTAAATAAAACAATGAGCATATTATAATAAGTTTGCTTATAAAAAAAGCAAAACATATAAGAATATGGTATCTCCAAGCAAAAACTTGGTAGACTAGTGTACCTAGTCGGAATTAGTCGGTACTCGGTCGGCCACCCCACTGACTAGACTAGTCGGACCTACTAATCGGACCAGTCGGACGACTTTTACAACCTTGCTAAAAAGAACCTCAATATGGTTTTTATCGGTTGGGAAGGCTTATGATTAAGTTTTATTGGTGATATTCTGGAGAGTTTTGGAGAAGAGACAAGTACCTGTTTTATATATTAATCTTCTATAGGATATGCCTGATGGGGGTTTCATCTTGTGTAAGGATCTAGTCTGGGAAGGATGATGATTTTAACATAGCATCGCTTTGCATCAAGGTTCAACTTTGAGTCCATTCCTTTTTATTTTGATCATAGACGAGTTGACTTGTCACATTCATGATGAGATACCTTGGTGTATGTTGTTCGACGATGATATTTCGTTGATTGAGAGATAAGAGATGTAGTAAATGAGAAGATGGATGGTTGGTGACATACCTTAGAGACTAAAGAATTTCGTATAAGTAGGGCTAAGATTGAATTATATGGAGTGCACATTTGCTGGAAACAACGGTGAAGGATTCCAGGTGAAGATTGGAGACGATGCCATTCATAAGAAAGATTCTTTTAGATACTTGGAATATAGTTTGTAATAGGATGGGAAAATTGATGGAGATGTTGCTCATAGAATAAATGCAAGTTGGCTGAAGTGGAGAGGAGCCTCTACTGTTCTTTGTGATAAGAAAAACCATTTGAAAGTCAAAGGAAAGTATTACAAAGCAGCCGTGAGACATGCTATGCTCTATGGATCGGAATGTTGGCATGTAAATCATAGACATGCACAGAGAATGACAGTTGCAGAAATGAAAATGCTAAGATGGTAGTGTGATCATACATGAAAAGATCGGATTCGGAATGATGCAATCAGAAGGAAAATTGGTGCAGTTCAGATAGAGGATAAGATGGGAAAAAATCGCATAAGATGGTTTGATCATGTGACGCACTCGGATCCGGACACCCGTTTATGCCGCATTCGCAATACAATATTCACTAAACATCGCATTGAGTATATGAAAATACGGGGAAATTTTCTGCGTTGCTATTGCATATGACATTTGTTGAGAAGAGGAACATATGCGATATTTATTTTATAGAGCTAGGGTCTCTTATATATAGAGAAAACCCTAGAGAGTACACGTGTTGCGGAACCTGAAGGGTCACATGAGGTTATGGAACTCGAAGGGTCACAAAGGGTTACGGAACCCGAAGGGTTACGAGGGTTTACGGAACCCGAAGGGTCACATGCATAAATGTAAATATAATAACTCTAACACTCCCCCTCAAGCTGGAGCTGAGAAAGCTGCAGCTTGTAACACAAAGAAAAAGTATACACCACGTCTTCACACGATGCATCATAAGAACATATATCCGCTGCTGGTAGAAAACCTCGCTCGAGGATGGGTCTGCGACTTACATGTCACCGGAACGTATCTCTGCCATGCATATAGAGTCATTGTGATATCAGGTCATCGGAAGGTATCTCTGTCGTGCCTGCAGGTCACCAGAACATATCTCTGTTGTGCCTGGAGAAGAATCATTGTAGAAGTCTAGCGCAGAGTAGTAGTCAGGTCGTAAAAGAAGAAGTATACATCCTGACGAAGAAGTTGATGCTCGGTGAAGACAGATGCTTCGGTATAGGACTGTCGCTCTGATACCATGTTGAGAAGAGAGACAGATGAGATGTTTATTCCATAGAGCTAGGGTCTCTTATATAGATAGAAAACCCTAGATAGTACAAGTGTTACGGAACCCGAAGGGTCACATGAGGTTATGGAACTCGAAGGGTCACAAAGGGTTACGGAACCCGAAGGGTTACGAGGGTTTACGGAACCCGAAGGGTCACATGCATAAATGTAAATATAATAACTCTAACAACATTCAATCCACATTCACAACCACAAAACCAACAAAGACATGTGCCACCAGAATTTCATTTCATTAATTTACATATTTTTATACATGTACAAAAGAGATGGCAATGTATACATATTTTTTGAGGCCAAAAAACAGGGGGATATACTCAGCGGTGTTCGTCCCAAAATTTATTTATAAGAAAAAAAACAGAGAAAGACAAAGAGAAACATTATCTAAAGCATACGATTAAAGGTCCCAATCATCCACCAATCTCTCGGAGTGTATCCCAACATTTTCCTTACAGAACCTTTGCCCAGAAAAAAGAAGCGCATTTCTGCCCAGCCACAGGGCCCATATAATCGCAATAGGTCTAAATAGCTCCCGCCATGGTCTACTCCTATTTCCCACCAATGAGCCGCAAAAGGAGGCCAAATCCGTCGTGCACGTCCAAGCCAAATTCGCCTCGCCACAAATCGAAAACGTTTTCAGACACTTGAAGAATATGTGTTCAAGGGATTCAATCGCCTCATCGCACAGGAGGCATCTATCAGAGATGGAGCCCAGAAACCTAGCACAATGATTTCTCGTCATCAGTCTTTTCCTTCTGAACAACCACTGAAAAAAACCAACACGCTTAGGGAGGCCCAGACTCCAAAAGAAGGCGCAATCCTGAATAAACTCAACCGAGCACGAAGGGGGCGGTCTGCAAATTGCCCCGAAAGCCATCTTGACCGAAAAGGTGCCCTTACGCCACCCCCAATGGTCCCTTCCCGCAGACGGTCTTCCCATCTCTTTCAAAGAATCCAGCAACGTTAGAAATTCCTCGAGGCGTTGGTCCGAAAAGTTTGTGGAGAAAGTGGGGAACCAATTACCATCTGACCAGCAAGACGCAACCAACGCATTCTTATCAGCAGCCAAAGCATAAAGGCGAGGGAAATGCGTGCTCAAGGGCCCCCCGTCCAATCATCAGTCCAGAAGACGAAGGATTCCCCGTTGCTGAGCATCGGCCTAAACAACGAGAGATGACGGGTAAAGACCTCCATCATCCCCTTCCAGAATGGCGTGGGAGACCCCACACAAGACTCAGGTAGCAGCGGCGCACCCCTGACATCATAAATTTTGCGCAGAAGGCTGCAGCAATAATCCTCCCCAGGGCCCCACATTGTGCTCGCCCATTTCAAAGCAAGGCCTCATTCATTTCCTCTAGCCTCCGGACTCCCAGGCCCCCCGCTTTTTTAGGGAGCGTGATCACATCCCACTCAACGAGGTGCATCCCCCCGATTCACCACCATGCCTGCCCCATAAGAACCTGCGCATTAGCTTCTCAAGACGACTACGGATTCCCTTCGGCAATCGACGAGTGGACAAGAAAAACACGAGGATCGAGGATAGTACCGCTTTTAAGAGAACCATCCCCCCGGAGAGGATGGCCGACTTCCAACCCGCGAGCATGGCTTCGAGCTTCTCAACAATTTGCAACCAGTCCCGCAGCTTCGTTCTTCACACCGTCAAAGGCATCCCAAGGTAGTCAATCGGAAGGGAGCTGCACTCCGAACCTAAACCCTGACCACAAGCAATTGCCTCTTCCTTTGATAATCCGAAGGGGACAACCTTTGATTTATCCACATTCTTGAAGAGACCAGATAGTTCGCTGAAAAGATCCAGGGCCACAGACATTCCGGAGGCCTCCTCAACGCCCCCCTCAATGAAAAAAATAGTATCGTCCGCGTATTGTAGCAGCAGGATCTTCGAATCATCCCGGAGTAACCTGCCGAGAACCCACCATCAATCACACGGCACACAACATGCGCCAGTACATCCGCGGCAATGACAAACAGCAGGGGTGCCAGAGGGCAACCTTGTCGCACACCCCTACGTGGTTGGAAGAAGCCACCCTCCGGGCGACTATTCACCAAGACCGAAAAGGATGACGTCGTAACACAACATTTCATCCAAGAAATCCAAAGATCCGGGAAACCTCTCCTCCGCAAGACCGACCAAAGGAACTTTCAATCCAAGCTATCATAGGCTTTTGCAAAATCCACTTTCCATAAAACACTTGGCTTACCCCCCTCATCCAGTCCGCAATGATTTCCGAGGCAAGTATCAGGCAGTCCGAAATGTGCCTGCCCTGGATAAAGGCCGACTAGAGCGGAGATATAATAGTCTCCAGAACACGGTTGAGCCTCACGACGAGCACCTTCGCCACAATCAGGTAGAGGGCGTTAGATAGAGCAATAGGCCGGAAATCCTCAATGCGATCCGCCGCCGTGAACTTTGGAAGGAGAACGATGAGGGATTTATTTATTCTCTCGAAACCAGCAATACCTACACAAAACTTCGAGACGACCTCCAACACCTCCTTGCCAACGAGGTCCCAAAAATCCCTGTAGAAAGCAACAGGGAAGCCAACTGGGCCCGGAGCCCCATCCGCATTCAAGCTCCAAACCACACACTTCAACTCCTCCAAGGAGACATCCTTCGTCAAATCCGCACACATAGAGGTCGGCAAAGAAGTATCCCCAAGCCTTGTCCACCTCCAGAGCCGGGGTAGCCTCTTCGCCAAGAAGTCTCTAAAGTGATCCACAATCGCCTTCCATATTTGTCTGTCACCATCTACGTGCACACCATTCACCGTAACCGATCTCAAAGCATTTGACCGATGCCTCCCGCTAGCTATGCGATGAAAAAAAGCCGTGTTTGCGTCCCCCTCCCTGAGCCAGGTATTTCTTGACCTTTGTCTCCATTAAGTGACGCGCTTATGATCCTCAGCCGCAATTATTTTGTGAGCCAGCGAGCGAGTGGCCAGCTCATCCCCCGAGAACTCCCTAAGATCCTCCTGTGCATCAAGTCTACTAACCACCGCCTCTGCCTCCACCCTGGTAGCGCACCTGGCAGCTCTGGACTCCTTCTTGAAAGAACATAACCGCATGCGCAAGGACACCAGCTTCTGCACAAACCTAGACGCGGCCGAACCAGAAACCTCCACGTTGGACCAGTGCGATACCGCCATCTCTCTAAAATTTTCCTCCAACAACTAGTTCTTCTCGTATCTAAAGAGACCCCTCTGCGAATGGAACTCCCCGGAGTCCCAGAGTATCGGTGAATGGTCGGACAAGGCTCTCGGGAGAGTCATCACAGAGGACAGCGCGAACAAATCAAGTAGCTCTGCCGAAGCCAAAAATCTGTCAATTCGAGAGCGAGAGTTGGAGCTCCTCCAAGTGTAAGCTGAGCCCCCCACGTCCATAACCTCCAGGGCCATTGAATCAATATCGTCAGCAAAATCATCCGAACCCGGATCCTGGCCACCCCTGAAACGCGGCCTGTCTGTTGTTCGAAGGGTAACATTGAAATCCCTCCCAACAAGCCAGGGATACCCTCGAAGGCTCTACTCACCTCTTGCAAGTCCTCCCATAACTCCCTCCACCGAAAAGTGTATACATATATTGTTGGAGTATTTAGTTATGCGCCTATTGTGTTGTAGCAGGGTAAATGGATCCTAGAGGAGATCCATTTACCCCACCCAGTTGTTTAGTCCCACATCGTCCAGTGGTGGGACTTGGAGGCTCTGGAGAGGCTATATAAGGAGTCCCAGACCTCCTGTACTCATTGAGAAAAAGTAATGCATAGCATGCCCCTTTGAGGGCTTCTCCCGTGGTTTCATCCCGCTCCTCACGGAGTAGGGTTCCACGTAAAATCCCGATGTTTCTTCTTGTTTTATCTTTTCTCTGATATTCGTTTCCGCATGTTTATTTTTCTAACATGGTATCAGAGCGGGTCGATTCTCGAGGGTTTTCTTTCATATTCGTTTGTAATACGTTCGAGATTCATTTTATGATGAAGATTATCGTTTCTGTTCGAGAGTTTTTTGTTCTATGGAACCCTAGATCGGTTCTCCTGCGTGATCATCCCTTGCACAACATCACCTCTCCAGCATCATCATCCCCGTGGTGCAGCAGGGTGCCTCCAGGTCCAGGCAGCGCTCATGACGCCCTTCTCTTCCAGGGAGTATCTCCCGTATCCAGGCAGAAGCCCGCACCATCCAGGCGCGCATCACCAACAGACGATCACCTCCCTGCGTGCCTCCAGACCAGGCGGAACTCCCGCAATCCAAGTCGCGCACCATCTCCAAGTCATGTCGCCACCAGCAAAGGCGGCAACCCTCCTTTCCTGGCCGCTGCGATGCTGATATTCCCAGACTCAGTGCACCCAGATTTCCCATAGCGCGGCGGCACCAACTCCAGTTCCCAGAGCCCATCGGCTCCTTCACTCCAGAAGCTTCCTCCAGCGGCGGCGCAAGCCAACATCCAACACGGCAACAGCTCCACGCACAGGCGGTGCCGCCCTTCCCTCGCGCCTCCGAGCGAGATCGCTTCCATCAACAGGCTTCTCTCCCCACGCGCGATGATCCTCCTCTCCGCAAGCTCCAGAAGGAGCGTGGTGCTCCTCTCCCCACGCGCCCCCTCCAGAACTCCAACAGGCGGCACACACAGGCGGCGACAACCTCCATCTGAAGATGCCCCATCGACGCCGCCTCTCACTCGCGCGATTCTCCAGCATCTGACGCCCGTGGCGGCGCAGGTCGAAAGACCCCATCGGGGCAAGGGTTAATTCGAAGGGGTCCCGCAAGTGGAAACCCTATGTTGGCTATTGCGGTATATAAAAAGAAAAGGACAGAGAGAAAGGCCATTTAAAAAAAAATGGAGGGAGGCCTTATGTGCAGGCCCAGTTTGGGCTGCAAGCATAAAAAAAAGGGGAGAGTCCTGGTAGAAAAGGGGGGGGGGAAGGCATTATTTTATGAAAAAAAGGAGGCTGCAGATATTTCAGCCGGCTGTTGAAAAAAAAAGGGAAAGAAATTCGGAAAAAAAGAGGCCGCGTACATGAAAAAGCCGTACGCTATTAAAAAAAAGCCGCATACAAAAAAAACATGTACACGATAAAAAAATGGAATCGTAAAAAAAAAACCGTATGAAAAAAAATGTGTGTTTTGACGGCTTAAAAAAAATCTGAATGAAAAGCCGCAAGATATTTTTGTTATTTCCCCATTTATATTGTCTTCTCCCAACTTTGTCGATGCTCATTTTCCGACAAGTATGGGAGAAAGGGGGAGTATATGTAGAGTCACAGGTCTGTTCTATTGTTCCAGATTTCAGATCCAAATTGATGCAGATTTCCAGATCAATCAGATTTCAGACTCTACAGATCCAGTTTCAGACTCGACATCAGTTTCAGACACGCACGAGTGTGCGGTCATTGTCAGATGAGCATAAGTTGCCATCATTGTCAGAGGTCCCCATCATTCTTCTAGTTGTCAGGCCAGAGTTTTCATGTGAGACATAGGGACTCCAGAGCAGAGGACCATTCCCTATGCCATTGAGGGCAAGGGTTTTCATGTGGTATCATAGGTACACCAGAGCAGTGCACCATTCTCTGAGCCAGATGGGAGAGATCCAGTTCTCCGACGAGGAGACTTCAGGCGCAAGTTCAGACTCGATGGTCAGGTTACGAGTCTTCAGTTGACTCACACTCCAGTCCGTTCGTCCTCCTCACCTGCACGACATGAGAAGCAACGTCCTCGACTGCAGCAATGTGCGCGTTGGGTTGATATTGTCCGTAGTGTCTTGTAGCGTTGAGTTGAGTTTCTCTCTGTTTGTCCAAGCTGAGCATTGCATGCTCCAGCTTGAGGGGGAGTGTTGAAGCATAAGTTGTAAGCGCCTATTGAGTTGTAGCAGGGTAAATGGATCCTGGAGGAGATCCATTTACCTCATCCAGTTTTTAGTCCCACATCGTCCAACGGTGGGACTTGGAGGCTCTGGAGAGGCTATATAAGGAGCCCCAGACCTCCTGTATCCATTGAGAAAGTGCAATGCATATCACGCCCCTTTGAGGGCTTCTCCCGTGGTTTCATCCCGCTCCTCACGGAGTAGGGTTCCACGTAAAATCCCGATGTTTCTTCTTGTTTTATCTTTTCTCTGATATTCGTTTCCGCATGTTTATTTTTCTAACATATATCCCAAAATATAGACATGAGAGAAAGAAAGCATTTACAATATGAGCTCAACAAAAACTACATAAAAGAAACTGTGCCGTCTATAATATACCCGATCGACAGGAATCATCAACCCGCTACTGTGCTGCATGCTCCTTATCTTCCAAAACATGCAAGGAAGAAGAGGTGTCAACGAGCGCTGATACACCCAAAACTTATTAAAATAAATAAGCTTTTAAAGTGGTTGCAAAAGAAACAAGTAGAAAGGCATAACATTTAAAATTTGCACAACTACTTGTTGTGAAAAGATTTTTCAAGCTACTTTGAGGAAATGACCCAAGTTTTTCCCATTACTTCCCATATATCATATTATTATATAGTAGTTAATGACATACATATAATTTCTCCATTTGCCTTATAGTCTTATATATACACACATTCATGTAATAGTTGATGACTCATATATATATATATATCACCATTCATCTCTTGTTATTTAGAGATCTTAAATATGAGTTTTTATAATGAGGAATATTTAGGTTTTGGACCGACCCTTAATTTTATATGAATTCTTAAGTTTAGTGGATAGTCTGTGGTCTTGATCGGTGTGTGACCTCACACTATGACTCTAAGACGTGAAAAGTGCCTTAGGATTGTGGTGACTCCGTAGCATGTGATGGGGTATAATGCATCCTAACTAAGTTCCCAACACGTCCACTAACTTAATTATAAATAACTCTATCCAACACAACTTATAATTAGCTTCATCTCTAAGACAAGGTCCATGATGCTTCATTCTGAGTTCAACTGTAACTCCTTTAAATTCAACTGTAAGTAATTCAAATGTGACCCTAGGTGATTCAGATGTAGACATGGATGATTCTGATGTAGCATCGCCAAGCCTGTTGGCGGACAGTAACCAAAACTCAAGCGGTGAGGTAGTCTCCTAAGGAGACTCTTTCGTCTCGCCCTCTAATTGGAAGTGCGGTCCAATAGAGGGATATATCTACTCCAAAATACGCCACAGAGACGGGTGAGAGAGACTCTTCGAAAAAGTCACTCTAGAAACTGACTCGACAACTACGGGCAAACTAGCTCATACGAAAAACTGAAAATCGAGGATACCTCGCATGGGTATCCTAAAACAGAAGGTCAGCGGAGCTGATCAAAAGTTAGGATCCCAACGAGGCGTAAAAACACTGCGAGCTTGTGTAGAATCGTGAAAGGACTGAGATCCTAGACCTGCGCGCTTGGCGGCCGCTGTCCTAACTGGGCTTCTTATGTCCTGCCCAGTTGAGGGTTACCGCGCCCTCACACAGTCAGGTGTAAGGGTCACCATGACCGGCACTACTTATTGTCATCACAATTTCATGATAATATGTCCATGCTCGATTATAAGTCTTTTTCACAATATCTTGTGTGGTTGTCTTTACAGATCTAGGCATAGTTAATGATTCATACTTATGGGGTTGATCACAGAGATTTAAATCATTGGTCACATATTTTCTTACTTATCTCATAATTTAGAGTTACTCATTAGATATAGATTTAGTTCAATTTAAGGCTACATTCTCAATCTTTTCTCTTTTTTTATTATAAATTTTCATCTATAATTTGATTCAATAGTGATAGAAATCAAACAATCATTTTCTAAATTTCTCAAAATTCTTAGATAGTTAACTGATAGTAGTAATATACAATTTAAAGATCGCTAAATTCCTTATTAATCAGTGATTGTATACATTAGTATATAATACGTTATTTTGAATATTAGTATTTACAGAAAATTAAAATCCACATTTTTAAACTAGGTTTAGAGCAGCAACTTAGGCATTTAATCTCACATTATACACAGTAGCATGGAATATGCTAGAATATCTCATTTTTTCATCTCTTTTTTTAAAGGTTTGTTTCCTTTAACTCAAACCCGGTATGCAACTATTCTTTACTAGAAAGCAACATAACTTGCATGCTCGTACGTATGATCTGCAATATCTAGTTATTTTCCATGGGTAGCAGCACCTGATCGAAATTGAAATTTTTCCTTTGAACAATTTAATCTTATTTACGAGGAATAGGGAGGAAAGTGTAGAAAAAGAGATTAAGAATAAATAGAAATTTTGGGACAGAATCTTCTCTTACAAAAAAAAAACAGGGAAATTCCAAATTCTGACCATCATTAAATATTTAGAACAAAAATTGATGTCTGGCTGCAGGTTAATAAAAGTCTGTTGATAATTTTTCCCCCTAGAACTGTAGCAACTCATTTCCAGAACTGGATTCCAAAGTATTCCAAAAGGCAGATCATCATCTTCTTGAAAACCACAGAAGAATTACATGGCTTTAAGATGCAATTTATACCCCCATTCACTTCCTAAGTCCATCATGGCACTGCCATCGAACAAAAGAAAAGAAAACATCCTATATCCAGATGTATATATATTTATAAAGATACCTGGATAGCAGAAAAAAAGTTTAGCATGCATGGCAGCAAAAGAAGGTTAAGATGCTACCTCTTTGATCTCCTATTTGCGAGATCACCATATGCATGTAGCAATTCCAAGATCAGGAGCAGATCCAAGGCTCCAGGAGCTTGTAGAACTTGAGAAACATCAGAACTTGAGAAATCTCCAGCAAGAGGGGACTTCCAGCAAGAATGGAGGCTGGAACTATGAGCTCTTTCGGTGATTATGTTGGTGGAAATTTGGAAACAAAATAAAGGAAAAGGGGTTGGTATAAATAAGGGAGTTGATGCTCCTTTATTGACAAGTGGAAGGTCATGAGGCCAAATGGAAAGAAAGAGAAAAAAAGAAGAGAAAAGAAAAAATATAACGCCTGTATCTGCTGCCGAATATAGTCTTGGACCTGCTCGAGAGCTTTCGCTCTGCCTGCACGTGTTGGGACTGAAGGGGGATGCGTCGAAGAAGACTGGGCGGACATAGTTGACCCTGCTTGGCGTGAAGATGCTCTCTGGGGTTGGAATCAGAGATCAAAGAAATCGAAATCAGGTTTGTAGAAAATGGTTTGATATGACAGGGATTTGTGGATGAGGTTCAATTGATTATGGGGGGGAGCCCCCACCTATTTCCCATTCTCCCATTGGTGTTAGCTCATATACCTAGAGAGTCCTTCCGGATAGCTTATCTTAGCCGGATTGAACTAGGACTGAAATACCTAACTCTGTCATCCCCGACTATCTTATTAAGGCTGAGGCCTTTCAGCTACTCGCTACGCTTGCTACTCTTTCCCATAGTTAGGTCTCATTCGCTTCGCTCTTAGGTCCATGAACCCTGCAACTAGACTATAGGGCCCAAAGCGGTTATTAGAAGATTGAACTACTAGTAGCAAGGATTTCGCTAACCAATTCAATGCTACCACCACATAAGCCACCTTCCCGGCCTGTCTTTCCAGTCCCCTTGCTTCCTCGCTCTTGGGCAGAACGAAACCTCTGCCACCTTCCATCCTCACCTAGAACCCCTCCTTCCTCTTCAGATAGAGATAATTTAATTAAATATTTTATTTATTATTTTTTTCACTTATTTATTATGCAAAGTTTGATCGTATGTACGCCTCGAGCGTCGGTTTCTGATACACAATATCTCGATTTGATCGTCTCTGCACGACGATCAAAATGAGTATAATATTGATTTATTTCTGATTGGGTTTTAAATCTCTGGAATTCTCGAGATACGGTTTTGATTTGTGGTTAAATTTTGTAAAATTAAAATATCAAATGATTTCCTATTGACGAACAATCGATTCCGTTGGTCTTGTTTCGTCGAATCGGATTTAATTGCGGTCTCGTTTTATTTCGCGGTTTCCGAATTTGCGTCGCGGTTTTTCCGCAGCACGCATTACGATACGACTGATTTTTAGTCGATTTCGCCCGAACGACTTTTGATTGGCGACCAATTGATCAATTTAGATCATTTAACATTGATTAATAACGTTATTAAGTTATAGGGACCCTAATTGGGTCGGGTTCGGGTTTGTGCGAATCCGGATGTTACAAATATAAAACCTTAAAGGGAGTCTCGTCCTCGAGACTCGAGTCAAGGTTATTAGGTGTCTTGTTTGGATTTCATATGGCCATAAAAACCTTAAAGGGTTTTGAACCCATAAAAACCTCAAAGGGAAAATAAGCCATATTCTTTTAATATGAAAATTATTACAAGGCTTGCTTTAATGATTACCTGAGAAAAGCTGCAGGTATCGTGCCCGCATGTCAGCTTCAGTCTCCCATGTCGCTTTTTCGTCGCCTTGTCGGTGCCACAACACTTTGGCCAATGAAATCTCTTTGCTGCGAAGCTTTTTCACAACACTGTCAGGTATCTGCACTGGCCTCTCCTCGTATGTCAAATTGGTCTCCACGTCAAGATTTTCTAGGTGATGACATGCAGATGTCACGCACATACTTCCTCATGTTGGAACATGAAATACATTGTGGATGCTTGAAAGGTGTGGAGGAAGGGCTACTCGGTAAGCCACCTTCTCTAGTCTAGCCAAAATCTTGAACGATCCAACATATCGTGGCGTCAACTTGCCACGAACGCCAAATCTCTGTATTTCCTTTATGGGAGATACTCGGAGAAATACCCAATCTCCCATGTATTTTATAGGAATGTCATTAGTATGAGGTTAAATTAAATTTGTAGAAGGAGTAAGAGAAGATGATTGGATACCTGAAACTCCAAATCTCTCCTCCGACGATATGTACAACTCTTCTGGTGGCTTTGTGCCGTCAGAAGCTTCCTCCTTACCAGATCTACAGCTCTTGCGGTCTTCTCCAAGCGATCTACAGAGTAGAGAGAGTGATCACCTACCTCACGCCAACTGAGATGTGTAAGGCATCGCCGCCCGTATAGGGCTTCGAATGATGCAATGTCGATACTGGAATGGTAGCTGTTGTTGTACTTGAATTCCACTAACAACAGATGGTCCTTCCAGAACCCTTTCCACTCCAAAGTGCATGCGCGAAGCAAGTCCTCAAGTGTCTGAATGGTGTGCTTACTCTGTCCGTCGGTATGCGGATGGTATGTAGAACTCATCTTCAGCTCTGTCTGTAGTGTTGACATGAACTGATGCCAATGATGCGACGTAAACATCGAGTCTCTGTCAGACACCACCTCACATGGTATACCATGAAGTCTGATGATATTCTGCATATATAGCCTGGTCAATCTGTATGGTGTATAGGTCATGTTGACAGGTATGCAATGGGCTGACTTGGTCAACCTGTCAACAACAACCCAAATGGAATCATGGCCACCTGGTGTCTGCGATCCCGTGACGAAATCCATATAGATACTCTTCCATTTCCACTCGGGAATGGGAAGAGACTGCAGTAATCCTGGTGGTCTCCCGTGCTCTATCTTGACCATATGATAGGTCATGCATCTGTTGACATGCTGTGCCACATCGCGCTTCATTCCATCCCACCAGAAATGTCGATGCAGATCACGATACATCTTGGTGCTGCCCGAATGAATAGATAATCGTGAACTGTGTGCCTCATCGAGAGTATTTCTGCGCAACTGCTCGTCGGTGGGCACAATGACCCGACCTTCCTTCCATGAAATGGACTCTGTCACCACAAAATCATCAATCTCGTCCTTGACAACGCGCATGTATCTATCTCGAATCCAAGGATCTGTCTTCTGGCCTTCGACGATGCGATCCTAAAGACTGCTGAATCGTGGAGGCACGACTGTGGATATGGATACTCTCCTGAGGATGCCCCTCAGTCAAAGATGCGAGCATATCCCATATGTGTAGCCAGTTCGCTGTACCCTCAGCATGAGCTCTTTTGCTAAGTGCATCTGCTACAACGTTTCCCTTACCGGGATGGTAAGAGATCGTGCAGTCATGCTCCTTCAGTAACTCGAGCCACCTGAGTTGTCTCATATTCAGCTCCTTCTGATCAAACATATACTTCAGACTCTTGTGATATGTGAAAATCTCAAAATTCACACCATATAGATAATGACGCTAGATCTTCAAGGCGAAGACAACTGCCATCAACTCCAAGTCATGTGTGGGGTAGTTCGGCTCATGCGGTCTCAACTGTCGTGATACGTATGCAATCACATGACCTCTCTGCATCAATATTGATCCTAGGCCTTCTCCCGATGCATCTGTGTATACTGCATTGTCCTGAGTGCCTGAAGGAAGAGCAAGAATAGGTGATGTAGCCCATCTCTCCTTCAGTGTCCTGAAGGCCTGCTCACATGAATCATTCCAAATGAATGGAACTCCCTTCTGCGTCAATCGTGTCAGAGGAATAACGATGCGTGAAAATCCGCTAACAAAGCGTCTGCAATATCCTGCTAGCCCAAGGAAGCTTTGAATCTGAGTAACTGTCTTGGGCTGCTCCCAAGACATGGCTGCCTCGATCTTCACTGGATCAACTGCGATGCCTGCTCCAGAAATGACATACCCCAGAAATGTGACTTGGGATTACCATAACTCACACTTGCTTAGCTTGACATATAGCTTGTGCTCTCACAATGTGTCCAAAACAATCCTTAGATCATTCGCATGATCCCATTCATTCCGAGAATATATGAGCACATCATCAATGAACCCAACGACAAATTTGTCCAAGTATGGACGGAAGATCCGGTTCATCATATCCATGAATGCTGCAGGTGCATTGGTGAGCCCAAACGACATCACCACAGATTCGTAATGTCCATAACGAGTCCTGAAAGCTGTTTTCGGAATATTGGACTCTCGAATCCTCAGCTGATGATGGCAGGAACGAAGATCGATCTTCGAGAACACTAAAGATCCACTGGAGCTGATCGAATAAATCATCGATACGCGGCAATGGGTAACGAGTCTTCACTGTTCTCTTATTCAACTGTTGATAATCAATGCATAATCTCATAGATCAATCCTTCATCCTGACAAATAGAACCGGAGTACCACAAGGTGAAGTGCTCGACCCCACGAATACCAAGTCAAGTAACTCTTGCAACTGCACCTTCAACTCTCTTAACTCAGCTAGTGCCATGCGGTAAGGAGCCATCAAGATCAGCTGTGTATGGTACGAATGTGATCTCGAACTCGATCTCTCTCTAAGGAGGTAATCCCGGTAGTTCATCAGGAAACGCATTTGGGTAGTCTGATACTACTCGGATGTCCTTTGCCATCGGTTCATGATTAGATACCTCCCGAACAAATGCTAGGTATGAATCACACCCCTGATCAACTAGCCTCTGGGCTCGCAATACTGAAATGTACTCCATTTTGGAGTCATGTAATGTACCCTCAAAAGAGAACTCGGGTAGATCTGGAATCCTGAAGACAACTGTCTTCCTAAAACAATCAACAAGAATATGGTGAGCTGATAACCAATCCATGCCTAGAATCAAATCAAACTCATCAAGTTGTAGGAGTAGACACTCTGCGATCATCACGTGACCGCCAATCAGTACTGGCAAGTGCCTGACTATCAGTGAAATGATGAGCTACTGGCCACCTGGCCCACAGATGTGATATGGAGAAGATAGAGTCTCTGCAACTCTACCTAAAGAAGCTAGTAGTCTCGAAGCAAGGAAAGAATGTGTCGCTCTAGAATCAAATATAACATGGAAAGGTCGGCCCAAGACTGGGACCATACTTTTCACCACAGTAGTTGCTGAACGAGCCTGCTCCTTGGTCACTGCATGTAGCTAACCCTGTCTGGCTGGTGCGGTACTAGAACCCGCCACACTCTGTGTATGTCTCTGCTGCTGCCTCCTGAAGTTGGAGTTCCTGCCACGGGAACTCCCTCTATGCTGTGCTTGTGACTGTGACAATTATGGCTGTGGGCGAGGCTCACCAGATCTCTGGGGACACTGATGCTGGTAGTGTCCCTATTCATGGCACAAGTAACATCGGACTGACCGGTAGATGGAGTGGTCGTGTTTGTGTTCCGAGTCGGTCCTGTTGGGGGTCTATCTGCTCGCTGCAACCCAGATGTTCGAGCGAAATCTGTGCCATGTCCGGCAATTGCTCGTCCTAAGGTAGTCGATGAGGATGAGCAAGCATCGTCTGAGAATGACGAACCTGTAGGTCGGAATCGTCTGGCTGACCTGTGCTGCTGGAATGGTTGACGTATCGGCCCAAATGATCGTTGTGGTCTAGGCGTCGCTCCAGACGAGCTCCTAAATCGTTGCTCTCGGATATCCTCAAACTTCTCCGCTGCGTCAGTAGACTCAGAGATAGAAGTGATATGCAATCCAACCAACTTCTCCTGCTCCTCTTCCCTCATGCCTCTAATGAACTTTTCCAGATTCTCCTCTAGAAATGGTGTGTGTTGAGACAGCTCGGTGCATCGAACAAAGTAATCTCTGTCTGTCATTCGACCCTGACGAAGCTCTGCGAATAGCCGGCGCTGGGACTCCTTCCACTTCGCAGAAAAGAAGTGGGATTTGAATCGTGTCTCAAAATCATCGCATGTAGGCTCACGATCCAACTCAGAAACTACTGCATCCCACCATCTTTTTACGAAATCTATCAGTGAATACTCCATAAAAGATAGCCACATGTCTCGTGACGTGCAAATCATCCTCAACACCTTCATGACCCTCTTGAGCCACTGCTTAGCAACATCTGACGTACCGGTGCTCTCAAACATGGGCACATTTGCCCGCTGGTAGGAAGTGAAAACCGACTGGTGCCTGCGGATGACAGAGTACTCGTGTGTGCATTCTCATCTGCAAAGTTAACATGGTCCTGCTCCCTGTTATGGTCTCCATCCTCTACTTTATGCTCTGGCATTTCCTCAAGTCGATCATCGAAATGAGGGTGCTGTACCTCTGCTGACTGTCGCTGGTCCTGGCGTGTAACGTCGTGAGATGGGCGGTAGGTGAAATCTGACAACTCCTCAAATCTGAGCTCCATGTCCGTTTGTCTGTCAACAATCTCCGTTTGCTGAGCCAAAATCTGATCCTGCTGATCTCGCATAGCAGCCTCCTGCTACTGAAGGTTGGTGAGAGCGGTCCGTATGCATGCTAGCTGGTCATCCATCTCCTGGCCTGGTCATGATGCCATGGCTCTGCGTGAGAATCATAATTAGTCATAAAAATTACTGTTCGTAGTTATTATCATATATGTTTTTTTTCTTCTTGGGATATAATTTGAAAATTAATGAAATTGGTGACATTTGTGGTTATGGAATTTGAATGTCTTATTTCCCTTCTTGGACTCACGACAAGTCGGAAGACTGTCGCTATCCGAGAACTTAATGCGATCGGTATTGTAATACTACGAATGTGTGTATCGGGGTACCACAACTCTAATACCAAACTGTGACGCACTCGAATCCAGGCACTCGTTTACGTCGCATTCGCAATACAATATTCACTAAACATCGTATTGAGTATATGAAAATACTGGAAATGTTTTGCATTGTTATTGCATATGACATTTAATTCACATTCACAACCACGGAACCAACAAAGATATGTGCCACCATAATTTCATTTCATTAATTTCCATATTTTTATACATGTACAAAAGAGATGACCGTGTATACATATATCCCAAAATATATACATGAGAGAGAAAGCATTTACAATATGAGCTGAACAAAAACTACGATAAAAGAAACTGTACCATCGAGAATATACCTGATAGCCAGGAATCATCAACTCGCTATTGTGTTGCAGGCTCCTTGCCTGCCAAAACATGCAAGGAAGAAGAGGCGTCAACGAGTGCTGGTACACCCAAAACTTATTAAAATAAATAAATATTTAAAATGGTTGCAAAAGAAATAAGTAGAAAGGTATAACATTTAAAATTTGCACAACTACTTGTTATGAAAAGATTTTTCAAGCTACTTTGAGGAAATGTCCCAAGTTTTTCCCATTACTTCCCATATATCATATTATTATATAGTAGTTAATGACATATGTATAATCTCTCAATTTGCCTTATAGTCTTATATATACACATTCATGTAATAGTTGATGAGTTATATGTATATATACAACTATTCTTCTCTTGTTATTTAGAGATCTTAAACATGAATTTTTATAATGTGGAAGATTTAGGTTTTGATCCGACCCTTAATTTTATCGAAATTCTTAAGTTTAGTGGATAGTTTGTAGTCTTGATCGGTGTGTGACCTCACACTATGACTCTAAGGCGTGAAAAGTACCTTAGTGTTGGGGTGCCTCCGTAGGCATGCGATGGGGTATAGTGTATCCTAACTAAGTTCCCAACACGTCCACTAACTTAATTATAAATAACTCTACCCAACACAACTTATAATTAGCTTCATCTCTTAGACAAGGTCCATGATGCTTTATTCTGAGTTCAACTGTAACTCCTCCAAATTCAATTGTAATTAATTTAAATGTGGCCCTAGGCGATTCAGATGTAGACATGGATGATTCAGATGTAGTATCACCAAGTCTATTGGCGGACAATAACCAAAACTCAAGCGGTGAGGTAGTCTCCTAAGGAGACTCTTCCGTCTCGTCTTCTAATTGGAAGTGCGGTCCAATAGAGAGATAGGTCTACTCCAAAACTACGCCACAGAGACGAGTGAGAGAGACTCTCCGGAAAAGTCACTCTAGAAACTGGCTCGACTAGTACGGGAAAAACTAGCTCGTACGAAAAACTGAAAACCGAGGATCTCCCTCATGGGTATCCTAAAACAAAAGGTCAGTGGTGCTGGTCACAAGTTAGGATCCCAACGAGGCGTAAAAACACTGCGAGCTCGCGTAAAACCGTGAAAGGACTGGAATTCTAAACTTGCGCACTTGGCGCCCGCTGTCCTAACTGGGCTTCCTATCTCCCGCCTAGTTGAGGGTTACCGCGCCCTCACACAGTCAGGTGTAAGGGTCAACATGACCGGCATAACTTATTGTCATCACAATTTCATGATTATCTGTTCATGCTTGATTATAAGTCTTTTTCACAATATCTTGTGTGGTTGTCTTTACTGATCTAGGAATCTTGGCATTAATCTTGTTTAATAGTGATTCATAGTTAATTATTCGTACTTAAGGGATTGATTACAAAGATTTAAATTATTGGTCACAGATTTTCTTACTTATCTCATAATTTAGAGTTATTCATTAGATATAGATTTAGTTCAATTTAAGGTTACCCTCTCAATCTTTTCTCTTCTTTTTTATTATAACTTTTCATATGTAATTTGATTCAATAGTGATAGAAATAATTTTTTTTCCAAATTTCTCAAAATTCTTAGATAGTTAACTGATGTAGTAATATACAATTTAAAGATCCCTAAATTCCTAATTAATCAGAGGTTATATACATTAGTATATAATATGCTATTTTGAATATTAGCAGTAACAGAAAATTAAAATTCACATGTTAAAACTAGGTTTAGAGCAGCAACTTAGGCATTTAATCTCACATTATACACAGTAGCAACGGATATGCTAGAATGTCTTATTTTTTTTTTCATCTCTTTTTTTTTATTTAAAGGTCTGTTTCCTTTGACTCAACCCTGTATGTAACTATTCTTGTCTAGAAAGCAACACAACTTGCATGCTCGTACGTATGATCTGCAATATCTAGTTATTTTCCATGGGTAGCACCTGACCGAAATTGAAATTTTTTCCTTTGAACAATTTAATCTTAATTTACGAGGGATAGGGAGGAAAGTGTAGAAAAAGAGATTAACAATAAGTATAAATTTTGGGTCAGAATCTGCTCTTACAAAAACAATACGCAGGGAAATGCCAAATTCTGACCATCGTGAGATATTTAGAACAAAAATTGATGTCTGGCTGCAGGTTAATAAAGTTCTGTTGATAAAATTTCCCCTAGAACTGTAGCAACTCATTTCCAGAACTGGATTCCAAAGAATATTACTCCAAAAGGCAGACCATCATCTTCTTGAAAACCACAGAAGAATTACATAGCTTTAAGATGCAATTTATACCCCCATTCACTTCCTAAGTCCCTCATGGCACCGCCATCGAACAAAAGAAAAGAAAACATCATATATCCAGATGTATATATATTTATAAAGCTACCTGGATAGCAGAAAAAAAAGTTTAGCATGCATGGCAGCAAAAGAAGATTAAGATGGTACCTCTTTGATCTCCCATTTGGGAGATTACCACATGCATGTAGCAATTCCAAGAGCTCAGGAAAAGATCCAAGGCTTCGGGAGCTTGCAGAACTTGAGAAACAACAGCAGAACTTGGAGAAATCTCCAGCAGGAGGAGACTTCCAACTAGAATGGTGGTTGGAACTGTGAGCTCTTTCGGTGGTTATGTTGGGTGGAAATTTGGAAACAAAATAAAGGAAAAGGGGTTGGTATAAATAAGGGAGATGATGTCCCTTTATGTCGACAAGTGGAAGGCCATGAGGACAACTGGAAAGAAAGAGAAAAAAGAAGAGAAGAAAAAAATATTACGCCTGTGTGCCCCAAGCGTCGGTTTCTGACACACAATATCTCGATTTGATCGTCTCTGCACGACGATCAAAATGAGTATAATATTGATTTACTTCTGATCGGGTTTTGAATCACCGAAATCTCGAGATCCAGTTTTGATTTGGTGTTAAATTTTGTGAAATTAAAATATCAAATGATCTCCGATTGACGAACGATCGATTCCGTTGGTCTTGTTTCGTCGAATCAGATTTAATTGCGGTCTTGTTTTATTTCGCGGTTTCCGAATTTGCGTTGCGGTTTTTTCGCAACACACATTACGATGCGACCGATTTTTTGTAGATTTTGCCCGAACGACTTTTGATTGGCGATCAATTGATCAATTTAGGTCATTTAACGTTGATTAATAACACTATTAAGTTATAGGGACCTTAATTGGGTTGGGTTCGGGTTTGTGTGGATTAGGATGTTGCAGGTCATTTGCAAAGGAGCTTGGTTGATGCACTTGTTAGAAGATGTGAGATTTGGGATGTTGATCCGGCTAAGAGAGGGTGATGAAGGTCCAAGAAGTGTTGGAATGAGACTCTATCTGATGAGATCTTAGTTATTTGGATTTAAGCCTGAGAATGACCCAAAATAGATCGAAATGGAGGCAAAAATTCCATGTAGCTGACCCTCTTGATTGTGGGAAAATGCTTTGTTGTTGGATTATTTTATAATTGATTCGTGTTTACTGTACACTCATTTGATCATGTATTGTAGACTTTTAGTTAGGTCAAATATTTTTTTGCTTGTTCATTCTTATATCCTAATTTGGATATAAGAATGCTAAGGTGGATGCGTGGACACACACACGCGTGCACACACACACACACGTAAAAAGTGGATTCAGAATGATGTAATTAGAAGGAAAGTTGGTGTAACTCTGATCGAGGATAAGATGCGAGAAAATCGCTTAAGATGGTTTGGTCATTTGCAAAGGAGATCAACTGATGCATCGGTGAGGAGATGTGAGTTTTGGGATATTAAGCCAGGTAAGAGAGGACGAGGATGATCTAAGAAGTGTTGGAATGAGAATATACATAGGGATCTTAGTTTTTTGGATTTGAGCCCAATAATGACCCAAGATAGATCTGAATGGAGGTAAAGAATCCATGTAGCCAACCCTATTTAATGTGGGAAAAGGCTTTGTTGTTTTTGATTCTTATATCCTAATTAGGTCATCTTAATTCTTGTACTTGTTGTGGAAGAGAATGCTTCGTTGTTTATTCATAGAGCCCAAGGGTTCTTTTATATAGAAGAGAAAAATCCTAATGGATAAATTACATATTAAGGACAGAAATAAATAAATTGTGAAATATTAACATAACATAAAACTCTCAACACTCCCCCTCAAATTGGAGCATATATATATATATGGGATAAATGGGTCTGCCCCCCGGGGGAGCTAACTTGGCTCCCCGCCCCATTCTCACCATTTTTTTATTTTTATTTTTTTAAAATTTCTTCCATGAATATTCATCACTATATCCCTATATTATGCTATTCAAATTTCGTGCGAAACAGAGACTCCTACGGCCTCCATCCAGACAGTCATTTTTTTAACGGTAACATGATTTTTTAAATCGACCCCGTTTGGATGGAGGTCGTAGGAGTCTCTGTTTCGCATGAAATTTGAATGACATAATATAGGGATTTAATAATGAATTTACACGGTTTTAGATTTCAAAAAAATAAAAAAATTTTGTGAAAAAGGGGCGGGGGAGCTAAGTTAGCTCCCCTGAGGGGGCATACACATTTTTCCCTATATATATATCGGGCTCAGCTTGGAACATCATCTATGAAAGGGTCCTCGAGCTAGAGCCTTAGTGAGCACGTCTGCTGTCTGTTTACTTGAGCTAACATGAGATGTAGAAATGAGACCTTTTCGAATCATGTCTCGACTGTAGTGACAATCTACCTCGATATGCTTGGTTCTCTCTTGGAAAGTTGGATTGTTGGTAATAAACAATGCAGCTTGTTTGTCGCATTAGAGGTGCATGTGAAGAAGTACCTCAATAACTATGTCAGTTAGAATGGATCTGACCCACATCATCTCTGTACTCCCTTGTACCATTGCTCTGTATTCTGATTGTGCACTAGATCGGGTGATAATTGTCTGCTTATTACTCTTCCATGATACAAATGAATTCCCTACGAACACAACGAAGCTAGAAGTAGACTTCTTGTCCTTGAGGCATCATGCATAGTTTGCATCTGCACAAGCTGTAAAAACAAGGGATGCACCTCTACTAAATAAAAGACCAGTACCATGTGAGGTCTTCGGATACTTCAGAGTCATATGGACTGCGTCCATTTGTGCCTGCTGATGAATATGTAATTCATCACTCTTAAAGTTGAAAATAGAGCCTTGTTCCCGAGTATTTAGCAACATATTTCCCTTTATCTTGCAGAAATAATATTCATGCATGCATCCACAATACACACATTTTAGCAAGGTTGTAAAAGTCGTCCGACTGATCCGACTAGTAGGTCCGACTAGTCTAGTCAGTGGGGTGGCCGACCGAATACCGACTAATTCCAACTAGGTACACTAGTCGACATAGTTTTTGCTTGGAGATACCATATTCTTATATGTTTTGCTTTTTTTATAAGCAAACTTATTATAATATGCTCAATGTTTTATTTAAATTCAATTACTTTTTTATTTTATTATGATAGTATAAAAACGTACAAAATCTATGTAAATATATGCATGAAAATGAGTTATATATTTAAAATAATAATAAAATTCAAAGCCGACTAAAGTCCGATTAAATCCGATTAGTCGTCCGACTGCCGATTAATCCTTAGTCAGTGACCCAACCGACCGAGTACCGACTACCGAGTTTTGCAACCTTGCATTTTAGCACTCATAATTTCATTAAATAAGAAGCCAATTCATATGTAAAACTTACTTATAAAATATTCACCAATAATTCACCTAATTAGCTGTATTTTATACCACCTCCAAAAGTCAATAAAACCTTCCTTATACTGTGTATATTATTAGTTAATAATATAAGGAAAAAGGCCAAAAATTCTTAGCTTGTAAATTACCCAATAAAAATCCCAAACCCAGTTGGAGACTCCAGATCTTAGAATGACCATATCTCTCTCATACAACCTCCGAATTAGGTCAGTAAACTTTCAGATTAACCCACATTCAGAGACCTTTAAAAGGAGACCAATTTCATTTAAATCGGAGCTCGTATGCAAAATTTGGATTTTAGGCCTCTTTGTGTACTATATGTATGTATATTTGTACCCTTGTATTTTTGTATCTTATTTGACCTCATCTCCGTTTTTGGTCAACATGAAACTTGTAGATCTCATCGAGATCTACAACTTTCATGTTTTGAGTTTTTCCAAATTCGACCTCCTTCTCTCTAGTTTCACTTTCTTTCTCAGCCATTCAGAGCAGGCCACGTGGCGCCCTCTGATTGCGCCACGCGGCCCGCTCCTTTGCGCGCCACGCACCTTCCATCTCCGTCGTCCGATCGCCCGCCCTCTCTCTTGATCTGGGCCTTCCATCATCGCAGCACGCCTCAGCCATTCGATCAAGCTCGGGATCCAATCCATGCCGTTCGCCAGTGCTGCGCCCTCTTTGCGCCACGTGGCTGCATCCGCACCCTTCGATGCCCGCCTTTTCCTCTTAATTTCCACCATCCATCCTGGCCGTAATCTCTACCGTTCGATAATCCCATGGCATCATCTCAGCCGCACATTAGCGCCTTTACCTACGCCCTCCACGTGGCTCCATCACAACCCTTCGATCTCGACCCTCTGATCTGATCGTAGCCGCCCCATCGCGCCCTTCTCATGATCGTTGGATCGCTCGATCCAACGGTCAAGACATCGTCTCCTACCTCCCGATTGGCCCGCGCCCCACGTCACCCACCTTGCGCGCGTGTCGCCCCCTTCCTATTTTGGGAGCCACTCCGACCATTCTCTCCGCCTCCTGTCACCTCCATGTTGTACCCCACTCTTCCCTCATCCTCGCCGACCCCCTCGAGCACCATGAACTCCCCCCACCTCACTCCACGACGTCCACCAACTCCATCACTTCGCCACCTACGCCGCCACCTTCCACCTATAAATACGCCCCCATCTTCGACCGTCAACCCTATCTGCCATCACGGAGAGAATCCCCGAGCTCCTACCTTCCTATTGGTGACAGCAATTTGAGGTGACGTTGAGCGACGACCGAGTTTCATCTCCGGCGAGATCCACAGCCATCCCCACCTTGCCGCAGTCTCCTCCGTGAGCTGCACGAGCTCAGGACCTTCTACCGGCCTTCGAGCGACGATCAGGAGCACGAATCCTAGCTCCATTCCCCAGGTAGACGCCTCCACCTCCCTCACGATCTTCTTCTTTTTCGTGCTTTTTCTCAAATTTTATTCGCCGTCCTCGAGCAACTTCACGCTCACCTGACCATCCTTTGAGCTTTGCCTCAGAGATGGCACCATCAAGCACCCTTCCATCTTGTCAGACCACGCACTTCACCTAACGCCGACGCGAGCTCCGCCACCTTGGCGGAGCGTCATCACCGGACCACCTTCATCGCCTCTCAGGCCTCACACCGCACTCACGTTCGCTCCACGATCACGTCGCACGCCTCGGCTATTCAACTAACCCCCTGCAGGTACTCCATCTTCGATTGGCCGGACGCATCATCGGAGCTCCTTCAAGCTTTGTCGCCGCCGCTCTCCAGACCACCTCAGCCTCAGTTGAGACCCCCGAGAGCTCCGCCACACCTCCACGATCCTTCCCAGCTGCTTAGAAGTCGCTGGCGACCTTCATCGACGACCAGAGGAGGAGGCGGAGCTAGAGCTTCTTCGCCGGAGCGCAGCCACCTCCGCCACAGGAGGCGGCGGACCAGTTGAGGACGAAGAGCAGTAGTCGTCCGATCCCCTTGATCGGACGGTCCTGAGGAAGCCAAATATCCCTCAATGCGCAACCGTCGGATCAGGAGGATCCTACGCATCAGAGCATGCCACGTTGCTACTCGCCCCGAGCTTCAGATGCCGTTGGATTCATCTTGATCCTACGACCGTTGATCGTCTATAGCGAGAAGGCGGGGCTGTGCGCTTGGCGGCTGGGCTGTACGCACGGGGCTCCAAACCGCAAGAGGCGGCGGGGCTGTGTGTGCGGCAAGAGGCGGGGCTCCAAACAACAAGAGGTGGCAGAGCTCCAAATGGCAGGAGGCGGGGCTGTGCGAGAGGGCTATGGAGGCGGAGGGTTTTGCGAGAGGCTAAGGTTGGGACTCGGGGGTTTGCGAATGGGGGGCGGGGTTTTGGCGTGGGGGGTGTCGAGGGTTAGGTCAACCTTTTTTCAATAAGTGATTTAAACGGCTGCTTAAACGGCCCTGTAAACGGCCGTTTAGTGCCACTTAAACGGTCAGACCGCATATGAGCCGACTTTTCTTAGTCGGTTCGGTTGGAGACCGTATGCGTTTGAACGGCCGTTTAAACAGCCGTTTAAGCCATTTTTTGCATCCTTGATCCTATGTAATAACGATATCATCAACATACATCGATATAGCAACAATACCCTTGTGGGGCCTATGAATAAACAAGGAGTGATCCACAGTTAATCCCATGTACCCCTTCTGTTCTATCACGTCTGAGAGTTTGTGAAACCATGCTCTCGGACTCTGCTTAAGGCCATAGATTGCCTTATGAAGTCTGCACTCATTATGACCCTCCACCTCAGCAGCGAACCCAGGTGGCTGCTGCATGTAGACTTCCTCCTGTAGATCACCATAGAGGAATGCATTCATTATATCAAGCTTATACAAAGGACAATCCCGTGCAACTGCAACAAAGAGAAGAACCGAGAGTGTAAAGTACTGGGCTACTGGAGAGAAGGTGTCCTGATACCAAGGCCTTAAATGTCGGTTTCGGTCACCATTTCGGTATCGATCAAAATAGAATTTCGATGGAATTTCGGTGGAATTTCGACCAAAATTTCGGCCATTTCGATCATTTTTATACTAGGACCCCCATATTTCGGTCATTTCGGTCATTTTGGTCGAATTTCGGTTTCGACTGGATATCGATATTCGACAGAAATTCGACTGAATTTCGCTGAAATTTGAGTCCATGCCTGATACTCTACCCCATAGGTCTGGGTGAACCCACGAGCTGCAAGCCATGCCTTGTAGTGATCAATGTTGCCATATGCTCGATGTTTAACAGTGAACACCTACTTGCATCCTACAACGAGCAAATGTGCATGAGCTGTAACAATGCTCCACGTGCTATGAGACTGTAAAGCGATCATCTCCGCTTCCATGGCTAGGCACCATTGGCTCACCTTAAGAGCCTCCTGATATGTACATGGGACTTCAATAGCAGATAATCCCATAACAAATTGCATGAAATTTGGTGAAAGTTGCTCCAGAGACACATGGCCTACGAAGGGGGGTATTGTGCACATGAATATTTGCCTTTCCGCAAGGCAATAGACCATCCCAGATCGCTCTCATGTGGTGGTTCTTGTTCATCCTGTATATCTGCATGCTCATTATGTGATTGACCCTGTACATCATGCATACTACTAGAACCATCAATTGAAATCAAGTTTTCAGAATTTACCTGAGGCGTGCTGGATGTTGAAGAAGGCATTGGAGCATGGAGGACATGCTGAGGTACCTGTGTAGGTGGAGGTGGAAGAACAACCGCATCCTCAGACTAGAGGGACTCAACCTGTCACATATAGGAGAGTTTTACATGATGGACTCAGAGAATGTAACATAACACTGACATAATATTGTCCTTCTACAAGATCAAAACACCGATAACCCTTTTAGGTGCGAGAGTACCCAACTTACATACGCTTGACAACTCGAGGAGCGATCTTGTCATGACCAGGGCACAAGAGATGGACAAATGCCACACAACCAAATACTCGTGGCGTAAGAGACAAAATGTCATTCTATGGAAAAGTAAGGAGAAGGTAGCTTTTCATCCAAAATGGTAGAGGTATCTATTTATAAGATAACATGCTATCATCACAGCATCACCCCAGAATGAATGAGCAGCCCGACTCTGTATGATGAGAGTCATTGTGATATCCAGAAGATGACAATGTTTGCGTTCATTAATACTGTTCTGTTGAGAAGTATAGGGACATGATGTTTGATGAAATATGCCACACGAGCTGCAAAAATGAGGCACTTGTGTAGTACATAACTCAAGAGCATTATCTGAATGAATATATTTTATAAAGGCAGAGAAAATATTTTATATTTCAACCACAAAGTTTTGAATAAATGTACTAGCCTCAGACTTATGCTTTAACAAAAATACCGAAGACAGTATGGAAAAATCATCAATACAAATCAAATAGTACTTGTGTCCCTGATGATCAAGTACATAACTTGGACCCCATTTATCCAAACCAAAATAACTCAAACAGACTCTAACTACTATGACCTTGACGACTTGGAAAGCTGGATCGATGATTCTTTCCAAGTTGACATGGTTTACATTGGAAACTGGACTTGGTAGAGATGCCAAGGATGAGGCGATCAATCTTTTGCACCAGTAGATGATAAAATATGAGATGCCACTTGTAGGGGAAAATCGACTCTGCAGAAAGAGAAGTGAGGCCAACATAAGAAGATTGGGTCAACCTGTATATCCCTCCTTCACGGCCACATCCAATGACCCTGCTTGTGAGTATATCCTGAAAAACAAGGGAACTGTGTTCAAATACAGCACTGCAATGCAAATCTTTTGTAATCTGACTGATATATAGTAAATTCATGGAGAAGGCATCTACATGAAGAACGTTCTATAGATGCATGGAGGGAGTCAAATGAACCTTCCCATGTCTAGTAATTGGAGAATATGTTCCATCAACAATCACCACTGATCTACCTGATTGTACTGGACACTAAATTGCAAGCGATCTCCGTATAGAATGACATTCCAGCATCCATTATTCGTTTCGAAGGATCTGGTCTAGAGCGATTAGTAAATGAATGAGTAATAATAGAAGTACTAGTAGAAGTAGAGGCTGCAATATTTGATGGATCGACACTAGAAGATCCGGTGACTGGTGGCATGATCTCTCTCAGACGGGCAACAAAGTCATTGTAACGATGATCGGTGAGATCAGGAGCAGTC
The DNA here is from genome assembly GCA_037367405.1 of Ottelia alismoides. Lineage (NCBI taxonomy): Eukaryota > Viridiplantae > Streptophyta > Magnoliopsida > Alismatales > Hydrocharitaceae > Ottelia > Ottelia alismoides. The sequence goes on from JAZKJV010009714.1 coordinate 736,986, forward strand.
TGAACATGCTCAGCGACACGAGTTGATGGTGGAAAGCCGTACTTGGAGTAGCACGTGTCCTCTGAGTGGCCTGATCGATGACAGTATGCACATGGCTGACGTGGACCGCCTCTGCCACACGTGCCACATCCTCTGAATGGAGATGGACACCCTCTGCCACGCGTGCCACATCCTCTGAATGGAGATGGACCCCCTCTGCCACGAGAAGCTGCCATAGCCGACGGTGTCTGAGTAGACGTGGCAGAGGGAATACTCAATCGACCCAGTTTGCGGTACGCTTCTTCCATAGGAGGTAATAGCGTCGATGAGAATTTAAGAGCAAGCTGAATCATATTCTGGGCTAAGGGTAGACAGAAACACCCTGGTCATGATAAAATTTCTATAGTCCTTATGCTTCTCTGGTGAGGCCATCATGGGTATGTAGCTATGGAGTCGCTCGAACATACCCCTCAAATATGTATCAAGGCCCTAATGTCGGTTTCGATCACCATTACGTTGACCGACCGAAACAGAATTTCAGTCGACGGAAATTTCGGTCATTTCGGTTATTTTTTGTACAAGGGCCCCCATATTTCGGTCATTTAGGCCATTTCGGTCGAATTTCAATTTCGACTGGATATAGATATTCGATAGAAATTCGAGCGAATTTCGCTGAAATTTGAGGCCATGGATGTATACATGACGTGAAGAGGACAATCACCATGTTTGGTCGTGAAGATATCATGCTGGAGTTGCTATATCTTCGACTCATTCCTTGCTTGAGATTATGTTCCTGCGATGATATCCCACATTGCCTTTGCTGTTGGTTAACTCAGGATATCATTGGTTATCTCAACAGAGACTGTACCGGATATCCATACCTTAGCATATGCATCATCGACCTCCCATGAGGCATTGGTTCCAATCTTGTACACCGGCTCATCCTGCATTAGAATATGCTTCTTACTATGGCTTTTCAATAGATTCATGAACTACATTGCCCACAACTCAAAGTTTGTGCTGTCCATCATGACAATAAGTGTTAGACTCTTGAAGGCACTTGTAGACGGCCTATCAACTCCGCTTTCTGATATTGTGGACAAATAACTAGGACCTTAGACTGATCGTGAAACGTATACATGGACATGAAAAAGGATGGTTGACGGCATATACTCATACCACAATCAATCCTAGACAAATGTTGATAAAAAGTGCTCTGATTTTGGTCTGAAAAGGGTGAAATTAGACTAAAAACCCTGAAATCAGACCAAAAACTGCTAATTCAGGGTATTACAAGAGCCACTGACCAACACCGAGGCAGCTGCTAGACGAAACCAGCAACACCCTGGTACTGCCATTAGGGCAGTGGCGACGACTGCTAGGGCAACAACAAGCGCTAGAAGTGTTGCTAGGGAAATGACGAGCGACTGGACTGCCACTTAGAGCAGACACAAGCTGCTGGCTGCTGCCTAGAGCACCCACGAGGGCCAGGCATCGGCTGGGCTGTTGCTTGGAGCAACAACGTCTGCCACTAAGCAACGACGTGTGACTGGGGCGACCGAGATGTCTCCTATTGCAACCGTGAGGGTTGGGCTGCAGTTGGGTTGCTGCTTGGAGCAGCAACGGCTTCCGCTAGATCGGGGTGAGACAAGGATGGAAGTAGGGTTGGGGAGGTGTGGCTCAGGGCTCTAGTCTAGAACCGTCACTTTGATACCATATGGAAGAGAATGCTTCGTTGTTTATTCATAGAGGCCTAGGGTTCTCTTATATAGAAGTGAGACTGTAAAATATTAACATAACATAAAATTCTCAACACTTGTTAGTTGTTATGCTTGATTTTTTCATGCTTATTATGTATTTATACTTGAATTTCGTGGTTGATACACCTTGCTATTTAATACATTAAATATAATTGCGATTGTGACTTGTTCATGCTTATTATTTAACTTAGCATGGTTCGTGATTGTGGTTTGTTATTTCAATTGAATTTCTTGAATTTCAATTATGCTTAAATTTCTTTTTGTTTTCATGAATTATTCTTCCTTTGTAGATATATCTTGATGATTCTTGTTTCCATACTCATTTTAATCATCATTTCATCTCATAAATTATATGTTTTTTATTAATTGTGCTATCCTTAGCTATTGCAATATCGATTATGCCTTTCCTTTTTTTGAAATATCAGTTCTGCCCATGACTTCTTCAACAATGATCACCTCTTCCCCTCGAGTTAGTTGCCGTCTATTCCCATCTCAAACGAACGTGACTTCGGAGACATGAGGGTAATTAGATAAAAAATCGAGGGAAGACTAGTCTTTTTCCTCTTCTATTTTTCTTCTTCCTTCTACTATTCCTCTCTCCTCCCCCTCCATCCCTTCCTCCTTCGACCACCTCCTCCTCCGCCCCTCCCCCTCCAGCACCTCCTCATCCTCTGCCTCTCCCTCATGCCCCTCCTCTTCCTCCGCTCCACCACCTCCAAAACTCTCCTCGGTCGCCCCCTACCTCCTCTGCCCTACCACCTGCAGACCCTCCTCGATCGCCTCCACCTCCTCCGCCCTCCAACTTCTCCGCTTGACCTCCTCCGACCCCCTCCTTTACTGCCTCCACTCCTCCTAACCTATCCTCCATCACCCCACCTCCTCCGCTGCCCGCTGGTCGTCTCCAATACAAATCATCTGTCGACCCATGGTGGAGACCCATCAAGCGAGATCCGTGGCAGTGAGAACAACCCAACCTGTGGCGGATACACATCAGGTGAGATCCAAAAGGGAATCCCTCTTTGCCGCTGCTCCGTCCTCCAACGACATTGACCCCAACCTCGCCCTCCGAAGTTTGATTGTCGACTTCACCCCCCCATGTCCTTTGTCTGTCGAGCGAGGGCCTCCCTAAGGTGGCAGAGCAATACGAGGAGGCCTAAGGGATTGCTCCCTTGCATGACGACGACCGTCGAGAACCTCTTCCTACTTGTCGTCTACGATTTCTTCATGTTCCAAACTCCAGATTCTCCATATCGAAGAGGGGTTATGCAAAAGAGGAAGGAGGGAGTTTGTTTTGACACTTATGCCCTTATTAATCTAATCATGATTTGTATAAACGATGGTTTAGTTCAACTCATTGATGACGAAAATAGCAGAAGGGCACAAGTGATAACTGTGCAAGAAGTAAGGGGCACAACTGATATTCCAAAGAAGGGAGGGACATAACTGATATTGTAATATCTAAAGAGGGTACGACAATAAAAACTCTAAATTATTACTTAAGTATCCCTTATTAGAAAATCTTAAATTATAATTGTAGGGGAATGATTATATCTACGCATATGTATAGGGATATGTTTCTTTATATTAATTTGTATATTTAAACTAATAAATTATACATAATTGACCGCTTATTCTCTGTTCAAAAGAAAATCTTAAATTAATATGGAATGATTATATATTTATTTGCATTGTTGTTGCCTTTTCTGTTCTGACTCGTAACCATTTTGTATTTTTTAAGGTTTGTTTTTGTGAAAATGATTACTAATAGTAAGAATATGATATAAAGGTTGTAAACCAATAAGTATCGTACTCAAAATGATAGAAAATATCAGTAAAACTGAGTTGCTCATTACAATCCTAATGGACTCATGATTTATTAGATTATATATATAGGGGGCCCTTCCAATAGGATGCATCCTTCCTGACTTCAGGAAGACCACCATCTTTTTGTAGAAAATATGAGCACTTTAGTAGAATGTGTATACAGTTTGAATTATAACTGCACATTATAAATACAAAATCGCATACAAAACTGCATATTATAATACAAATATTTAAACTGCACATTGGAATACAATCTGTATACGTATTCTACTAAAGTCATCATGTTTTCTACAAAAAGGGGCTGGCCTCCCTGAACTCAGGAAGGACCAAGTCCTATTTGAAGGAAATCCTATCTATATAAATGGGTTTAATGGGGCTACCTCCATGAGGGGGCCAACTTGGCTACCCCCACCCTTATGTTTCTATTTCTTAAGGTATTTTTGAAATTACCTTGTGGTATTTAGATTACTACATGAACCGTGTTCTCATTCAAATTTCGATTCATATCGAGACCCCTATCCCATCCGTCAACCTAACAAATTTTTACGATCTCCGAATTGCTGAAATCGACCCATTCTAGGTGGGCGAGTTATGGATGTCTGTTTCACACGAAATTTGAATTACAATTTGTTGTCATTTAGTGGACTAAACTACCCCGGGTGCTTTTTAAAAGTACCTTACAACAACAACACAGCTATTCCAACATTAAGTAAGGTCGACTACACGGATTCTTTGCCTCCATTCAGATCTATCTTGGGTCATTCTCGGGCTTAAATCCAAAAAACTAAGATCCCTTTGTATAGTCTCATCCAACACTTCTTAGGCCTTCTTCACCCTCTTTTTGCTGGCTCAACATTCCAAAACTCGCATCTCGTAGCTGGTGTATCAACTGACCTCCTTTGTAAATGGCCAAACCACCTTAAGCGGTTTTCTCGCATCTTATCCTCGATCGGAAGTACACCATCTTTCATTCTGATTGCTACATTCCGAATCCGATCTTTACGTGTGTGTCCACACATCCACCTTAGCATTTTTATTTTTGCTACTGCCATTCTTTGTACATGTCTATGGTTCATAGGTCAACATTCAGATCCGTAGAGCATAACAGGTCTCACGGATGCTTTGTAGAACTTTCCTTTTATTTTCAGAGATTTTTTCTTTATCACAGAGAATAACAGAGGCTCCTCTCCACTTTAGCCAACCCACATTTTTTTCTATTAGTGACATCTCCATCAATTTCTCCATCATGTTGCAAAATAGATCCCAGGTATCTAAAAGAATCTCTTTTCTGAATGTTAACATCACCATCTTTACCTCGTTTCCTTCGTCATTGCTTCCATCAAAAGCGCACTCAATATATTCAGTCTTAGCCCTATATATACGAAATCCTTTAGTCTCCAATACATGTCTCCAGACGTCAAGCTTCTCATTTACTTTATTTATAGTCTCATCAATCAACACAATATAATCAGCAAATAACATACACCAAGGTATCTCATTCTGAATGTGATTTGTCAACTCATCCATAATCAAAGTAAAAAGAAACGGACTCAAAGTTGAACCTTGATGTAAATTAATGTTGATGTCAAAATAATCAGTATTCCAGACTGCATCCTTACACAAGACAAAGCCATATCATACATATCCTTTATGAGGTCAATGTATATGACATGTACTTGTCTCTTTTCCGAAACTCTCCACAAAATCTCATGTGGGATAGAATCATAAGCCTTCTCCAAATCAATAAAAATCATATGGAGGTTTTTTCTTTTAGCCCTATAAATCTCCATTGTTTTCCTCAACAAATAGATGGCTTCAATGGTTAAGAGACATGACATGAATCCGAATTAGTGTTCTTTTACTTTGGAAACTTGTCTCAACCTTCTTTTGATCACACGTTCCCAAATTTCCATAGTGTGACTCATCAGCTTGATACCTCTGTAGTTTGAACAATTTTGAATGTCCCCTTTGTTCTTATAAAGGGACACCATGATACTTCTCATCCAATCTTCAGGCATTTTCTTGCTTCGCCAAATAACATTGAATAAATTTGTAAGCCAAGTTAAATCACGCTCACCTAAAACTCTTCATACTTTTAAAGGAATGTCATCCAGCCCTACACCTTTCCCAGGTCTCATAACCTTCAGTGCCTCCTCTACCTCCTTTCTTTGTATTCGTCTATAGCTTGCATGATTCAAGTAACTTTCACTACTAGCTATATCACCCAAAGTGATCTCTCTATTTCCTTCCCCAATGGAAAGCTTATGGAAATACTGCTTCCATTTAGTCTCTATATCCTTCTGAGTAACAAGCACGTGGCGTTCGTCATCCTTGATGCACCTCACTTGAGAAAGGACTTTGGTATTTCTTTCTCTTGCTTTGGCCAACTTGAATATATCCTTTTGACCCTCCTTAGAGTTGAGATTTTTGTATAAAACATCCTAAGCTTTTGACTTAGCTTCGGTTACAACCTTCTTTGCTTCCTTCTTTTTTGAAAATACCTTAAGAAAAAAATATGGGTGGATGTAGTCAAGTTGTCTCCTTATGGATATCCCCATCAAACCCTTTAAGCCTCTGGTCCGGATTAGCCACCTCATATGTGCTTCATGATCCTCCAACAAAGGCTACTCCCCATCGCTCTGTTACCACTTGCCATGCACGATTTTTGCTCAACGAAATAAAGCAAGAACTGAACTAAGCCCCTTGTTAGTTCGACATCGACCAACCAACTCGCTAGCACAAGATTGAGGCTAGAAGAGCATACATAGACTTGATTTTAGTTTAGATCTAGCAGAAATCTAGATTCAAGAGAACTTCTCTGCCTTAAGAGATCATCTTTCTACAACTGATGAGGATGCCCCTCCCTCCATATATATTTATGTGGAAAAAGGAGTATGTTCCCTGGGAGCGTACAACTTGCATGCTTCCATTGCCTCAAAAAAACTTGCATGCTTCCTCCATTTTTCCATGATTTTTTTATTTTATAATGAAATCTAGGGAGATTTAGATTACTATATATCCCCATTAGTGTCATTCCAAATTCTATTTAGTTCGAGACTTCTATCTCATCTATAAGCTTATCAAATTTTATGATCTTATAGTTGCTCAAATTGACCCCTTCCAGATGGACATGTTAGGAATGTCTAATTTATACAAAATTCGAAACATATTCCACTTATTTTTCAAAGTATGTCCTCCCAAGGATTCATTTTTAAATAACAACAACAACAACCACAACAAAGCCTTTTACCACATTAAGTAGGGCCGGCTACATGGATTCTTTGCCTCCATTCCGATCTATCATGTGTCATTCTCGGGCTTAGATCCAAAAAACTAAGATCCCTTCATATAGTCCCATTCCAACATTTCTTGGACCTTTCTCGCCCTCTCTTAGACGGCTCAACAACCCAAAACTTGCATCTCCTAACTGGGGCATCGACCGACCTCCTTTGCAAACGCCAAACCACCTTAAGCGATTTTCTCGCATCTTATCCTCGATCGGAGCTGCATCAACTTTCCTTCTGATTCTGATTGCATCATTCCGAACCCGATCTTTACGTGCGTGCCCACACTGTTGGACATGCGAGCCCACGGCGAACCATTATGCAATAAATGTTATTGCAAATATCATTCCCTGATCTGAAATGAAGAATAACTAATTTGCATAATAGGTCCCTTAGTACAATTAGGGTTATGTAACATGACCATCTTGATGATCATACAACTGTTGATTCAAATATTAAATAATAGAGGCTGGTGCTTGGATGAACGTCTAAGGAATTAGATTGAGGACTCATCAAGCACCGTCAAATGATTGTTGAGAGATGATCTCCAGCCTGAGTAGGAGATGGCAATCCTTTCTCATTTAAGCTGATATCTGACCGACCTCTTGATGCAGATCCTCTGCATGGGAATAGAGATTCGGAGGTGTCATAGTAGTTAGGTCAAAGAGTTGACTTAAGGAGGTCGAGATAACCAAAGTCCTATGTCGTATGCTGTCACGATATAGGCATGCATCCTCTGACCGGAGAGAGATGTGTTACTATATGTCTGAGTATGTACATTTGGCAGACCAATAGGTTGATGACCTAATCAAGGTCTATACATCGGTGCGCTAGTATGCATGTAAGGGCATATGAGTAATACGATCTCTCAAAGGGATCATACAGGTTCATTACTGAACCGGAAGACATGAGCTCACTCATGAGATATTGGGAAGAATCAAATTCCGTGCACGGTCGTCTCGCTTTGGAAGCTTGACTAAATTTGTAGGTTTGATAAATACTTTTTGATAAGTATATGATCAACACCGGGGTATGATATATGTTTTTGGAAAGTATATGATCGATACCAACTCCCAATGATCGAATGAGAAACTTAATGATAAATCTCTCAAGTAGACAGTCTATAATTGATCTTATACTTCGGGTTTATTATGGGTCTTCCAGTATGCAGGATGCACAGGTATTGGGAATACCTGAGGGTGATGTGATCATAAACGATTGTATAACCATGCCGCTTCCATTCCTAGGGAGTGATGAAACGGGTCTGGATTTTAGTGACTCCTCTCAGTAGAGAAGCAATCTAATCTTGGTCCAAATGTTGACATTGATCTGAACGTGATTCAGATGCAATGAGTAGATTAGATTTACGGTCTTGATATAATCAAGCATCTATGGGAGGTCCGAGATCTGGATTTTAGATTTAATCTCAATATCCAAGTCACTATACATGGAACAATACAATCGCCCTGTTCTTATCTCCAGGTATCCGCGGAGAAAGCACATTATCCTTGAAAGAGTCCAGGATAATTTCATTGTTGATATAAATATCTGAGCATTAAGAAAATAGATAATTAAATGTGATTTAATTGTCATGAATAATATGAATTTGATTCATATTATAAAGAGAGTTATTTGATTATCAAAGGTGTGAATAATGTGAATGCGATTCATATTATTTGGATACATGAGAATATAGATCCAAGTTGATTAAATGAGATTTAAATATCATTGATATGAATAGTGATAGCACTATCCATATTAATCATATATATATATATAATAGATATGATTTATAATATATAAGAGAGAGCAATTTGTAATTTACATTTGTTAATTAAATGTTGATGTGAATTGGATTCACATTGGACAATTAATTGAAAATGTAATTCACATTTTATTTTGAGTTGTGAATGTGATTCACAAATTTCCAATGACAAGATTGCAATATTTACAAAATAATTATGAATTATTTTTGTAGAATAATTTGCAACAAAAGTTGTTGCAAATCTTGGAGATTACATGGAAGATTTTTTTTGAAGCCAAGAGATTACATGGAAGATGAAAATACCACCTTCATAAAGGAGGAGGGTGGACGTCCACCACTCCTATTAGGAAAGGGTGGCCGTCCCCCCTCTCCATATGGAAGGAGGCACTCTCTCTTCCATTATCTCCATGTATTGTTGATTTAATTTTATGATTAAATTGTGTTGATTTATCAACATATGTTTAATCTAAATTAAATTAATTGTTGTTGGTTTTACCAACACAAATCTTAGCCATTAAAAGAAACACAAATCAATGAGAGCCATTGGATTTGTGTTGTCCATGGATTGAGATTCATGGATCCCAAAATATTATAAATAGAAGTGCACCCCTAGCTCTTTAAATGCTAATGAGAACATAAGTCTCTCTCTCTCTCCATACGCTAACTCTCTCCCTCTCATATGGCCGTCCACTATTGATGCGGAATGGTTCTGGCGTCGACGTTGATAATAAAAATATTTGGGCGGTGGAATATTGGTGGAGAGAAGATAGGGTTGAGAAGAACTCGTCGGGAATACGAGAGGTTGAGGGAGAAGAACGCGGAGATCGCGGGAGAGAGGAGATATAGGGAGATAATGAGATAAACTCAAATTTTCATTAATACTTTACTGACTAATACATTGGACCCTCATTCCTTTATATAAGAGGGATGATTTTACAAAAATAGAAACTAAATTCAAATTGGAAACAACTTATCCTAATTTGACTCTGACAAATTTAAAATTCAAATTGACCTTTAATTATCCTAATTGGACTCTAACTAATTAGCCGACCAAAATTAAATCTACGAATAAACATTGGAGATCACAGTCGATCTCAATTATTAAATTAGAGATACGATAATTTAAATAAACGTAAATAAAATTAACCACTAAAATTGATTAATAATTCGGCCCTATACTTGGGCCCTACGCTGCATCAACTCTCCTCCGCTTTTAAAAATTCGTCTTCCGACGAATTGCTGGATCTGCAGGCTTGGAGGATGAATCGGCGTGCTCATTTATCTTCTGAAAGAATTGGTGTGGAGCGAACGGCGGAGTCCATACGCGGGCGTGGATGACGCGGCCTTCGTGGTCGAAGAACATGTGTGGCGCGAACGGCGGCGTCTCCTTGAGTGTTGGCGTCGATGGTGGAGATGGTTCGTCGTGTTTGTTCGGATGAACGATAATCCCTGGATGCATGGCGATTTGAGCGCCTGGACGGATCGTTGATACCAAATGATGAGGAATGGTTCTGGCATCGACGTTGATAATAAAAGTATTTGGGCGGTGGAATATTGGTGGAGAGAAGAGAGGGGTTGAGAAGAAGAACTCGTCGGGAATACGAGAGGTTGAGGGAGAAGAACGCGGAGATCGCGGGAGGAGAGAGGAGAGATAGGGAGATAATGAGATAAACTCAATTATTCATTAATACTTTACTGACTAATACATTGGACCCTCATCCCTTTATATAAGAGGGATGATTTTACAAAAATAGAAACTAAATTCAAATTGGAAACAACTTATCCTAATTTGACTCTGACAAATTTAAAATTCAAATTGACCTTTAATTATCCTAATTGGACTCTAACTAATTAGCCGACCAAAATTAAATCTACGAATAAACGTTGGAGATCACATGCGATCTCAATTATTAAATTAGAGATACGATAATTTAAATAAACGTAAATAAAATTAACCACTAAAATTGATTAATAATTCGGCCCTATACTTGGGCCCTACGCTGCATCAACTATGGATGCCCTAGAGAGAGTCTCCATCGCCGCAACATCGTTGTTATGCTGCCCGATCGTTTGCTCGTGGATCTCTGTCTCCTTCGATGCGCCTCGCTCGTGAAGCAGACGTCGGATCTCGTGTGTCGAGATCAGGAGATCCGCCGCTTGGATCATCAATATGGATTGCGGGAAGCACGTGTTTCATCAACACGCTCGCAAGCGTCTCCTCCGTCGGATCGGACTTGAGACATGGGGTCTCCTCTTTTAGAGACTCGATCGCAATCACGCTTCAAGAGGTAATCCTATTACTTGTTTGTGGTTTAGACGAAACGATCCGAGAAGTGTTCTTGGATCATGTGGTTTCGTCACATGAAATTTTTTTAATTTCCGCTGCCTCAAGCAACTAGTGCGACTAATTGCTCCCGATCGCCTACGATGCGATCCTCACGCTTCCGTAATGCGCTTAAGGATCTCACCATATCCTTCAAGTAGTATCAGAGCCAGGTTGAAGGTTTCGGATACGATCCATAAACCTAAGCCGACTTGGGTTCGTTAGGATTGCGAAAGTTTTATCGCCTTTCATTTTCGCATCTCTGTTTAGTGATTATTTTCGGCACTGTATAGATTGTTTAAACACGAAAATAAAACTTGGATTTTGTTACCCATTAAATAAGGAAACTATGGGATTTGAGTTTGCGTGATTCCGAATCCGTTTGCTTAAGTTATGATCAAATTAGTGAACATATATCCACTGTTTCGGGGGCTGCGAATCTAACGTAATTAAAGAGTTAATTACGGATTTGAAACGCCTTGAAATGCGTGCAAATCACTTAGTTTCTGTTGTAAATTAAATTAGCAAACTTTAGAACCTTACTTTGCTTAATTTGGATTTAAATTGATTAAGATATGCTAATTTTAGTAAGGGTCACTGCTGGAAATTACTTTCCTAATCAAGAACCTTGTGATTGTCATTTAATCAATTAGTGAAATTAAATTGTTTAATTTCCTGGAATAATTATGGATAAATATTTGTGAAATATTTGATGATAATTATTTTCTTAAATGACATTGCCTTAACCAATATTTGATTAGATGTGATCTAAATCACAAATTGGTTACTTGATCTACATGATCTACATTCCAACAAACATAGTTGCTTGAATAGGATTGGGGATTTGTTTAGCAAATCTTCTTATAATGTTAATCAAAATTGTTTTGATTATTATTATATGGGTATAACTTCGGTTGAAGAACCGATTATAATCTCAAGTACATAATGATCAATTTGACATTATCTTTTCCAGAGGTGGATATCGTGCTTTGTCGGGGAGCGTTGGGGTAGCATGTTGCACCATTTGCGGTCTATCCCACTCCCGTCGGTACTGGTCATGACAGCGGGTAGGGACTTGATAATGCAGGAGAGATCACGATGTATTTTTCTAATTATTAAAATTCATAATAATACGTATTTGAGATAATACCATAATTCAAGTAACAATGAAGATTGTTTGTTGGATATTAATCGGATCATTAATTTAATATGATTAGATTAATTGGAATCCAATTAAAATCAAAACACTCTATTATGAATAAAGATGTTATTACCCTTGGAAGAATTAATCATAATGAATATGATTCATGATAATTAATTAGAATTTGAATATGATATGGAGGATCACGTAAGTGACATCCATGGTCTCCCGTCAAGGCGGAGGGTTCCGTTGCCAGGGATTGTATGTAGGAGACGCCCGTCCGAAGTGACAGCTCCCGTATGCAAGCGCATCTGGATTGGGCTCTTTGCTTCTCGAAAGAGTAAGGATGTATGCGTAGTGACCCCAATATCGGGTTCTCATATTATTGGGGCGATATTGGATTGCGCATAGCGAGTTGTATTCCTGTTGACGGTTGGTTCAATTAATGACGGGTCAACATCATCTTAGGGGTGGTGGGCTCGGGTGTTACAGACCGAATTGGGAGATGCAAGTTGGACTTGCAAGGCAGAATGTGTTCCCGCTTCTTTTTATCCGAGTTACATGTTATCATATTATTGGGATGTAACAAAGATAAGGAAGGAGATCCCAGATCTTGCTTGAGATATAACAGTAAGTATATCTCTTACATAGAAAGTGATTAAGGGAATGAACTTTCAGTGTTGACAAGGCAAGATAACTTTGATATAAAAATTCCTAAGTCAAAGTAAAATATGTATATATATAATATATACACTTATGCAAATTTCTTATTTCAGATAATCCTTCATTAAACCCACTCAATGTTATACTCAATAATAACTAGTAAAATGTCATGGATTGGATCCATGATTAAGATATTGTACTTGCAGTTGGACACATATTTTGTGTGGTTGCAATGTGCAAGTTTCCTCATAATAATGAGGAGTGACAATTAAATAGACAGTAGGACTACAATCCTAGGGTTTGTATGTCTCTATAGTCTTGATCTCATCGAATATACTTTGGAAGTGAAATGTCGATAATGATCGTAATTGTTAAATAATCCTTATAAAATCTAAGAAGATGTTTTGGCATGCATATGTACTCTCGACATTCAAATCATGAATGACATGGTTCACTGCATCATGCAGAATGGTGGCTCTATAGATGATGTATTCGAACTGTTTGAATACCTACCTGGACCAATGTTCTAAGAGTTTAGATAGATGTAGATATGATGAGTATCATCATTTTACTGTCTATACTCTGGTCATTCATGAAGCTTCATAATATTCATATTGTATGAATTGAATGAAGCATGTATAAATGTTGAAACGCTCTCATATTGAAATTCTTTTGAATTCAGCATAAGAGATCCTTCGTCTTAAGCAATTGTTGTTATAGATAAAGAGAGCACAGTGGAAGCATGGGATGGACCCAAGTAAGAAGGAAAGTCAAAGAGTTGACTGTACTTCTGTGACTTCCATATGACATCCAAATAGTTGGATCAATGCCAATACTGCAATAAGCTGATGTATTGATAGTATGACTATCTATTCTATATAGGATCCTTAGAGAAGGACTCAGATAGTGCGTAGAAATAATCTACATATAATCATTGAAATTGACTTTCTTATTTGATAAGATCAAAGTCTAATAATTGTATCTCATTCTTCTAATAACATTTGCAATTGGTTGCATATGTATTAGAAGACTATAAAATTTGATTTTAAGGTTTAATAGTCATCCACATGGATATTGATGCAATTGTTGCAACAATATCTATGGGATTGATGGACTTGTTATTTTCAGTGGGAGAGCCCTTAATCTTAGAGAATGTCTCTATGACCTAGATATTAGAATACACGCATTGTTTATTTCTAAATGTTGGGAATAAACATGAATTCTGAAATAGACCTATCATAAAGAGTTATGATGGAGATATTTCAGATAGTAATCTAAAATCTAGTGGACTCTACTAAATTAGAAAATTAATGAATGGTTCATTAACATTTCTAATACTGAAATTAAACCTTAAAAGATCAATAGGAGAATGAAGATAATTTACAATGATCTGGCATCAACCCTTGGACATTTGTCTGTTGATGTGATCAATAGACTAGTAAGAGATGAAACTTTAGATTGTCTAAAGGTTCAAATCTTACATACTTGTGAATATTGTATTCAAAAGTAAAACGTCCAATACACCCTTTCTTGGAATGGTGTAAGATGTCAAGGTACTCAAGATCTCATACATATTGATTTATGTGAATCATCTATATCAGAATAAACATTATGGATATGTGATATCTATTGATGATTATTTATGATATGAGATTTCGTCTCTTCACTTAAAAACCTTTGAAATATTCAAAGATTTTACAATTTTGGTTTAGAACCAAAGTTTGAAGGAAGATTAAATGAATTTGATCTAATCTAGGTAGTCAGTACCTATTAGAAGAATTCATAGAATACCTTATAGAGATATGAATGTCATTTATATCTCACTCCTCCTAATAAACCTAAACTCAATGGAGTTGTAGGGAGATACAATTGGATCATGTGTGACATGATTTGATCAATAATGATTCTTAGCATAATTACCTCTTAGTTTCCAAGGTATATATGTAGCAGTGACTACAATATATATCCTTAACAAGGTTCCATGCTAGTAAACTGGAATCTAGCACCAGAGAGCGCTACTTCATTAGGAAAATAAAGGATGGTATTGGATACCTACTTTATGACCTTGAGATTCTTAAAAAACCTCATCTCTGAGAATATAATTCTTAGAGGATGACTCCCTTAAGAATCAAGATGGAAATGAAGTGAATGAACTCATTTAATCGATAATAAGGCTCCTAAAATCGGAAACTAAAAGGACAGTTAAAGATGAAATATTAATACCTCTTCAAATAAGTTTGAGGATGGATTCCATGCGTCAGTTGAGTCTAACAATGATCTGACTTCATGTGATGAAGCTTCTGAAGATCATAGCATGGAAAGATGGATGTTAGCAATAAAGTCTAAAGTAGACTTCATGGTAGTGGATGTGGAGCAGGTGGGCTCGACAAGGGAGGACGGTTTCTGGATTATAGGCGGTGATCTCAACCTTACTCTGCTTCCCGATGACCGGCCTCAGCGGGGAGGAGGCCGTGATGCAGGCTCTGAGGTCTTCATGAACCTGGTTCATTCGTCGGGTTGTCGATTGTGGATGCGGCTGGTTGTGCGTACACCTGGCACAATGCGAGATTGAGATCTAGATTGGATGGGGGCCTTCTTTCGCCCTAAGGGATGGAATGCTTTCCCCTTTCCCGTGCTTGGGCTCTGCCTCGGACTCACTCTAGCCACACCCTGATCCTTTGGTTGCCCGGGGAGCAGGCGAAAGGCAGATACTTCTTCCGGTTTGAACATGCTTGGCTCTTGGAAGAATGGTTCAAAGAGGAGGTGGCCGTGCGGTGGAGAGGGTAGGAATCAAAGGGTTCGATAGTGGTGCGGATGGTGGTTAAGTTGGGCTTGCTGAAGCGGTTCTTGATGGAGTTCGAGAAAGAGGCGAAGGTGAGGCAGAAAGTGTACAAATGTTGTATATGGACCCTCGAGGATCCACCTATATGGGTAAGACCCATTTAGGTGTAAATGGATCTTCAATAGAAAGAGGGAACCTGATGAGAAGGTAGAGACCTTTAAAGCACGGTTTGTAGCCATGAGATGCACACTGAAGAGAAGAAATCGCTTGCGATGAGACTTGCTCTTCAGTGACCATGCTTGAACCCATCAGAATATTGCTAACTATAGCCATGCAACTTGACTATGGCATCTTCATGATGAGGGTCAAGATTGCATTCCTCTATGAATAGCTCTCTGAGGATATTCACATGAAGTAGCCCCAGGGCTTCATGGTTGAGGAAAGCAAAGTGTGCAAGCTAAAGAACTCCATCTTTGGACTCAAATAAGTTTCTTGTAGTTGGAACATAAGATTTGATGAAATTATAATGTTATTATTTCATATAGAATCTTGATGATCGTGTGAAGCTTAGTGGGAGTGCCATTGTGTTCATCGTGTTAAATGTAGATAATATCCTAATCATTTAGAATGATATAATGATGATAATAAGTGTTTTATAGACTGGCTATTCCATATCTTGAGATATAATTTCAAGGATACCTCTTAGATCTTAGTTCTGAAGTTGTTCAGAAGCAAATAGAAGAGGATATTGGGACTGTCACATTAATGATACACCTTGGACATTTCCATTTTCTGGAAAATTCCAATAAAGGCTTCTTTGCCTCAAGACATGGTACTAACCTATCTAAAGGGATAGCACCTCAAAGAGTTGAGGATGTGAATGCTAAAACTGCTTGCCCTTGTGCATCAGTTCCGAGAAGCCGAGTGTATGCTAGATGTGTACAAAAGCCATATATCTGCCAAGCAGTGGGAGTAGTAAACTGTTACTAATCCTACTACGGAGATAAAACACTTGATTGCAGTAATAACAATATCTTCAAAGAGGACAAGACTTTAGAGATAGTGATCTCTAAGTCTTATCTTCAAGTAATTAAGACTTTATAGATGGAGATCTAAAAGGTCTTAACCAAGGCCTTAAATGTCGGTTTCGGTCACCATTTCGGTATCGACCAAAACAGAATTTCGATGGAATTTCGGTGGAATTTCGACCGAAATTTCGGTCATTTTTTGTACTAGGACCCCCATATTTCGGTCATTTCGATCGAATTTCGATTTCGACTGGATATCGATATTCGACAGAAATTCGACTAAAATTCGCTGAAATTTGAGGCCATAGTCTTAACTACGAATACCTTAGGAGATAGAGATCTTTACGAATAAGGGTATTTTGATAAGGATAATATAAATTATATACTGGTTATAATAATTATTGAGGTGTAGTGTCAAGTACACTTTGACTGACATGATTGAGTATTGGTTGCATAAGATGCAACATTCGCATTAGATGCGAACACTGTCATTAGGAGATATGCAAGTGCCGTAAAAGGACTTGGCATAGTCTCTTGGGAACAGAGTGACTGATCAGCTTACCTAGCTATTTTCCTGAATAGTCTATGATTGTCACATGAGTGCGGGTTTAAATGATTAGCCCATTAATGACTCTTTGGGCTAGTGGAAGATTGTTGGACATGCGAGCCCACGACGAGCCATTATGCAATAAATGTTATTGCAAATATCATTCCTGATCTGAAATGAAGAATAAGTAATTTGCATAATAGGTCCCTTAGTACAATTAGGGTTATGTACCATGGCCATCTTGATGATCATACAACTGTTGATTCAAATATTGAATAATAGAGGCTGGTGCTTGGATGAACGTCTAAAGAATTAGATTGAGGACTCATCAAGCACCGTCAAATGATTGTTGAGAGATGATCTCCAGCCTGAGTAGGAGATGACAATCCTTTCTCATTTTGGCTGATATCTGACCGACCTCTTGATGCTGGTCCTCTGCATGGGAATAGAGATTCGGAGGTGTCATAGTAGTTAGGTCAAAGAGTTGACTTAAGGAGATCGAGATAACCAAAGTCCTATGTCGTATGCTGTCACGATATAGGCATGCATCCTCTGACCGGAGACAGATGTGTTACTATATGGCTGAGTATGTACATTTGGCAGACCAATAGGTTGATGACCTAATCAAGGTCTATACACCGGCGCGCTAGTATGCATGTAAGGGCATATGAGTAATACAATCTCTCAAAGGGATCATACATGTTCATTACTGAACCGAAAGACATGAGCTCACTCATGAGATATTGGGAAGAATCAAATTCCGTGCACGGTCGTCTCGCTTTGGAAGCTTGACTAAATTTGTAGGTTTGATATATACTTTTGGATAAGTATATGATCAACACTGGGGTATGATATATGTTTTTGGAAAATATATGATCGATACCAACTCCCAATGATCGAATGAGAAACTTAATGATAAATCCCTGAAGTAGACAGTCTAAAATTGATCTTATACTTCGGGTTTATTATGCGTCTTCCAGTATGCCGGATGTACATGTATTGGGAATACCTGAGGGTGATGTGATCATAAACGATTGTATAATCATGACGCTTACATTCCTAGGGAGTGATGAAACATGTCTGGATTTTAGTGACTTCTCTCAGTAGAGAAGTGATCTGATCTTGGTCCAAATGTTGACATTGATTTGAATGTGATTCAGATGCAATAAGAAGATTAGATTTACGATCTTGATTTAATCAAGCATCTATTTGAGGCCCGAGATCTGGATTTGAGATGTAATCGCAATATCCAGGTTACTATATGTGGAACAATACAATCGCCCTGTCCTTATCTCCAAGTATCCGCGGAGAAAACACATTATCCTTGAACGAGTTCAGTATAATTTCATTGTTGATATAAATATCCGAGCATTGAAAAAGTGGATAGTTAAATGTGATTTAATTGCCATGAATATTATGAATTTGATTCATATTATAAAGAGAGTTCTTTGATTATCAAAGATGCGAATAATGTGAATGCGATTAATATTATTTGGACACATGAGAATATAGAGCCAAGATGATTAAATGTGATTTAAATATCATGGATATGAAAAATGTGGATAGCACTATCCATATTAATCATATATATATAATAAATATGATTTATAATATATAAGAGAGAGCAATTCGTAATTTACATTTGTTAATTAAATGTTGATGTGAATTGGATTCACATTGGACAATTAATTGAAAATGTAATTCACATTTTATTTTGGGTTGTGAATGTGATTCACAAATTTCCAATGACAAGATTGCAATATTCACAAAATAATTATGAATTATTTTTGTAGAATAATTTGCAACAAACGTTGTTGCAAATCTTGGAGATTAAATGGAAGATGAAAATACCACCTTCCTAAAGGAGGAGGGTGGACGGCCACCACTCCTATTAGGAAAGGGTGGCCGTCCCCCCTCCACTTGGAAGGAGGCACTCTCTCTTCCATTATCTTCATGTATTGTTGATTTAATTTTGTGTTTACATTGTGTTGATTTATCAACATATATTTAATCCAAATTAAATTAATTCTTGTTGGTTTTTACCAACACAAATCTTAACCATTAAAAGAAACACAAATCAATGAGAGCCATTGGATTTGTGTTGTTCATGGATTGAAATTCATGGATCCCAAAATATTATAAATAGACTTGCACCCCTTGCTCTTCAAATGCTAATGATAACATAAGTATCTCTCTCTCTCTTTCTCTCTGCACGCCCACTCTCTCCCTCTCATATGGGAGTCCACTATGGATGCCCTAGAGAGAGTCTCCGTCACTGCAACATCGTCGTTATGCTGCCCGATCATTTACTCGTAGATCTCCGTCTCCTTCGGTGCACCTTGCTCGTGAAGAAGACGCCGGATCTCGTGTGTCGAGATAAGGAGATCCGCCGCTTGGATCATCAACATGGATTGCAGGAAGCACGTGTTTCATCAACTCGCTCGCAAGCGTCTCCTCCGTCGGATCGGACTTGAGACAGGAGGTCTCTTCGGTTTGAGACTCGATCACAACCACGCTTCAAGAGGTAATCCTATTACTTGTTTGTGGTTTAGACGAAACGATCCGAGAAGTGTTCTTGGATCATGTGGTTTCGTCACATGAAAATTTTTTAATTTCCGCTGCCTCGAGCAACTAGTGTGACTAGTCGCTCCCGATCGCATACGATGCGATCCTCACGCTTCTGTGATGCGCTTAAGGATCTCACCATATCCTTCACACACATCCACCTCAGCTTTTTCATTTCTGCTACTGTCATTCTCTGCACATGTTTATGGTTTACATGCCAACATTCAGATCCATAGAGCATAATAGGTCTCACGACTGCTTTGTAAAATTTTCCTTTGATTTTCAAAGGAATTTTCTTATCACAGAAAACCGTAGAGGCTCCTCTCCACTTTAACTCACCTGCGTTTATTCTATTAGTAACATCTCCATCAATTTCCCCATCATGTTGCAAAATAGAGCCCAAATATCTGGAAGAATATCTCTTCTGAATGTTATTGTCACCAATCTTCACCTCGATTCCTTCACCATTGCTTTCATCAAAAGTGCACTCCATATATACAGTCTTAGCCCTACTTATACGAAATCCTTTTGTCTCGAATGCATGTCTCCATACCTCAAGCTTCTCATTTACTCCATCTCTAGTCTCATCAATCAACACAATACCATCAACGAATAACATACACCAAGGTATTTCATCTTGAATGTGACTTGTCAACTTGTCCACAATCAAAGTAGAAAGAAATGGACTCAAAGCCGAACCTTGATGCAGATCAATGTTGATATCAAAATAGTCAGTCTTCGCAGACTGTATCCTTACACAAGATGAAGGCCTATCATACATATCCTTTATGAGGTTAATGTATAAGACACTTACTTGTCTCTTCTCCAAAACTCTCCATAATAACTCCCGTGGGACAGAATCACAAGCCTTCTCCAAATCAATAAAAAATATATAAAAATCATCTCAAGGCAGCATACTCATGTAACCCCATACCATACACACACATTACCAATTGAATACTGGATACTGACTTTTGTAGCACTGACTAGGTCTGCCTAACTATTTCATCTAGGCTTGCTTTACTGTGATCAGCTATTTGGAACCAACCATCGTGCAACCATTGGGAGTGGATCTACCAAGGTCTAGGTACTATTACATCCTTTCACTGAGGATGAAGTAGAGCTCGACTGATATATGACCAGAAGTATTAATGCTCATTCAACTTCTTGATGAATTCATACAAACCAACTGACCTTGCTCTTTACCTAGATAGAGAAAACTAGGTACTGCTAGGACTCTGTGCTTCTTCCACCACTGACGAAATCGGGATATTATGCCTTTTTCTTTCCACACTGATATGCTAATCATGCTATATTTTTACCCTGCTCGCTCAAGGCTTGGTAAGAAAGATCTTCCATTTCATTCTTTTGATGTTCTTCCTTAACACCTTTAGCTCTGCCACGACCATTGCTACTAAACTTTATATCCCCCTTGATCGTCTCCTATAATGACACATCTCAGACCTAGAACCGCAGTCCTTGGCCCCTAGCTCTGATATGTGTGTTTTGTTTTTTTTAAAGCCAAAGATGGCCATTAGAGATTAATGGTAGTCCTAGTCCATCTGGTTTATGTGATTAATTTATATCCTATGTAACCTGGGATAAACATTATATCGTGTGATTTCTTAACGGTATTAGAGTGCAAGCCTTACACGTAACTTACCTAAGGATCCGACTTTTATCTAATTTAGGTACAAATTTTGAATCATTTGTACTCAACCCGATTTCGCATGGGTGGCCGTTGAACATGAAATGTAACTGTATACTAAACTTTCTATACAGAATCAATATGATTCCTCACTATTTGAAGTTAAGAGATACTCTAAGAAGCAATTTGGTTTTCAGAATATTCTAAAGGGTTCTCTGTTGTCATTCTGAATTATTTTGTAGTTACAAATAACTTTCACATTTTATGCACTTAAGTCAATCTGATTTACTTTATTTTATTACAACTTCTAAAAATGCACTTTATTGAAATTCATAGTTTTCTTCTAAAAATGCACTTTATTGAAATCCATAGTTGTCTTCACCCCTGACCATGGGTTATGCATGCATATTAGTAGGGATGAGTATTGTAGGTTCAGACCATGCATACAGTTTTAGAAGTCTAATAGATTTTTTAGCGGTTCGTTTGTTGGATGAAGTGGCAAGTGCATTGCTAGGAACACGCTTTGAAAACCTAGTTTTACAGTTTTTAAGGAGTTGCCCAAGCTTATAGGTTTGAAGAAAACTCTATTTTTTTGAGTCAATGAAGAAAACCACTATTGACAACTATATTCCTATTTATATGCGACTTAAAAGGGCTCAACCTTATCATTATTCTCTATGTTGACATGTTGCCAATCCAGGAGTTCTCATGTTCAAAAATATGTCGCCATGTGGAATCGGTTGATCAGAGTCTTGTCAAATAAACCTTTGACCTGCTTACTAGGAATAAGATGCTACTGTGTGCTTCTGAACTTTCCTTTTCTAATTTGCGAAATAAAACTATCCCTTTCTAATAAATAGAATTGTTCAAGTTGGATGGAGGAGCCTTTTCAACGCTTATTTTCTTCAGGAGTGCTGCAGAAAGCTTCTTGCCTTTTTATGATGCAACCTGACTATTTTTCTGAAAAAGGGAAAATGGGAAACACCCTTATTGGAGCCCTCCCATGATATATATCAACACAAATATCCTGTTTACGAAGTCCAGGACTCAAGTAGAGCCTTGATGTGATATACAACATTATCAACATATTCTGACATTGTTTTTGATTTGAATGATATCAATTGTTGTCTAATTATTTGAATGATATCAACAGTTGTGTCATTCATGTATGAAGAATCACCCAAAAACTTCGAAGACAATTCTCGCTGACATCAGTTTGCTTGCTGATACATACGAATGAAAGCTCTCTACAACAACAACAACAATAACAAAGCCTTTTCCCACTTTAAGTAGGGTCGGCTACATGGATTTTTTGCCTCCATTCAGATCTATCTTGGGTCATTCTCGGGCTTAGATAAATGAAAGCTCTCTATCTCGAAAAAATAATGGAATTCAAATTATTCTTTCTAGTTTTTCTCCTACATCTGTGGACATTATGACATTATTCTGCACTTATTTGGAGGCCGTATTCATGTTGATAATCATTCGTTCTTTCGGCAAACTAGCAAGGTTGATGATTGACAAGCACAGACTGAGCAGCTTTTTGACATCTTAATCAAAAGCCTTTCCAACATCACACACTATTTATTATAACAATCAAAATTGTGCTGCTTTCTGGTATCACCTGTTAAACATGGGATGCTGCCAAAAGATTCAGGTACGTCACATATAGCTGCATGCATTTTTATCTCTACAATTGTTTGATTTTTTTGATGAATACATGTGTGATAATCTGTGTGCATTGATCTTGTGATTAGTATTTTAAACACTATATATCGGAACGGTTTGAATTCTTGTTTCAACAGCATCAAAGCCTTCTCCCACATGTCGACCTCTTTTTCCATTCGACAATGTGTTTTTTGTAGGTAATCGTTTGATTTTTTTTGAAAATGCGTGTCCGAGGAGTCTGGCGGTTGGGGAGAGATGAGGGCGGTGAATATGATCGAAGAAGGACAGTGGGATCCGGAGCCGGAGGATCATGGGTGGTAGTGCGATCTCAGAGGAAGTGAGCGAGACTGGCGGGGAGCGAGAGGTGCTGTCCAACGGTGGTTTCAAGTAGAGTCAATCCTTTTGGCATGGGCTGCTTTCATTGCGGGGCTATCGACCATTGGGCAAGCCAGTGTTGGAAGCCGATACGGTGCTTCGGCTGCCTTGGGTTCGCGCACAGGAGCAACCGTTGCTATTAGAAAATAAGAATGCAGAAGCTAATTGATAAACAGAGCATGAACTACAGAAAGATAAATCTTCGAACACAGAGATTTTAACGTGGAACCCTACTCTCGCGGGAGAACGCCTCAAAGGACTGATGTATGCATTGCACTTTCTCATTGGATACAGGAGGTTTGGGGCTTTTTATATAGCCTCCACAGAGCTTCCAAGTCCCACCACTGGTAGATGTGGGATTAAACTCCTGGATGGGGTAGTTAGGTGCGAAGCAATTGCCCCCGGGGGAGGGAAGAAGAAAATGGCTTGTTCCGTTACACACCACAAGTGATGCATAACACAAATACTCCAACACTCCCCCTCAAGCTGGAGTATGCAATGCTCAGCTTTGACAAACAAAAAGAATTCTCAAACTCACAATACAAGACACTACACACAATATCAACTCAACGTGCACAACTGTCGGCTGCTGTCGAGGACGTTGCTTCTCATGCAGTGTAGGTGAGGAGGACGAACGAGCTAGAGTGTGTGTCAAACTTAATCTCCTCGTCAGAGAGCATGTGCTCTGTATTGTGCATGTCAGAGTCACTGCAACTAAAAATGAGTCTCCTCGTCGGAGTACTCTGTGTCTCTCCCATAGTGGCTCAGAGAATGGGATCTCTACTCTGGAGTCCCTATGAAACCACATGAAAACCTTAGTCCACATGGCATAGGGAATGCGATCTCTACTATGGAGTCCCTATTGAACACATGAAAACTCTGACCAAAACAAAGATGGGGACCGCACAACTGAAGATCGCAGACCTGTGCGAATCAAACTGAAGACTTAGAATCTGAACGTTGAGTTTGATCATCTGTAGAGTCTGGAAATCTGATTGGCCTCTGATATCTGAATATGGAATCTGGAATATCTGACAATATGGCCTGTAACTCTACATAATACTCCCCCTTTCTCTCAGGCTGGTCGGAAAACAATGACGTCGACCAAGTTGGAGAAGACATGAAGATGGAGAAAACATGGATCACGTAAGACGATAATCATCGTTTTTTTCAGCTTAATTTTTTTGGGTTTTTATCGGTTGTGCCCCTCCGAGATATCACAATATCAGTTATGCCCTATCTTTTTGGTAATATCAGTTGTACCCCCAACTTCTTGCCGTTCTATCAGTTGTACCCCTCCGTTACTTTGACCGTCAATAAGTTAAACTTAACCATGGTTTAACCAAACCATCATATAGTTAAGAGGGCAAATTCGGAAAAAAAATCCCCCATCTCCCTCCTCACCGTCCAATCTTTCCTCATCCTACCACATGCTTCTCCATCTCCTTCTCTTCAGGCGTTCACCATCAACACCACCATGTCGACGACGAGGCGTGGGGCGGGGGGAGCTCGGGGCAGGGGGCAGGGGGCGGGCAGACCTCGGGGCAGGGGGCCGGGGGAGGTCGGGGCGGAATAAAGCTGGGGCGGAGCTCGCAGCAGGGGACTGGGGAATGCCCAAAACAACATAGACCCATTTGAGAAAAGGAATCCGAGAGCAACACATCTCCTCGAAACCTATGGACTCGTGCTTCTTCAGCTGCCCGATCAAGCATACCGTGCACCACAAAGACACCACAAAGTACGCCTCCGAGGCCGCAACCACGTCGGTGACGAGGACGTTACGGGTCACTGTGACCGACCCCGACGCGACGGACATGTCCAGCGACGAGGAAGAGCCCCTCTTTTTCTTCCCGTGAAAGAGGGTCAAGTGCTACTCCCACAGGATTACCCTCCACCCCTCTGCGCTTCGACAGACACGACCGGCGGCGGCCAAGAAGTGTCATGCTTCCGGGGAGCCACTAGAGGAGGGGAAGGCGAAGAAGTTCCGCGGCGTCCGGCAGAGGCCGTGGAAGAAGTGGGCTGCAGAGATTCGCGACCCGGCACGTCGCGTCCGGCTGTGGCTCGGGACGTACGACACCGCCGAGGAGGCAGCGAAGGTCTACAACTCCGTCGCTCTCCATCTCCGTGGTCCCGGAGCGACCACCAACTTCGCCGCCGCTCCCACTCCCACCTTTGCCGCTGAGCCGAACTCTGGCGGGTACGAGTCCGGTGACGAGTCGCATCACAACATGATATCGTTGCCGATGTCAGGGGGACCGACATCTTGTTTTTTTTCTAGAGATAACATTTTTTTAAGGAAAATGGGTGGCATTTTAGAATTTGGGACCCACCGTCCAGTGTATTAAACTATATAAATATAATAGTTACATTCTATTCCATCTTCCACATTACAGATAACACTCTGCTATGCACTATTATATTTTCCGTATAATACGCTGCCCCCCCCCCCCCCAAAAAAAATAGAATATTCCTTGTGCACCAAATCGCCCACAGAAGCGTGAAAGGATACATACAGTCCTCGTGCCCATAGCCACAAGTCGAACCGAGGCTCCTCTAAAAAGCGACACAATCCTGTCCCCCAAGCCATGAGACGCTAGCCGTGTCTCACACCTGAGTAGAAGACGCGCAAGAGAAGAAGAGGTGATCTGCATCCTCTATCATCACGCCACATCTGGCACATAGACCAGCCTCCAAACCCAACAAGAATCCACGACGAACCTGCGTGAGAATCCTGTCTTAGCGCAGAAGCCATAAGAAAATATTTATCCGATTAGACACCTTGTTCCTCCATGTCATCCTGGCATGGAAGGCCGTATCGATATCGATATCGTTTCGATATTGTATCGATACGATATTTCGATGATATATCGACGATATATTGCCGAAATATCGCCCATATCAACGAGCCTTTCTGAAGAAAATGCTTGGAAATCGGGATATATCGCCATATCGGTCCCATGTCGATATCGATATATCGGCGATATGTCGCCGATATATCGCGATATTTCCTTCCATGCATCCTGGTATCAACATCCATCTCATCGCTCACCACCTCCCCATCCTTCGCCAAGAAGCGGTATGCATTTTTCATTGAGAATCTCCCATCTCCCCGCACAAGATGATCCCTGTCATTCGTTGGACCTTCAAAATGCGCCAGATGCTTCTGCATTGTCAAGTATTCAGCCAGGATTTTTTTAAAAAATAATTATTTAAAAAATCTTAATTAATTAAACAACCATCAAATTATAAAATTTAAAAATATAGCCATCAATCGGCACCTGAGGTGCCGATTTGGGAAGTAATGCCCAAACCGGCACCTCAGGTGCCGATTTGGAGACATGAGGGATGAAAGTTCAAAATACCCAATGAGTTTGCCCAAATCGGCACCTCAAGTGCCGATTTGGGCATCTCATTGGATATTTTGCATTTTCACCTATTTGGGTAATTTATATTTCATCTTATTATGTGTTACTAATAGTTTTATTCAACTAACCTCTTTTGTTATCAAAAGTACAACATTTACCATAAGAATGTAATTACATTTGAATGGTAAATATATATGTATCCTTTCTATTCTAATATTATTCTTTTCAAAATTTTAATTTTTTAGTTGGATACGAATTCTATACAACGATTTGGGTTTAGCCCCAGTATGCTGCCCCCCAATTGAGATGATGAAGTTTCGGAACTTAATATAATTTGTCCGATCCTAGAATAGTAAAATGTATTGCTGACTCTTGTTACGATATATTGATATTGATATGATCTTATTTAAGGAAAACCGGTTAATATAAAATAATGATACGAAATATTGAATTTTCTTTGCAAAGTATTTTTAGATTATAAACAAGATGTATTTAGAACATGATTAAACATGTGCTTCCCAATCTAGAAGTAGGATTCAATACTTGTCAAATACTAATATAAATAATGTACGATAAGATGAATTTGAAATTCTTTTGATTTTGAATTAATCCATCTTCTTCTTCGTGTTGGGTGTTAACTCCATGTGTGATTTTTAAGACAACTGGCATGTTTCGAAGATCCTTCCTTCTATTCATCTCCTTTATTTATTGAGTTAATGGTGATCATATGGTATTCCTTTTGTCCCAATTTTTATTTTATCTCGAATGTCGTCAAGGATTATAGAACTTAAATTAGTGTAACGTAACGGGTTCACAACCACCAGCAGAAGCAACCAATAGAAGATAGTGCGACCAAATCATTACCAAAAACTTACATGGCAATCAATGAGCAGAGATAGTAACAATTTCAAAATCCAACTAAGAGGTCCATTATTACAACTTCAACTGGGGTATTTTTTTGTAAAAACTACTCTAAGAATTAAGATACTTAATTTTTTTAATCCTTTACAATGCACACTTGAGTTCAATATGAATTCATATCCAACTAAAAAAATTAAAATTTTGAAAAGAATAATTTTATAATAGAGGGATATATGTTTACCATTCAAATGTTATTACATCCTTAAGGTAAATGTTATACTTTTGATAACAAAAGAGGTTAGTTGAAAAAAATTATTAGTAACAAACAATGGATAAAATATAAATTACCCAAAATGATGGAAATGCAAAATACCCAATGAGATGCCCAAATCGGCACTTGAGGTGCCGATTTGGGCAAACTCATTGGTTATTTTGCACTTTCATCCCTCATGTCTCCAAATCAGCACCTGAGGTGCCGATTTGGACATTACTTCCCAAATCGGTACCTCAGGTGCCGATTGATGGCTATATTTTTAAATTTTATAACTTGATGGTTGTTTAATTAATTAAGATTTTTTTAATAATTATTTTCAAAAAAGTCCCTATTCAGCCACCCTCTGGTCCAACATTGTATAGGAGAAGACATGTGCCCAAGAACCATGATCCCAAACCTGCTGCACCGTTGCCCACCTGTTGCCCGTCAGCCAGCATAACCGTGGGTATTGCTCTCCCAGAATCCCCTCACCCTTCCAATCATCTATCCTGAAACGAAACGTGGCCCCATCGCCCAGAACCGATCGCAAGTTCGCAACTTCACTGTCAGGTCATGTAACAACTCAGTGATCCCCTTCAAGAACGACGAAGGCAGAAGGTTCGGAACAACCGTCAAAGAACAGAAACCCCATAAATCTTCCGCATCAGCATGCATACCAATTCCTCAGATTTCCCCCAAATACGCACCACCCACTTCGCCAAGAAGGCCTTGTTCATCTCGTCCATCTGTAAAATGCCCAAATCGCCCTTCTTCTTCGACGTCGTCAGTTTGTCCCACCCTAACAAGTGGATACCCCATCTAGTCTGCCTCCCATCGACCAACAAATCTCCTCATGAGACTCTCAATCCTCATGCAAACCCCCACAGGAAGCCGCCTCGTGGAGAAAAAAAGATATGTATGGCCGAAGAACGTGCTTCAGAAGTACCATCTTCCCACCTTTGACACCCCACCAACCTTCCCTCCAACCTATCGAACAAGTGCCTCCAATCGCATTCTTAGGCTTCCTTGCCACATATGGATGCCCCAAGTAATGGGAAGCCCGGTTGTTGGGAAGCCCAAACACGACTCCGCCCCCTGCGTCTCCAGCTCAGATAGGCCAAAAGGAGCCGAAACTGATTTTGCTCTGTTAATCTGAAGGCCGACAAATCCCCAAAAATGCCCATAATGAGATATGCCTACCACATCTTCTCTTCCTTAGCACCCATGAACATGTGAGTGTCATTAGCATACTATAAAAGCGAGATGGATATCTCATCCTTCACATAACCACCACACCATCCCCAACTCATTGCCAGACGCATCGCCACCTTCAAGGCATCCGCCACAATGATGAACAAAAGCAGCGTCAGAGGGCACCCCTGTCGTATACCCCTTTGCATAAAAAAAAACTTCCTTCTGCCCTACCATTGACCAAAACAACGTGTGAAGCCGTCGTCACACACTGCTTGATCCAAGCAATCCACTGTTCTGGGAAGCCCCTCTTCTCCAAAGACACCCATAGGAATCTCCAATCATGCAGTGATAGGCCTAGGAGAAATCCACCTTCTAGAGCACCCCTTCCATCTTTTTCGTTTCCAGAACGTCGCCATCTTCGAAGCCAACACCAAACTGTCAGCCATATTCCTCCCAGACACGAAAGCCATCTGTTCGGGCGAAATGATCTGATCCAACACCCCCACCAAACGGTTCATAAGAATCTTCGACAAAATCAGGTATGTAACATTAGACAACACAATCGGCCTGTAATCCTCAACTCTGGATGGCACATCCCTCTTAGGAAGCAGGAAAATAAGAGCTTTGTTCAATCTCTCGAAGCTACAATTGTCGTCCAGAAACTCTGTGAGGACCTCCAAAACATCCATCTTGATTATCTCCCAAAACTCCTGGTAGGACACCAGGAAACCATCCGATCCGAGAGCCCCATCCGCGTTCAGCTGAAAGCATGCCCGCTTGGCCTCCTCCGTGAAATCTCACCAACGAAATCATGTCTGAATCACCTAACCACGAGACACCTCTTCCTTGCCAACCCCATCCAGCCCGGACGCGATGCCTTCCGAACTCCTGAAAGTGTAACCGCAATGCCACTCCCATTGCCCGTTCCCCTTCCATCATCACCCCACCAACCGAAATGGAATGTATGAAGTTTTTACACCTTCTCCCATTGGTCACCACATGAAATAATCTCATATTAGCATCCCCTTCCCTCAACCAACGCTGCCTGGATCTCTGCCTCCTCGTAACCTCCTCCTTATCCTCATGAAGAATCTCCGAGACACATCCTCCTCTCGCAACCACCTCCTCAGCTGTCAACGCCCTTGCATCCTCTAACTCATCCAGTCTGCGAACCTCCTCCTGCGCCTTCAACCTCTTAGCCATGCGTTGCAATCGGTTTAATTTGTTATACTTCATCAAAAATTCTTTAGAGCCGTCAACACGCACGCGAGTCTGCATGTCGCCGACCCACTTATCCAACATCCATTCCAGAACACCGCTGCCTTTCGGAAACCATCTTCTAGTAACCAAGCCTTCTCAAATCTAAAGAAAGAACGAGGACGATCTTCCTCCCCAGAGTACCATAGGAGCGACGCGTGATCAGATTGCGACCTAGGAAGGGCGCGAACCCCAGCCATAGGGAAAGCCTCCAAAGCCTCACTAGACTGCAAGAATCTGTTGAGTCAAGATTTGGACCGCGAGCTACGCCAAGTGTACATACACCCCGTTGTGTTAAGAATCTGAAGCCCCAAATCGTGGATCGCCTCAACCATCTCCAAAGCAGGAATTTAAATTTCACGAAATTTTGGCAAAATTTCACCGAAATTTCGATTTCGAGAGGTCATGGGCATCGAAATTCATATATATGTCGATTCCCGGATTTCGACCGAAATTTCAGTGATATTTCGACATATCGACCCATTTCGACTCATTTCAATTGAAATTCATAGGTTTTAGTACAAAATTTCCTGGATTTCGACCGATATTTCGATGATACTTCGACATATCGACCCATTTCGGTTGAAATTCATGGGTTCAGCGAGACCCCCGTTTGGTAGGATATGGTCTGACAAGAGGGTACATACGTCGATTATTCAACTTGGAGAGCTTCCTCCCCTTTGGGTTTAAGCAATGGAGATGAAACAACTCCATAACTTCCATATATCTTATATTAATCACTATCTATATTTTAGAATAAAAAATGCTCGTCTATTTTTCTGAACAAAAGACGTCTTTTAAGTGTTGTTAACTTAGTTATTTTGATTTTCATTTCCAGTATTTATCAGTCAACTCAACAATATGTCTAATATGACCGATATGGTGTGATATAAGCCATACAGATGAGAGATGTGTGTGATATAAGTGTGCATTTGTAAGCTATTATTGTTTTAAGATCTTGGATTGGATGATATCAATTTCCAGTATGTATCAGCCAGTGTTCACTAAATCGGCCGCACAGGCCGCATATGCGGCCGCATATGCCCGTGCGGCATGTAGACCGCACCGATTACTTGAATCAGTGCATTATGCGCCCTCCCCGCATATGCGGCCTGCATATGCCTCGCATATGCCCCGCTTATCCCGCATATACCCCGCATACTGCTCCAGTAGCTCCAACTTTTCAATCTTCTCATTCAGGTCCTTAATTCCGTAACTCTGCCTCTTCATTCAATTGTTAGAATATGACATGCATTTATATACAATTGCAATGCATTATACCATTATGTATATGCAATGTTTTATATTTTTCTCATGCATTATTTTCATGAGTATATACAATGTATCGTCGAATATTTTTTATATATGCCGATTGAGGTTTTGCTCACGTAGTGCATGTATATGTATTGAAGTTTTGTTATTACGAATCATATAATGTAAAGTTTTTATGGTAAATTTTTTTTTGTGATTAAATATGAGGCAATTAAAAGTATATATACACACCCATCTAACATGAACCGTTTTTCTTAGATCTTCTTTAACTTCACTTAGATACATAACTTCAGTGGTAATGTTATTCATAGATATTTTTTTATTTTTAAATAAAAAATTAGAAAACCGCTTAGAATCGCATATACCCCGCATATGTTCCCGCATATCGCTTAATCAGTATTCAGTGACCAGTCCGAACGCATACGCATACCGCTTTCCTGAACCTTGGTATCAGCCAAGAATCAACATTAACTTCGATTTGGTTGATATTACCGATATGATTGATATACGCGATATAAGGGGCATATATGAACAAATATGTGTGATATAAGTGTGTATTTGTAAGTTATTTATTGTTGTAATAACTTGGAAGATCTTAATTTGCGAAAAAATGGTCAAAAAATGGCTTTTTTGAGTCATTTTCGACATTTCCATCGAAACAGTCGGAATTTCCCGAATTTCACTGAAATTTCGGTTTTGGAGGAGACCGAAACGAAATCGAAATCGAGATTTCGAACCTTACTCCAAAGAAACTCTGTGACATCCACCACGACCCCCGGGATGATCCTCCAGAAGCAATGTCACATTAAAATCACCTGCAATGAGCCAGACCGCATCATGGAACCTTGCTCTAATCATCCATAACTCGTCCACCAATCCATCGATGCCCACACCAATGCAAAGTCCATAAACATTTGTCACCACAAGGCGCCTACCATCATCCTTGTGGTTTAACATAACCGAAATCGAAAAAACCCCTTGCATCTCCTCTTTGACCAAGTCTAGCTTTTGCTTGGTCCCATACCAACCTGTCCTCAAGCCCCTTGTCGCACCAACACATTCAGCCACCAATTTATATCCCCCGATTCCCCTCCACATCCCCTGCCAGTTTTGTTTCCTGCAATAGAGCCACATCCGCCTTCTGTTCAGACAGTAAATTATGCATCGCCCTTCGCTTGTTGGCTTGGCCCAAGCCCTTACATTCCAAGTGACCATTTTCATTGGGTTAAACTGCAAAACCCCCATGCCTCACCAAACCAATGCAGGCCACCATTGGTAGCTCCATACCCTCCCCCGACACTAGGCCATTTACCTTCGCCACCCCCTCCATCGATCCTGCTAGCGCCACCCCAACCCCCTCCCCCTCCTGCCACATCACCGAGATCCCCTCCAACTGCTATCTGACAGAGGCCGGCATGATGCACTTCCTCCCATCACTACCTGCCCCAATGCTCGCCAACGTCCTTTTTCCAACCTCACCTCCACTCAACGATAGATCTCCACCCGTCTCTCTCTCTCCTTTCGCACAACCTTTGCTTGAAATAAAAACGACCAAATCTTCCCTTCTCTGTCGCAAGACTACACCTTGCTTCAGAGAGCTGCAGGCCACTGAAACCGCTTTGCATCCCCGATGGTGCCCCATCAGCATTAGGCTCTGCAAGGGTCGATCCATTTCCGCTCCGCCCAGAGCCCCTCACTCCAGCCTTTGATCCATCGTTGCCAGCCTTGACGCAGACTGCTCAGGAACATTCACTAGAAATGAGCAACAGATTCGAGGCCAAAACATGCATCGAGTCCCCTCCAGCAACCGGGTCCAACACCGGGTCTGGGTTCCCGACAAACAAGCCACCCGTTACCTCCAGACCAAACGTCGAGAGAGGATCCCCCCTCTCGAATCCATCAGAGAGATCCGAAGAGTCTCCCTGCTTCGAGCACCCTGCCTTCGCGGACTTCGCTTTCCCAATTCTAGAGGAACGAGCCGGAGCCTTCCCGGATCCAGGGGATCGTCCCGAGACACGGACCCCTTGCCTCAGATAGCCCACCTCAACAGGCTCGGATCTGCCAAAGCATGTCAAAACGATGGGTGGACCTGGCGTCCGACTCGAGGGACCGAATAACGCTTCCTTGGCTTGACTTTCGAGGCCACCTACCTCGCCTCAGGCACACCGCCGCAACTTGCGGTCGAAGCCATCCACCCCATTTCCCCTTTTGTCCCTCCCTTTTCAAAGAAAAGGCATCGCTTCCCCTTCTTGGAAACCAAAACCTTCCGCCGCTGCTGTACCAAACAACCCACCTTCCCTCGTTGGTGATGCGCCCTCGTTCAACCGACTCTCCTTCCGCACCTCCACGACAAACTCACACCCATGGAACACGACCGTGAAAGAAACCGACAAAACACCTTTGAAGTCACAACCCTCCGCTATCGTCCACGGTGGCTGTCCTCGTCGCACGCCATCGAACACAATCACCTGCACTTGCATGATTAGCGCAAGCAGTTCTCGCAACGCCTCCAAACTTCGGCCCAAGATCGGGAGTCCGTGGATGGAAACAGAGCGGCCCCTTTGCTCCATATCGTGTCGCCCGTCCTACACCAGAGGCCGCCTCCAATGCACCTTATTGCCTGCACGCTGAGAAAAGCTCAACAACCTTTGAGCTTTCGACGGCGAGAGCCCTCACACACCTACCATCGCCCGCTCCATCTTCACGACGTCACCCTCGAAGCCATTACCAATTGCTCGACCGATGTCCTCCATCACATCGGCAAGGCATCTTACTTCACTTCGGCACACCCCCACATGCACTTCCCCAACACCCCGGACCGATTCCCTCATTGGCATGCTGGGGTTCTTTGTGCGTCGCGAGGGGTATGAGAAGCTTCGGTGGCCGCTTGCTCTGCATAGGAAACACTTGACCGGGTCCCGGCAACCCGCAACGCGGTGTCCCCATACTCCGCATCGTAGACACCTTCCCTTGAAGTCCAAACCACCAGCTACGTTCCTCACGCCAATGCCGGCATAGAGCGGCACGACTGTCGCCTCATACACGTCCAGCCCCTAGCCAAGTCTCTCATCCTCCAATCCACTCCAATCTTTCTAGAGATAATATAGACAACTTTACCTATTATATTGAAGCTTTACATCCGGTATTTAAGTTGGTCAGGCACCAAATGCGAAAATTTTCCCTCGTTTATAATTAAGATGTCATGTTCTATTTTCATGCATGCTGCACCAATGTGCAGTTCAGACCATGTAGATTTTTCCAAGAAAAAAATGTATTCTTTATTTTAGTTGGAACCATTGACTCGTGATTTAATGTAGGTATCTTGATGCAAATTTTGTAGTAGTGTAAATTGCGTATTAAAGCGACTTTTATCGTCTAGATTTAATGTTTCTTGCTTGCCAACAGGTGACTAAGTTTCGAAACATAAAAGTTCATGACTCAGACATGATGCAATACCTGCTGATTCGCCCTGAATGGGTTTTCTGCAATGTAGGGAGGATCCAAGGGGTGTTCCTAATGTTGTTTTGCCTTGTTGAACTTTGGGCAGCTCTTATTTGTGAACTTGGAGACTAGGAGAACGATCCTATTATGTCTTCATCACCTTTGGTGGATCCCAGTGGGGTGGAGTACTTCATGGTATTTTTTCTTATAATTGTCCAGATGAATGTCTAATCAATGTCAAGTATCTTCATGTAATTTCGGTGTGAGTGAATGCTTAATTGATGCCTAATGTCAGTATACATGGGAGTTCAATTGTGCAATAACTCGAGGTCGGTCTGTAATCACTTCAAGTTGGTGTTTAAGATAATTGTCATACATTTTTCGCCATAAGGCAATCTGGGGTCCGTTTCATAATACACTAGATTGAGAATGTTATATTGGAGAATTTTGAAAGGAAGTTGGGACGAGGGAAATAAGCATGTTTTTGCTTTTCTATGGGGGGCTATCTAATAGAGTCGCCGATTTGTTAGGTGATGATATTTCAGGATAAAATATAGAGTTGATTTCAATTTTTTGTGCAGGTCATGTTTGGATTACCGTAGTGAATAGATTTCATGGAATCATTTTCCATGTAATTTAATCGTATTGAAATGTAAAGATTGGATAGTACAACATAGTGATTAGTAGCACACTAGTAGATCAAAACATTTAAGCATGATCTAAATAATAAATTTATAAAAAGTCCAACAAAAAACTTTTAGATTATGATGTTAATTTGTGGGATTACATCCTATGCTGAACAGTAGAATCCAATTCCATGGAATCATTTTACAGCACGGTAATCTTAACATGTTCAAAGGGTAAAACTCAATGGGGTACCCAACGTTTGAAAGGCATCAGTTTATACTAACTTATGTTTTTCTATGGAGTAGTCTCCACAAGAGCCTGAAATTACTTTCCATGCCATTTTAGTCGTTAAATACAACTCGATCCCCAATTTTTACTGCTTCTTGCTTTTCACTTGTGCTATCCATAATCTTTTTTCTCTGAATTGTAATCACTGCCTGTTCGTACCCGTCATCATCAACGTGTTGATGGGAAAGGTAACAAAGATTGTGAGGAATTGAAAGGAAGTTATTGGGCTGATTTCTTCCCTCACAATTTGGATGGATATCTTCAATATTTTCATCATTGCCAATATTGTGAGGTTGTTTTAAGGCACTTGGAATAAAGTTGTTTAAATATACCATTTCTCTGTCTTCCTTTTCCTCTCACTTGTCAGTCAAACATGCAAATCCCCTCCCTTTTGCCTCAGCATTAAAATGTATATCAACATTCGTTTCCTTTTTGTTCCTTTCTTTTCCTTCCGTCCCGAGTCACAACCCTTCCATTAGTTAGTATCAATGATCAGAAATATGCATTGTATGGAACTAGGGGTGTCATGAAAGCTCAGGCTTTGATGGGATCGATTTGGACCTTGCTCGATATGAGCATGACTCGGGCTTAGATAGCTAATGAGTTTGAGTTCAAGTCAAATATTCGATATTATTATATAGTCAAGTCATGCTCAACTCGTTTACTCGACTCAATCATTTGATTAGTGTTGGAGTATTTGTGTTATGCGTCACCTATATTATAGATGGGTAAATGGATCACTCCATGATCCATTTACCACATCCATGAGTTTAGTCCCACATCTACCAGTGGTGGGACTTGGAGGCTCTGTGGAGACTATATAAGAAGCCCCAGACCTCCTGTATCAGATGGGAAAGTGCAATGCATACATCAACCCTTTGAGGCGTTCTCCCGTGGTTTCATCCCACTTCTTAAGGAGTAGGATTCCGCGTTAAAATCTCTGTGTTCCAAGATTTATCTTTCTGTAGTTCATGCTCTGTTTATCAATTAGCTTCCGCATTCTTATTTTCTAACAATTAGGTAATACATATTACTTCTCTCTCTATCTGGGGTTGTATGGTGTGGTGGTAAAGCACAGTTTAGAATTTTCTTCAAATTACACAATCGTATGAAGTCACATTTTCAATTTCTCCCATCTCATATGAATTGATGAAACCCGACCAACTTTCTGACTTCCATCTCCAAATTTTAATTCCAATTATCTGACATCACCTACAATCATCCCCGCTCCTCTTAGGCTTCCCCCATGCATTGTCGCATCATCGTAGCACCTCTTCCTTACTCCACCTTAAACTCCTCATTCTTGATGTGGCACTATCGCATGACATGCACGGAACCCCTTTCCTGTTAGAATCTTCTTTACTCGTGTTTTAAAGCTGACACACACATTAGCTCTACTTACATAAGTGCATTGATTTTGCAAGATCTCAAGACAAGGTTCCATGTAGCCATCCCTACTTGAAGTGGGAGAAGGCTTTGCCATTTTTTCAAGACAAGGTTCAAGACCTCAACAGAAGCCCTTCAAAAGTTTCCTCTCATATTATTTGTTAAATGTTTTTACGTTGTATTTATTGTATAATCTTCGAATGTACTCTAAATAGTATTCAATTCATGTATCTCCGACGATGAACACAAAGAGTCAATATTGCTATTGGTCAAGTCAAAGTTCTTGTAGCAAAGTCAACTTCAAGTCAGACTCTCAAGTAATCGCTCCTCGCAACTCATGCCGATCGATCATCCATTGATCGCTTATGGTACTTGACTTGGTCGATCATTTTGCGGTTAGCTGATGAATTCTTTGAACCGTTTGATCATTGATTTTTGTATGAACAGTAAGTCGCATGACCGCTCATTTCTTTCTTAGTGATCGATTATTTTTTTGAACGTTGTCTATCCTTGACCGTTACTTTTTGTTGATCGAAAATCACTTTTTATGAATGA
Organism: Ottelia alismoides; assembly: GCA_037367405.1. Taxonomy (NCBI): domain Eukaryota; kingdom Viridiplantae; phylum Streptophyta; class Magnoliopsida; order Alismatales; family Hydrocharitaceae; genus Ottelia; species Ottelia alismoides. Next base: position 774,837 of record JAZKJV010009714.1, read on the forward strand.
CCATTCATTTGAAATTTGAATTATGTAACCGACCTTTTGATCGATCATGTCCTTTTGTGTGATTGATCATATGGGCATTGATCGATTATGGTCATTTGTTCATTGATCATTCTCGATTTAATTGTTACTATTTTTGGCTCCCGACGGGTACATGATTGGATCCGTATAAAAGAAGACCTCTACTTCCTCATTTCAACACATAACTCATTTGATATTCTTGTCTCTCTCTCTCTCACTCTTGAGTGTTCATATCTTCAAAAGAGAAGATTTCTAAGATGAAAGCTAGTTCTGATCTGTAGCAAGCTCCTTAAGCTCCTTGTATGCTGTCAGAGATTTTCTTGAAGCTACATGGAAAATTCGGTGATAGTTTTCAATTATATAGCTTTCACTTGTGTTAGGGATTTATCTGTTTGAATCAAGTATTTAATTCTCTTTGTTGATTATTGATTATCGATCTTTGTTTATTGATTGTTTTATTTAATAAGCTAAGATAATTGTTTCATGTTGTTGAAGCTAACGTTGTTTTGCAGATACTCTCTCAGCTCTCTCAACAGGAAGCTCAAGGTGAAGCCTCAAGAGGTGCTGCGGCTAGCTTAGTTGCGGTGGTGACTTTGGTGTTTGATCCAAAGTTATGACTTTGGTGTGTGATCTAAGGTTGTAAGCTTTATGCTTGCAATCAGTTTAGATATCCGTCTAAATATCTCATGAAGTTCGAGGTGAAGCCTCATGCGATGTTGCAACTAACTTAGTTGCAGTGGTGACTTTGTGTTTGATCCAAAGTTAAGACTTCGCTGTGTGATCCAAGGTTGTAAGCTTTATGCTTGTAATCAATTGAGATGTCCGTCTACATATCTAAGGATATAGTAGAAAAATTGGTTGGACCGGCTAACCGAAAATCCAAGTCAGGAAGGCTTGGGTCATGGTTTTCACCCGCTTGGGTTTCCACATTAACATACCATGCATTGTAATTATTGGATTGTTGTCTCTGATTGGATTTGATTGTTTGTCTTATGCTTATGCGAAAAAGTTTTTAATCTGCCATACTCCATTCACCCCCCTTTGGAGTGTATTCGATCCGCAAGTATTGCCATTGCCAACTCCACCTCAAGCCCTCCTCACCTCCCCATCACGATATTGTCGCGTGGCTTATGCCCCCTCCCAATGTTTTGATGGTCCAATTCATATCCTTAAAGATCTCAAATACTATATACAAGTTTTGGGCTACACTTGACTTCGTTAAGAGACTCACGAGTCAACACAGACTCAATGAGTTTGAGTTCGAGTCACCCATCCTGAGTTCGAAGCTTATGGAGTTTGAGTCGGGTTATTGAGTTCGAGTCGGGGGTGACTGAACTCATTCAACTCGAGTTCGAGTCACCCATCCTGAGTTCGAAGCCTATGTAGAACACACTCTTATCGAGGGTGGGAGGCAAGTGCATGTTTGGTTTTGAGTATTAGGATATTATCTCTTATTTTATACCATTAGTGTCGAAAGAATTACGTAGTCTGTGTACCGTTTGTGCTTCTTATTCTTCTATGTTCGTCTTATGTAATTTACCCATGGGTTTTCTCTATATAAGAGACCCTAGGGTTCTCTGGAATAAACAACTCTTATTCTTCCAACATGGTATCAGAGCCTAAACCCTAGGCTCTCTCCACCCGCCCCCTCCTTTCTTCCGCCGTCGCCGCCTCTCGGCCCTCCAGCGCCGCTCCCGCCTCCTCGGGCCTCCAACGCCGCTCCCGGCCCCCGCCCCCGCCTCCTCGGGCCTACAGCACCGGCCCCTGCCTCCCGGCCTCCCGTCTCCCGGGCCGGCTCCTGTCCCGTCCAAGCGTCGAGTCCCCGCCGGCTTTGCCCTAACCGACGTCCCTCCTGCGGCCTCTTTTCTTAACCGCCTCCTTCGTCTTATCCATGGATTTGGGTGCGTAATGTCTACATACGCACTCGAATCCTATGCAGTTTGTGTAGACTCCTGTTTCTCTGTCTACAAACCCTAGTTCTTCATCTCCGGCAATATGTCAGAATCCAAGGTTGATATGCCCTCCATAGGCGCGTTCAAAGGTCTCGCGCCAATAGTGAAGATGGATGGGTCGAACTATGAGCTCTGAGCGATGCAGTTCATGAGCCTCATGAAGTCAAACGGTAAGAAGCACATTCTTACCGAGGATGAGCTGACAGAGAAGACAGGGATTTATGTCTCCTGGGAGGCTGATGACTCGTATGCCAAGGTCTGGCTGTCAAGCACGTTGTCGATGGAGATTGCTAATGATGTCCTCCATCAGCCCACCGCTAAAGCGATGTGGGACATTCTCGCGGCGACATATTCCCAGGTTCGGAATGAAACCAAGATGCTATAACTTCAGCACGATATATTCACCATGAAGCAGAATGGACGACCACTTCATTCCTTGTATACATCCCTTAGGGGGATGTTTGAGAAGCTCTACAACACTATCCCTCTAACGGCCACACCTGAGCAACAGAAGACATTTCGAAATGCTACCATGGTCGGAGTCCTTGCGGCTCTTGATCCCGAATATGACGCGGCCAGATCACATATACTTGCAGATGCTACCATTCCTCATATGGAGGAGGTTTACCGTAGGCTTAGCCGCATCTCTGTTCCATCCAGCACGTCTACACCACCCCCCTCGGCGATGGCTGCTTCCAGAGGGAGAGGTGGTCCCTCTTCTTCATTCCGTGGCCGTGGAACTCGAGGCCGTGGTGTTCGGTCCCGTCCACCCTGCAATTGTTGTCACCGTACAGGTCACTCGGAGGATACATGCTATTCTAAGCATGGCTTTCCAACATCAGCGCGAGTGGCAGAACATGTTGCTTCTCCATCATCTTCTACTTCGGATCAGAGGTTTGAGGAACTCGTCGCTCGGTTACGGGATATAATGCCTCCTGCTTCTATAGATTCCTCTAGAGGCTCTTCGGATATAGCTACGTCTGCTTCCTGCCAGTACTTCTGCCACGACTAGCACCTTAGGTAGTGCCCGTGCTTTCACCACATGTTATAGTTCCGACATCTCAGATTGGATCATGGACTCTGGTGCCACACACCATCTATGTCGAGACAGAGACATGCTTATATCATACAGAGAGATTCCTCCAGGGCGGTCGGTGATCATTGCAAATGGGACTCATTCCCCCATTGTTGGACAGGGGGAGGTTATGTTATCCTCTTCCATGCGTCTGAAGAATGTCTTACATGCCCCTGAATTTTCGATGAACTTACTCTCTATTTGTCAGATTACAAAAGATTTGCATTGTCGCGCTATATTTGACCCATCTTCTCTTATATTTCAGGACATTCTAACGGGCAGGGTGATTGGTTGTGGCTCTGAGCAAGATGATCTCTATCGTCTGAACTGGAGCTCATATGCTGGAGTCTCTTCTCATGCTATTGGATCTATCTCTCCCTATACATGGCATCTACGCTTTGTTCACCTCCCTCTACAGAAGATACATCACCTTTTGCCTCAGATATCTCCAAGTTCGTCCTTCCGGTGTGAAGCTTGTCAGTTAGGGAAGCACCATAGAGCTAGCTTCCCGAGTCGTCAGAGTCGGAGCAGTAGCTCCCCTTTTGAGTTACTTCATGTTGATATTTGGGGTCCCAGTCGTGTCCCTGATCACCAAGGGCACATGTTTTATCTTGTCATGGTTGACGATTTCTCTCATTTGTCGTGGGTTTTCCTGTTAAAGAATAAATCTGAAGCTGGTGATGTTATCAAAAACCTTATCAATGAAGTGAACAATGTCTTTTCATCCAATGTGAAATATGTTCGTACTGATAACGCATTGGAATTTTGTACTCGGTCTCTCTCAATATTTTTTGTCAAAAGGCATTATATACCAAACTACATGTGCCTACACCTCCCAATAGAATGGAGTTGCTGAGAGAAAACATCGTCACCTTCTTGACATTACTCGAACTCTACTTATCCAGAGTTGTGCTCCTATTTCTTTTTGGGGAGATGCCGTTCTTACAGCCTGCTACTTGGTAAATCGTGTGCCATCCACGGCACTTGGTGAGAAAATTCCTCTTTCTGTTGTTTTTTCGGATAAGGAATTGTTCTCACTCACCCCTCGTGTTTTTGGAGTTGCTGCCTTTGTTCATCAGCTATCCCCAGGTCTTGACAAGCTCTTGCCTAGAGCTGTCAAATGTGTCTTCGTGGGTTATTCTCAGACACAGAAGGGATATCGTTGCTATGATCCAGTTAACAGGAAATACTTTGTCAGTGCAGATTTTACTTTCTTCGAGTCTGTTATGTATTTTTCACCTGCAGGTGACAGATTGGTCTCCAACACATCTACTGATGAGGTCTATGTCCCTCCTCCTCCTATGGTGAGTCCTCCATTGTCCAATCCAGTTCCTCAAGTTGCGTCAGCACCACCACTTCATCCACCTCCACCACCGCCACCTCCACCAAAACCACTTATCTCGCCACTACCAAAATTTTATACCCGTCGATCTGGTCCTGCTCATGCTACACGCCAATCATCCAGCACGCTCCAGGAATGTTCAGATGTTACTACTAATGATGGGTCGAATAGTGTGCCTATGCATGGTTCATCATTACGGGATGAAACTGAACCGGCGAGTTCAATGGTTGATGATCTGGATGTTCTTATTGCGATGAGAAAGCAGAAACGCTGCTGTGCTTCATATCCTCTTGCCTCACAGGTCTCCTTTCATCGCCTCAAAGGGGACTTTCAGAGATTTGCAGTGGCTTTATCTTCTGTGGAGATCCCACGGACCTATCAGGATGCATTGAAAATTGATTGCTGGCAGACTGTAATGGAGGAGGAGATGGTTGCCCTACAGTCACGGGGCACATGGAGCTTGGTTCCCGCTCCTTCAGGAGCATCTGTTGTTAGCTGCAAATGGGTATTCACTGTCAAGTATCATGCAGATGGTAGCCTTGATCGGTATAAGGCAAGGCTAATAGCACAAGGTTTCACTCAGACTTATGGAGTGGACTATATGGATACCTTCTCTCTAGTCACCCGTCACTCCATTCTTCGTATTCTTCTGTCTGTAGCTATGGTACGTGATTGGCCCTTGTTTCAGCTAGATGTTAAAAATGCATTCTTGTATGGAGATCTGCAGGAGGAAGTCTACATGCAGCCAGTGTTCAGGAAAACGGCCGAGTATACCGCATACTCGGCCGCATACTCGGAGTCAGATCCTTGGGCGCACCGTGTTTGAGGTAATCGGCCTTTAGGCGCTCAGACCGCATAAGCGGCCGAGTATACGTGATATGCGGCCGAGTAGTCGGTCGTTTTTCGAATAGAAATAAATCCCTAGCAGCACCCTATGTCTAACTTAAACAAATCTTAACGCGTACGCAAAATAGAACCCAAACCCTTCCCGTTCTCGCCTCCACGCAGCATCTCGACTCTCGACCTCCGCGACTTCGACTTGGAGCCCTAACTCCAGCCTCGCCTCCGCGATAAGCCCCCCCCTTCCTGCATCGCCTCCGCCTCTGTGCTTCTTCTCATCACCTTGAAGCTCCTCCCGCCAACATCGCCTCCGCGATCCCTCCGCCAACATCACCTTCCCATCGCACACGAGCCCCCTTCCCGCATCGCCTTCACGCCTCGGCCCTCTGTGCTTCTTCTCATCGCACAAAAGCTCCCTCGCTCCTCGTGCGGTCACTGGAATTCCGCCACAGCAACCTCCACGACCTCAACCTTCACGAATGCACCAAAGTTATCAACCTTTGGTGAGTCCCCCTTGCTCCCCTATCCAGTTGCTTGTCAATGATGGTTAGTTGTTATAAAATCTGATTTTTAATGACATATTTAGCTAGGTAAGATTATGTGGTTAGTTTATAGTTTTCTCGACTAGTTAGGTAAGATTATATGGTTATTTGCTAACTGGTGGGTAAGATTATGTTATAAAATCAGCACCAAGTTATCATAATATTAAATATAATATAAAATCAGCACCAAGTGGATATAATATTTAGAGGATATTAACATAATATTAAATATTTATTTATACTTTTAATAATAAAAAATACCAAACCGCATAAAACCGCATACTCCCCGCATACTCTCCCGCATACCGCATACTCTCTATTCAGTGACCCCTCTGACTGAATACCGCATACTGCCTTCCTGAACATTGCATGCAGCAGCCTCCGGGGTTTGCTTCTGAGGGGTGAATTATATGGTGTGCAGACTTCATAAGGCAATATATGGCCTTAAACAGAGCCCACGTGCATGGTTTCAGAAGCTTTCCCATCAAATTGAAAAACAAGGATTCAAGACATCCAATGCAGATCACTCACTGTTCATCCAGAAGACTACTCGAGGTACAGTTGTCATCATGGTGTATGTTGATAATATTTTGGTTACAGGAGATGATGCTCAGGGGATAGAAATGACCAAAGCAGTGTTGGGTCGTCAATTTGTTACAAAAGACCTTGGTACATTACAATACTTTCTGGGGCTGGAGTTCGCCAGGAATGCACAGGGTCTAATAATGACCCAAAGGAAATATATTACAGATATGCTTATCGAGACGGGCATGGTTGGATGCAGACCTTCTACTACTCCTAGGACCCTATCATGAAATTGTATGATAATGATACATAAGAAGTTGACAAGAGAAGGTATAGAGAAATGGTGGGGAAGCTTCTTTACATAACTATAACCCGATCTGATATTGCCTTTGCAGTTAGTCGGGTAAGCCAGTTCATGGAACAACCGAGACATGTACACATGGATGCTATATATATGATACTCATGTATCTAAAATCGTCTCCAGGCACGAGACTGTTGTTTAGAAAGGAAACCAGTTTATCTTTTTCTGCATGTGCGGATGCTGACTATGCAGGATGCCCTAAGGATCGAAAGTCTACCTCAGGCTTTGCTGTGTTTGTGGGTAGCTCTCTAGTTTCTTCGAAAAGCAAGAAGCAAACAGTTGTGGCTAGATCCAGTGCAGAATCTGAATATAGGGCCATGGCACAAGCAAGTACGGAAATGATGTGGGTTCGAGCTGTACTAGAAGACTTGCATGTAGATGTGTAACATCCAGGATCTGCGTAAACCCGAACTCGACCCGAATAAGGTCCGAATAACCCAATTAAGTTATCTGACATTATTAGATAACCTAAAATGATCATTTGATCGTGAATCAAAAGTTGTTCGGGCGAAATCGACCAAAAATTGGTCGCTTCGTAATATGCGCCGCAGAAAAAGCCGCGACGCAAATTCGGAAACCGCAAAATGAACCAAGACCGTCATTAGATCCGATTCGACGAAACAAGACCAACGGAATCGACCGTTCATCAATCGGAGGTCGTTTGATATTTTTAAATTACAAAATTTAATCTTAAATAAAAACCGTATCCGAAAATTTCGGGTATTCAAAACCCGATCGGAAGTATATCAATATTATACTCATATTGACCGTCATTTTGATACGGTCAAATCGAGATATTTCGCTCGAAATCCGAGGTTCGAGGCGCAATTACGGTTAATTTTAAGAATACCAAATAAAGAGCAAAAAAATATAATCAAAACCAGCCAGTAGGAGACGGCTACTGTTTGTATAAAAAAATGAAAATAATATGAACTTTTGTTTTTTTATATGCAGCCACCTAATCCCAAATTTTCTCCACTTGTATTCTTGTGATACCACTTGGCAAACAACCCATACACTTCTTCCCTTATATATATATATCAGCAAGACCCCCTCTCTTATTCCAAATTCCAGCCGCATGAGAGCCTCATTCTCTCCGATTTGCTACTGCCAAGTCTACAAATTCCAGCAACAACTTCTCCAGGCAATAGTTGCTGATTGAGGCCTTGGAATCTCTTTTTCTTTGCAACAGAAGACAGACAAAGTTGCTGCTATGATTCCAATATCTGTTGCTCCAAAGTTGGAACTCTTGCATGCAAGTGTTTGATCTCTATTTTAGAGATCCAAATAGGTACAAACCCTCCTCCCACCCTCATTGTTGCCCTGCATGCACTATCTCCAGATCTTCATACTGCCATCTTGTGTACCACTCCCTACTTACCATTGCTGCCAACCATGTCATGGCCAAAGCCAAATTATGATACATGGTCTTTTAGGTGCAATGATTTAGTTCTAGGGGTTATTAATTTTACCTATGAATCTTCTTAGATTTTGTAAGGAACTTAAGAATCTATTATAAGTTTTCACTGATTAAAGCTGTATAAAACTTTTGTTGGGATTTTCTGCACCTACTACTTCATGCAACCACTGCCAGAACAGTGGGGCATAAGTTGGTTCAAGCTTGTAATTGCACCAAAGTATCGAGCAGTCAAGATTTTTTTTATATATACAAAATTTTGGTAGAAAAATTGTCCTGGAGATTTAGAATTCCTGTTTATAATACATTTATTAAAAGGTTATATATTAGGTGAAATTACAGTTCCAGTATAAGTTACTTATTCACTGAATTTTCCTTTGATGAGTTTCCTTGTTAGAAGTATATTCATTGTCAAATGTATAGATAGTTGCATAAGATTAAAACTTATATATATATATATACATCAGCCTAAGAACACTTAGGATGCATTCCACAGTACTTGTGCAAGTTGTTATTTTCTCTCTAATAAGAGGAGATGCTAGTGAGGATGACATGCTCTCAATTAGTATTATCTGTAGGTATGGTTCAGGTCAATACGTGGTTGGTTACTCATTCATGGTTTTGCATTATTAAAATCTAACTTGGTTCTTGTTTCTTTAGAGATCTTAGTAATATAGTATATTCACTATATCATATAAATTGATATATGGTTACTTTTAATTGCATGCATGACTCTGCTATAAATGTGTATATTTATGGACATATATATATGTGTGTAGGATGCTATATCAAGTAAAATATACTTCCTCGTGTGCGTCAATATGTGAGCTTATGACACATTTGTCCCTAATAGTAATATACCGTCGTAATAAATTTTAGCATAATATAATACATACATCTATATATATATTCATATCATCCCACAGTTTCACAATTTTACGAAATCCTGTAACTGTGATAGAATAGGCTTTCATTACGCAAAGGAAATGAGATTTTCTTCATAGTTAGAAAGCCCTTCCTGTAAATTACAGCTCCATATTGCTCATTCTTATGGTTCCAAATGGTGCTTTTGCCATGAGAACTACTCTACTGACAGTAGGGGTATAAATTACTGTTCATAAAGACTGTCAACATGAGATAATAATACGAGTTACAAATCAAATAAGGATGCTCGGATGAACACTGAAATTTGCCTTATTATTGTGAACAATCATTACTCTCCTTTATTAATTTATTTTTCTAAACTACCCTTGATACTCTTAATATCGAGCTTATTAAATTCAAGCTACCAGTGTGCTAATTTCTGTCATTTTTATCACTAGTATACTCATTAGTTTTAAATATAAAATATGGGATTAATTAAACGATAATCTTCAGACGATCCCTTCATTTTATTATTGACTTGACGTGAATTTAAGTGAATGTTTAGTTTTATATCACATTAGTAGAGTATTGAATATCCAATATAAGGTAGGGACAAACATCTTTATTCCTATACGATTATGGAATCTTATTTAAGAAAAAGGATATGTAGTGATAGCAGTTAAATGTGCCGGTTATGGTGACTTTTACACCTAACCGTGCGAGAGCGCGGTGACTCTCAACCTGGCGGAAGAAAGGAAGTCCAGTTCGGGCAGCGACCGCCAAGTGCGCGGGTCTAGGATCCTAGTCCTTTTTCGGTTTTTACGCGAGCTCGCAGTTTTTTACGCCTCGTTGGGATCTCGACTTTAGACCAGTTCCGCTGACCCTCTGTTTTAGGATATCCAGGCGGGGGATCCTCGGTTTTAGTTTTTCATACGAGCTCGGTTGCCCGTTATCGGTCGGGCTGTTTTCTAGAGCAGACTTTTCCGGGAAGTCTCTCTCACCCGTCTCAGTGGCGTAGTTTGGGAGTAGACCTATCCCTCTATTGGACCATCCTTCCAATTAGGGGGCGAGACAGAAGAGCCCTTTTGTTGGCTTCTTCACTGCTTGAGTTTTTCTTTCGCCAACAGACTTGGCGATTCTACATCCATATCATCCATATCTATCTACATCATCTAGAGTTACATTTGAGACTGTTGCACTGAGGTTTGAAGGAATTGATTCTACATCCAGATCATCCATCTCTATATCCACATCATCTAGAGTTACATCTGAGACAGTTGCACTTAAGATTTTAAGGGATTACACTTATAGTTGAGTAAATGGAAAATACGATAATCTGATTCGAAATCTTATTAAGCTAGTGGACGTGTTGGGAACTTAGTTAGGATGCATTATACTACACCGCATGCCTACGGAGGCACCCCAACCCTAAGATATTCTCCAAGTCTTAGAGTCATAGTGTGAGGTTACACCCTAACCAAGACCACAGACTATCTGCTAGACTTAAGAATCTAATAAACCTTTCCAATCTCAAACTCTTTTACATCACTCACAAACATGATCTCTGAAGAAAATGATGATATATACTTACACTCATACATTCATGAATATTCAACTACAATATAAATATGTCATATATGGAAATTGTTGGGTTAATGGGTGATCAATGAGAAATGCTTCAAACAACTGGAAAACCTTTTTACTTACGCAAGTAGATGTAAATTATACTTGTTCTACCTTTCTACATGCTCTCTTTTGCACATAATAAATTACTTGTCATTTACTTTTAAACTACGGATTTGTATTCACAATTGTGACTCCTCTTCTTCCTTGCACGCATAGCAGGCAAGGAGCCTACTGTTTAGTAGCTGTTCATGCTTCTAGGAGACATGGTATACACCAGACGGTAGGTTTACTTGTCTCAGTTTTTGGTTGGTTGATTATGTATAATGCTTCTCTCCTGTTCAGTAAGATTTTTGGGATATTGTATATACTAGTAGACACTGTACATGATTGTTGTAAAATGATATGGAAATTAATGAAATGAGATTTTGGTGCATTTGGTTCTATTAGCTTGTGGTTATATATGTGAATGTCATATGTAGCTTCAAGCGTGAAAAATTTCCCCATAAATTATGCTTTTAATGCGATGTCAAAATATATGAAATTTCTGCGAAATGTGTCGTAAACAGATACCCGGATCCTTGGGGGTTCACAAGATATACCTCTACCCATGCAACTACAGTGTGATAATCAAGCCGCTTTATTCATTGACAATAATTCTGCCTTTCACGAAAGAACCAAGCATATTGAAGTAGACTGTCACTACATCAGAGACATGATCTAGAAGGGACTGATCTCTTCTTCACATGTTAGTTCGGGAGAGCAGATTGCCGACATCTTCACCAGACCGTTACTCAGAGGATCATTCCAGAAGTGTGCTTCCAAGCTGAGCATGATCGATATCTATGCTCCATCTTGTGGGGGAGTGTCGAAAGAATTACGTAGTCTGTGTACCGTTTGTGCTTCTTATTCTTCTATGTTCCGTCTTATGTAATTTACCCATGGATTTTCTCTATACAAGAGACCCTAGGGTTCTCTGGAATAAACAACTCTTATTCTTCCAACAGTTAGTATACTCACTATTAGTCAAATCACTTAAATCTGATTTCTCGTGTCCGTGTCCATCGTCTAAATCGAAATGTTAAGTTAAATGGTATCACCTATGGGTTTATTTCTTACTTGGTTTCTTCCTTAATATTCTAACAGACTACCGCCTATGGGTTTATTTCATAGCTACACTATATTCTATTTAATTTTTTTGGGTTTGTTTCTTTTGAAAAAAATGTTAATCATAAGGGGGGTTGGGGGGTTTGAAAAAAGTGAACGAAACATTTTTCAGGGTTGGAGAAGACTTTAAAGCATATAAATATCTCATCTTATACTTGAAGTTGTAATGACATTTGTATTTTGATCATTATCTACTTGAAATTGGGTGTGTAGTCCATTTAAATGCATTGTTCATGCAGTATAGCTAAAAGTAGTTGTTCAGAATGCCATTTCAATTTTGAAGGCATCGGTAATCAAATTTCATTTATCAATAGAGGTACAAGCTTGTCCAACCAACATTGTTGAGGAGATTGCTACCAATAATCCATAGATTAAGGAACATTTAAGCTTATAGAAAACTCAAAGGACTTCAGTCCCCTGAGCTGTCCAGTGTCAGGCTTGTTAGTAAATATACTGGTATGTCATTGGGAGACATCCCCATCGGAAGCAGAGAAAAAATGAGCCCCAAGTGTGTGTGGGATTTTAAAACTGGTATAGCTATTTTCCTTGTGCAACTGCGAACTTATGTCACTTATTCTGCTTAATCAGTACTTCTATTCCACCCGATTACAGGTTTTACAACATAGTATTCTTTCACAAAAACGGCGCTAACAATGAGTAATTCTTTATCATGTTTCATTATAATTAAAACTTATTCTCGTCGTCCTGTGACAGTTTGTGGACGGAGTCATAGATCGATGTTAATTTCGCAGCTCAAGCGGCCATAGAATCATAAAAGAGTAAGAACTGGCGTGTATTATGGTCAATGCTTCACTTCACAGGAAGTGGGATAGGCCTCATTACATCTCCCCATGATATCGTGATATCTATTTCGTAGCTCCTCTCCAATTTTCTTATCTCACAGGAGTTTTTAAAGTGATACATTGTATTTCAGTTTCCCTTTTCCCCCTTTTTTCAGGGAGATGACCATCCTCATATGGCACGGTCGATCTGTGATGTTCAGCTTCTGCTCGTCACTGTGAATATCTTCAGAAGCAATTCCAGATTTGGTGCTTTAACTACCGGTGATCTTTCCCTGGCCATCCTTCATATGCGGAAGTGATTCATTCAAGCATGTTGATGGCCCCACCTGGCTTCGGAGTTGATTCGTCCGCAATTAAAGCTACATGTTGCTAGGTAGATTGTTGTCTTTGTTTTTTTCCTATATGTAACAGGCTTCTTCTCGTTTTCATTGTCCACCATTTTCCCCTTCCAACAATAATACTATATTACTAATTTTTTTATTTTAAAAAGGTAAGATTTAGATTTTGTTCCATTTTTTTTAATCTTCAAGTACGTCCATAAGGTCATGGCTTGAGTAATTTACTTCCTAACAACTGTGCGTCATAATCTTCCAGGTAGAGGCTATTAACCTTCCTAGTATATTATTATTGGACCCTTTCCTATCCAAGAGTTCTAATCTCTCTTCCTTGATTCGCTTACCCCTTGAAGAGGCTGTTGGCCCTGTTTGTTCTCTATTATACTGATTATTCTTCTTCTTGTTCCTACCAAAATTTTCTACCTTTCTTCAGGATCTAAATTAGATTGTTCCTATTTACTTGTCCTTCAATATACTATGAATGATCTCTCTCCCCACCTGAGGTTATAGATGCTTTTATGGCCTTTCAACTTGCTTGAGTAACTTGGTGTTCCTTGATATCTGGGTGTGATTTTGTGCCTTGTGCAGCTTATTGTAGGTTCGCTAGACCATGAGGTCACATTTGAATGATTTATTTTGATTCGATCAACATCTTCTACTTGATCAAAGTGGCCACAGACTTTTACACTCTCACTATTTATGTAGTGTAAAAAAACTTGAAGATGCATTTATTGAGGATCATTACTCATAAATACCTCTTATTAGACTCTTGTATTCATAGTCCGTTTAAATCAACATGTTTAACGCTGAAGGTATTATTCCCTTGGTAAGAGAATAATCTAGCATATCGTTGGTAGGTTCATAACTTACCTAATTTCTTATTTGTCACTATATCTTGTGTATTACATATTAGATCTCAATATACTTCCTTTAAAACTATTGGCCTACTACTAGTTAAGCTTTTCGTGGTTTGATTATTGCAATATATTTTAATTAGTCCTTTGATCAATTCAAGGCTTAAGTTCTCTAAAAAGCTTTTAATCCAAATGGCATGATTGGTGATTATGCTACATACAATGTACTCTATGACCTATGTATGTTTAGTTGCACATCCTTGTTTCTTGCTACCTCAAGAAATGATTACAATATCAAATATAAACGTGTAACCATATGTAGATTTCCTATCAACCACATCCCTTTCGAAATATGCATCGGAGTGATAGCTCTCCTCTCTTAATAATTCAAAATTTTATCAAAATGATCAAGAGTTGCCTACTTCTCAAATAAAAACAAAGATAAGATCATGTGTTATCACTCCAAAAAAGGGACACATGATCAAGAATTGCCTACTTCTCAGAAAAGAAAAAGAGAAGGGAAGTTTGCGAGAGGAAACTCTTTAAGAAAAAGGCCTTTATATCTACTTAGTAGTCCCCACTAGTTATAACCCACTTTCACACTTTGTGATTACTAGACTATGTTTAATGTACTTCCATTAATACAGTAGCTTTATCGAAGATGATCAATCCAAGGACTTTGGGAGTGAAATCACTCAACTATCTCATTTAATGATATTATGATATGTTTCTCTCTCTTAGAACTTTTACTTGCATGTAAAAGTGTTTAACTTAGAAATTGAAAAGGTAAAACTGAAAAACCACTTATTTCTACTACTAAAAAAATTGAGAAACTTCTTAAAAGACAGTTTACTTGATGTAAAATTATAATATTTAAGTTTGTAAAAGTTAGCTGACTAGTCGAGTCGGGGAGGGGGGGGGAGGGGTAGCCGACTCGACTAGGCCTAGTCGGCCATTAGTCGATCAACCCGACTAATCGGGCCGACTAATTAACCGACTTTTACATCAAGTTTTTTTATTTTTTTAAAATATTCTAGGAAACGGCATCCTGTTGTACCCACATGTGTAGGAGTTTGTCTCTTGTCTAAATGTTAAACCAACTATGGATTTTAAACAAGTCTTTGTTTGTTTAGTATAAAGGAGACTTGTGTGTCTTGGAATTGTTTTGTGCAGTCCACAACCATTGCTTTAAAAAAAAGATACATTATGGAATTTATAACTTAAACATTTTAGGAATATTGCTGCAGATTTTCTATGGATGATGGCAGAAGCTCACAAGAAATGGGAAATAATAGGGAAACTTCAGATCTTAAAGATGAGGTATTGATACTTTTAATATCAATGTTGTATCTAAAGTACACACTTATATTTAATGTTAAATATGCTTAATGTTATAGAAAATGTTTAGTGTTATACACACTTACGCTAATATGCTTAATGCTATATTTAAAGTCAATTGCTTCTTTTGTTTCATTATGATAGTATAAAAAGTGTACAAATCTATGTTAATATATAATAATATATGTATACAAAAATATTTATATTTTTAAATAATTTAAAAAGTTCAAAACCAACTAATGGCCGACTAAGTCCGATTAGTCGCCCTACTACCGATTAATCCTTAGTCAGTGATCTGCAGAACGAGTACTGACTACCGCTTTCTGCAACCTTGTCATGATTCATCTTGACACAAGAAGTTAGAACTTTGAAAGTAAACATACACATGTTTATTATGGTTTAGCCAAGTTCACTATTGAGGATATTATATCTTATTTATAGAAATCCAACTTACTATAATAAAATTCAAAGAAACCGGTGTATAATCATGCATCTTCTTCAAGGCCAAATATTAAGAAATTCGCTAAGAGAAAAATCTTCTAGGATAATAATCAATCATCTAAGAAAGCATAGGCACCGAAGTGAATATTGAGTCATTATTTTGCAAGACACCTTAAGAATACCAAGTGAATTATAGACGACGTCTGTTTGCATCACATGATGAGAAACTTTGGACTCTTCATTAAATTAGATGATATCTGAGGAGGAGAGATTATACTCAGCAACAACCAGTGATGCCATGTGATAAGAAACGGTACTACCGGTAATACTCAAAAGCAGATATGTAATGTACCCATGGTAAGTCGTCTAAATACATGATCTCCTAAGTGTCGATAAAAATCTGGCATGGGTTGCATGGTATCTTTCTCTAAATATTTGTTGAAATTACTTTAAGGGTGTTGGAGTATTGTTTGTATGCATCATATGTTGAGGAGATGGGTAAATGTATCCCTCCAGGATCCATTTGCCCCATCCACATGTTTAGTCCCACATCTACCAGTGGTGGGACTTGGAGGCTCTGTTGAGGCTATATAAAGAGCCCCAGACCTCCTGTATCCATTGAGAAATTCAATAGACAAACCAACCCTCTGAGGCATTCTTCCGTGGTTTCATCCCGCTCCTTAGGGAGTAGGGTTCCACGTAAAATCATGGTGTTCCATATCTATATTTCTGTTCTTTATGCTTTGTTTATCATTATCGCTTCCGCTTCCTATTTTCTAACATGGTATCAGAGCGGGTCGATTCTCGAGGATTTCAAGTTCTTTATCTGTTTTCGAGATTCATGTTTGAAGTTCCATATTCTTGAAGATTTATTAGTTGAGGAGATCTCCAGGTGGAAGATCGATTCCTGTTTATGTTCGTAGTTTTTTTTAGGTTCAAGTTCGTTCTCTACGAAACCCTAGCGGAGCCCTAGCCGCACAGGCTCCAGGAAGCCCTAAATGCACAGGCTCTAGCCCTTGCGCAGGTCTTTCCCCAGGTTGAAGTGCTCCATCTCTACAGGGCATTCTCCAGGCGAGGAGCCTCTCCACCTCCAGCGCATCTTCCGATTTGGTTCTCCAAGTTCTGGGCATTGCAACTGATTCTCCCCTCCATCTCCAGGATCCAAATGCGCCGCTCCATAAGGCGGAACCCAGGCAACCCTCCATGGCACTGGCTTCCTCTCGCGGCGCAAATCCAAGGCGCAAGATGGCTTTGCCGCCCTCCTCCAGCCGCATATGTCGGCGCGACCGAAAAAAAAACACGCGTTGAAGCCCTGCGCAACGGCATCGCGCGATGCTTCATTGCTGCGCAGAACCTCTCCAACGACTGCACGCCGGTGCTTTCCCCGCGCCGATGCGCTGGAGTTCCAGAAACCTTCTCCCGAGCGGCGGCGCACCCTCGAGCACACCCCCCTCCGCATCTTCTTAGGTGCGGCTCCTCCAACCCTGGCGGCAGCATCTCCTTGTCAAGCTCCAAGTACTCGCGCGCAACAGGCACGTTATCCTCGCGACCTCCTCCACGGCGCAGGCTCCTCGCCGCATACCAACCCAAGCGGAAGCCCCGCCGTGCCTCTTCTTCATGCGAGGAACCCCATGCGCAACTCGCAACTCCAGATCTCGCTCAGGGGAGATGCTCTCCAGGCGGAATGACGCACACCAACCCTTCCAAGGCACAGGCGGCGCCGCCGTCCTCCCCTCCTGCGAGCCCCCCTCGTGTCGTTCTCGCACGATCTCGTGAAGAGCAATGAACCCCCAAAGGGGGCGACGACATAATGATAGGGTTCCCAGGGAACCAAACCTAAATAAGCCATGTTTTATGTTTAAATTTTTTTTATTTGTTGTATTTGGGCCTTATAAAAAAAAGAGGGAGAGAGGCCCTGAGACGTAAAAAGGGGTGGAGGTTGTAATATGTTGGGCCCTTTTGGGCCGAGTTAATTTGTTACAAAAAAACAAAAAAAGAGGAAAGAAAGAGACGCGTACAACTCAAAAGCTGTACGCATATTTTTTAAAAAAATTAAGAAAGCGAAAAGAAGGGAAACGGCTTAAAAATGATGATTTCAAAAAAAATGGTGTTTAAAAAAAGAAAAAAATGTTAAAAAAATGATGAACGGTTTATGACACCTATTCTAAAAAAATGATGATGAAAATAGCTGGGAAAAAAGTAAAGCCGTAAAAAAATTGATCGGCTTATTTGGTTTGTTTACCCCCATATTCATGTCTTCTCCCAACTTTGTCGATGTTCATTTTCCGACAAGTATGGGAGAAAGGGGGAGTATTATGTAGAGTCACAGGTCTGTTCCATGATCCAGATTTAGATGTCAGATTCCAGGCCAACCAGTTGTTCAGACTCTACAGTTTTCAGATGAAGAATTTTCCATGTGCAATTTCAGACTCGATGTTCAGATTCCCGAGTCCATAGTATGATGCGCAGATTCATACTCGACGTCAGATGGTTCCCGAGTCTTCCTCAGTTTCAGACACGCACATGTATGCGGTCTCATTTTCAGATGTGCAGATGTTTGCCATCTTTTGTCATGGTCCCCATCTTTTCTTGTTGTTTCGGCCAGAGTTTTCACCAATGTTGTAAAAGTCACCCGACTAGTAGGTCCGACTAGTCTAGTCAATGGGGTGGCCGACCGAGTACCGACTAATTCCGACTAGGTCCACTAGTCAACCAAATTTTACTTGGAGATACCATATTTTTTTACTTTTCTAAAAGCAAACTTATTCTAATACGCCTAATATTTTATTTAAATTCAATTAGTTTTCCTAATTCATTATGATAGTAAAAATATATATAAATCTATTTAAATATATAATAATATATGTATAAAAATGACATATTTTTAAAAAATCAAAGCCGATTAAAGCCCGACTAAATCTGATTAATCGCACGGCTGCCGATTTATCCTTAGTCAGTGACCTGACCGACCGAGTACCGACTACCGACTTTTGCAACCTTGGTTTTCATGTGAGCCATAGGGACTCCATAGTAGAGGACCATTCCCTGTGCCATGTTGGCAAGGGTTTTCATGTGGTATCATAAGTACTCCAGAGTTGAGTACCATTCTCTGTGCCAGATGGGAGAGACTCAGTTCTCCGACGATGAGACTTCTTTCAGACTCCATTATCCAGTGACCGTGGACTCCGACGAGGATTGCACTTCCATGGCCCTTATTCAGTTCAGCCCTTTTTCAGAGATGGAGCAGTGGTCCACATGTTGTGGCGGGCCAGAGTACTCCGATGAGGAGACTCATTTCTAGTTGCAGTGACTCTGACAGGCGCAGTTCAAAGCACATGCTCTCCGATGAGGAGATTCAATAGACTCAAACTCCAACCCGTTCATCCTCCTCACCTACACGGCATGAGAAGCAACGTCCTCGACAACAACAGTTGTGCGCGTTGGGTTGATATTGTCTGTAGTGTCCTGTAGCCTTGAGTTGAGTTTCTTTCTGTTTGTCCAAGCTGAGCATTGCATGCTCCAGCTTGAGGGGGAGTGTTGGAGTATTGTTTGTATGCATCATATGTTGAGGAGATGGGTAAATGGATCCCTCCAGGATCCATTTACCCCATCCACATGTTTAGTCCCACATCTACCAGTGGTGGGACTTGGAGGATCTGTGGAGGCTTATAAAGAGCTCCATACCTCCTGTATCCATTGAGAGAGTCAATAGACAAACCAACCCTCTGAGGCATTCTCCCGTGATTTCATCCCGCTCCTTAGGGAGTAGGGTTCCACGTAAAATCATGGTGTTCCATGTCTATATTTCTATTCTTTATGCTTTGTTTATCATTATTGCTTCCGCTTCCTATTTTCTAACAAAGGTAGTGATGGAAGATTACTATTTAAAGGAAATAGAATTATTTATTTTTCAGATCTCGTCAAAAATTTCTTTTAAGCTGCTTACATATACCAATGAAGATATCAGGCTTCGACCCAAAAGACTAGGTCACACAAACCTAAGATTAGTAAGTTAAACAAGTAAAAAGCACAAGTCATGCCTCATCTATTCTTTAAAAAGTATTATATTTATGTTATTTGTGAAATAGGTAAATTAAGCAGAGCAACATTTAAACAAGAGAGTTTGATTTCCATTAGAAGTCCTTTCAACCTTTGCATATGAACCTTTTTGGTTTCATCAAAAAAAAGAGTAGGATTGTAATTTTAATTCCGTAATCATTAGTAATTTCTCATGATTTACTTAATTATTATTTTTACGCTAGAAAGATCAATCTTTAAAAATGTTCTCCATTGGAAAACATTTAAACAAGAGAGTTTGATTTCCATTAGAAGTCCTTTCAACCTTTGCATATGAACCTTTTTGGTTTCATCAAAAAAAAGAGTAGGATTGTAATTTTAATTCCGTAATCATTAGTAATTTCTCATGATTTACTTAATTATTATTTTTACGCTAGAAAGATCAATCTTTAAAAATGTTCTCCATTGGAAAACGAAGATGTTGCGTATCAAATATTTAAACAAATTCAATCAGACAACCATGCGAGGGTTTTTTTGGAATCCCTCTGGTTTCTGCACCCATTAGAGTGAGAAGAATAGACAATAATATAGTAGAAGATTTATGAGTTTTTTTTTCACGTGTGGCCCTATTAACTTCTGCAATATCATTTATGCTTCTTTCTTTTTTGGAATATTAGTTATGCTGACTTGCGTTTTTTATGCGTGTGCCTCTCGGGTTAGTTGTCATCCATCTGCATCCCAAAAGGTGCGTGCGTTAACTCCTGGGACACAAGGGTCATTATATTGAATAGCTATGGTAGTTATGATAGGTTGACCCTAGCCCTCCAGCCTCCTCTACCATCCATGACGGAGATTGCGCATCCTAGATGAAGGAGTATTCACGAGCAGCAGCGATCGGTCGATCGAGATCTGATCTCTGCATCGTAGGATCGAAGAGGCTTTTCAGGGAAGCATTGGGCAGTAGAAGGTGTTGGAGAAGGTGAAGAGTTAGTGGGGATTGGCTGCTAATTGGCTGTTCGGATCTGAGGCTGGGTTTGTTGGAGTTTGGATTTTTTGTGATTGGGCATGAGATGGAGGGGGGGGGGGGGGACAAAGATGCTCTGTTGGGAATCATTCGGGTGAGGCGTCTTGAGGTGTGAGGACTTTGTTGGGGATGGCTGGAGAATGATGTGAACAAGAAGACCTCTTCCTTATATGAATCGACTTCAGACGGTTCAGTTCTAATTGCAATTATGATCAGGTTTATAGGCAACTTCGAGCTCCGACGAGTCGACTTCGATGCTGACTACTCCAGGAAGTGTTTCTCTGACTGCAGGTATTTATCTCAAGCGAAAACTTGTGGATCAGATTTTCAGTTGGATGTGGTGGTGCTCGATCTCTGGAGTTGTGCTCGATGATGTGGTGCTGTTCCTTTCAGATCAATCAGCAAGATGAGGCAGAGAGTCACCTCTCCTCGGCTAGCCTGCCAATGGTAGAATTGGTAATCGACGCTGCAGACGTGGGTCGAGGTGCTGCTGGCCCTCAGATCTACGCACAATATGTGGTGTTCTCCGGTTGTTCTCTCCGTTGATGGTTGTCGGTCGACAAGATGTGGTATTGGAGCAGATCGGTACAGCTCAGCTCTCCCGATGATGGGGAGGTGAGGAACCAGGTGTCGGAACAGAGGTGTGAGGAGGCTCAGCTCCTCCGATTAGGCACACCTGCAAAGAAAATTTTCCTCTCGGTTCTATCAGAACTGGATCTCGAGAAATAAAACTCTAATTCCGATTTTATAAATCTATTCAAGCGGATATCACGCATCAGCAAAGATCAGCTAACTTCTACATATTGGATTCACTCAATTAGGCACTACTTCCAGTAAACATCAAAATTGCATCATCTGAACATTATGCCATGATTCTGTTCATCCTAACAGCATTGGAGCCTCAAAAATCAAAATTGGCAATTAGATGGGATCGAGAATCGAATCATCGACTCTTCCACAAATAAGACTCAAACAATGAGTGAATGATGGGTCTCTTGGCGAAGGAGAGAACATGATCCAAAACTCATTTCCGATTGATCTGAAAGGGACAAGTTGTTTCTTCAGGATATAGTGCTGTTCAAGCTGTGATGTCCTCGTGTTGCTTCAACTCCGACCTGATGAAGGTCTTCAAGTAATTTCCAAATGCGGCCTGTCGTATCCAGTCAGTCTCCTTCAGATTGATTGTGGAAGGGCTTGATTCAAAGCAGCTCAAAGCGGATGCTCAGAATGTTCAATCTCGGATACGGAGATGAAGGATCTACAAGTTGCCTCTGCAAGTTGCCAAAAAAGCTAAGAAACTCTGATTCTTCTTGAATCTATTCCCAAAGTTACGTGCACAAATCTCAAATAGAAAGGAATGGATCTGAAGAGATTTTTTTCAAACAAAATGTAGCTTGACCGTCAGATGAATCGGTTAAAGTGTTTCAAACAACTTGATCATTATGACCCTTTTACCCACACCATGGTTTGAATAAGTAATGGTTTAGTTCAACTCATTGATGACCAAACTAACGGAAAGAGACAAGTGATAAAAGAGTAAGAAAGCAGAGGCATACCTGATATTTCAAAAAAAAGTGGGACATAGTTGAGATTGCAAAGTTAAGAGGGCACACGTAATAAAAACCCAAGATTTATATTGTTGGTAGATTATTTTGTAATTTTCTTAGATTCCTTTTCCGATCATCTCAAGCAGGTTGATCCACTGAGATCAATAAAACGAGCGCATAAGTTGCTTGTGATGTTTTATAGCTACCATATAACTATGAAATAAACAGGACTCAGAGATTATTGGCAAAGTTTAGAGGAACACAAGACTAAAAATCCGACATTTTTTGCGCAAGCATAAAGACAAAATGTAGATAATCGAAGGCGTAAAAGTCCGATATATGCATGTATAACTGGTTCGGGAATGCCTTTCAAAAAATCACTTCATACTTTTTCTCTTAGTCCACACCAAAGAGGGAGATATAATAGAAATGCAATCAACATGGTTGATATTTGTTTCTCACGTGTTAATGAGAAAACATAAAATTTCAAAAAAAAAAATCTTTTTCAAGAGCAAGTTTAACATGTGAATGTATAGGAAACAAATGTGCGTCATTTTCACGAGACTTACCACAATGGTCAAAAGGAGATGCTAACTTTTTAATTTCTGAAATTAGAAGACTAACAATTCAAAAATTGTTTTGGGTATTCCCCAAATATCAACTCTCAATGTTTCTTCTTATTATTCTTCAAATTAGGGCTTGCTGATTCGGAAGATAAGTAATTTTAATTTAATTATCCTTCCGTATGTCAAACGAGAAATGGAATTATCCCGTACAATCTCGCTTTCTCATGTTTCTCATTTTTATTATATTAAAGTAAGATGCTTCAAAGTAAGAACCTTTTTCCGTGGACAAACAAGTCTTGATTGGCCAATTAGGTCGATCTTTCCCTTCTTTACAAATATAACACACCGATCAGGTAGATATATATCATGTTCCCATCAATCGCTTTTCCATAAAAAATACGGTAATCCCATGGTGCGAGTTAGATGATATCCATTTCTTCCAAATTTGATTACTTAGATTCTAGACTGAAAAAATACGAGAAGGATTTCAGGATTTTAAAAAAGAAGGAAAAATAGCACTTGACCCCATGTAGTTTGAGAGCAAGTTCGATTGACCCCCTAGCATGCAAAGACACCCTTCTAAGTTGGGGGCCAATGCAAATGACCCCCTCCCTCATAAAAATGCTAATGACATCAATTGTAGTTTTTTTATTGGCTCACTTCCTTTCATTATCCACAACACGTTTGATCATCTTCTTAGATTTCATCCCATTTCTCTAAAAAAAATTACTCAATGTGGAGAGAGAGATCATTCTTATCCATTTTCATCGACAACACGACAATAGGTATGGATCCGTATGTCCCCTTCGTTCATTCCATCTCCCTTCAATGTGATTATCATCATTTCTTCACTTATTTTTGCACCAATTAGATGTATGTTTGATTAAGACAATTTTTTTATCACAATACACAATTGTCCTCATTATTAAATCAAGAGGAGGATTGCCCACATCCTCTCAATATATGTTGATTTGATTTAAATTTTGGTTTTATCAAAATTTTGAAATTGCTAGTGCTTGCATGACTGGCTCGATATATTCTACTTGTGGCAGGAATTAGAATGTGCATCTCTTGAAATTACATTGAATCGAGTTTTCATATTGATTGTGCATTTTGGAGGTAAATTGGACCTAATATGGGTTGGAGTGATGTGAATACTGTTTATCTTGATAATCTCGATAGTGATGATTACTCTATAAGCGAGGAATATTTTCATATTTATGATGATGAGGAGGAGGAGGAAGAAAGTACTGTAATGGTAGTTGTAGAATACAAATTTCTGGAACTTAGAGATGATGCTCTAATACTACTTAATGATGAATAACATATGGGATGCATGCATGGATTATAATTGTTGTGAGTAGCACAAGCAAACACACAAACTCGATAAAAAAACGCAAACACATAGATTTATAAGATTCACCAGTAAGTGGGCTACGTCCGTGAGCGATGACGATTGGTTTCGTTATTTGTGGAGAAGAAAATACGGAGTATACAGATAATCCTAATCCTTAGCGAGTTTATGCAAATTTTGTACAAAGCAAATTTATGAAAAATTGAAGCTCAAATCCAAAGACGATGCTATTAAGAGGGTGTATGAGAACTTATAATAAATCAGAATATGATAAATCCCTCCAAAAATTAAAGACATCGGAAGTGGGCCATCGAAGCATTACATTCCGTTTAATATCAAAGTTTAGTGCATAGTCGAACAACATGTGTGAGTCATGGAACAATTAATAAAGGTAGCGAGAGACCTACCAATAATTTCGTTGGTAGAACTCAAGACCGTCCCTGAGGGTAGTTCCCGAGTGCAATGGTCTAGAGACCATCAACTTTAGAGGTCAATTTTTGCATGTATTCAGCCCTTAGTTTAGAAAAAATAGTATAACAACTCACTGAAAAAGGAGCCCTTGTGGAATTGAATTTTTCGATAAAATAACTCGTTGAAAAATGAACCTTTATGGAATCGATTTTTCGATGAAACTATTCATCAAAAATGAGCTTTTATAGAATCGAATTTTTAATGAACAACTCAATGTTAAAGTCCAAAATTTAATGGAATTATATAAGGGTATATTGTTCATTGAATTTGTTTATAAGGAATTATTTTTGTTTCTTTTACCCAAGTCCCACGAAATATCAGGGACAGCACTAGTAGAACTAGAACACATTAGGTTACTGTTGATGGAGCAACATAAAAACAAAAATCAAATAATGCACTATGCTGGGGTAGGATTGTGTGGCCGAGAATTTTAAAAAAAAGTTAGGGTTCTGCGGTACGATTCGAAGCATGTAAATGTTGTCAATGGAAGGTGACAAAAATTCCTTGTATGCATTCATGTCGTGAGAGCACAGATCCTATGCACTATTGCAGAGGCCGGTTGTAAAGAGGGAGGCAACGTGAGCCGCTCGATCAAGATCGAATGGTTCACACGGTATAAAAATAGTCCGATTTCGCGTGAATCGCTTGATCTTGATCGAGCGGCTCACGTCACCCCTCTTTACAACCGGTCTCTACAGTATTGCATAGGATCCGTGCTCCATGCAGTGGTTGCAATACTGTCTCATAGGGATGATCCGAGCAAGTATGTTGACTCATGTTATTACATCACAACGTACAAGCATGCATATATATACACCAACATGTGATCTATCCCAGTGGTCACCTCCGATCCTCTCAGTATTAAGTTGAAATTAGCTCCTAAAGCCAAGATATCACCATGCCTGCCTGCCTAAGAAGAATCGAAAGAGGGTCCATACGAACTGAGGAATGACAGTAGGAATACTTTTTTTTTCCGAAAACGATCAAGGAGCCATTCATTCATCATGTCAGCAACTCCAAGATTTGACACCGGCCTACTGCACATAAGGCCAACTGAAAAGAAACAGAGAGATATCCAACAAAACAAAGACGAAAGAGTTCAGAGTTAAGGTATAGGAAGCCAAAAAAAATAGATCTGATTATCTAATTTGATTATTAATCAGAGAGACTTTCAAACCCAGACACACCCAACAAATTTGTGAGTTTTCAATAATTATGCTCCTTCTTGATATTATCAAATAATCTGTTGCATTCATGCATAGGGATGTCAGCGGTTCGGGTTTGGGGCGGGTATTACTATTCCCAAACCCATACTCATTTATAATATCACTACCCATACCCACCCATTTATTAAATGGGTAATTTCTAGCGGGTACCCATATACCCGTCGGATACCCGTGTACCCAATGGGTACCCATATCTTCGACATGGTAAATCTTAAATTGTTTATAAATGTATACAAGATTTTCACATATAGCTGAAATAAAATGAGATCGTGTAATATGACGATTCATAAAAATATGCAATATATAGAGAATACTAAAGTTTTATATATGTTAAGTGTTTAACCCTTTTGTGTTGATAGTTTTTATTTATTAAAGATACAAAAAGTTAGTTGAATATGAATAAATGGATGGAGAGGAGAAAATTGAGTCGGAAATTTACACATGTAGATCGATATGTATTCGATATAAAATGGATTTGGGGCTGGTTTAATTAAAATGCAAGATACACATCTATCTTTATATATTTTTTTTATTCGGGTTTGGGGTGGGTTCGGGTTCGGGTACCCACAATGCAATCCCAAACCCATACCCATACCCGCATGGGTAGTCAATTCAAAACCCAAACCCGTCCAAAAGTAAATAGGACGGGTTTCGGGTCCTTAAATGGGGCGGGTTTGGGGCGGGTACCCAATGGGTAGACCCAGATTGACATCGCAATTACCAGCCGAAAAATTAAGAAAGATTCATTTAATACCGCAAAATAACAAATACTTTTAGTGAATGGGCATTCCTCAAAGAGGTGTGAATATGTTTCGTTATCATTATGGCAGATAAAATATGTATTGATAGATGGAATATTGAGTTTGAAAAGCTGGTCTTGAGTAATTAGATTATGATGTTGTAGCATTCAAAGGAAGAAAAAAATTCTAGGTTCGAAGTATTTCGCCCAAATATTTTCGGGGAGCCGTGATACTTGGAATACATTGTTTGATTGACCGATTCCTTTTTTGCACTATTCCATTGCATATTAAATATGTAATGTCTTCTAATATTATGAAAATAAATATAAATATATATATAATATATATATATATATATATATAATATTCTTAGACAGTCAAAATATGACTCGTTTTTTGTTGCTATTTACGATCACATGGATCTTTTCATGCATGTAATCGTTGAATACCCTTCTGATGCTCTAAATCCAATCTATTTTGGTTTGCGGCTTTTCTTTTAGATTACTTTCCATTGCAGTCAAGAGTGTCATTTGATATTCTTTATATCACACAATGCAATCAAATGTTGAACGTATATGTCAGTCTTCAAAAATAGCTAAGGAAATCTATCCAGTAATGCTTATGGTTGGAAATAATTAAATTCCACAAGTTATCTATTCATGTGGTAATTGGTGAGAACAATTTATAGCTAGGAAGTAATCTTTGAACAATTTCTCTGGACATATGAACATGTCCATCCTCATACGTACGTGATTGGATAGCTTAGGGAGACTCCCAATTTAGAGGGGGGTCTTTGCATGCAATCAATACCATAGGGGGGTCAATCGAACTTGTCCTCAAATCAGAGGGAGTCAAGTGTTATTTCCTCTTAAGAAAATGTGTGAAGCTTTTTGCGAGTGCCATTATTAATACTATACATACACGTCACCACCAGTGCTTAATAATATTGGAAATAATGATCTCTCTCTCTCTTGTGGTGGAGGCAGCGACGTATTGATTAGGTCAAATAAGACTATAGTGACAAAAATTTATGTTGAATGCAACTGATGCCCTTCCTATAGTGGCACTTTATTATTCATTTAGTAGCAAAAATAGATGTTTTAAAGGTGTACATGCATGAACAATGAATGGAGAAAGTGTAGAGCAATTTGATTTTTTTATTATCAGATTAATAATAATAGATTTGATTGAATGCTAGAAAACCATGTGTATCATTAGATCTGTTCAAAATAAGTTGAGAATATTATACTAAACGCAAAATAATAAATCATTATTATTCATGCTAGAAAATGCTTCCCTTGAAGGCTTTAGACATTTAATCTTTATTAACATATAAAGAATGCATGGTGTGTGCATAAAATGACTAGGATGCATATTAACTTCTTTATAAACTTAGAGAGGGATACTTTTATGAGCGCTTTCTGATTTTGTTGGAAAGAAAGATGCAAGATGATCTTCAAGTCTCAAAGATCTAATCGTCTCAACTTTTTTCTTATGTTATCTATGTTAGGCCCGCTCCCTCTCGGATCTGGGATACCCGTTTACACATCACGCATAGTATCATGTTCGCTAAAGATCGCATTACAATACTGAAAATTAGGGGAAATTTTTTTCGCGTTTATGAATGGCATTTACAATTAACAAATAAGCCACAGAACTATAATATGTCATCAATCTATTGCATAAATTTCCATAGCATTTAACATGTAACAAACGAAACTGCACAATGTACTTGCATCCCAATTGTATCAGAAGAGAAAGAAAAGCATATATATAATATTCTGAACAAAACTATAACATACATACATGTTTTACTGCAGAAACCATACATACATGTTTTACTGCAGAAACTGACGTTCAACTCTCCCAATACCACGATGCAATTGTTTTTCCTGCAATCCATACAATAGGGAGAAAAGAACATCAACAAATGTTGAATAAATCTTATTAATTAGAAATAATAGAAAGTTTAGTTGCTCCAAAAGAAAGCAAGTAGGTGGTCTAACAATTAGATTTATCGAGCTACTTGGAGAGAAGTCGGTTATCATGTTGTTCTGTAAAGGTGAAACCCTGACTTACCCATCATACGTCAATTACTCCTATTTCATATTTCATAGAATAGTTATAGATAGCATTTTATATATAAATTATAAGATCCATACTTAAGCTATTGCCTTATTTTAAAAGTATGCTTCATGCTTGATGGATCTATGTATTGAGGATGATGAGTCTCCTATTTTGATCTTTGTCCTTACCAAATTATATATATAATCCTATATAATTTCATTCTTCCTTATCATATTTCAAGTTTCAATGATTGATTAATTCTTTGTTCATTATAAGTTTATTATGATCGAGGTGATACAGATCTCCTTCCAATTTTCATAAGTCATGTAGATAAATTTTAGTAAGTGTGGATGATGTGTCTCGTATTCTGATTCTTTCCTTATTAATTTTCTCAAGCTTAATGGATAGTTTGTGGTCTTGGTCTGGATAAGACCTCACACTATGACTCTAAGGTAGTATGGAAGCCTTAGGGTTGGGGTGCCTCCGTAGGCATGCGGTGGAGTAAAATGCATCCTAACTAAGTTCCCAATATGTCCACTAGCTATATCTAACAACTGTGGTAGTAGCTCGTAGTCTGATAAGGATGATTTTTATGATATGTTCTTTTCCCTTTGTCAGGGATTACTGGCGAACCATTAGTTAGCTCCATGGAAATCAAGCTCAACTACAACCAACTCAATTGTAACCAATTTAAATGTAATCCATCTCAACTTTAGCCAAACTCATTTGTGACTCAATCCAATCTCAAATGTAACTCCTCCAAATTCAACTGTAATTGATTCAGATGTAGCCATAGAGGATTTAGATGTATACATAGATGATTCGGATGTAGCATCACCAAGTTTGCTAGCGAAAAGAAAACAAAACTCAAGCAGTCAGGTAGCCTACAAAAAGCTCTTCCGTCTCGCTCTCTAATTGGAAGTGCGGTCCAATAGAGGGATATGTCTACTCCAAAACTACGACACTGAGACAGGTGAGAGAGACTCTCCGGAAAAGTCATTTTAAAAGAAAAACCAGCCCGACCGGTACGGGCTAACAAGCTCGAAAAACTAAAATCAAGGGCCCTCCCGCCTAGGTGCCCTACAAAACAAGAGTAAGCAGAACTGGTCTTTAAAAGAAAACCTGTGGATCCCAGAGAGGCGTAAAAACTGTGAGCACTCGCGAAAAAAAACCGAGAAAAAGACTGGGATCTTAGACCCGCGCACTAAGCGATCGCTGCCCTAACTGGGCTTCCTAATCTTCCGCTCAGCTGAGGGTCACCGCACCCTCACACAGTCGGGCGTAAAGGTCACCATGACTGGCATTCATAATTATCAGTCATTGTTGAATCATCACCACTGTCTTGATTCCTCAACCTTTCTCAATCTGTTGTGGTTGACTGTACAGATCTAGGTCTTTTGTCAATAATTTAGTCAATAGTGATTTATAGTCAATAGAATATGATTAAAGAATTAATTTATGAAGATGATCGATCTTTGTGACCATAGTTTATCATTTCAAGATTTTTGATATCATTAGATACTCATTGGATGTAATATTTACATGATTGTTTTATAAGTATATGGGCAAAACTGTAACTCATTATAGTTGAATTCTACATGTCAGTTCAATGGATTATTTAAATTTCATGCTCAAGATCTTCACGTAGATTAGCTTATATATTTGTATTTGATCAATACTGGATTATCAATCAGATATATTGTCTCTGCAAGAGGAAATTGAGTGATATATTAAAACTTGATATTAATCTCTCTGGCACTCACATCAAATTTCACGGCATTCATATCATTTGTACTGGTTCTTAGAACAAATTTTCATCCAAATGAACTTACTTAGCTACACATGTTCACATACTTTTATTTGTTACTTTTATCTCTTTGTGGATTGTTGTTATTGCTTTATTACTATTCCAAAATAAGTCATTATGAATGCTAGAATCAATTCTCATAAGATCATCATATTTGATCCTATATAAGTAAGATACTAAATCCATTCAATGTTTGTACACAGGAAAATTAACCAATGGCATCAAGGAGATTGCATATGATGATTAAGCCATCTTATTCGAGCGGTGTCTCATAGGTAGATAGAAGTCGATCATAATAAGGCCATCCATAGTCTTTTATAAAAAAATACGACAGCAGGGTCATATGTTGCAAGACTTACAATGTTCATCTGTGAAGCAAGAGTTTCCCTAATTGAACAATCTTTAGCAGATTTTGATTTCGAGCGATTGTAGCCAATGGACATATGCATCTAATTTCGAACTTCTATCCAAAAATCCGTTCAGAAGGTATCACTCCCCCAACCTAGTTTACACAACGTTACAATGGTATAGATAAAAGTGATTACGATTTCTACAGGTGGTGGGAATGTGAACTTTCAACAGTGCAACATAATCATAATTCATGAACAATCCAAATCTAGCCCTTCATCAAACATTTCTCAAGATGTTTCTTTACCTCAGTTGTTTTCCCTATGTGAAGGGGTGAGATCATGTGTTCACCATTCTATCTCCAATTATTACGAGTAATGACTAATCTGATTCCGAATGCAATCCATTGATGTACTATTAACTGTATTGATTCTAAGATATTATATTGATATATTACAAACTCTTATTCAAGTCAGGTCATGAATGATAAGAAGAATGTTCCTCTAACCTCATGCTCTTTATTTTGAATGTCACTCTTGTTTCATGTCAGTGGTTATTTCTGGTAAGGTTGATTGGCTTAAAAAGGGGCTTTCAGTAAAAGAATTCTCTTATACATTTGGAGTTGATTACATCAAAGCCTTTTCTCTAGTAACCAGTATGAAGTCCAGGTGCATCAAAAGTTGGATTATTTGTGAGTTTGATATGATCAATACATTCTTATAAGATAATTTCAGTTAGGAGGTTTTTATGTCCCACCCCAGATACCTAGAAGACTTTTGTAATAAAAATTTTATAAGCTAAGTCATGCATGGAAGGTAGCAAGAGGAGGGAGAAAGATTGTACCTTTGATCCTCTAAGTTTGGAGGGTATTTGTGGCTTTATCTAACATACAACAATAGATAAAATACCTGATGGTTAACAACAGAAAAAGAGAAAAAAACTGAATTAGAAACTTTAACATTGACTTTAATGAGAACAAAGAGGAGAGAGATATGTACCTTTGAATATCTCCACTTTGGAGATCCAAACTTGCATGCAGCAACCTTTTCTTGACGGGAGCTTCAGTTTATTCAGATCTGAATGTTACAAATATAAAAACCTCAAAGGGAGTCTCGTCCTCGAGACTTGAGTCAAGGTTACTTTGTGTCTTGTTTAGATCTCATCTGGCCATAAAAATCTCAAAGGGAAAACAAGTCGTGTTCTTTCAATATATATAATTGAATGGGCTTGTTTTGACAATCACCTGAAAGAGTTGTGGGTATCGTGCCCGCATATCCACTTCTATCTTCCATGTTGCCTCTTTGACATCATGTTGGTGCCATAGCACCTTTATTAGGGGAATCTCTTTGTTGCGAAGCTTTTTCACAACACCATTAAGTATCTATACTGGCCTCTCCTTGTATATCAAGTCTGACTCCACGTCAAGGTCCTCGTAGTTGATGACGTGGCGAGGATCGTACACGTACTTCCTTAGGTTGGGTATATGAAAGACATCATGTATGGCTAATAAGTGTGAAGGAATGGTTACTTAATAGATCACCTTACACATACGAGTAATAATCTCAAATGGTCCAACATATCGTGGTGTCAACTTGCCATGAACACTAAATCTCTGTACTCTCTTCATAGGAGATACTAGTTAAACACTCAATCTCCTTTTATGCTTAGAGGATTTTCATCAATATGAGAGACTAAGTTGAATAATGATAAGTCATATTTGAATGGATAAAGAGAAGATGATCGAATTACCCGAAACTCTGCATCTCTTCTCCGCCGATATGCATAGCTTTTCTGGTGGCCCTAAGCCGTCAAAAGCCTCCATCTCACAAGGTTATTAACCCTCGCAGTCTCCTTTAAAAAAATCTACAGAGTAAAAAGCGTGTTCACCTATCTTACGCCAACTTAGAGGTACGAGGCATCTCCACCCATATAGGGCTTCGAATACTGCCATACCAATACTAGAATGATAGTTGTTGTATAGAAATTCTACTAACGACAGGTGGTCCTTCTAGGATCCTTTCCACTCTAGAGTACATGCACGTAGCAAATCAAGTGCCTGAATAACGCACTAAGTATGGTATGTAGAACTCATCTTTAGCTCTGTCTGTGGTGTTGATATAAGCTGGTACCAGTAGTGAGATATAAACCTTGAGTCACCATCAGACACTACCTCACATGGTATATCAAGAAATCTGATAATGTTTTTGCACATGTAATCTAACCATCCTAAATGGAGTGTAGGTCATGTTGATATGTATGAAATGAGCTGATTTTTCAAATCTATCAATAACGACCCAAAAGCATCGGGGTTACCAAGCGTACTTGGCAGTATTGTGATAAAATCCATAGAAATACTCTCCCACTTCTACTCAAGAATGGGGAGAGACAGTAATAATCCTAGCGGTCTCGTGTTCTACCTTGACCATCTGATAGATCATGCACTTGTTAACATGACATGTTGGATCTTGCTTCATTCCGTCCTGCCATAATGTAGGACTAGATCCTAATACATCTTTGTGTTGCCAGGAAGAATAGACAATCATGAACTATGTGCCTTATCAAGAATATCTCTACGCAACTACTCATTGTTGGATACAATGACCCAGCCAGCCTTCCACAAAATTGACTTCGTCACCACCAAAATCATCATGTTTGTCCTTGATGGCACACATGCATCTGTCTCAAATTCAGGGATATATCATTTGTCCTTCTACTATGCAATCCCAAAGACTGCTGAATTGTGGAGGTATGACATTAGATATGGACGCACTCTTATGAGGATGTTAATTAGCCAAAGTTACGAGCATATCTCATGTATATAGCTAGTTTGTCGTATATGCATGAGCTTTATTGCTAAGCACATCTGCCACCACCTTTTCCTTATCGGGATAATAAGAAATTGTGTTGTCAAAATCCTTCAGTAGCTCATGCCACAAGCGATGTCTCATATTCAGCTCCTTTTGATCCAAGATGTATTTCAGGTCCTTGCGATCAGTGAAAATCTCGAAATTCACCTCATATGGATAGTGATGTTAGATCTTCAAAGCGAAGAAAATTGCCGCCAACTCCAAGTCATGGATGGAGTAATTCCGCTCATGCAACCTCAATTGATGTGATGCATAAGAAATCACGTGACCTTGTTGTATTAAAATTGTTCCTAAATTCTCACTTGAAGCATCATTATATACTGCAAAATCCCGAATTTCTGAAGGAAGTGCAAGAATAGGCGCAATCATCAATCTTTTCTTCAATGTCCTAAAGGCATTCTCGTATGAATCATTTCAAATGAAAGGAACTCTCTTCTGTGCCAATCGTGTCAACGGAAGAACAACTTGGGAAAAACTACTGACTAAGCGTCTGTAATAGCCCGCTAGTCTAAGGAAGCTCTGAATCTGAGTGACTGTCTTGGGTTGCTCCGAAGACATGACTGCCTCAATCTGCGTAGGGTCAACTACGATACCTGCTCCATAAATGGCATGCCAAAGTAATGAGACATGGGATAATTAGAACTCACATTTTCTCAACTTGATATACAACTTGTACTCTTGAAGTATGTCAAGGACTATCTTTAGATCATTTGCATGATTCTATTTATTTCAAGAATATATCAGAACATCATTGATGTGATCCCTATTCATTTCGAGCATATATCAACACATCGTCAATGCATACAATCACAAACTCGTCCAAGTATAGACGGAAAATCATGTCCATCATGTCCCTCAATGTTGTATTTGTATTTGTGAGCCCGAACGACATCACAACACACTCATAATGTCCATATCGAGTCATGAATGATGTTTTCAGAATATTCGACTCTTGAATCCTTAGTTGATGGAAGCCATATCGAGGATCGATCTTTGACATCATCGAAGATCCATACAGTTGATCAAACGAATCATCAAAGTATGGCAGAGGATAATGGTTCTTCACCATTTTCTTGTTCAGCTGTCTGTAACCAATGCATAATTTCATCGATTCATCCTTCTTTCTGAGAAAGTGAACAAAAGTACCTCAAGGTGAAGTGTTTGGCCTTACGAAACCTACGTCAAGTAACTCATGTGATTGCATCTTCAGCTCTCTCAACTCAGCTAGTGCCATGCAACACGGAGCCATCGAGATTGGTTGTGTATTTGGTAGTAATGTAATCTCGAACTCAATCTCTTTCTCAAGTGGTAAACTTGACAAATCAGTAAAGAACACATTAGGATAATCTGACACTATTGTGATGTCCTGAGCCATCGGCTCTCCCTTAGATGTCTCTCTAACAATATTAGAAATGTGTCGCATCCTCGATCTATGAGTCTCTGATCTCTCAATACTGTGATCTACTCTATTTTGGAATCGTGTAATGTATCCTTAATGGTAAACTCGGGTATAGAATCCCGAAGACAACCGTCTTCCTGAAGCAATTAACAAGGTATAATGAGCTGACAGCTAATCCACTCACAAAACCAGGTCACACTTGTCAAGTTGTAGTAGTAGACAGTCCGTGATCATCTCATGGCCACCAATCAACATTGGTAACCTTCTGACTATCAGTCTTATGCTGAACAACTAGTCACCTGGCCCATAAATGTGACAAGGATGATCTAGGACATCTGCACCTCTACCTACTGAAGTTAGAAACCTCGAAGCTCATAAATAGCTCCAGAATCAATTACAAAGGTCGGCTCTAAACACTATGGTTTTGTGTTAGAACAGATATCCTTAATTACAACAGTTGATGTTCGCGTATATTATTACAGTGCTTTTTCTCTTCTTGGGATACAATATGGAAATTAGTTGCAATTGGTGACATCTGCAGTCGTTGAATTTGAATGTCATATTTCCCTTTCGGACTCGCGACAAGTCAGAGGACTATCGCATGCAATAACCTTTTCTTGACAGGAGCTTCAGTTTATTCAGATTCAGATGTTACAATCTATCATAGTCATTTAGCTATTGGTCGCCTTCTTAATGTTGCAACTGTCTCTCGAAAGTTGTATGTCGTGAAGCGCTCCATGGACACTTGTTGTTTCTAACTTGGAGCTATGATTTCTTTTGTGTGATGAAGCTCACTTATCCTATGGGATTGGTAATCCCCTCTCTCTATATCCATAAGGATTTTGGTTTTGCTTAGATTCACTTTGATTATGTTGTTAAAAGCTTTCTCACGATAACAAAATTGACCTACAACAACAAATAATTTGAATATAATTGCCATATAATTCAATATTAGTTTTTGTTGCGAATCACCGAAGTAGATACGCACAAACACGATCAAACAAGCAAGAAACAAAGACACAGATTTAGAAGGTTCACCTGCAACTGGGATACATACTTGAGCGGCGACGATCGTTTTTCACTATGTGGAGAAAGAAATAATACATAGGATATTGAGGAGATACAAAGATGAGATGAGAATTAGGAGTTACGGTAAATGGTGTCCCCAAGGCCCATTTTATACTGCAACAAAAGAATATTAAATGTATTCAGCAATCCATCGTAACAACTTTCGACCAATCATGATTCAAGAGGCGGATCAGACGCCTCGACAATCCATCCCAACAACTCCCAGCCAATCAGAATTCCAGAGGTGGATCAGATATCTCAACAATTGAGGCCCAACAACTCTCAACCAATCAGAAGCCATGACGTAGATCAGCCACATCAGCAGCCCAATAAGTGGTTAGGATTCAAATCATATTAACAATCTCCATCTTGAATTGAATACTCTGAGAATCTTTGCCAAGCTTCATCATGTTGCCGCTAACCCCTCCTTGGGGATACTGCCAACTATCGACATTAACAATTTCGAACAATTTTTGAAAGTACTCCCAAGAACTACCTTTGTGAGTATCGGCTGGATTATCTACTATGCCAACTGGTGAGCGGCCCGAGCGACTAAGGTTAAGTGATATCAAGGGTCGTTGCAACCTCAACTACTCGAACTGGGCTCAATGAGAAAATATAGACCACCAACGAAATCAATCAACAATAAAAATGAGGCAAGCGGTCTTGCTAGTTATTTAACATGGTATAGCCACCAGGGTCGAACACAAGGAGCATAGAATGAAACCTGCAAAGTAGTCAGGTAATCCAAGTAATAAAGGTATTTTTTGTGGTTTTTTTAATTTTTAATTTTTTTATGATTTTCTATTAAGGAAAGAAATAAAGAAAAGATAAAAATCACACTCAAGCAATTATTTAAAGGCCTAAAATACTCAAAAATTCAAAACAAAAATATTTTTATGTTTTTTAAAATATTTAGATATTTTTGTTTATTTTATGGGTTTTTTCTGATTTTTATATAATTTTCTAAAAATAAAAGAGAGAGGAAAACTACAAATAATGTGCAGCAGGGATGAAAAGGCACTTTAAAAATACCTAAAGTGCCTATAAAATCCTGACAACAACTTTTTATGAAAATATAAAATAAAAATTACTACAAAAACTGAAAAGTCATCTTTTTCATTTTTAATGAATTTTTTATAATTTTTATAGGTTTCTTGGTCTTTTTCAAATTTTAGGTGTTTTAAAAAAAGAAATGTAATAAAAATCACAAAGAAATTAAAGCAAGAGAAAGCAAGCACACACAATTTTTTTTAGAATTTTTAAAGTATATTTTTATTTTTAATTGATTTTTCAAAATAGACACAGATACTTTTTAGGTTTTTTGATTTTTAGAAAATATTCAATAACATCAAAATGAGTCAAAAATTACCAAAAATACCACACAGTAGCATGAGCTACGTGTACAAATTTTAGAAGTTTTGGAGTAGTTTTGATATTTATTTAATTAAAAACAACACACGGGTTATAGGCACCTAAATGCAATTTATCAAAATTTCCGGAGTAATTATTAATATGCACAAAAAGTCTGGGGACAAACTACAAATTCACCAATAAATTCCACACATGCGTCAATTCAGCTTTAATAGGGGTATAAATGCAATTCCAGAAAAACATCTATTCAAACATGAACACAGGAAAAGTTCCAGATGAAAAGTGCAAATACACCAATATGCACGTGTCCGAGCATGTGCCTCCAGACTGGAAGGACTGAAATGAAAATCACAGAAACTACGGGGACTATTTTGCAAAAAGGTTCAACTATAACTTTTATTTTACAGACCAAAACATAAAATAAAATAAATGCAAGGGAAAAAGAGCAATATACCCTCGATGCATGTGAGTCGCATGTGATTGGCCACATATCGGCCGTTGGTGAGGTGAGATCGTGCAGCACTGCAGGCGTCAGGTGTCAGATCTGACGGTGTCAGATGGTCGGGGGCGTGGCGCGTACGGGGCCGTTAGATCTGACATCTAACGGTCTGACACATCGGATGGATGGACGCTCAGGATGGGATCTGGAGGGCGGAGTCGACCCAACGACGCAGGACCCAACTAGAAGAACAATGCCCAGATGAACTTCGCCAGAGCTAAGGACGAGATCCTCAGCCCCGATGGAAGATCAGCAAGCACTGGAGTGATCGGGGGACGGGTCCACATCAGGTAAACGACTGGGATGGACGTGCTCCGATGGTTGGATTGGCGTAATGGCGAAAGGCATCTGGAGCTGCTCCAGCGAGCTCTGGAGAGGGTGGTCTGGAGGCTCTCAGCGCGCGACAGGACCTGCAACGAGAAGCTCTACCTCGGAGCTATGCTCCGGTCTGGGTTATTGCGAATGAAAACCAAAGAAGCGGGGGTGAATGGGGTTCGATCTTCGGTAAATGCGGTAGAGGGAGATCTTGGACCTAATCCTGGTTAGATGGGCTAAGATTAGGGTGATCAGGTTGCGGGAGGAGCTGTAGGGTGAGCGAGTGGTTCGATCGAAGCGGCTGGGAGTGGGTGACGGAGCTCCGACCAGCTGGTCGGAGCTGGCGGAGGGAAGGTGGAGAACAAACGAATGATTGGAATCAAATGGACTAAGACGGAGAATAAGAAGCTCACCTGAAGGTTCGGATGGGTTCCTGATCTCCAGCCGAAGATGGTCGTTGGGATTATGGCCTCGACCAAGTAGCGGAAGGCGAGGGAGGCTTCTCGCGGCAAATCTCCGACCATGAAGAGGGAGCATCGGCATCACTGCACCAAATCAATCACCAAGAGGCCCCTTAGATGACTGTCACCACGCTGAAGGTTTCTAGGGTATTGAGAGGGAATGAGGCGCGAGCTCCCTACCTGGTGAGGTAGATGAAAGATTTTATAGCAGTCCCAGATGGCTAGAACGATCGGGCAAGGGTGCACGAACCGAGAAGGATCTGCGCTTCCCTAGGGATCCATGAGGATCTTGGATCCATGGGGAAGACACATGCGAAGTTTCGGGGCAAATGGATGTGCGATCCGACCTAGGGAATTTCGAGAAGAAGGTTCGGCAGAGAGATTGGGTCGGGTCAAGCCCTGAAAGAGGGGGTTGACCCGAGTCAACATTCAAATGTGGACCAATCATGGGCATGCTAGAATAAGGACAAAACCCGCTACACGACAAAATAGCAAGGGAAATGAAAGATAAATAAATTAAAAATAGTAAATGAATTTAAATTAAAAAATGAATAAAATGAAAAATGTTTGTTATTTTTCAAGGGATTTTCTGTGATTTTATTTATTTTTATGAAAAAAATTATTCTATATGCAGTATATTATATTATATACAGGTATTATACCTATGTATTTTGTACAATTATTTTTAATTTATTATTTTTACAAAAAATACCCCTATTTTTATATTTTATTTATTTACAAAATAATTTTTGGAGTATAAAACCATTTTTGTTTTATTTTTATTGTTTATTTGTAGGTATAAAATAAATAGACAAGGTTGTATATACATGTATTATGTACAAGTAAGATAGAGTTTTTATTTCCTTATTTATTTTTATTTTTCTTATTTTTATTTTATTTTTAGAAATATATACAAAGAAGTAAAAAAATATTATTATTTATATTTTGATAAAGATAATTTATGTACACACATGATACATATATACAAGCTAGAGTGGCCCTATCTCTCTCTACTTATTTTATTTGGCGATCAGGCCAATGCTTGGCCCTTTCTTGGGGTTCAGGTCACTCAGTATTTATTCTAAATACTTCTTTCTTTTTCTTTTTATTCTTTATTATTTTATTTTTACACAAATGCATGCTAATTATACGATATTAATACATGCATGCTTATTGCTAAGTTATTATGTTTACACCTATTTACATGATGCTTTGCCAAGATAATTAGCTAAAATAAAAGAATAAATAGTGATGAATAGGGATTCATCACCCCCTATACTTTACATTTTCTAGTCTCTTAGCAAACACTTATTTGAAAAAGAAGTGAAAAGAGAAAGAGAAAGAAAAAGAAGGAGAATCAAGATTGATTATTAAACTTGTCTTCATTAAATTGAAGTATGGAGCTCAGTCAGACCCTTGGATTATTAGTTTGTCAGAACCTTATTTGGACTTAGGTTTAAAACTCAACAACCTCTAAGTTCCACCAATCTATGGTCAAGACTCCTCAATAATCCAGATCAGAACAAGTCTACATACACAAACTCTAATGACCATGAATCTTTTCTTGTACTGTGTAAGTGATATGTAGCTCCCCACCTCAGAAATGGCAAAGTAATCGTCCCCCTCAACAAGGTAACTCTAATGCCCAAGTCTGGCAGCTCTTTCCTCGAGGAGCGGGGTATTCCGTTCTAAGTTCGAGTTCAACCGACTCAAGAGGAGGAGGAAGAAGAGAATGGACCATGACCAGTGTAGCCATGTATCCCTGGGAGCCCAACCAGTGTAGCTAAGTCTCCCTGCTGCAAGCTTCATGAGATGAGAACGGGTAACACAAGATTTGCTTTATTCGGCTATATAGACTCCGGTGGGTATTTTATTTTCTATCAGACCCACCACTTTTTTGGAGATTTTCTTTCTTTTGCATTTTTTTTCGATGTGCATATGTACAACATATCTACATGGTGCAACATATATACATAAGGAGTTTTTCCTCTTGAGCCAGTAGACTATCGCTCTTTTGAAACATTATTGCAACCCACGACTCTTGTCTTTAGACCTCAATGCCGTCAGACCAAGTTGAGACGCACTTCCTTCACTAAAAGAAGACGAGAGGTTCCGCCTAGAAGTACTACCCACGTATGCTACCCCAAGCCAAAGAAGATTGCCTCCTCACCACCTCATCCGTAGAGAGCTAAGTGTAAGGTGCTTGTGCAAGTAAAGCCATTGTTTGTGAGAGTCATGTGTGCGTTGTTAAGTGTTCTACTTAGGCTCATCAAGATGACATGTGATCATAGCCTAGTGGACTCAAAGAATTAAGTCACTCCTGGACCTGAAAAGTCTTACCCTAAGCCCTATAAGGTTCCTCTTAGAATTAGGTGGATTAAGGTCATAACCAAGCTCCATTTTCCACTTTAATTCCAGGCTTTTTTAAATGTCAATCTATGATTCAGAAAACTGTACAAGTATATACAAAAAACCTTTTTATGAAAAGTTTTGCAAATGTGTAAAATTTTTGAAAAATGTTTGAATGAATGAATGCATGGATGCAGAAGTTTTGCAAACTATTTACATACATTTACACAAGGGTTTTTGCAAACTTTTATTTTTCAAATATTTTACAAAAATTTTGTACTATATACGTAATTTTGATACCAAAATATTTACACCAATTTTACATACAAAATATTTTTACAATCATTTGTACAAAAACAATTTTATAAATAGCTATGTATGTGCAAGAAAGAATTTTATGTACATGAAAATTTTTAAATTTTTACGGTTTTTAAATAAAGGATTTTAGCCATTTTATTTATTACACACTCACACGTACGAGTTATGGTTAAAGTATATATGAAATATATACGACACCCCCATACTTAGCTCGAATGATGTCCTCAGAGTGGATCAAGAGCGATGAAGAAGACATAACTCGTGCTTAGTATAGGGAAGTGAAAAGGAATGCTATACTACAACGACGAATCAAAGAATAGAATGAAAGGATCTCGGTTTTCCCCCTATACTTAGGATCAAGTAATCCTAAGTATAGTATACTGTACATGAAGGGAAATCCGAGTGGACGAATGTACAGGGTCTACCTCCCCTATACTTATGGTAAAATATCCCTAAGTATAGGCAGCAAAACAAAGGTAAAAAGAATCAAAAGAAAAATCAAAAGTCTGATACCCCCCATACTTAGGATAAAGTACACCCTAAGTATGGCATAATCATAAGATGAAAATGGAGTATTGGACTGAAGAATGAGATGATATAGACATCTGGATCTATACAAGGAGGAAGACAATAATAATTAGGCATGAGATGCAATAGATGTGAGTCAAAGACCACATCTCACGTGAAATGAGTAGGGGCGACGTCAACGACCAGTGGCTCATGATCTAGATATGGTTTGAGTCATTGCCCATTAACACGTAAGGTAGCATCAGATGACATCTCAGATATGTCAATACTCCCATTGTCATGTACCATTCGGACCAGGTATGGTCCCTTCCACTTGCTCTGCAACTTCCTTGGAAATAATCTAAGCCTAATCGAACAACCATGCTCTCTGATCTGGCTCAAACTGCTTGTGGCTGATACGAGAATCATGCCACTCCTTTACTCTCTCCTTATACTGTAGGCTGCTCGAAAAGGCTGAATCTCTAAGCTCCTCCAGGGCTGCCAATTCTGCCTTCCTCTAATCTCCTACACCCACTGGATCCAATAATATATGTATGACAATCCAAAGTGACTTGTGCTTAATCTCAACATGTAAGGGGCAGTGCTTGCCACAAATGAGACAAAAGGGAGATGTACCCAAAGGAGTCTTGATGGAAGTCCGATATGCTTACAAGATCGAGTCCAAGAGTTGTGACCAATCCTTTTGGTCTGGGCGGACTACCTTCTGCAATATCGTCTTGATCTCCCTGTTCGACACTTCAGCAAGATCATTCGTCTGAGGATGATATGGAGTGTCTACTCGATGGTCTATGCTGAACTCGCTAGCAAGGGCCTTTACCTTGTCATTGACGAAATGAGACTCCCCGTCAGATATCAAAACTCTAGATACCCCGAACCGTGAAATGATATTCTTCCTCAAAAATCTGCAAAGAGTCCTAGCATCTGCGATTCGGGTGGGGATGGCCTTAACCCAACGACTAACATAATCCACGGCCAACAGAATATACTCAAATCCCTTACTCTTAGGGAATGGACCCATGAAATCAATGCCCCATGCATAAAAAACCTCACAGAAGTGAATGGGCTGTATCGACATCATATCACGCTGTCCACAAGTGCCCATCCTCTGACAGTAAGTACACCTCTTCATGCATTCATCAGAATCCTTGAAGAGGGTAGGCCACCATAGGCTGGATTGGAGTACTTTCTGTGCCGTTCTCCTCCCAGAGTGATGTACTCCTGCCTCAAGCTTGTGGCCGTATGTGAGGACGCTATGGTGCTCCTCCTGAGGAATGCACCGACGCCAGACGCTATCCCCCCCTTCATGATAAAAGATGGGATCCTTCCAATGGTAGAACTTGGCCTTCGCAAGGAAGGTCTCAAGTCGCTCCTAGTCCAACCTTGTGGAACTTTCTTGGCAACAAGATAGTTCACAATGTCGGCGTACCATGAGAGCGAGGCGATAGCAATGATCGTCTCATCTGAGAAGGTCTAAAAAATGGGATCAGTCTGCTCAGATTCCTCAAGATGCTCTAATCAGAAGAGATGATCCGCCACCACATTCTTGACTCCAGGCTTATCTTTAATCTCAATGTCAAACTCCTGGAGTAGAAGGTTCCATCTACTCAGTCTGGCTTTGGCATCCTTCTTTGCCATGAGGTACCTGATGGCGGTATGATCAATAAA
The DNA here is from genome assembly GCA_037367405.1 of Ottelia alismoides. Taxonomy (NCBI): domain Eukaryota; kingdom Viridiplantae; phylum Streptophyta; class Magnoliopsida; order Alismatales; family Hydrocharitaceae; genus Ottelia; species Ottelia alismoides. The sequence goes on from JAZKJV010009714.1 coordinate 818,345, forward strand.
GATAGTCACCTTTTCCAATGATGTATGACCTGAACTTATCTAAGGTAAAAACTATGACTAGCATCTCCTTCTCAGTGACGGTATAGTTCCACTGCACAACATCCAATGTACGTCTAGCGTAGTGAATGGCAAATGGCACTCCATCCCTCCTCTATCCCAGCACGACCCCTACGGCAAAATCGGAGGCATCCGTCATGATCTCGATTGGGAGAGACCAATCAGGTGGATGAAGGACATGAGCCCCAATAACTAGACTCTTGAGAGTCTCAAATGACGTAAGACACTTATCGTCTACAATGAACTTGGTATCTTTGGTCAGCAAATCAGTCAACGGTCGGGCAATCCTGCTGAAATCATGAATGAATCGTCGGTAGAAACCGACGTGCCCCAGAAAAGATCGTAACTGTCGCAGGTTGGACGGTGGACTGAGTTTCCTGATGATATCCACCTTGGCCGGATCAACCTCCATGCCCCTGTTGGATATGATATGACAAAGCACCATCCCTTAAGTCACCATGAAGCGACTCTTCTCCCGGGATAATACAAGATGGACCTCGATGCATCTTTAAAGGATACGGTCTACGCAGTCAAGACAAGCATCAAACCCATCGTCGTAGATAGAAAAGTCGTCCATGAAGACCTCCAAGCACTCACCCACCTTGTCCGAGAAGATGGACAACATGCACCTCTGGAATGTCACTACGGCGATACATAAACCAAAGGGCATCCGTCTGAAAGCATATGTCCCAAATGGACAGGTGAATGTAGTCTTGTCCTGATCTTCGGGCATAATAGCCACCTGATTGTAACCAGAGTACCCGTCAAGGAAGCAGTAATGACTCTTCCCAGTTAGTCTCTCTATAATATGATCAATAAAAGGCACCGGGAAATGATCCTTCTTGGTGGCCTGGTTCAGTCGTCTGTAGTCCACACGGACCCTCCAAGAAGTAGGTACCCGGCTAGCTATCTCCTCTTCAGACTCACTCACAAGTATAGTGATGCCCGTCTTCTTGGGAACCACATGTAATGGACTAACCCACTTGGAGTCGGAGATGGGGTAGATAAAATCAACGCTCTACCATTTTGAGATTTCCTTCATGACAACCTCTCGAAGGTTCGGGTTCAGCCGTCACTGGAACTTGATGAATCCACATTTCATCATCTTTATTCTATCATTTTGGCCTCAAAAACCCTGGCAAATGCCTGTAAATAACATTAAATTGAGCATATTAGCATTCATGCATGTGCATGTAAATAGTGTATAAAATACTGTAATTAAAGCCAAAATTATAGAATAAATAAAAGAAAAGAAAAAGAATAAAATATTATAAATATTTTATGACCCAAAACCCTGATACCTAGGCATCTTGATGAATAGGTTGACCATGAATAAAGTAGGGGGAGATAAGGGTCAAATACCTATCCTTTTTAATTCATTCTTTATTCATTTTGGGACCTATTTTTGGTTTCACTTTTTATACCTCAAATAAAGAAACTTTGTACATGAAAGTTGTAGATAATTTAATAAAGAAAAATACAAAATTGATTTCATTCAATAATCATGTACAGATAAAAAGTTATGGTATTAAAAACCCAGAATTCCAACTTCCCAAACCCGTATCTCACAAATAAAAACTCCAAATGCAGCAAACTCACCTTTAATTGTATATAGTATAAAATAAGCTATTTAATGGTGGTGTTTTCGCATTTGGCAGAGCTACGGTTTGAAAGTTGAGTTTTGGGCCCACCTTGTATAATTGTACTGATTAAAATATTCAATTTATTATTTATTCATTATTTTTGTATTTTTATTTTTTTATAAGTTTTTAAACATTACTTATAATAATTATGTATATTAAAATCAGAAAAAAAACCCAAATAAAACTCTATATAAAAATGCATCTATATACAATACATAGGTATAACACTTGTATACATACCTGTATAATGCATACTTATATTTTATTTAATATACAAAACACCTCAGAAGAATAAAATAAAAATATAATTAAGTGTATAAAAGTATTTTATAATTATATAAAGTACTAAATAAAAATAAATAAATTAAAATACACAAAATAAAAATAAAAGAATAAAATACATAGATAAAATACCTATGAAGGGTATAAAAGTAAACTTATAAAAATATACATCATAAAAATAATTAAAAATCATAATAAAATACAACATAAAATAATAAATATTTTGTATTTTATAACCAAAATCTAATTCATTCATTTTCTATTTTTAAATAAATTTACAAAATCTTTTTCAGGAATTTTTCCTGATTGGTCCACGTGGACCAATCAGGAGACGGCCCCAGTTGACCCCAGTCAACTGGCCGTCCTCCCCCCTGTAGCCCGTGTCAGGCCTAGTTTTTGACGCGCATTTGCGGATTTTTCAAGGTCAAGCCTTTCACCCTTTCGTCCCGATTCCTTCTGCAAACTTTTGCCTCGACCTTCCACCTTGCTCGCCCTATGATTACATTGGACCGAGGACCAGCGATTGCATCGATCCACCTTGGTCTATGGAGCATTCCGGTCACTGAGTCAAACCACATATAATGAACACCCAACTTCTATTTGAAATTCGAACCCCTCATTCCATAGGTTAGCTCCCCTCATCATGCCCTAAGGCTTCAGGAATGTGAGAGCTTCCTCGCGAGCCATTTGGGTGGGTCGAGCGTCGCCTGAGGAGGCTCCACGACCTCCGCCTTCGTCGGCATCGAGGCACTCCTTTCCCTCCGGTCTCCACCGTCGAGGTAGCCACCTTTCCCTCTAATTTTTATTGCATTTTATTCGCCTTAGTCTTAGGAGTAAAAGCCCTCTCGAAATTTCATCACTCATTGATCAAGTCACGCTACCCATCAACCTCGCCGGAGCGCACCTCCGACCAACCACCTCCACTTCGCTTCGCGCTGCTATTCCACCTCTGCGGGGTCCAGGCAACTTGCCCTGGACCCTCTCACTTTGTTTTGCAGGTCAACGCCCTTTGACTCGTGCCTGGGTGCAATTTTTGAGTATCGCCGGAGCTCGGTCGAGCTCTCCAGCTCCGCCGCCCTCTTCCGCGAGCCTCGGCCACCGTCGAGGTATTTTGAAGCCCTCAGGAGATAGAGGAAGACCAGAGGAACCTCCTGCCTCATTTTGAAGCCCAGAAGCCCGCTGAAGAAGGAGCAGGACCTCGGAGAACCTCGGCTCACCGGAGTTTCTTCGCGGTTCTTGCTCTAAACCTCAGCGCCGTTGGATCGAGGCGGAGCCCCAGATCGCACAGTTGCCGTTGGATCGCGCCCGATCTCCATCGTCAGATCTTCACCCGAGGATCTAATCTTTGCCGTCCAACGCGAAGCGCCATCGGCCGTCAGATCGTCGACACGTGGCAAGTGGAATCGCATCAACCGTCAGATCGCGCCGAGTGGGGTATTTTGCAAACTCTACCCCGTGCATTTTTATATTTAATAGTTGGTCTATAAACTTTCAGGGATAGTTTAAAAAGTTTTGTAATATTTTTACTTAGGCCCTGAACTTTCTATATTTGCGTTTAGGTCCTCGGCCACGTCTCCTTACGTGATCATTTCACGTGAGGTGTGGGGCTTTTTGCAGCAAGGCCCTCGGCCGTTTGTTTATTTCGTCTAGGACCAGGAACTTTTGTATCAAGAGTAAAAGTTTTGGTGATTTTGCATGTAAGCCCTCGGGCGTGTTGAAAATTGCAACTAGGTCCTTCCCAAGCGCATGCTAGTCACGCGCCCTGGTGGACATTTTGTAAGGATACCCCTGCGGGTCCTAAATTTTGTAATTGGTCCAGAAACTATTTTACTCAATGTTTAATCTGTGGAAAATTTGCATGCGTGCCCCTGGATGTTTTGTTATTTGCACTTATACCCCTGCCAAGCCACACATTTTTTCTTGCTTGTTCTATTTATTTCACGCATCATATCACTTCCAAAAATTACCAAAAAATTCATATAAGCTCTTGTTAACTTGCACTTTAACGCCATATTTTTGCATTTTATTTTTATTGCATTTTAGCATTTATTAAAAATAAAAAAACATGCATTTTAGTTACTGTCTAGTTTAGAAAATACCAAAAAAATATTAAAACACCTAGAAAAATTCCAAAAAAATCACCTACTATGTCTTATATCCTATATTAGTGTCAATCCAAAAATCACTAAAACTTGCAAAAGAAAAACCTTAAAAATTAGAAAAAACCTAAAAACTTCAAAAAATCTAAAAATTATAGGAAACTCCAAAAAATGCAAACTAAGTTCCTATAGGTTCCTCTTTTTAATCCCTTTAATTTAAAATTAATTTGGGAAAATTTTGATATTATTTGATATTTTTCCTTCCCATTTTAAGTTCAACCAGTGATTTATTCCCTGTTTTCCTTTATTTTACCTTTTAAAAATTTCTAAAATATTCTAAAAAATATCCAAAAATCACAAAAACAGTAAAAATTTCCAAAAAGTCCAAAAATATTTTATTTCTGAATTTTTGAGCATTTTTACATATTTTTATAATTATTCTAGCACCTCTTTTATTATATAGTTTATATATTCCAATATTTAAAAAATTATAAAATATAAAATAAAAAATCAGAAAATAAAAAAATAAAAAAATCAAAATACAAAATTAAAAATTAATTAAAGAAATTAAAAAATTAAAACCCCCACAAAAACATTTACATTAGCATAGTGTAGACAACACATCACTTTCACATACACACACGCATTTGTGGATCTATCATGCCTTGCTCCCTGTGTTCGAACTCTCTACGTACTTGCTTCTATACATCATTTATGTAGAGTTAAAAATAAATTTTAACTTCACATTTGCTTGTCATTTCTTAATACTTCTAGTGTGGGTTAATTGTTGATTTTAGTCCAGGATTCATTGCGGGTCGCCGCAGCAACACGGTTGTCTCCGCCTTGTGTGAGACACTATTTAGACCCCTTGAATTTTGGCTAAATCAAATGGCGTCGTTGCCAGGGAGCAACAACGAATAGATCCTAGTTTTGTTCGATTGTGTTTGTTTGTCTACCATTGCTTTATTTTATCTCTCATCTATTTTTGATATTTATCTGTGAGCTTTCTGACCATCTCTTTTTGTCTTCTTGCGAGGGATCACGGAGCGAGGCGGATCTCCTAGGGGATCCGGAGCAACCTTGGGAAGCGGAGCCGACTTTTCTTAAGCCAAGCCAGTAGGAGAGAGCGGGAGACTTGAGAGTGTGTGTTAGCTAGTTTGCATTTTCTTTTGAGAGAGAGATTATTAATTTGTAATAATACAGAACTTGGACTCTCAGACACTTCGGGCCCAATTTTCGGGTGTTTGTTCACCTGGGGGCTCACCGCGGATTTTATCGTGTTTTCCGCAATCATTTTCCGGTTTTGTTTTCATTTTTCATTTCTTGTGTGGATTGAGCCCTTAGTTCTAGGCTTTTACTTGGTCGATTAGATTAGGTCCAAACACACTAATAACCTTTGCATGCACCTATAGATCGTATTTGGACTTAGTTTAATTAATCATTAATTTTCGATCCGCCGCGCCGCGAGCTCATCCCGCCAAGCGCTTCTCCTGAACTCGATGTGTCGAGAGGAGGAGGGGTGAGCCTAGACTGGACTTTAGGATTGGAGATTGGTGGTTGACTTGTGGTTCTTCACGTAGCAATTGCCTGCTTAGGACGATTTCCGCTTGCATATCGGCATATAGTATAGGTTTATAAATTTCTGCTTTGCATCCCGCATGGAGAGAGCTGGAGGTGTTGTAAGTCTTCTTACTCAGCATTCATCATTTAGGCACAAAGGAGAGATTTCTATCTTGGTGCCGACTTGCACGACTTTTCCGACTCTTTTCTCCCTCTGTTTTTGGACAAAGTAGGAATCAAGAAAATACAAAAAATCATTAGGCGCTTGTTTGAATATACTCAAAAGAAGCGACAACACCAAAAAAATTAAAAAAGGGACTGCTAAGAAAACTTTGACCTAAATAAAATTGGTAATTGGACTCATTGATTGGGGAGAGTCACACCCTCACTTGTTTTTAGGTTGCATGGGAAGGTCTCCTTCCAAGTGAGTTGAGTGCTTCGTAAGGATTAGAGCCAAAAACCCAGCTTGTGGCTGCCTTGTGTATCGCCTGGATTTCCGAAGTATTGGTGCTACTATCGTACGTAGGCGAGTAGGACTTGGTCACCATTGGTGACTCACTATTGTGTGAGCATCGACCTTGTCCGAAATACCGAGCATAGGCAGAGTAGGCGCCTTCACGGGTGTGTCTGTCTCACCGTCTGCGTCCGAGTAGGATCTTGCACGCTCTCGGGTGATTCCGTTGCGAGCGAGATATGAAGTATCGGTTTCGCCTATCAGCTTCCCTCCTCTTCTTCTTTGGCTGAGTAGGGATCCAGGAAGGGTTACAAGGACCTCAAAAGGCGCAAGCTACATGTTACACAGGAGGAGGACAAGTACGTGAATACTTTTCCGGCAGTACTCTCGCTCCTTTAGGTGTAGCGCTCTAAGAACTTGTTATAAGATTAATTCCTGAATTCAAGCTAAAATTGACAAGATAAAAGCCGAACCTTCACGGCTTCATGTGTTGAGTTGGTGAACTCCCCATGTTTTGTGTTTGATTGCTAGTCGGTTTTAGGTCAAGATCAAAAACACATCACACTTGTGTGTAATTTTGCTTCTCCCTTCCTTCTTCCTCCTTTTGCAACCTTTCTCTTCTCGAATAATCAAGATGATGGGACGGAGATCTCTTAGGCCGACTCTGTCGGCACCGCTATTCAGCACTCCTCCTCATTCATCTAGGACGACCTCGGAGAGACCGCTCTCCAAGCCTGAGTTCACTTCCACCCTGTTCCCCCTCGACCATCCTTCTCATTCTCCTTCCATCAGTCCAAGAGTTTCAGAATTTAGCACATCGCAGAGCTCAGATCATTTGACGGCATCTGAGATGGGTTCTTTTGTTTTTTCAGAGAACCCAGACATGGCTGATAGAGGAGAGCATCCAGATGACCATGAGCACCCGCCATTCTTCCTTGATCAAGCCGCCATCAACAATTCACTACTAGCATTCCTGGAGATAATGCAGAGACAGATTCGTGACCAAGGAGTATTCATGGGTGACCTCATGCGAGAGATCGAGCAGATGCGCGAGAACAGACCTGAGGGCGGTGGAGGTGGAGGTGATATAACTGTTGTACAGAACGAGGGAGGAGAACCCAACCAGGAGAGGCCGCCGCAGACTATCATGCGAGAATTGCACAATCCGACAGCTTCCCTCACTCATCGTTGGATCCGACTCCCTCCTATCCATGGAGATTTCGAGATTCGGCCCCACACTATTCAGTTTCTACCCAAATTCCATGGGTTGCCGACCGAAGAGCCACACCTCCACCTACAGGAATTCGAAATGATCTGCAACACCATTCATGACAGGCTGATGATCGAGGACACTATCAAGATGATAGCCTTCCCCTTCTCTTTGGTTGACAGAGCCGCATACTGGCTCAAACACCTGGGGCGATTCATCGACACTTGGGAAGATCTCCGGACCGCATACTTGAAGAAGTATTACCCTCTCGGCAGGACGAACGCAGCTAGAGCGATGATCAGCAACTTCATCATGATCCCTAATGAACAGTTTCATGAAGCCTGGGATCGATTCAGAGAGCTCATTGATCAGTGTCCACATCATGATATCTCCAAGCCCAATCTAGTTCAAAGCTTCTTTTGTTGGCTGACACCGGAGCTGTAGGGGCTTATCAACGCCTCTTGCGGTGGGTCTTACTTTTCCAAGGGTGAAGACAATGTTTGTGCCATCTATGAAGGCATGGCAGAGAATTCAACCGTCATGGCCCAAGTCCGCGTCTACACACAACAAAAGCCCCCGCAAGGAGCGGTATCATTTCAGAGGATCGCCCGCATCGATGCCGGTCCTAACACCTCATCGGCAGTCGCAGCCCAAGCCGAATTAGCCACAATCAACATGGGAATTATCAGTGAGAAACTGGACCGTCTCGAGATCCTCGAGAAGAAGCAAATGCAAGGCATGGCCCAGATGGACCAGATTACCAAGATGATGAGTGATCTGAAGACACAGATTCTTTGCATGCAGGAGGCACAAACTTCTTCCCAGCAGCCTCCCAGGTCACGGGCTGACCCCAGCAGTAGCAGCTCCAACCAACCCTCTGCCTCGTACCGTCAGGTTAACCACATCCAGGCAGAGCCGGTCCCGTTGCTACAATACTACCCAGCGCAGCCGCCATCTCAGGATACTCAGATGGTGGTCTACCAGCCGGAGCAACCACTAGCAGTTCTTCCTCCACCATCCTTTGAGCAGGAGCCATTGATGGACATCAATGGGATTTGGTATGACCGGTACCCTCAGCCCGGGATTCGTCGCGATCACCCTGGATTCTGTTGGGGCAATGGTGACTCCTCATCTCAGCAGCAGCCTCCAGCTCAAGGACAGCAGAGTAGCCAACAGCCACAACAGCAGCAGCCCCAGTATGCCCAACAGCAATACCAGCAGGGTCCTCGTCCCGCCCATCAGGGACAACAGTGGAGGCAGCGTCAGTAGCCTCATCAGTCTTATCCCCATCCTCCCCAGTACCACCAGCAACAGCAACAACCTCATTTCCCGCAAGGGAACCCATCCGGGTCTCAGGCCCCTGCTTTTGAGAACCCAGCTTTAGATGATCTTGCCCGCTTGCTTTCTGAACAGCGAGCATCCTTCAGGCAAGAAATGGATGAGTTCCGGCGGGAGATGAGGGAAATCATCAAGAGTAAGGCCTCCATACCAGCTCAGATTGAACCAAACCCGAACAATTTGAAGAGGAAGTCTGAGCAGGTAGAGTTTACAGAGGATACTTCTCCTAGTGATTATTTGAGTGACATGTCTTTTTCTTTGTATGATGCTGAATTTGTGACAACTAGGAGCGGTAGGATGCCAGCCGACGGTACCTCATCTGAGCGACAACCACAAGCAGAATCAGGAGCGCCAGATGAGCAGAGTAGAGATGCTGATGCCGCTAATGAGGATGTTGAAGACGGTGGTGCTGATGCCACCCATGATGGAGTTCCAGACGACGATACTGAGGCCGTCATGATACCAGATGCAGACGGTGGTGCTGACGCCACCATTTTGGATGCAAAACCAGAGCACGGTGCTGATGTCGCGAAGACATGTGCCGGTGGTGGTACTGAGGCCACCACATCTACTTTTGTTGAGCTTCCTTCTGTGGTGTTACCACCTTTTGTATCTATGGACTGTGGTAACAACAAAAAGAACAAAAATATGAATAAAGGAAAGGTTTCTGTTCACATTTCAGATCCATATGTGTTGAATGATGATCAGGGTATGGATTCTATTCCTTCACAGGCACAGGGATCTATTCCTAGTCCTCCATCTGAGGAGGCCCCCACCATCCCCTTCCCTGAATCACTCCATCGTGGGAAGGGGAATAAAAAAGAAAATCTAAAAAAGGACCAATAGGTAGAGTTCAGTAATAAGATGATTGATCGATTCCACATTCAGCTGACTCTACGGGAAGCATTTGAGCATATCCCCCTCTTCAAAAAGAACTTGAAAGAGACAACTACAGTCCGCAGGAAGAAGAGGTACAGAGATCAAATCCATATGTTCACTCATGACACTTGCTGCACCATTCAGAACAAACTGCCAGCCAAGAGACCAGATGCAGGAGCTCCCTATGTCAGATGCAAGATTCAGGAGCAGCAGTTTGATCGTACTCTATTAGACAGTGGCTCTTCAATTAACCTTCTTCTGACAGCCTTACTCGATCGATTCGAGTTTGGTCTTCTTCTTAGGAGCAGGATAGTCCTTCAGTTTGCTGATAGGTCGATTAAGAGGCCGAAGGAATTGTTGAAGGACATGGTCGTTACCATTCAGGGCATGAAATTCCTCGTGGACTTCGTTGTGTTGGACATGGAGATCCCTAAGTCGGTAACTGATGCCCCCATCATACTTGGACGTCCATTCTTGGCCACAGCCAAGGCGGTGATCGATCATGATATCGGGAAGGTATGTTTATGCATAGAGGGCGAAACCGTACAAATAGAGATGATCGTGGAAACCAGAGCCAGAGAATTAGAAAGCTCAGAGCAGTCCAGTGAAGAAGAGCAGATGACAGAGAACGGGCTAGACATCCACCAGGAGGGTGATTTTGTGATAACATATGATGAATCTATCTGGACAGATTCCGTAGCACAGACCCTTGCCCTGCCTACAGATTCACTATATCTCAAGCTTATGGCAGTCGAGAGCCTGGAGAGCACACCCCTAGACGAGGATACCATTGAGGCTGACAGTGTTGGGACGAGTGGAACTGATGATTTTCAGTCGTGTTCATCTAGTTCGGATCCCTCGGATTCAGAAATTGATTGGGATGATTTTGATGACTATTTGTCTTGTCTGATTCCTTCTGAGCCAACAACCATGACAAAGTGCGAGCCAGTACCATTTATTGATGATTCAGCAGGCCTCCCTTCGTCAGATGTTCATGCAGAGCGAGAGTTCTCCCATGCAAACCTGGTCGCCTTCACACAGACATATCAGAAGCCAGATCTGCCACCTCCCAGTTGTCCAGAACTGAAACCTCTGCCGCAATCGCTGAAGTATAGATTCCTTGCGGGTGAGCCAGATATGCACCCAGTCATTATCTCAGCAGGTTTGACTGGAGAACAAGAATCTCGTCTGATGGAGGTTCTTGAAAGAAACCGCAAGGTGATAGGATGGAGTATAGCTGATCTCCAGGGGATTAGTCTGGCTCTATGCTCCCACCACATCTATCTTGAGGATGACGCTAGGCCGTCGCGTGAGTTCCAGCGACGGCTGAACCCGAATCTTCGAGATGTAGTCATGAAAGAAATATCGAGGTGGTGGAGCGCCGATTTTATCTACCCCATCTCCGACTCCAAGTGGGTTAGTCCATTACATGTGGTACCCAAGAAGACGTGTATCACTACAGTTGTGAATGAGTCTGGAGAGGAGATCGCTACCCGAGTACCCACTTCTTGGAGGGTCTGTGTGGACTACAGACGATTGAATGAGGCCACCAAGAAGGATCAATTCCCGCTGCCATTCATTGATCAGATTATCGAGCAGCTAGCTGGGAAGAGTCATTATTGTTTCCTTGACGGGTACTCCAGATATAATCAAGTGGCCATTGCGCCCGAAGACCATCGTTTTCACCTGTCCGTTTGGGACTTATGCTTTCAGACGGATGCCTTTTGGTCTATGTAACGCTCCGGCGACATTCCAAAGGTGCATGTTGTCCAATTTCTCGAACATGGTGGTGACTGTTTAGAGGTCTTCATGGATGACTTCTCGGTCTATGGCGACGGGTATGATGCTTGTCATGACTGCCTAGACCGTATGCTTCAGCACTGCATTGAGGTCAACCTTGTATTGTCTTGGGAGAAGAGTCACTTCATGGTGACTCAAGGGACGGTCCTTGGTCATATCGTCTCCTACAGGGGCATGGAGGTCGATCCGACCAAGGTGGATATCATTAGAAAACTCAATCCACCGTCCAATTTGTGTCAATTGCGGTCTTTTCTGGGGCATGTCGGTTTCTACCGACAGTTTATTCAGGACTTCAGTTGAATTGCCCGACCGCTTACTGATCTGCTGACGAAAGACACCGAGTTCATTGTCAATGATAAGTGTCTTGCGTCTTTTGAGACTCTCAAAAGTATGGTTGTTTCGGCTCCTGTCCTTCAACCACCCGATTGGTCTCTCCCATTCGAGATCATGACAGACGCTTTCGATTTTGCCATTGGGGCTGTGCTTGGACAGAGGAGGGATGGATTGCCGTTTGCCATTCACTACGCCAGCCGGACTTTGGATGCCGCTTAGCGGAATTACATTGTGACTGAGAAAGAGATGCTGGCCGTAGTCTTTGCTTTGGATAAGTATCGATCTTATATTCTCGGATCTAGAGTGACAATCTACACAGATCACACCGCCATCCGGTACTTAATGGCCAAGAAGGATGCCAAAGCACGTCTTACCAGATGGATCCTTCTGCTCCAGGAATTTGATATTGAGATTAAGGATAAGCCTGGAGTCAAAAATGTGGTGGCGGATCATCTTTCTCGATTGGAGAACCTTAAGGAATCTGAGCCCAACGCACCTATCACAGAGACATTTCCAGATGAGGCGATCTTGGCTATCACCTCACTCCCGTGGTATGCTGACATTGTGAACTATCTTGTTGCCAAGATAGTCCCACAAGGTTGGCCCAGGCAGAAGCTTGAGACTTTCCTGGCGAAGGCCAAGCTTTACCATTGGGAGGACCCCGTCCTTTATCATGAAGGAGGGGACAACATCTGGAGAAGGTGCATTCCTCAAGAAGAGCAGCATAGAGTCCTCACATATTGCCACAAGCTTGAGGCAGGAGGACATCATTCTGGAAAAAGGACAGCACAGAAGGTGCTTCAATCCGGCCTTTGGTGGCCTACTCTCTTCAAGGATTCAGATGAGTTCATGAAGAGATGTACTGACTGTCAGTAGATGGGAACCTGCGGACAGAGAGACATGATGCCCATGCAACCCATTCACTTTTGTGAGGTTTTTTATGCATGGGGGATTGATTTCATGGGCCCATTTCCTAAGAGTCAGGGATTCGAGCACATTTTGCTCACTGTAGATTATGTCAGCCGATGGGTTGAGGCCATCCCCGCCCGAGCCGCAGATGCTAAAACCGTATGCAAATTTTTGAGGAAAAATATCATTTCACGGTTCGGGGTACCGTACCTAGAGTCTTGATTTCAGACGGGGGGTCTCACTTCATTAATGACAAGATTAGGGCCCTTACAGACGAGTTCGGCATTGACCATCGGGTTGCCACACCGTATCACCCTTAGACTAATGGTCTTGCCGAAGTATCGAACCGGGAGATAAAGACTATCCTGCAGAAGATTGTCCGCCCAGACCGAAAGGATTGGTCACAACTTTTGGACTCGGTCTTGTGGGCATATCAGACATCCTTCAAGAATCCATTGGGGACATCTCCCTTTCGACTCGTCTATGACCAGCTGTGCCATTTACCAGTGGAAATCAAGCATAAATCCTTTTGGGCAGTCACTGAGTTATTGTTAGATCCCGAGAGTATAGGAGAACAGAGGAGAGCGGAGTTGGCAGCCCTGGAAGAACTGAGAGACACAACCTTTTCTAGCAGCCTACAGTACAAAGAGAAAGTGAAAACATGGCACGATTCTCACATCAGCCATAAACAGTTTGAGCCAGATCAACGTGTATGGTTGTTTGATTCCAGGCTGAAATTATTCCTAGGGAAATTACAGAGCAAGCGGAAAGGTCCCTATGTGGTCAGAAAGGTACATGACAATGGCAGTATTGATATATCCGAACCGTCATCTTCGTCCACCTTCCGTGTCAATGGTCAACGCCTGAAACTATATCTAGATCATGATCCGCCGACCATTGATGTTGCCCCCATTCTTCTGGTATGAGATGTGTTCTTTGGCTCATACCATCTGCATCTCATACATGGTGATCAATTCTATCTTCCGCTGTACAAATCCATCTGTCCATATCACTCTTTCATCTGTTGATTCCTTTTCTTTTCTTCTTTTCTTCTTTTTCTTTTCTATTTTCTTTATCTATCAAAAAGGTGCCGTCCCTTGTTGTCAGTTTTCCATACTTAGGACATACTTTGTCCTAAGTATAGGAGGGTGTGCACCCTGAGTTTATCATTCATTTCGATCCTCTCCATTGTATCCTCTTCTTGTCTATACTTAGGGATATCTTTTCCTAAGTATAGGGGGAGACAATCTGAGTACGATCTGTTCATTCCCACCCTTGACCCTCCCTGCGTTGTGTACAGTCTGCTATACTTAGGATTATTTGATCCTAAGTATGGGGGGACTGTCAGCTTCTCATTAGTTCATTCATTTATTCTTTAGACTTGCTTATATTTAGTACGAGTTATGTCTTCTCTTTTCTCTCCGATCTATGAGGACATAGCTCAAGCTAAGTATAGGGGGTCGTATATACTGCGTATATACTTTAGCCATAACTCGTACTTTCAATTTTTTTTGAATAATATGGCTAAGAATTCTTTAAAATTCATTAAAATCTGTAATAAAAAGGTGTTTTATTCCTCAAATTCTCTTTGTATGTACTGATTAATAAATCAGATGAAAATATTTTTTGCAAAATGTTTGAAAAATAGTTTGAAAATCTTTGTGAAAAATCTTTTGAAAACTATTTTGAAAATGTTTTGTTACATGTTTTCAACCTGTAAAAAAATGTGTGTTTCGTAAAATTTATTTTCTTTTTGTGAAATAAAATGTTTGAAAAATGATTTGCAAATGGTTTGAAAAATGGTTGCAAAAATATTTTGAAAAATCTATATATACTGTTTGGAAAACCTTTGCAAAATAATTTTCAAATGTGTGTACATGTTTGTAAAATGTTTGTAAAAATTATTTTGGACTAGAGTTTTCAAAAATTGTTTGAAAAACCTGTGTCAAATAAGTTTGAGGAAGACATACATCTTACTAAAATCCATGATATGTATATATGTATAAAATTGATCATTTATCTTGTAAATTCTTTAAACACACTTCTTGTAAATATAAGAAGCACTCCCGTGTAAATATTTTAACCCAGCTTTCAGCCAAAATCTTTTTGTTTTCAAAATTCCCAAAAACATTTACAAAATTAAAATAAAAAAACATTCGAAAAATCTCTTTGAAAAATACAAAAAATGCATATGCATCACCATCTTTTCAAAAATCCATAAAAAGTTCAAAATCTTGAAAATTGCATCACAAAAATATTTTCTGCATTAGCATAGCATGAGCATTTTTCGGATTTAGTTTGATGGTTGAACAAGTCTAAGTAAAATCCGGAGATTGGAGTTTGATTGGACCATAAAATCTACCTAATAACAGGAACCTTATAGGAACTGGATTTGAGGTACTTCAGGTCTAGTTGACTTAATTCTTTGAGGATCACGAGACTTGGTTCAATGGATTCTTGACTGCCTAAGTAGAGTATTTCGGAGCACACGCACGACTCTTGTTGATAATGACCTAATTTGGATACCTGCACCTTTCACAGGGCTCAACTCAGTTGGAGCGGTGAGGGGATTGGATTTGCCGGTATGAGACGCACATAAGTGGAAACATTTGTCCTCCTCTAGGGAGGGAAGTGCTCCCCAACCCATCCAGTGATTAGGAAGTCTAAAGACAGGAGGATGTGGGTTGCGATAAAGCTTCAAAAGAGGGATAGTCTACTGGCTCAAGAGGAAAAACTCCTTATGTAAATGCTGCTGTGAATAGTATTAAAAAAATGTGTTCAGGCATGTACAAAAATAAAAAGCCTGCAAAGTATGTGCAAATGTTGTAAAGTCAATAAGCAAGCTTGAGTTCCAAAATCAAATATGTGAGCCTGCAGCAGGATGACTTGACTACACTGGTCTTGCATCCCAGGATAGGTAGCTACACTGGCTACCGTCCATTCTTTTCTTCACCCCCTCCTCTTGAGCTGGTTGCCACTTGAACTTAGAAGGGAATACCCCGCTCCTCGAGGATGGAGTTGTTGGATTAGATAATCATTGGGTTGTTGTACTGGAGAAGTCGGTTTCTTTGTCATTCTAGTTGGGGAGAGCCACCATCACTAACACTGTACAAGTCAGATTCATAGTCGTAAGGGTTTGCGTATGAATTGAGATATTTCTGACCTGTCTATTGAGGAGACTTGAGCAGAGTTTTGGGATTCTCAAGGACTGTTGGATTTCAAATTCGGTTCTCATTAAGGTTCCACTCGCACTAAAATTCCAAAGGTCCGACTTAAGCTCCAAACTTTGATTTTGTGAAGACAAGTTTGATAATCAAAATTAATCCACCTTCTTCTTTTCTTTTCTTTCTTTTTCTTTCTGCACTTATTGCATAAGTGTTTGCTAGGGACTAGCAAAGGTAAAGTATAGGGGCACGATGAATCCACATTTCATCATCTTTATTCTATCATTTTGGCCTCAAAACCCTGGCAAATGCCTATAAATAGCATTAAATAGAGCATATTAGCATTCATGCATGCGCATGTAAATAGTGTATAAAATACTGTAATTAAAGTCAAAATTATAGAATAAATAAAAGAAAAGAAAAAGAATAAAATATTATCTTTATGACCCAAAACCTCGAGACCTAGGCATCTTGATGAATAGGTCGACCAGGAATAAAGTAGGGGGAGATAAGGGTCAAATACCAATACTTTTTTAATTCATTCTTTATTAATTTTGGGACCTATTTTTGGTTTCACTTTTTATACCTCAAATAAAGAAAATTTGTACATGAAAGTTGTAGATAATTTAATAAAGAAAAATACAAAATTGATTTCATTCAATAATCATGTACAGATAAAAAGTTATGGTCTTAATAAAAACCCAGAATTCCAACTTCCCAGACCCGTATCTCACAAATAAAAACTCCAAATGCAGCAAACTCACCTTTAATTGTATATAGTATAAAATAAGCTATTTAATGGTGGCAGTTTCGCATTTGACGGAGCTACGATTTGAAAGTTGAGTTTTGGGCCTACCTTGTATAATTGTACTGATTAAAATATTCAATTTATTATTTATTCATTATTTTTGTATTTTTATATTTTTTTATAATTTTATAAACATTACTTATAATAATTATGTATATTAAAATTAGAAGAAAAACCCAAATAAAACTCTAAATAAAAATACATGTATATACAATACATAGGTATAGCACATGTATACATACCTGTATAATACATACTTATATTTTATTTAATATACAAAACACCTCAGAAAAATAAAATAAAAATATAATTAAGTGTATAAAAGTATTTTATAATTATATAAAATACTAAATAAAAAAATAAATTAAAATACACAAAATAAAAATAAAAGAATAAAATACATAGATAAAATACCTATAAAGGGTATAAAAGTAAACTTGTAAAAATATACATCATAAAAATAATTAAAAATCAGAATAAAATACTACATAAATTAGTATATTTTTTATTTTATAACCAAAATCTAATTCGTTTATTTTCTATTTTTAAATAAATTAACAAAATCTTTTTCAGGGATTTTTCCTGATTGGTCCACGTGGACCAATCAGGAGACGTCCCCAATTGACCCCAGTCAACTGACCGTCCTTCCCCCTGTAGCCCGTGTCAGGCCTAGTTTTTGACCCGCATTTGCAGATTTTTCAAGGTCAAGCCTTTCACCCTTTCGTCCCGATTCCTTCTGCAAACTTTTGCCTCGACCTTCCACCTTGCTCGCCCTATGATTACATTGGACCGAGGACCAGCGATTGCATCGATCCACCTTGGTCTTTGGAGCATTCCGGTCGCTGGGTCAAACCACATATAATGAACACCCAACTTCGATTTGAAATTCGAACCCCTCATTCCATAGGTTAGCTCCCCTCATCGTGCCCTAAGGCTTCAGGAAGGTGACAACTTCCTCGCGAGCCCTTCGGGTGGGTCGAGCGTCGCCTGAGGAGGCTCCACGACCTCCGCCTTCCCCAGCGTCGAGGCACTCCTTTCCCTCCAATCTCCACCGTCGAGGTAGCCACCTTTCCCTCTAATTTTTATTACATTTCATTCGCCTTAGTCTTAGGAGTAAAATCCCTCTCGAAATTTCATCACTCATTGATCAAGTTACACTACCCATCAACCTCGCCGGAGCGCACCTCCGGTCAACTACCTCCACTTCGCTTCGTGCCGCTATTCCACCTTCGCGGGGTCCAGGCAACTTGCCCTGGACCCTCTCACTTTGTTTTGTAGGTCAACGCCCTTTGACTCGTGCCTGGGTGCATTTTTTAGTATCGCTGGAGCTCGGTCGAGCTCTCCAGCTCTGCCACCCTCTTCCGCGAGCCTCGGCCACAACCGAGGTATTTTGAAGCCCTCGGGAGATAGAGGAAGACCAGAGGAACCTCCAGCCTCATTTTGAAGCCCAGAAGCCCGCCGAAGAAGGAGCACGACCTCGGAGAACCTCGGCTCGCCGGAGTTCCTTCGCGGTTCTTGCTCTAAACCTCTGTGCCATTGGATCGAGGCGGAGCCCCAGATCGCACATCCGTAGTTGGATCGCGCCCGATCTCCATCGTCAGATCTTCACCCGAGGATCTAATCTTCACCGTCCAACGCGAAGCGTCATCGGCCGTCAGATCGTCGACACGTGGCAAGTGGAATCACATCAGTCGTCGGATCGCGCCGAGTGGGGTATTTTGCAAACTCTACCCTGTGCATTTTTGTATTTAATAGTTGGTCTATAAACTTTCAGGGATAGTTTAAAAAGTTTTGTAATATTTTTACTTAGGCCCCTGAACTTTCTATATTTGCGTTTAGGTCCTCGGCCATGTCACCTCACGTGACCAGTTCACGTGAGGTACGGGGATTTTTGTAAAGAGGCTCTTGGCCGTTTGTTTATTTCGTCTAGGACCAGGAACTTTTGTATCAAGAGTAAAAGTTTTGGTGATTTTGCATGTAAGCCCTCGGTCGTGTTGAAAATTGCAACTAGGTACTTCCCAGGCGCGTGCTAGTCACGCGCCCTGGTGGACATTTTGTAAGGATACCCCTGCTGGTCCTATATTTTGTAATTGGTCCAGAAACTATTTAATTCAGTGTTTAATTTGTGGAAAATTTGCATGCGTGCCCCTGGATGTTTTGTTATTTGCACTTATACCCCTACCAGGCCACACATTTTTGCTTGCTTGTTCTATTTATTTCACGCATCATATCACCTCCAAAAATTACCAAAAAATTCATATAGGCTCCTGTTAATTTGCACTTTAACGCCATATTTTTTCATTTTATTTTTATTGCATTTTAGCATTTATTAAAAATCAAAAACATGCATTTTAGCTACTGTCTAGCTTAGAAAATACCAAAAAAAATTAAAACACCTGGAAAATTCCAAAAAAATCACCTACTGTGTCTTATATCCTATATTATTGTCAGTCCAAAAATCACTAAAAAATGAAAAGAAAAACATTATAATTAGAAAACACCTTAAAACTTCAAAAAAATCTAAAAAAATGCAAACTCAATTCCTGTAGGTTTCCCTTTTTATTCCCTTTAATTTAAAACTAATTTGGGAAAATTTTGATATTATTTGATATTTTTCCTTCCCATTTTTAGTTCGGCCACTGATTTATTCCATGTTTTCCTTTATTTTGCCTTTTAAAAAATTAAAAAATTTTCTGAAAAATACCCAAAAATCACAAAAATAGTAAAAATTTCCAAAAAGACCAAAAATATTTTCTTTCTGATTTTTTGAGCATTTTTACATATTTTTATAAATATTCTAGCACCTCTTTTATTATATAGTTTTCATATTCCAATATTAAAAGAAAATATAAAATATAAAAAAAATCAGAAAATAAAAAAATCAAAATACAAAATTAAAAATTAATTAAAAAAATTAAAAACCCAAAAAAACATTTACATTAGCATAGTGTAAACAACACATCACTTTCACACACACACATTTGTGAATCTATCCTACCTTGCTCCCTATGTTCGAACTCTCTACGTACTTGCTTCTATACATCATTTATGTAGAGTTAAAAATAAATTTTAACTTCACATTTGCTTGTCATTTCTTAATACTTTTAGTGTGGGTTAATTGTTGATTTTAGTCCAGGATTCATTGCGGGTCGCCGCAGCGACACGGTTGTCTCCGCCTTGTGTGAGACACTATTTAGACCCCTTGAATTTTGGCTAAATCAGAACTCACACGATGGCTTGGCATCCTCTTCGAGATAGATATGGTGGGAGCATAGGGCCATACTTATCCCCTGGAGATCAGCTACACTCCATCCTATCACCTTGCGATTCTTTTCAAGAACCTCCATCAAACGAGATTCTTGCTCTCCAGTCAAATCTGCTGAGATAATGATTGAGTGCATCCCATGCTTGTCCGCAAGGAATTTATACTTCAGCGACTGCGGCAAGGGCTTCAGCTCTGGGTATCTGGGAGCTGGCAAATCTGACCTTTGAAAGGTCTGAGTGAAGGCAACCAAATCTGCATGGGAGAACTCTCGCCGATCATCGAAATCTGGTGAAGGTTGCTCTGCTGGTGTATCTGTACTCTGTATCGGATCAGTCTCCACCCTAGCTGTTGGCTTTGTAAGAATCAGACACGGTATCAACTCATCAAACTTTGCCCAATCGATATCTGACTCCGAGGGATTTAAATCTGAATCAAAAGAAATATCAATTGCCTCTCTATCCTGAGCATGGTCTGTAGACTCGAATGTGTCCTCTGCCAAGAGTGTGCTCTCCAAGCTCTCCTCTGCTGGAATCTGTGGATCTGTGGCATCTGAATGTGAGAGGATGACTCGTGAAATGGGATCTGACCAAGCAGCTTCATCATCTGTAACCACAAAATCGCACTCATGGTGGATGTCTCGTTCTGCCTCTGTCATGTGCTTTGAATCGCTAAACTGCTCCGAGCAGGCTGAATCTCACGCTCTAGTCTCATTGATCGTCTCTATTTGTATACTCTCGCTCTCGACGCGAAAGTATACCTTCCCGCTATCATGATCGAACACTGCCTTTGCTGTGGCCAAGAATGAGCATCCTAGAATGATGGGGGTATTAGTCACAGACTCAGGGATCTCCATGTCCAATCTAACGAAGTCCACGAGGAACTTCAGGCTCTGAATTGTGACGACCACGTCCTTCATCAACCCCTTCGGCCTCTTGACAGATCTATCAACAAACTGAAGGACTGTCCTGCTCTGTCGAAGAGGGCCAAACTCGAATCGGTCGAGTAAGACTGCTGGAAGTAGGTTGATGGAAGAACCGTTGTCTAATAGAGTCTAATAGAACCTCTGCTCATGGATATGACATCCGACATAGGGAGCTCCTGTATCTGGCCTCTTGGCTAACAAACGGTTCTAAATGGTGAAGCAGGTGGCACGAGTGAGCACATGGATCTCTGCATGATGGTTCCTCTTCTTCCTGCGAATGGTAGTCTTCTCTCTAAGGTTCCTCTGAAATAGAGGGATGTGCTCAAGTGCCTCCTGTAGAGTCAGCTGAATCTGAAATCTGTCTATTATTTGCTGGTTGAACTCTACTGTTGGCTCTTTTTTGGATTTTCATTTTTATTCTCCTTAGCTAATCAGAGTGTTTGAGGGAAGGGGATGGCTGGGCCCTCCTCAGATAGAGGGATAGGAATTGGTCCCTGCTGCTGAGACAAAATGGAATCCATACAAACATCTCCAGGCATCGCAGATGGACTCGTAAATAAAGAACCCTTTCCTTTATTAATCTTGATGGATGTTTCTAAGTAGTCCCGAGATACAAAAACGAATGAAAATGCAACGGGAATAGAATGGGTGGCCTCAGTACCACCTGTGACATCTAGACTCGTGGCATCAGCACCGCTCTTTATCTCAGCATCAACATGTCTGGTGGCATCAGCACCACCTCCTGCATCTGGTGAAGCGATGACCTCAGTACCATCGGCTGTATCTACCTCCTTGGTGGCATCAGTACCACCATCAACAACATCATCATGAGCGGCAACAACACTGCTCTCCTCCTCGTCTGGCACTCCTGAGTCTGCATGGTGTCGTCGCTCAGACGAGGCATCGCCGACTGGAATCCTACCGCTCCTAAGTGTAACAAAGTCAGCATCAAAAGTATAGGAAGTAATATCACCCAATGAGTCACTAGGAGTGGTAACCTCTGTAAACTGTACCTGCTCAGACTTCCTCTCCAGGCTGTTCGGATTCGGCTCGATCTGAGTGGGTATGACAGCCTTCCCCTTCACGATCTCCCTCATCTCCTAATGGAACTCGTCCATCTCCTGCCTAAAAGTGGCCTACTGCTCAGAGATCAGGCGAGCTAAGTCATCAAGTGTAGGGTTCTCATAGGATGTCCCATGAGAACCAGATAGGTTGCCTCTCTGGAAGTGAGGCTGTTGCTGCTGAGAAGGATGGGGGGATATTGGTGAGAATACTACTAAGGATGCTGTTGTGGCCTGCACGGCTGTCCCTGCTGATAGGGACGAGGACCTGCTGGTAGTGTGGCTGTGGAAATTGGGGTTGCTGTTGCTGTTGGCTGTACTGCCCACCCTGAACTGGAGGCTGCTGCTGGGATGAGGAACCTCCGGTCGGCCATCAAAATCCGAGATGATTTCGATGGATCCCAGGCTGCAGATCATCTCAAAGTCCTGGAGACGAGGGAGAATAGAAAGGCCATCATCTTCATGGTATCCTCATCCATGAGTCGATCGTAGACCGTGCTGCAGATCATCTCAAAGTCCTGGAGATGGAGGTGCGGCTCCTCGATGACTAGCCCATGAAAACTAGGCAGTAACTGAATGGTCTGAGGAGGGAGCTTGAAGTCTCCCAGAATAGCCGGCAACTGGATCCATCGGTGTGTCAGAGTCATACCGGGATTGTGTAACTCTCTCATCGGGTGTGCTGGTGCTGCTGGTTGTACTGGCTCATCTGGATCTCGTCCCCCGCCTCCTCCGATCTCTAGAATCTCTCTCCATCGGCTCTGTTCTGCTCCTCTCTGTCTGCTCGCATATGCGCCATCTCCCTGTGCATGTCGGCCATGAAAGCCCCCTGGTCTCTGATCTGACGCTGCATGGTCTCCAGGGAGGCTAACAGGGTGTTGTTGATGGCACCCTGATCAAGTACGTAAGTATGAGTCTGGTCGGGTCCATTGGTGCGCTCCTCGCTGTTGGCCATGTCTTGGGTCTCTACAAAGCCAAAAGACCCAAACTCAGGTGCCGTCAAATGAACAAACATCTGTCGCGGTCTCTGCTCGGGCACCTTAGGACTGGTAGAAGGGTGGTCGAGGGGGAACAGGGCAGAGTCAAACTCAGGTTCAGATAGCGGGTCTGGGCAATCGCGAACCAACCTAGATGAGTGGGGCGGAGTGCTCGAAAGCGGTGCAACCAAAGGCTACCTAAGGGACCTCCGGCCCATCATCGTGATGTGGAGAGAGAAGGAGGATGAGATTTAGAAAACATACAAGATCAGGCAAAACAAACCCCAATTCACATACTCAACGCAGAGCTAATGACCGTAAAGGTTCGGTCTTTTATCTTGTCGATTTTATTTAGGTGATAAATCAGTCTATAAGAGCGATTAAGCGAGCTGGTAGGAATCTAACTCTCTCAGAAGACTGTCCTGATCCTAAGGCTAGATCTTTCCCTGCTAGTACAAGTTGTGGACCGTTTACCGGCCATCCCATCAACTCGCTCTGTTAAAGATATCGCAGCCTACTTTACCGAAAATCGGAGTGATCCTCACTGGAGAACGACTACCCTGAAATCAGTAGTCTGAAAAGAGGTTGGATATGGCTCTAGCCTAGTATGCGGTTCACTCTCTCGCTCATCCAAACCAGACAATGAGGGGATTGCTCTCCCAAGATAAATTTTTCGGTGAGGTGTCTTTTAGGGTCAAGTGTGTTTAGTAGTCCCAATTTTATGGTTTTTCTTTTTTTGAGACATTTTTCAATACAAACAATGCCTAACGAATTTTCCGATTCTCCTGATTATTTTAGGTCCAAAAACGGGGGGGGGGGGGGGGGGAAGTCGAAAAAGTAGATGCACGGTCAAACACAAACATGCATGCAAAGTCAGAAATGCGTACCTGACACCAGCACTCTACATGCAGGGTGATTCGCGCATAAAATAAAGACACAATTAAAACTACCTATATGATGCAAGAAGAAATCGACCTTAGATAGAAAATTTCTACTCGAGAAGAACAATAGCTAATAGGTCAACAAGAGAGGTCGGAGTTGGGTCTCTGATGCCGATCGGTATCCGCCACAACGGATCCTACCAGCGATGTATACGGCCTCAGCAACACGTGACCTCTCAGGTGACCAAATTCGCTTTTTCTTTGTGAGTTAATTAATTAAGTCCAATTAGCGATCTATATGTGCAGGCAATATAATTAGGGTTGGGACCTTAATTAATTACATCACAATCAAGATAAAATCCTAAGTCTAGGGGCCAAAATCTTCGAGAATCAAAATAAAAGAAAATTTTAAGATATCAAAACCGGCCAAAAATCGCAATGAGGTCCCCTGAGCACATCGGTGCTCGGCAAAACAGACCCCGATAATCTGCCAAGTCCAAGTGTCTGAGTCCGGTATTATTACAATAATAATGGAATAAAAATAGAAATAAAGACTGCAAGTCCTCCTAGTCTTTTGCTCCTCCTCTCCTACGCTCTCCTGCAGCTCAATGCAGAAACGAGCTGCCTCCGCTCGCTCGAGTGCCTCGGTGCTCCTAAGAAAACCGCCCTCGCTCGTCGGGCACTCGCAAGAAAGAGAGAAACCGAATATGGTCAGATCACAGTTAAAAATAAAAATAAAAATAAAAATAAAAATGAAGAAAAAGAAATAAAACAAAAATAAAAAGCAAATAAAGAAAAAGAGAAAATCAAATAAAAAGAAAAAGAAAATAAAAACAAAATCTAAATGGAAAGTTGTGCTCCCCGACAACGGCGCCATTCCAATAAGCGGCCCGAGCGACTAAGGTTAAGTGATATCAAGGATAATTGCAACCTCAACCACTTGAACCGGGCTCAAAGAGAAAATATAGACCACCAACGAAATCAATCAATAATAAAAACGAGGCAAGCAGTCTTGCTAGTTATTTAACCTGGTATAGCCACCAGGGTCGTTCACAAGGAGCACAGAATGAAACCTACGAAGTAGTCAGGTAATCCAACCAATAAAGGTATTTTTGGTGGTTTTTTGATTTTTAATTTTTTATGATTTTCCATTAAGAAAAGAAATAAAGAAAAAGATAAAAATCACACTCAAGCAATTATTTAACGGCCTAAAAATACTCAAAAATTCAAAACAAAAACATTTTTATGTTTTTTAAAATATTCAGATGTTTTTGTATATTTTATGGGGTTTTCTGATTTTTATATAATTTTCTAAAAATAAAAGAGAGAGGAAAACTACAAATAGTGTGCAGTCGAGATGAAAATGCACTTTAAAAATATCTAAAGTGCCTATAAAATCCTGACAACATTTTTTATAAAAATATAAAATAAAAAATGCCTACAGAAACTGAAAACTCATCTTTTTTGATTTTTATGAATTTTAAATAATTTTTATAGGGTTTTTATCTTTTTCAATTTTTAGGTGTTTTACAAAAAGAAAGGCAATGAAAATCACATAGAAATTAAAGCAAGACAAAGCAAGCACACACGGATTTTTTTAGAATTTTTGAAGGTATTTTTCTATTTTTAATTGATTTTTCAAAATAGGCCGGGACTTTTTGGGTTTTTAATTTTTAAAAAATAGTCAATAACATCAAAATGCATCTCAAAATTTACCAAAACTACCACACACTAGTAGGATACGTGTAAAATTTTATAAGTTTTGGAGTAGTTTTGATTTTTGTTTAATTAAAAACAACATACATAGGTTACATGGATCGAAATGCAATTTATCAAAGTTTCTGGACTAATTGTTAATAGACACAAAATGTCTGGAGGACAAACTGCAAATTCATTAATAAACTCCACACATGCATCAATTCAGCATCCACAGGGATATAAATGCAATTCCAGAAAAACATCTATTCAAACATGAACACAAGAAAAGTTACAGATGAAAAGTGCAAATACACCAATATGCACGTGTCCGAGCACGTGCCTCCAGACTAGAAGGACTGAAATGCAAATCACAGAAACTACGGGGACTATTGTGCAAAAAGGATCAACTATAACTTTTATTTTACAGACCAAAACATAAACTAAAATAAACGCAAGGGAAAAAGAGCAATATACCCACGATGCACGTAAGTCGCGCGTGATTGGCCATATGTCGATCGCCGGTGAGACGAGATCATGTGACGCTGCAGGCATCAGGTGTCAGATCTGACGGTGTCAGATGGTCGAGGACGTGGCGCGTACGGGGCCGTTAGATCTGACATCTGACGGTCTGACACATCGGATGGATGGATGCTCAGGATGGGATCTAGAGGGCGGAGTCGATCCAACAGTGCAGGACCCAATTAGAAGAACAATGCCCCAATGAACTTCACCGGAGCTAAGGACGAGATCCTCAGCCCTGATGGAAGATCAGCAAGCACTGGAGTGATCGAGGGACGGGTCCGCCTCAGGTGAACGGCTCGGATGGGAGCTCCGACGGCTGGATTGACGTGACGGCGAAAGGCTCCTGGAGTTGCTCCGACGAGCTCTGGAGAGGGTGGTGATGAATACTCATTCACCACTCTTTATTCTTATATTTTAGCTACCAAAACCTTTGCAAATGCATGTATATGTTTGTAAATACCAATAATTACCAAAAGCATGCATGGTGTAAAAACTAATAATTAGCATGTTTTTATGCAAAAATAAAAGAATAAAGATTAAAAAGAAAAAGAGGGAAATATTTAGAACAAATATTGAGCAACCTAATCCCAAGGGAGGGCTCAGCATGGGCCTGACCGCATAAAAGCCAAAGTAGAGAGAGATAGGGGGCTCATGTGTGTAAATATCCCTGTAATTATAATAAAAATATTTTCCTCCAAAAATAGAATAAAAGTGGCTTGCACATATTTGTAGATATTTGTAAATATAAAATCAAAATAAAAAAATAGAAAAAAATTAAAAAGAAAATAAAAATATTCCTTGTACATATTCACCATGTACATACAACCACCTCTATATTTATTTAGCCCTATAAATAAATAAATTAAAATCCCTAAAAAATGTGTATATATTTTATCTTTTATGGTGTAAATAAATAAAGTAAAAACCACAAAAACAAAAATAAAATAAAAAGAACAAAATTAAAAACCAAAAAGAATATTGTACATATACCATATATATATATGTATATATCTATTTATTTCACTCTTGTATATAAATAATAAAAATAGAATAAAAATACCCTTTTATTCCTAATTTTATGCTATAAATAAATAAAATATAAAATGGGAATAAAAATGTACAAAAATAACAAATTAAAAATCAAAAAATTAAAATCCTATATTGTATATATACCTATATATAGCACCCTAGTGTAAATACCTTATTTTTATTTTGAAAAATTAATTAAAAATCACCAAAAAATAGAAATTAAATAAAAAAACATTTTCTATGTTTAAAGTTTTTCATGATTCTGCCATTTATTATTTCTTTTTGAATTTCCAAATATTTTCCAAATGGCTGATCCTCATTGGTCTACGGGGGACGTTGACCCCGTTCAACTCCCCCCTGTGGACCACTTCCCACGGGTCGTAACGCCCGACCCGACTTCCCCGATTTTTCACATCACGACCCGACCTCCAAATCCGCGACCCCCGAGCTCCGATCCTCCCCCTTGCATCCGCGATCCTCGCCGACACATCCGCGTGGGGATCCACGCCTTGCGGAACCCTACCCGATCCATTCTTCTCGGACCTGCACCCATATTTAATCCGAGCTCCGCCTCCCTGTTCCTCATCTTTGGCTCATCATTTCTCCACCCAGTGACCTCCATCATCTTCGCGAGAGTGACAGCTCGCCTCCGGTGGTGTAGCGGCGAGGAGGGAGCATGACGACCACTGATCTGGCGAGCTTGCTCTGCCGTGCGCCGCCTGGAGGTAGCGCCAGAGCCTCGGACACCGACGATCCTCGAGGCGAAGACCAGGAGCACCCCCTGCTCCTCCACAGTCAACTGTGCCCAGTAGGTAGTCCCCGTTCTTTCTCTTTCTCCTGAATTTCTAGTTTCGCCCAAATTCCCTCGTCACCTTCGAGCTTCGATTCCGTCCACAATCGCCATCTACACGATCATCGGAGCACCCCATCACGATCTCCTTCTCCCCGCGCATCTTCTCTGCCCCTTCATCCAACCCAGCTTGCACAGGAGCTGGGATTCGGGCTCCTCCGCTGTAACCTCACCGGAGCCCCTTCGCACCACCGCACCGACCACCTTCACCCCCGCTCACAGGGTCGAGGCACTTTGCCCTCGACCCGCGAGTCTGCTGACGTGCTTTTCAGGTACATCCGAGCCATCTGGGGGTCTCGACCATCTGGTGCAGCAGCTCGAGCTCCGCCGACCTCGCCTGAGTTCCCAGGACCTCCGGCGAGCCATTGGAGGATTCTAGTAGACGCGGAAGGCCCCCACGCATCTTCTCCGATCATTCGTGGCCTCCGAGGAGGACTCCAGTGCTAGCACGAGCCCGACAAAGTTCGCCGGCGGTCAGTTCGTCCTCCATCCTCCGCAGCCGTCCGATCGACCTACGGCTCCATTTCAGATCCTAGCCGTCCATTCGAGGAGCAGCTCTGACCGTCCGATCATTGGGAGGCTTGATCGTGACCATCGATCGTCGAGGGTTAGCCCCAGCGCATCTGAGCCGATGGATCTCCACGTGGCGCTCATCCGAAGACCAACGTAATAAAGGGTAAATTTCACTTTAGGCCCTTAGTTTCTTAGT
The DNA here is from genome assembly GCA_037367405.1 of Ottelia alismoides. Taxonomy (NCBI): domain Eukaryota; kingdom Viridiplantae; phylum Streptophyta; class Magnoliopsida; order Alismatales; family Hydrocharitaceae; genus Ottelia; species Ottelia alismoides. Next base: position 846,792 of record JAZKJV010009714.1, read on the forward strand.
AGTTCTGCTGTAGTCCTGTAAATATTTTAGATAGATTATTTTAGTTTGGTAATTTGCACGATGGACCCTGTTGCTTTCTGTATTTACGTGTATGCCCCTGTGTGTAGTGGAACACGTGCGTCGACACATGCTTATCTGGGTTATTTGCATGTTTAGCCTTGATGTTCTAGGGTGTTACTAAATGAAGTTATCTTTTTAGTATTTGCAGAAATACCCCTGTGAATGGTTTTATTGCGCATGTGCTTGATTTAGTGGGTTATTTATACTGAGGCCCCTGGACTTTTAATACTTGTTATTAAATAGTCCAGAAACCTTAGTTTTCTTGCAAATAGGTCCCTGAGTGCCCAGGTCATGCGCCTCGTGCGTGATTTCGTGGAAAAATTGCACCGGACCCCCTGGAACTTGTGCTATTTGCGTACAGGTCCCTATGCATTGTACCTTAGTTTTGATTTTTAATAAAATAGCAAATTAACTCCAAATGTGATGAAAATTGGAACATGGCTCCTACCATAGTGTAAAATTTTCTTCAATTTTTGGAGATAGTTTTGATTTCATTTGATATTTTTAAAAATTCAAAAATGAGCTTTTTCTTTACTGTCTAACTATAAAATTCACAAAAAAAATATTAAAACACCTTTGAAAATCACAAAAAAAATTAGGTAGTGTTTATTTCGCCTTGTTTGATTTTCTGACCAATTTTGGTCATTTTTAGATATATAAAACCCATAAAAATTGAAAAACACTAAAAACCCTATAAAAATTCTAATAATTAATTGAAAAATCAAAAAATAATAATTCTGGTGCCTAAATTTTCTTTGTAGTTTCTAATATATAGGAAAATTACCTCCAGGTGTTAATAGGGCCATTTTGTATTTTAAATTGGCCCTTGACACCTGGCTGGACAGTACCCTTGTTTTCTCGCCTTGTTTGATTTTTAGAAAATTCAATAAAAATCAGAAAAATACCAAAAATTAACCAAAAATAGTAAAAAATATAAAAAACATAAAAATATTTTTATTTGAATTTTTGAGTGATTTTTGAGTAGATAAATAATTGTTTGAAGTTTCCATTTGTTTGTTTTTCTTATTTTCTTAATTAATTAAAAAATTCAAAAAAAATATATAAAAATTTAAAATCCACCAAAAACACTTTTATTTTATTTTATTTCTTTTTTTAGACTACTTCGTAGGCCGCAAGGCCATCATGTGCTCCCTGAGTCCGACCCTGGTCGCTATACTAGGTAAATATAATAGCGAGACCGCTACTTGAGTTTCCGTTGATTTTTGCGTTCGTTTGGTGGTCTGATTTTTCTCGATTGACACCGCTTGGTGACTTGGGTCGCAAAGACCCTTGATTACCTTTACCCGAGCCCTCAGGCGTGTCATCAGAATGGCGCCGTTGCCGGGGAGCACGGCTTAGTAGTCGTTTTAGTTTTCTTTTTATTTCATTTTCTTTTTTCGTGGCTTTCCGCAACTCTTTCTGAGTCCGCGGCTTTTCGCGGCTTTTTATTTTCATTTATTTTGGTTTTCTTTTCTTTTCTTTTCTTTTCTTTTATTTTTGATTTTGTTTGATTTTGTGTTTATTTTATTTGCCATTTCTGCACATATACCCCTGTTTCATTTCATTTATTTTTCTTGCTTTTATTTGATTATTTTTGGTCTGTGACACTTGTCTTCTTTCTTGCGAGGGCCTGAGGACCGAGGCGGCGACTCTCGAGACGCCGGCGCAACCGCGGGATTCGGAGGCAGCTCCAATCTGCACGGAGCCGCAGGAGAGAGCGAGAGAGTAGCTGAGTGGGCGAGGAGTAGACTTTTCTTTTATTTCATTTGATTATTGTAATAATACGGGGACACTCAGCAGGACTTGGACTTCTTTCTCGGGTCTGTTTCGCCGAGCACCGGTGTGGTCGGAGGACCCTTAGATTTTCACGGCTTTCTTTGCGGTTTAGTTTTTCGCTGCCTTTTACGGTTTTATGCGGTTTTTATCGAGCCCCTAGATTTAGGACTTTCTGCTTGACTGTGCCGTACTGAGTAGGATCCACACACTTAATAGACTGCTTGTGCCTATAGATCGTTAATTGGACCTACTAATAAAACATTAATAAAATAGCTGATTCATTTTCCTTCGAGCCTACGTGCCGCAACCTGCCCTGCCAAGCACTGCTCCTGAACCCGATTTGTCGGGAGGAGGAGGGGTAGACCGAGACCAGACTCTCTGGATCGAAGGCGAGTGACCATCTAGACGGTTCTGTCGAGTAGAAGTTGCCTGCTTAGGACTCGGCTTTTCCCGCTGCACCATATAGGTAGTTTACTTTTCTGTCTTTACATTATGCACGGATCATATTGCATGTAGAGTGCTGGAGTCAGGTACGCCTTTCTTACTTTGCATGCATCATTGATTTCATCGCACATCGGCTTTTTCGTCTTCTCCCCCTGTTTTTGACTTAATAACCAGGAGAACTGAAAAATTTGTTAGGCATCTTTGTTTTTATTGAAAAAGACCTAAAAAGAAAAACCATAAAATTGGGACTGCTAAAACTATTGATCACTAAAAGACACTTGACTTAAAAATCTGTCTTGGGGAGAGCAACCCCCTCATTGCTTGGTTTGATTGTGCGAGAGAGTGATCCGAACACTAGGTAGAGCCCTGCGGTACCATTCTCGACTGATTACCGACTCTTCTGTGCGGGACAGTGGTTGGGAAGGTATCGGGTATCCCAGCAGGTCACGTAATCGCTCTGATATCTTGATTGTTCACCAAAATAAAATTTGACAAGATAATTGACCGAGCCTTCACGGTCTTCAGCTCGCGTTGCGTTGGTGAACTTGGGGTTTGCTTGTGATCATAGTTTCTCCAGATCTCATCCGCCTTACTCGCCACATCAAGATGATGGGCAGACGATCTCTTAGGCAGCCTCTAGCTGCACCGCTTTTGGGCGCGTCTACCCGTTCATCTAGGTTGGTTCGCGAGAGCTGAGACCCACTCTCCGAACCCGAGTATGATTCCATCCTGTTCCCCCTCAACCCCCTTTCTTTCGGTTCCGAGAGACCAGTGCCAGAGGAGATATTAGCAGATTTATCGGCACCTGAGTTTGGATCATTTGATTTTGCAGAGACCATGGCCGACAGTTCTGATGATCGCTCTAGAGGTCCACAGCCCGAGCACTTTGTTTTGGACCAGGGTGCGATCAAATCCACCCTGATCGCCTCCCTCGAGACGGTACAACAGCAGTTGAGGGATCATGGAGCGTTCATGTTAGATATGAGGAGAGATATGGAGAAGATGAGAGCAGAGCGCGAGCAACACAGAGATGGGCCGAGAGTCCCAGATGATGCAGCAGCAGCAGCCGCAGCAGCCGCCGCCGCCGCAGCGGCAGCCGCCGCGGTAGGAGCAGGAGAGCCACCGAGACCGATGCGGGAGTTGCACAACCCCGGATCGACACTGACGCATCACTGGGTTGTTTTACCAGCCATCGTGGGAGACTTCAAGTTTCCCCCGAACACCTTGCAGCTTCTCCCCCTTTTCCACGGGCTCGCCACCTAGGAGCCCCATCTCCACCTCCAGGAGTTCCTTATGATCTGCAGTATTGTCCACGATCGTCAGGTGGACCAGGACACGATACGGATGATTGCCTTCCCCTTTTCCTTGGCAGACAGAGCAGCCACCTAGCTGAAACATCTGGGGAAGTTTGTCTACACTTGGGAGCAGCTCCGCACCGAGTATTTGCATAAGTACTATCCACTCGGGTGGACCAATGCCGCGAGAGCCCTGATCATCAACTTCTCCATGCTCCCCAACGAGCAGTTCCATGAGGTATGGGAGAGGTTCAGAGAGCTGACTGATAGATGCCCGCACCACGACATTTCCAAGCCAAACCTCGTGCAGAGCCTTTTCAGCGGGCTGACACCAGAGCTTCAGGGCTTGGTGAACGCTTCTTGTGGCGGGTCTTACTTCGCCAAGGATCACGACCAGGTCTGGGCCATCTACGAGGAGATGGCCGAGAACTACATGGTGATGTCGCAGACCCGGTTGTATACTCAGGGCAGACCGCAGCAACCACAGACCGTGCAGTACCAGAGGATAGAACGGGTCGACGCCGGTCCTTCCAGTTCGTCCGCAGTAGCAGCAGCACAGGCAGAGTCGTCAGCTGCGGACATGGGGATCATCAGCGAGAAGCTGGACCGGATGGAGTTGATAGAGAAGAAGCAGTGCCAATGCATCACTCAGATGGAGCAGATGGCACAGACTTTGAGAGACATGAAGATCCAGCTCATGTGTCTCCAGGAGGCACAGACAGCTTCCCAGCCCCGTCTCAGTCGCGAGGCGATCACGGCAGCAGCAACAGCTCGTCCCAGCGCTCCAGCTCTCACCAACAGCCTAGACAGGTTCACCTTGTACAGGCGGAACCGTACCAGCAGCCGCATCCCACCTACCAGTCACCACCATCTCCAGACTTCCAAATGGTGGTATACCAGCCGGATCATCCTCTGGCAGTACTCCCGCCACCCCAGTACGATGCAGAGCCGTTGATGGATGCCAACGGGATTTGGTATGATCGCCCTCAGCCCGGTATCTGACGAGACCATCCCGGATTCCGTTGGGGGACCAGAGATACCCAGCCCCAGCAGCAGCCGTCAAGACAGGGTGGCCAGTACGGCCATCAGAGGGATCACCAGCCGCAGCAGCAACAACCCCCAGTGTACCTACAGCCACAACAACAGTCGTCATATGGTCCTCGTCCCTATCAGCAAGGACAATCTTGGATGAGATCAGCCTCACCAGCAGCAGCAACATCACCCATACCCCTCTCAGCACCAACAGCAGTTCCAACAGCCTCACTACTAGAGAGGCTACCCGTCGGGCTCCAATGAGAGCCCAGTCTTGGATGACATAGCCCGCCTTCTCAATGATCAGCAGGCTACCTTTCGACGGGAGATGGACGAATTCCGCCAGGAGATGCGGGACATTGTGAGAGGGAAGGCCGCCATCCCTTCCCAGATTGAGCCGAACCCCAACAGCCTGAAGCGGAAATCTGAGCAGGTAGCTTGTACTGAGTATACCACTCCTAGTGATGCATTTGGTGATATGACTGGATATCTGTTTGATACTGATTTTGTCACACTTAGGAGCGGTAGGATGCCAGCAGGCGGTGCCTCGTCTGAGCTACATCATGAGGAGACACCCAGAGAGCCAGGTGAGGAGGAGAGCGATACTGAGGCCGCTAGAGATGATGACGGTGGTACTGATGCGACCAAGGATGTTGATTCCACAGGTGGTGCTGAGGCCGCCGTTTCACCAGTTCGAGGAGGTGGTACTGAGGCCACCCTTGATGCCGAGCCAGAGCGCGGTACTGAGGCCGCGAGTTTTCCAGTTGATCCAGCCGATGGTGGTGCTGAGGCCACCCGTGTTCATTTAGAGAGACATGTAGTTTTTCCTACTTCTGATGTATCTCAGAACTCTGTTGTGAATAAAGGAAAAGGTTTGGTTTTTTCTGGTCCCACTGTGGTGCGTGATGTATGTGCGGATCCGGCCGTCGAGCCATCTAGACCTTTTCCTAGTCCTTCATCTGAGAAGGACCCAGTGATCCCCTTCCCTAGAGACCTTCAGATGGGGAAGGGGAAGAAAAAAGAAAATCCAAAAAAGAGAGATCAGGAGGAGTTCAGCCAGCAGATGATAGATCGGTTTCATGTACAGCTGACTCTTCAGGAGGCTTTGCAGCACATCCCCCTTCTTCAGCGTTCATTGAGAGATAGGACCACAATCAGGAGGAAGAGGAGGAACCACCACTCAGAGATCCATGTGCTGATGAAAGCCACGTGTTTCGCGATCCAGAACCGACTGCCAGCCAAGAGGCCAGATTCAGGAGCCCCTTATGTCAGATGCCACATCAGAGAGCAGAGGTTCGACCGTACTCTATTGGATAGCGGATCGTTGATCAACATCCTTCCGGCAGCCCTTCTCGACCGCTTCGAGTTGGGCACTCTTAGACAGAGCAGGACAGTCCTTCAGTTTGCTGATCGATCTGTCAAGAGGCCGAAGGGGTTGTTGCGAGACGTTGTCGTCACGATTCATGGCCTGCAATTCCTTGTGGACTTCGTAGTGTTGGACATGGAGATCCCTGATTCAGTGACCGATACCCCCATCATTCTCGGTCGTCCGTTCTTGGCCACAACCAAGGCGGTGACTGACCATGATAACGGGAAGGTATACTTCCGCGTCGAGGGCGAAAGTGTACAAATAGAGACGGTCAAGGACAGCCGAGCTAGAGACAGATCATGCTCAGAGACCACTTCAGACACAGAGCAGATGACAGATGCCAGGCTAGACATCCACCAGGACTGTGACTTTGTGATCACAGACGATGAGGCAGTTTGGGCAGACCCAGCAGCACAGGCCATCCTCTCATTTTCAGATGCAGCTGATGCAGAGACGACAACAGAGGAGAGCTTGGAGAGCACATTCCTGGTCCAGGATACTTCAGAGGCAGCAGAGCCGGTTATCGACCGCAACACAGCCTCTTGTGATGATGGTGGTGCTGATGCCACCTTAGATGATACAGATCCCTCGGAGTCAGAGTCTGATTGGGCAGATTGCGAGGATTACATGCCAGACCTGATTTCCACTGAGCCTACAGCTGAGGAGGAGGTAGATGCCGAGTAGAGCAGAGACAGTCCATCAGGGCAGCCTTCTCCAGTTTCTGAGATTGATAGAGAGTTTCAGTTCTCCCAAGCAGATTTGGCAGCGTTTATGCAGACTTTTCAGAGGCCAGATCCACCAGCACCCAGCTGTCCAGAGCTGAAGCCGCTCCCTACTTCGCTGAAGTATCGATTCCTTGCGGGTGAGCCTGAGATGTACCCAGTCATCATCGCCGCCGATCTGACTGGAGAGCAAGAATCCTGTTTGATGGGGGTTCTTGAAAAGAACCGCAAGGCAATCGGATGGAGCGTAGCAGATCTCCAGGGGATAAGTCCGGTCCTGTGCTCCCACCATATCTATCTCGAGGATGAGGCGAAGCCGTCACGTGAGTTCCAGCGGCGGCTGAACCCGAATCTGAGAGAGGTTGTCATGAAGGAAATCTTGAAATGGCGGAGCGCCGATTTTATCTACCCCATCTCCGACTCCAAGTGGGTCAGCCCTTTGCATGTGGTGCCCAAGAAGACGGGCATCACTACAGTGATTAGCGAGTCTGGAGAGGAGATTGCTACACGAGTACCCACTTCTTGGCGGATCTGCGTTGACTACAGGAGACTCAACCAGGCCACCAAGAAGGATCATTTCCCCCTGCCCTTTATTGATCAGATCATTGAGAGACTGGCAGTGAAGAGCCACTATTGTTTTCTGGATGGGTACTCGGGCTACAACCAGGTGGCCATCGCTCCTGAGGACTAGGAGAAGACCACCTTTACCTGTCCCTTCGGCACATACGCCTTCCGACGCATGCCATTTGGGCTATGCAATGCCCCTGCGACCTTTCAGAGATGCATGCTGTCGATCTTTTCGGACATGGTAGGGGAATGCTTAGAGGTCTTCATGGATGATTTCTCGGTTTACGGCGACGGATTCGACTCCTGTCTTGACTTTCTAGACCGAGTACTCCAGCGATGTATAGAGGTTCACTTGGTGCTATCTTGGGAGAAGAGTCACTTCATGGTGACTCAAGGGACGGTGCTTGGCCATATCAACTCCAACAGGGGCATGGAGGTTGATCCGGCCAAGGTAGATGTCATTAGAAAACTCGCACCACCATCCAATTTGCGGCAATTACGGTCATTCCTAGGGCATGTCGGCTTCTATCGATGATTTATTCATGATTTCAGTAGGATTGCCCGACCGTTGACTGACCTGCTGACGAAAGACCCCGAGTTCCTTGTCGATGACAAGTGTCTTTCGTTTTTCGAGACTCTCAAGCAATGTGTTATTGAGGCTCCTGTTCTCCAGCCGCCTGATTGGTCTCTCCCATTCGAGATCATGACGGATGCCTCCGATTTGCCGTGGGGGCCGTGCTGGGACAGAGGAGGGATGGAGTCCCCTTTGCTATCCACTACACTAGCCGCACATTGGATTCCGCGCAACAGAATTATACAGTCACAGAGAAGGAGATGCTAGCCGTAGTGTTCGCCCTAGATAAGTTCAGATCTTACATTATTGGATCTAGAGTGACCTTATATACTGATCACACCACCATCCGATACCTCATGGCAAAGAAGAATGCCAAGGCCAGACTGACTAGATGGATCCTTTTACTCCAGGAGTTCGACATTGAGATCAAGGATAAGCCTGGAGTCAAGAATGTGGTGACGGATCATCTCTCCCGTTTAGAGCAGCCTGAGGATTCTGAGCAGATTGATCCCATTTGTGAGACCTTCCTAGATGAGGCGATCCTTGCTATCGCCTCCCTCCCATGGTATGCTGACATTGTGAACTTTCTTGTTGCTATGAAAGTCTCACAAGGTTGGCCCATGCAGAGGCTTGAGACCTTCCTCGCGAAGGCCAAGTCCTACCACTGGGAGAATCCCATCCTTTACCACGAAGGAGAGGATAGCGTCTGGCGTAGGTGCATTCCTCAGGAGGAGCACCATAGCGTCCTCACTTACTGCCACAAGCTTGAGGCAGGAGGACATCATTCTGGGAGGAGAACGGCACAGAAAGTGCTCCAATCCAGCTTGTGGTGGCCTACCCTCTTCAAGGACTCTGATGAGTTCATGAAGAGGTGTACTGATTGTCTGAGGATGGGCACTTGTGGACAGCGTGATATGATGCCGATGGAGCCCATTCACTTCTGTGAGGTTTTTGACGCATGGGGCATCGATTTCATGGGTCCATTCCCTAAGAGTCAGGGATTTGAGTACATTCTGTTGGCCGTAGACTATGTGAGTCGTTGGGTTGAGGCCATCCCCGCCCGAACCGCTGATGCGAGGACAGTTTGCAGATTTTTGAGGAAGCACATCATCACGCGGTTCGGGGTACCTCGAGTATTGATTTCAGATGGGGGGTCTCATTTCATCAACGAACAGGTGAAGGCTCTTGCTAGCGAGTTCGGTATAGACCATCGAGTTGCCACTCCATATCATCCACAAACGAATGGTCTAGCCGAGGTGTCGAACAGGGAGATCAAGACTATATTGCAGAAAGTCGTCCGCCCTGACCGAAAGGATTGGTCACAGCTTTTGGACTCGGTCTTGTGCGCATATAGGACGTCTTTCAAGACACCATTGGGCACATCTCCCTTTCGCCTCGTATATGGCAAGCCGTGCCATTTACCTGTTGAGCTGAGACACATGTCACTTTGGGCAGTCACTGAGATACTTGTTGATACAGATAGTGTAGGAGACCATAGGAGGGCAGAGTTAGCAGCCTTGGAGGAGCTTAGAGATACCGCCTTCTCAAACAGCCTACAGTACAAGGAGAGAGTGAAGGAGTGGCATGATTCTCATATCAGCCACAAATATTTTGAGCCTGGACAGAGAGTATGGCTGTTTGATGCGAGGCTTCGTCTATTTCCAGGGAAGCTACAGAGCAAATGGAAGGGACCCTACTTGGTGAGAAAGGTACATGACAACGGTAGCATTGACATGTCCGATTTGTCTTCTGAAAGTACCTTTCGAGTGAACGGCTAGCGGCTCAAGCCATTTCTAGATCATGAGCCGCGGGTCGTTGATGTTGCCCCTATTCTTTTTGCGTGAGATGTGGTCTCTTGACTCACATCTATTGCATCTCACGCCTGATTATCAGCGATCTTCCGACCTGTATAGATCCAGATGTGCATATCATTCTATTCTTTAGTCCCACATCCCTTTCTTCATCTTTTGATTATGCTATACTTAGGGTGTACTTTACCCTAAGTATAGGGGGGATGTAGGACCTTTGGGTATTTCTTTTGCTTCTTTTACCCCTGTTTTTGCTGCCTATACTGAGGGATATTTTACCCTAAGTATAGGGGGGGGGGGGTAGACCCTGTACATTCGCCACTCGGTTTTCCCTTTGTGTACAACCTGCTATACTTAGGATTATTTGATCCTAAGTATAGGGGGAAAAGCCGAGAGTCTCTTGATATTCTATTTTATTCATTCGTTTTTGTATATAGCCTTCCTTTTCACTTCCCAATACTAAGCACGAGTTATGTCTTCTTCATCGCTCTTGACTCTGAGGACATCGTTCGAGCTAAGTATAGGGGGGGGGTGTATATATTTCATCTATACTTTAGCCATAACTCGTACTTTGTGTGAGTGTGTCAATAAATAAAATGGCTAAAAACCTTAAAAACCACAAAAATTAAAATTTTTTTCCTGTAAATAAACATTCTTTTATTGCACATACATAGCTAGTGTACATATTATTTTTGTAAAAATGTTTTCAAAAATCTTTTGGTGTAAAGTTTGTGTAAATATTTTCTTATCAAAATTATGTATATAGTACAAAATTTTTCCAAAATGTTTTGAAAATCAAAAGTTTGCAAAAATCTTGTGTAAATGTGTGTAAATACTTTTGCAAAACTTGCATTTCATGCATTCATCCATTCATGATTTCAAAATATTTTTCAAAAATTTTGCATGATTGTAAAAATTGTGTAAATAGCATCTTTGTATATATGTATATAGTTTTTGTGGATGATAGTTGACATTTAAACTAGCCTAGAATTAAATTGGGAAATGGAGCTTGATTAAGATATTAATCCAACTAATTTATAAGAGAAACCTTATAGGGCTTAGGGTTAAGGCTGTTCAGGTCCATGGTGACTTAATTCTTTGAGTCCACTAGGCTATGGTCACATGTCATCTCAATGAGCCTAAGTAGAGCACTTAACAACACACACATGACTCATAGGGACAATGGCTTTACTTGGACACCAGCACTTGCACCGAGCTCTCTACGGATGAGGTGGTGAGGAGGCAGTCTTCCTTGACTTGGGGTAGCATATGAGGGTAGTACTTCTAGGCGGAACCTCTCTTCTTCTTTTAGTGAAGTGCGTCTCAACTTGGTCTGGTTGCCATGAGGTCTAACGACAGGAGTTGTGGGTTGCAATAATGCTTCAAAAGAGGGATAGTCTACTGGCTCAAGAGGAAAAACTCCCTGTATATATGCTGCACATGTATATGTTGTATAGATGCACTTGAAAAAAAATGCAAAAAGAAAATAACTCCAAAAAAGTGGTGGGTCTGATAGAAAATGATAATCCCACCGGAGTATGTATATAGTGCAATAAGCAAAGCTTTATATTCATGTTCTACCTTATGTAGCTTGCAGCAGGGAGACTTGGCTACACTGGTTGAGCTCCCAAGGATACAAGGCTACACTGGCCATGGTCCATTCTCTTCTTCCCCCTCTTCTTGAGCCGGTTGAACTTGAACTTAGAAGGGAATACCCCGCTCCTCGAGGAAAGAGTGGCCAAATTGGGGTCATAGAGTTACCTTGTTGGGGAGGGTTGTCAAGTTGCCATTTCTGAGGTGGAGAGCTTATACCTCACATTCACAGTACAAGGAAAGATTCATGGTCTTCAGGGTTTGTGTTTGATGACTTGTTCTGATCTGGATTGTTGAGGAGTCTTGATTATAGATTGGTGGAACTTAGAGGCTGTTGAGTTTTAAGATTAAGTCCAAATAAGGTTCCGACACATTAATAATCCAAAGATCTGATCGAGCTCCATAATTCAATTTAATTAAGGCAAGTTTAATATTCAACCTTGATCCATGTGCATTCTCCTCTTTTTCTTTTTCTTTCTTTCTTTTTCACTTCTTTTTCAAATAAGTGTTTGCTAAGGGACTAGCAAAGTGAAGTACAGGGGGGTGATGAATACTCATTCATCACTCTTTATTCTTATATTTTAGCTACAAAAACCTTTGCAAATGCATGTATATGTTTGTAAATACCAATAATTACCAAAAGCATGCATGGTGTAAAAACTAATAATTAGCATGTTTTTGTGCAAAAATAAAAGAATAAAGATTAAAAAGAAAAGGAGGGAAATATTTAGAATAAATATTGAGCAACCTAATCCCAAGGTAGGGCTCAGCATGGGCCTGACCGCATAAAAGCCAAAGTAGAGAGAGATAGGGGGCTCATGTGTGTAAATATCCCTATAATTATAATAAAAATATTTTCCTCCAAAAATAGAATAAAAGTGGCTTGTACATATTTGTAGATATTTGTAAATATAAAATCAAAATAAAAAAATAGAAAAAAATTAAAAAGAAAATAAAAATATTCCTTGTACATATTCACCATGTACATACAACCACCTCTATAATTATTTATCCCTATAAAAAAATAAATTAAAATCCCTTAAAAATGTGTATATATTTTATCTTTTATGATGTAAATAAATAAAATAAAAACCACAAAAACAAAAATAAAAGAAAAAGAACAAAATTAAAAACCAAAAAGAATATTGTACATATACCATGTATATATATGTGTATATCTACTTATTTCACTCTTGTATATAAATAACAAAAATAGAATAAAAATACCCTTTTATTCCTAATTTTATGCTATAAATAAATAAAATATAATATGGGAATAAAACTGTACAAAAATAACAAATTAAAAATCAAAAAATTAAAATCCTATATTGTATATATACCTATATATAGCACCCTAGTGTAAATACCTTATTTTTATTTTGAAAAATTAATTAAAAATCACCAAAAAAATAAAAAAATAAAATAAACATTTTCTATGTTTAAAGTTTTCATGATTCAACCATTTATTATTTCTTTTTGAATTTCCAAATATTTTCCAAATGGATGATCCTCATTGGTCCACGGGGGACGTTGACCCCTCGGTCAACTCCCCCCATGTGGACCACTTCCCACGGGTCGTAACGCCCGACCCGACTTCCCTGATTTTTCGCGTCACGACCCGACCTCCAAATCCGCGACCCCCGAGCTCCGATCCTCCCCTTGCATCCGCGATCCTCGCCGACACATCCGCGTGGGGATCCGCGCCTTGCGGAACCATGCCCGATCCATTCTTCTCGGACCTGCACCCATATTTGATCCGAACTCCGCCTCCCTGCTCCTCATCTTTGGCTCATCATTTCTCCACCCAGTGACCTCCATCATCTTCGCGAGAGTGACAGCTCGCTTCCGGTGGTGTAGCAGTCAGGAGGGAGCGTGACGACCACTGATCCGGCGAGCTTGCTCTGTCGTGCGCCGCCTGAAGGTAGCGCCAGAGCCTCGGACACTGACGGTCCTCGAGGCGAAGACCAGGAGCACCCCCTGCTCCTCCACATGCGACCAGTAGGTAGTCCCCGTTCTTTCTCTTTCTCCCGAATTTCTAGTTTCGCCCGAATTCCCTCGTCACCTTCGAGCTTCGATTCCGTCCACAATCGCCATCTACTCGATCATCGGAGCACCCCATCACGATCGACTTCTCCCCGCGCATCTTCTCCGCCCCTTCATCCAACCCAGCTCGCACAGGAGCTGGGATTCGGGCTCCTCCGCCGTCACCTCGCCGGAGCCCCTTCGCACCACCGCACCGACCACCTTCACCCCCGCTCACAGGGTCGAGGCACTTTGCCCTTGACCCGCGAGTCTGCTGACGTGCTTTTCAGGTACATCCGAGCCATCTGGAGGTCTCGACCATATGGTGCAGCAGCTCGAGCTCCGCCGACCTCGCTTGAGTTCCCAGGACCTCCGACGAGCCATCGGAGGATTCCAGTAGATGCGGAAGGCCCCCACGCATCTTCTCCGATCATTCGTGGCCTCCGAGGAGGACTCCAGTGCCAGCACGAGCCCGACGAAGTTCGCCGGCGGTCAGTTCGTCCTCCATCCTCCGCAGTCGTCTGATCGACCTCCGGCTCCAGTTCAGATCCTAGCCGTCCATTTGAGGAGCAGCTCTGACCGTCCGATCATTGGGAGGCTTGATCGTGACCGTCGATCGTCGAGGGTTAGCCCCAGCGCATCTGAGCTGATGGATCTCCACGCGGCGCTCATCCGACGACCGGCGTAATAAATGGTAAATTTCACTTTAGGCCCTTAGTTTCTTAGTAGTTCTGCTGTAGTCCTGTAAATATTTTAGATAGTTTATTTTAGTTTGGTAATTTGCACTGTGGACCGTGTTGCTTTCTGTATTTATGTGTATGCCCCTGTGTGTAGTGGAACACGTGCGTCGACACGTGCTTATCTGGGTTATTTGCATGTTTAGCCTTGATGTTCTAGGGTGTTACTGAATGAAGTTATCTTTTTAGTATTTGCAGAAATACCCCTGTGAATGGTTTTATTGCGCTTGTGCTTGATTTAGCGGGTTATTTATACTGAGGCCCCTGGACTTTTAATACTTGTTATTAAATAGTCCAGAAACCTTAGTTTTCTTGCAAATAGGTCCCTAAGTGCCCAGGTCACGTGCCTCGCACGTGATTTCGTGGAAAAATTGCACCGGACCCCCTGGAACTAGTGCTATTTGCGTACAGGTCTCTGTGCACTGTACCTTAGTTTTGATTTTTAATAAAATAGCAAATTAACTCCAAATGTGATGAAAATTGGACACATGGCTCCTGCCATAGTGTAAATTTTTCTCCAATTTTTGAGACAATTTTGATTTCATTTGATATTTTTAAAAATTCAAAAATGAGCTTTTTCTTTACTGTCTAACTTTAAAATTCACAAAAAAATACTAAAACACCTTAGAAAATCACAAAAAAATTAGGTAGTGTTTATTTTGATTTCTTTGATTTTCTAACCAATTTTGGTCATTTTAATTTATATAAAACCCATAAAAATTGAAAAACACTAAAAACGCTATAAAAATTCAAATAATTAATTGAAAAATCAAAAAATAATAATTCTAGTGCCTAAATTTATTTTTTAGTTTCTACTATACACGAAAATTACCTCCAGGTGTTAATAGGGCCATTTTGTATTTTAAATTGGCCCTTGACACCTGACTGAACAATACCCTTGTTTTCTTGCCTTGTTTGATTTTTAGAAAATTCAATAAAAACCAGAAAAATACCAAAAATTAACCAAAAACAGTAAAAAATATAAAAAAAAACATAAAAATATTTTTTTTTGAATTTTTGAGTGATTTTTGAGAAGATAAATAATTGTTTGAAGTTGCCATTTATTTGCTTTTCTTATTTTCTTAATTAATTAAAAAATTCAAAAAAATATATAAAAATTTAAAATCCACCAAAAACACTTTTATTTTATTTTATTTCTTTTTTTAGACTACTTCGTAGGCCGCAAGGCCATCACGTGCTCCCTGAGTCCGACCCTGGTCGCTATACCAGGTAAATATAATAGCGAGACCGCTACTTGAGTTTCCGTTGATTTTTGCCTTTGTTTGGTGATCTGATTTTTCTCGATTGACACCGCTTGGTGACTTGGGTCGCAACGACCCTTGATTACCTTTACCCGAGCCCTCAGGCGTGTCATCAGGTGGTCTGGAGGCTCTCAGCGCACGACAGGAGCTACAACGAGAAGCTCTGACTCGGAGCTATGCTCCGATCTGGGTTATTGGGAATGAAAATCAAATAAGCGGGGGTGAATGGGGTTCGATCTCCGGCGAACGTGGTTGATGAATCTATGTTTCATCACCTTTATTCTATCATTTTGGCCTTAAAAACCCTAGTAAATGCGTGTAAATAGGCTTAATTCAGGCATTTTAGCATTCATGAATTCGTGTACAAATTGTGTATAAAATGTGGTTTTTAAAGCCAAAATTATAGAATAAAGAAAAGAAAAGAAAAAGAATAAAATATTGTAAATATTTTATTACTCGAAACCCCGAGATCTAGGCATCTCAATGACTAGGTCGACAAGGAATAAAGTAGGGGGAGATAAGGGCCAAAAAGACAATACAAATTCTTTTAATTTTATCCATTCTTTATTCATTTTGGGACCTATTTTTCGTTTTACTTTTTATACCTCAAATAAAGAATCTTTGTACATGAAAAGTTGTAGATAATTAAATAAATAAAAATACAAAATTTATTTCACCCAAAAATAATATACAGATAAAAAGTTATGGTCTGAATAAAAATCTAGAATCCCAACTTTTCAGACCTGTATCTCCCAAATAAAAACTCCAAATGCATCAAACTCACCTTGAGTTGTATATAATTTAAAATAAGCTATTTAATGGCGGTGGTTTCGTGTTTGGCGGAGCTACGGTTTGAAAGTTGAGTTTTGGATCCCTATTGTATACTTGTACAGATTAAAATATTCATTTTATTTATTATTCATTATTTTTATAATTTCTTATTTTTATAATTTTGTAAATAATATTTGTAATATATATGTAATTAAAATAGAATAAAAACCTAAATAAAACATAAAATAAAATACCTGTATATATAGAATACATAGGTATAATACCTGTATATATACCTACATAAACTATACATTTATTTTATTAAGTGTACAAAACACTTCAGAAAAATAAAATAAAAATATATTTAAGTGTATAAAATTATTTTATAAGTTTATAAAATAATAAACAAAAATAAATAAATTAAATATACAAAATAAAAATAAAATAATAAAATATATAGAAGAATATACATATAAAGGCTATAAATGGTAACTTGTAAATTAATACCTCATAAAATTAATTAAAAATTACCATAAAATAATTTATAAAATAATAAACATTTTTTTAATAACCTAAAAATAATAAAATCGTTTACTATTTTAAAATGATTTTATAAAACATTTTTTTCAGGCTTTTTCCTGGTTGGTCCATGTGGACCAACCAGGGGGGCTGGAGAGTTGACCCGCGGTCAACTCTCTGACCCCAGCATGTTCCTTATCAGAATGCATTTTGACCCATCTTCACGAATTTCTGGGGCTCGCATCTTTCCTCATCGGGCATTGAAGCCTTCTTGGATTTTTCTCCTTGTCTATCCGTGATTCACGCCGACCACTTGGATCCTCCAAGATCGCCTTCGTTTGCTTGATCCACCTCGTTCTTTGGAGCCTCCCAACCCACTTTTCAAAATTGCACCCTTTCCCTCCTTCTTCCTTTGAACCCCTCTTGACCTCATTTTTGGCTCCCTTGAGCAGGCTCCGGATAGATCTTGGTGATAGCAAGTTCTCCAGCAGCCCAGGGAAGCACGACGAGGCCTTGAGCGGCCGTTCCATCATCTCCGGCGGCCACGCCGCCGTGAGGTCCCATCTCAGGCACTACCCCCCTTTGAGGTCCCAAGGTCAAGAGACTTCATCTGGCATCGCATCTGGCTAGGAGCGCGGTACCTGGACCCATCTTCTTCCAGGATCTCGCGGCGGCGCACCGAGGCTCGACGAGCCATTTTGTCTCCACCTACGGGACGGGAACTCATCCAGGAGCGTTGGAGATTGTTTTGTGCCGTGAAAGAACACCGAAGGAGGTGGAGCGTGCCTGAAGAAACTCGCCTCGCCGGAGGAGGAGCCCTGTTCGTCCACCGAACCTCCGTGCCGTCGGATACCCCCTGTTCTTCCAGCGTTGCCAGCCATCATTGGATCAAACCCCCCCTCAGTCGTCGATCACCCATTCATCTTCTGATCTGGTCCGTCAACGGGCGAAAGGGTATCTGTGCGCCTCGTGCTGACACGTGTATAAGTGGGTGGGATCCCACCGTCCGCCAGCGCCATTTGCGTGGGTAATTTTGCATCCTACCCCACCATTTTAACATTTTATATTTAGTGCTATAATTATTGTAATAGGTTATGAACTTTTGGTAATTTTGTAGCGAGGTCCCCATACTTTTTATATTCGCGACTCAGTCCTTGCCTGGCTCACGTGCTTAGCGAGTGAGCCTTGGCATTTTTGCAGGATTAGCCCGGGAATTTTGGCTATTGATATTTAGTCTGTAATAAGTAGTTATAAAATTTTGAAATTGTTGCATTTAAGCCCCTTGAATTTTGGCGAATTACATATATGCCCCGGTTGGGCGCGCGTCCTCACGCACGTGCCTCTTGAGAATTTTGCTAGAAAACCCTTGCGACTTTGGCTATTTATGATTGTCCCTGAAAAGTTTTTGTTTAGTTATAATTTTTTGTGTGGAAATTGCATGCGTGCCCTGGATATTTTGCTTAATTACATTTATACCCCTTGCTTGGGTGTAGTTTCCATTTGTTGTATCTATTTATTGCATGCATTTTCAAAATCCCAAAAATTCTCAAAAAATCACGTTAAGTTCCTGTTGCATTCTAGTATCATGCCATATTTTTATTTTGCATATTTATTGCATTTTAATAAAACAACCTTTTTCAGCACTGTTTGCATTAGAAAATACATAAAAAATTATAAAAACACATCAGAAAATTCGCAAAAAAATATATTTCATGTCTTTTAGTGTGTTTTAACTTCAGTCCAAGAATCACTAAAAATACAAAAAAAACTCCTAAAAATTAGAAAAGCCTAAAAATCTTCATAAAAATCTTAAAAATTCTACAAAAATACTAAAAATACAAACCTTGTCTCTAAATTTTCTTTGTTCTGTTTTCTTTTATTTAAAATTAATTTGGAGAATTTTTATCACTGTTTTCTATTTTATATCTCCATTTTAATTTCGGCCATCCCTTTTATTCACTGTCTTTCGTATTTTTGACTTTAAAAATATAAAAAAATTAGGAAAAATTTAGAAAAATCATAGAAACATTATAAAAATATAAAAATACCAAAAATATTTTATTCCTTGATTCTTCCTTATTTTTACCTATTTTTATTAATACATTATCTATCACTTTCCTTATTTTATATATATACTTTATTTTATCTTTTTAAAGAAAAAGAAAATATAAAAATATAAAATATATAAAAAGAAAGTACAAAATCAGTAAATTAAAATTCAAAATAAAAAAATATAAAATTAAAATAAAAATATATAAAAATTAAAAACCCACAAAAACATAGCATTGATAGACACTTGATCACACACACATTTTGAGCTTTTTGCCCCGTTCTACCTGTCTGCTCCCTGTGTTCGACCTCTACACATACTTGCACCTATACACATCTTTGTTGTAGAGTTATAATAAATTTTAACTCCGCACATTTACCTTCATTGCTTGATTTATCTGTCGTGGGTTAATTGTTGTTTGAATTAGGATTTCTCGTGGGTCGCCTCAGCGACATTGTGATCCCGCCTTGTGTGGATTACTCTAGACCCGTGTAAAATCTTGTTCAACAAATGGCATCGTTGCCGGGGAGCAACAGTGCGTAGTTCGGCTTTTTGCTTGTGTTTGTGATTATTTATCTGTTTTTGCGGCTATTTGTGCTTATTTTATTTTCCTTATTTTTTGATATATTGCTTGAGCCGTCTAACCCCCTCTCTTGTTGACTTTGTGCGAGGTACCCGGAATGAGGGAGGCCCTCTACCCTAGGCGCATGTGCACCCACGTGAAGTCGGCATCTTCCAGTCGAACACCGAGGAGACGAAGAGGAATTTTTGAAGATCAAGCTCTACTTTAGTTGTAGCATTTATTTCCTTGTACCTATTTTTGTAATTTGTAGTGCGAGAGAGACCACTATTTTTGTAATAATACAGGTACCCCCAAACATTGGACTTTCGAGCCTAATTTCCAGGTGTTTCTACACCTGGGGGCTCACCGCGGCTTTTGTCGGTTTTTCATCGCATTTTTTTACTTTGTTTTTCAATTTTTGATTTTATTTATTTTTGTGTGATTGATCCCTTAGTTGTAGGAGTTGCTTGGCGATAGAGTAGGTCCAAACACTTAATATATTTGCATGTACCTATAGTGCGCTTTGGACTTAGTTTCAAACTTTAAACAGTCGCCTCATCATCTTCGAGCCTTCGTGCCGCGAGCCCACCCTGCCAAGCGCTGCTCCTGAACTCGATGTGTCAAGAGGAGGAGGGGTGAGCCTAGACCAGACTCCTGGATTGAAGATCGATGACCGACTTGTGGTTCTTCACGCTAATAGAAGCTTCTCACACTTAGGGCGATTTCATCATCTCTGCATTTGCATATAGATAGGTTTCAATTCTGCTGAGCATCCTTGCATGTAGAGTGCTGGAGGCAAGGTGAGCTTTTACGCTTTAGCATTCATCATTGTTTACCGCTTGCATTGATTTTCCACCTCTCCCTCTGATTTTGCAAACCTAGGTATTTAAATGAATTGAACCCCCGATAGGATCGTGCATTTCTCACTAAAAAATCCAAAAAAAGTGATAACAAATAAAATTGGGACTGCTAACATTATTCGACCCTAAATCGACCAAAAAGAAATCTTCTCTTGGGGCGAGTAATCCCCCCTCATTGTCCTCACTTTTACTTGCTCGTGCACACACTAAGGATTAGTGCCCAAATCCCATTTCAACCCCTAAGTGTTTGCGCAATTTTGGACTTCTCACCTAAACTCTAAAACAGACAAGATAAAAAGACCGACTTTTCGGTCTCCACCGAGTTGAGTAGGTGAATTGAGGGTTTGTCTTGTTTTCATTTTTGTTTGTGATTGTTTTGTGTGCATTCTAGATCGTCTCTGTGCATTTGCACCTTCTTCTTTACCCTCTTGACTTGACCTTCGTGCTCCCCCGAATCATCTCCTTTTGATTTCGAGATGGACCCCTGGAGCGCATTTTATCCGAACTTTGCGGATTCCTCATTCACTCCAGTTGGTCCACCTCCCTTTTATCAGGAGGATCCTCCTCCTACTTTTTTTGATTTTTGTACATACCTGCCTCAATCACAGCATCAGACCTCAGACTTCTACCCACATCCACCTCCACTTGTATATTATCCACCTCCACCTTCACATCCACCCGAGTCTGATCTGTTGGAGTCACCTTTCATGGAGTCCACCTTTGAGCACTTGACCCAAATGATGGATCATATGAGACAGAGGATTGACCACCTCGCTAGTACAAATAAGAGTGACCATGATACTCCACCATTTGATGATATGGGTTCACTCGAGGATTTCCATGAGAGCTTGTAATTACCAAAAATACAAAAAATGAGAAAAATATAAAAATACAAAAAGATTTCAGGAGACACATGATCGAGTCAGACTGTGAGGAGAGGTACCACTTGCCAGATCATTTACCCACACAGCCTTTCACACCCGGTCCCACCTTTGACCCCGAGGATGCCGCTGTACAAACTGCTCTTGGCTTCCCTCGTCTATATGCTGGTTTTGACTTCCTCCCTTGTATGGAGGAGGTCCAAAAATTCAAAAAAATGTTGACTGAACCCAAAGTGGTGGCCACTATTCATGAGATCATCCGTGCCCCACTTCAGCAGGCCATGACTGATTTATCTGCTCCTCTTCCCAAGAAGAGAAAGCGGAGGAGCAGATCTGAGCGTCATATTCTGACCATGGCCACTGCCCACGCCATCACACAACGTCCCATTCCTAGGAATAAGAACACTGCCACACCTTTCATTAGCTGCACCATCTCTGACTTTACATGTGATCACACTCTCCTAGACGACGGTGCTTCGATTAGCATACTACCTTTCTTGCTGGTATAGTCTCTTCACTTAGGGCCTCTCAAGAAGACC
The DNA here is from genome assembly GCA_037367405.1 of Ottelia alismoides. NCBI lineage: Eukaryota > Viridiplantae > Streptophyta > Magnoliopsida > Alismatales > Hydrocharitaceae > Ottelia > Ottelia alismoides. The sequence goes on from JAZKJV010009714.1 coordinate 868,235, forward strand.
AGGATGATTGTACAGTTTGCTGATGGATCAATAAAGAGACCGAAGGGTATCCTAGAAAACGCCGTCATCTCGATTCGGGGCACGAGCTACAATGTTGATTTTGTTGTATTGCCCATGGAGACCTCCACTGGTGAGCACTCTCCAATCATCCTGGGATGACCATTCCCCGCCTCTGCGAGGGTCGTTATTGATTATTGGTCAGGAGAGATTCGCTTCCGTCCTGTTGATGAGAGCGAAGTGTTGATCACCGCACCCACATTTGACCAGAGACATGTACCTGATGTGCCTTCACCTGTCTTGGCTGACCCTGAGGCCTATGACCTTTATGAGGATATCAGAGAGACTTTCTTTATGACCGATGATGAGACCCGAGAATTCCTCTCCAAGGAGGAAGGCTCGGAAAGCATAGACCTTGGTGTTCCCGCTTCCTGTGATTGGCGATGTGTTGATGACATCCGCGGGATTTACACGATTGATACCATTGAGCGGAGGGCAGATTTAGAGACTATACATGACATACATGTTTTGACTTCTTCCATTGATGAGTCCTCTCCTGTTCATGTAGATACTGATGAGACAAAGGTCGAATTTGATTTGATTGCTTTTATTCGGGAATTCAGGCCTTTTGATGAGAAAGATGGACCGGTTAAGATTATAGAGGACGAACAGAGTTCGACTACTTCCACCGATGAGTTCGTTCCTTTTGGTTTTGACCTAGACGAGACCTTGTAGGATGACGCTGATTACACTACTTCTGATGATGATGAGTTCGTCCCATTTCACTTCGATATCAACGAGACACCCAAGGCCAGACCTGACCACACTTCTTACACTCATCCGTCTGTGCCTCTTCACCCTAGGGCCCATGAGGATCTTCACTCTGTCGACCCTGATCGGCTTCCGTCCACTGTGGACCCCGATGTTGACCTGCACCACACCAGATCTATCCCTCAGCGGTCCCGCAAGAAGGTTTGCTTTCCACCTTCTTGATCATATGTGCATCCATTTCTATTGTGTATTCTCTCTCGTGTATCTCCGTCTATCTTTCGTAATGCTCATCCACCCATTCTCGTGTTTGCGTCGCTTAGGACGTACTTTGTCCTAAGTATAGGGGGGTGGACGAGCCGAATGTTCTCTGATCATTCAGTGTCATCACTCCTATTGTTGCCTATACTTAGGGCTTCTTTTACCCTAAGTATAGGGGGAGTGGTGTGTACATTCTCACGGTCTCTTCTTCCATTTTCATTTCTTTTCTTCTTTTCTTCTTTTCCTTTTCTATCTTCTGTATCTATCAAAAAGGTGTCGCCCCTTGTAGACAGTCTTCTATACTTAGGACACACTTTGTCCTAAGTATAGGGGTGTGCATGATGAATACTCATTCATCACTCTTTATTCTTATATTTTAGCTACAAAAACCTTTGCAAATGCATGTAGATATATGTAAATACAAATAATTACCAAAAGCATGCATTGTGTAAAAACCTATAATTAGCATGTTTTTGTGCAAAAATAAAAGAATAAAGATTAAAAAGAAAAAGAGGGGAATATTTAGAATAAATATTGAGCAACCTAACCCAAGGGAGGGCTCAGCATGGGCCTGACCGCATAAAAGCCAAAGTAGAGGGAGATAGGGGCTCATGTGTAAGTATTTATGTAAATAAAATAAAAATATTTTCCTCACCAAAAATATGCTTGTAAATACTTGTATATATTTATAAAATATAAAAAACAAAAGAAAAAGTTAAAAATCAAAAAGAATTAAAACACCCCTTTCATCATGTACATAAACCACTTCTATGTATTTATTTTACCTATGTAAATAAATAATAAAAATAAAATAAAAATACCCTTTTTATTTCTTATTTTATAATGAAAATAAATAAAATATAAAATAAGAATAAAATTGCACAAAAATAACAATTAAAAAAAATCAAAAATCAAAACCCTATATATTGTATATATACCTATGTATAGTACTGTATTGTATATAGCTTATTTTTATTTCAAAAAAATTATTAAAAATCACCAAAAAATAGAAAAAAATAAAATAAAAATCTTTCATGTTTTAACTTTTTGCAGATTCGGCCCCTAGCTACCCTTAATTTGTACTTGAAGATCCATCCACGTGGCCTGTCTCTATTGGGTCCTGGGGATGTTGACCGCCCGGTCAACTACCCCCCCCCCCAGGACCACCTCTCGCGGATCTGGGTCGTGGACCCGACTTCTCGAAATTTTGCCCGCTCGACCCGATCGCTATTCCACCAAACCTCGGGTCCGTTTTGATCCGATCACATCTGACATCCTCGCCGGGCATCCACCTCGGGATCCACGCGCCTCCACGCTCTACCCGAGCCATCTTTCTCGGACCCCTCCAGCGTACATAAGCGAGCTCCGCCACCTCATTTCTCTATCTTTGGTCACTTGTCTCCACCCCCAGTGAGCTCCAGAGCGTCCGCGAGAGTGACAGCTTGCGTCCCGACCTGTCGAAGCGAGGAGAGGGAGCTTGGCCATCGATCCAGCGAGCTACGCCGTCGCTGCTCCGCCATCTGCGTGAGCACCGAGCCTCGGAGGGAGACGATCCTTGAGGCGACGACAAGGAGCTTCTGCAGCTCCTCCCCAGTCTCTTCGACCACCTAGGTATCCCCTTAGGCTTCCCGTTTTCGCTAATTTCCATTTACCCCCAAATCGCTCCGCCGCCGCATTTCATCGATTCCGACCGTCTAGTAGATAGATTCGATCATCGGACCCTACAGACACCTCCGCCTTCCTCCCGTGCATCTTCTCCACGTTTTCATCCAACCCAGCTCGCACAGGAGCTGGGAGCCGAGCTCCTCCGTCCACCACCTTCGCCGGAGCTCGCCACTCCGACCCACGAGCCACCGTCACCTCGCCTAACCGAGTCGAGGCACTTTGCCCTCGACCCGCGAGTCTTCTGGGTTGCTTTGCAGGTCAAACAAAGGCCATCTGAGGCCTTTTGACATTCAGACCAGGAGCCTCGCCTCCGCCGCCCTCGCCGGAGCTCTTCCGAGCTCGGCTGGGCCATCGGAGGGCATCAGTAGCTGCGCACCACCACGCCGGAGCTTCTCCGATCCTCAGGCGCAGCAACGGAGGCTGGGAGCGCTTCCACGAGGCCGGCGAAGTTCGCCGGCCGCCTGTTCTTCCACGTCCTCCAGCTACCGTCAGATCAGCCTCCTAGCTCCATATTTCATCCCAGCCGTTCGCTCGTGGGGCTGCAGACAGCGTCAGATCAGAGGAGCTCTGATCCCAGCCGTTAGATCCACACGTGTCTCGGCCCTGACCGTTGGATTCGTCCGAGAGGCTCAGCGCTGGAGTGCCACTCGATCCCAGACCGTCCGATCTACACGTGGCAACCATCCAGCCGCTCCGCTTAATAAAGGGTAATTTACCCTTAGGCCCTGTCTTTCTTTTTATTTCATTTTAGTCCTGTAAATATTGAAGTTAGTTGTTTAGTTTTAGGGTTATTTGCATAGTGGACCCCGTACTTTATTTTATTTGCTTATATACCCATGTGCGTTGTATGCCACGTGCTTCGTCAAGTGTTTATCTGGTTTATTTGCAATAGAGACCCCTGCAGTTCTGGTTGTTCTTGAATGAATGAAAAGTTTTACTTATTTGCATTTATACCCCTGTGCGTGATATATTTCCACATGTGCGTGTTATTTCGGGTATTTTGCAGATAAGCCCTTGGACTTTTGGTACCTTTTACCAATAAGTCCTCGGGACTTATTTTTATTACATTTGGGTCCCTGAGTGCCCCAGGCACGCGCGTGGCGCATGTTTTGCTGGGAAAATTGCACCAGACCCCCCAGACTCTTGGGTATTTGCACTTTGGTCCCTGTGCACAGTGCCCTTCCTTTATTTTTGAATAAAATAGCAAAACACCTCCAAATCCAACGAAAATTGGACACATGGCTCCTGCCATGATGTAAAATTTTCGTGGATTTTTGAGGACATTTTTGATTTCGTTTGTTATTTTAAAAAAATCAAAATCCTTTAATTTTGTCACTATCTAACTTTAAAAACCCCCAAAAAATATTAAAACTCACATAAAAATTCCACAAAAATTAGCTACTGTTTGTTTTGCTTAGTTTGATTTTCTAGCCAATTTTGGCCATTTTTCATTACTGAAAACCACTAAAAATTGAAAAATACTCAAAACCTTATAAAAATTCTAGTAAATCAATTAAAAACTCAAAAATAATAAAATTGGTGCCCAAATTTTCCTCATTTTATCTTCTGTATAGGAAAATTACCTCCTAGCCATTTTGAGGCTCTTAGATATTTTATCAAGGGTTTTTTGGCTCGGCTGGACAATACCATTACTTTCATCTACTGTTTGATTTTTAGGAAATTAAATAAACGTCAAAAAATTATCAAAAATTCACCAAAAACATAAAAAATTATAAAATACATAAAAATATTTTTGTTTGAATTTTTGGTTGATTTTTAGTACTTTAAATAAATTGTTGAAGTGAGTGTTTACTTGTTTTTCTTATTTTCTTTATACATTAAAAATCCAAAAAATTATAAAATAAATTAAAAACCACTAAAAACATTTTCTTCTTTTATTTTATTTCTTTTTACTACTTCGTAGGACGAGAGGCCAACCCGTGCTCCTTGAGTTCGACCCTGGGTGCTATACCAGGTTAATCCAATAGCAGGACCGCTGTTTTGAGTTTTGACTGATTTTATCTATTCTGAGTGGTTCATTTTTCTTGATTGAGTGCAATTGATTGCTTGGGTCACAACGATCGATTAGTACCTTTATCCGAGTGATCGATTTTGCGCTCATCAGAATGGCGCCGTTGCCGGGGAGCACGGCTTAGTAGTTTTTATTTTCTCTTCGTTCTTGTTTTCGCGGGTTTTCGCGGCTCTTTCAGAGCTCGCGGCTTTTTCGCGGCTTTTGTTCATATTTTATTTTTGTTTTATTTTCTTTTATTTTCTTTTTCTTTTATTTTTGTTTTTGTTTTATTTTGAGTGTTTATTTTATTTTGCATTTTTGCATATATACCCTCTTCTTCTTTCATTTATTTTTCTTCTTATTATCTGGTTATTTTTATTGATCTGACCACTCTGCTCTTTCTTGCGAGGGCCTGAGGACCGAGGCGGCTGATCTCGAGAAGTCGACGCAACCGCGGGATTCGGAGGCGGCTCTTTTCTTTGTGGAGCTGCAGGAGAGAGTGAGAGAGAGTTGAGTGGGAGATGATTTTTATTTTTATTTCATTATTATTGTAATAATACAGGGACTCAAACTGGACTTGGACATTGCTTGAACTCTTAGCGGGTCTGTTTCACCGAGCACCGGTGTGCTCGGGGGACCCTTAGGACTTTCGCGGCTTTTTACGCGGCTTTGTTTTATTTTCTTTTCTTACTGCCTTTTCCGGTGTTTACGCAGTTTTTGATCGAGCCCCTAGACTTAGGAATTTCTCTTGCTTGTACCGTAATTAGTAAGGTCCCCACACCTAATTGATTGCATGTTCCTATAGAACGCTAATTGGACCTACTAATAATCAATTAATAAAAATAACCGACTCATCTCCTTCGTAGCCTACGTGCCGTAGCCCATCCTGTAAAGCGCTTTCTCCTACCCCCGATTTGTCGGACAGAGGAGGGATGGGCCAAGACCGGACCCTTTGGCTTGGAGATCGGTGACCGGTTAGACGGTTCTGCGTATAGAAATTGCTCGTCTAGGACTCGGCTTTTCCCGTTGCATCATTTAGGTAGTTTACTTTCAGTCTTTAAATTCTGCGCGGATCACTTGCATGTAGAGTGCTGGAGACAAGGTACGCATTTCTGACTCGGCATGCATCATTGATTTCATCACGCATCGGCTTTTTCGTCTTCTCCCCCCTGTTTTGGACTAAATAACCAGGAGAATCGAAAAATTCGTTAGGCCGTTTGTTTTTATTTGAAAAATATTAAAAAGAAAAACCATAAAATTGGGACTGGTTAACACTATTGATCCTAAAAGACATTCACCATAAAAATTTGTCTTGGGGAGAGCAACCCCCTCATTGTATGGTTTGGATGCGCGAGAGAGTGACCCGTACCCTAGGTAGAGCCCTCCGGTGCTAGTCCCGACTGATTACCGACTCTTCCGTGCGGGCCAGTCGGTTGGGGTAGCATCGGGCATCCTAACAGGTCACGTAAGCGCTCTGATATCTTGTGTGTTCACCTAATAAAAATTGACAAGATAATTTGACCGAACTTTCACGGTCTTCAGCTCGCGTTGCGTTGGTGAACCGGGGGTTTGCATTGTGATCATAGTTTCTCCAGATCTCATCCGCATTACTCGCCAGATCAAGATGATGGGTAGACGCTCTCTTAGGCAGCCTCTGGCTGCACCCGCTTTCGGGCACGTCTACCCAATCATCTAGGTTGGCCCGCGAGAGCCAAGACCAGCTCTCCGAGCCCGAGTACGACTCCGCCATGTTCCCCCTCGACCCCCTTTCTTTCGGACCTGAGCGACATGAGCCCGAGGAGAGATTGATAGATTTGACAGCACCTGAGTTTAGGGCTGCTAATTGAATTAAATCATTCGAATTCGATTAGGATTCGTTCGATAAAAATTCGAAAGAAGTTCGATTCGAAAGCAAACGAACTGAATTTGAATTTAGCTTTTGGATTCGATTCTCAAATGAATCGAATCTGAATTCACTTGGATTCGTTCAATAACAATTCGATTCGATTCGATACACACACATATATGATATGGTATGAAGCATTATATATGTAAATAAATGTAATATATATTTAATAAAATCCCCACACATGATACATAACTTAATATAATAAATAAAATTTTTTGTCATCTTATTCTAAACATCCCAATTTTGAGATGCCCATTGCACACACCATACCCCCTCTGTACTCCCCCGAATTCTCTCTCTCCCCTCTCACTCATGAGAAAAAAATCCTAACATTTGCTTCTGCTCTCCAACATTGTCAGCTCCAATCTCTCGCTCATGCCCGCTCTCTCCAACGTTGCTGGCTCCAGCCTCCCACTACTGCTCGCTCTCTCCAAGGCCGCTGGCTCCAGCCTCCCGCTCTTGCTCGCTCTCTCCAACGTCGTCGGCTCCAATATCCCACTCCTGCTCGCTCCCACCACTGACAACACCACCCTCCCAGTAGCCTACCCTACCACCAGCTCCTACTCTCCCCCGCTGTCGACAACAACACCGATCTAGACTCGTCAATGTCGCCGGCATCTCTCCATCACCCCCGCAACTACTGGTATTACCACACACACTCCTTTCACCCTAAAATCTTAAGATTTGGGTTCTATCCAAATAATTTATGTGATTCTTAAATACATCATCTGCAAACAAACACATACTAAATTTTTAAAAACCATCGCGAGGTCATAGATTTCAAATTTCTAACAATATTTTCCTTAATCACACTCTTAATCCTCGCGTTCATCATAATATCAAGATCTTATGATAAGGACAACCAAACATTTGAATAGAAATAATATATTAGAGACAATTATGGTATGAATAGAGTTCATAGATTTCGAGCTTTGCTTAAATGGCTAAATGTGCAAAAGATCATAGTTACAACTAAATTCTATTTCTATCAAGATTACAAGGAGACTAGGTTAGCAAGAAGGAAATATCATAATAATCTTTAATAAGCCCAACTATGCCCCCATAGAGTGCATTGAAATGAGGCAAGCATGAACCGTTCATGCTAGATGTAGAAAAAATGTTACAGATTAGAAATTTGAAGATCAGAGCCATACCAACTGAGTTCTCAGTCCTCTCTGCTGGTTTTATATACCTCAGATGTTGGATTCAGCTCCATAAGTCAATTTACATCGACCTTTTATGGTTTTGATGGAATTTAATGATTCTTTTTTTCTCAGATATCATGGAGATAGGTCATAATGGGAGGGAAGATATGGAGGATTCTTCAGAGAAACGTGGAACACAATCTTCTGATTATTATTTTGGACATGTATATATATATATATTAATCTATATCTTGTATTTCTATATTGATATGAAATTTAAAATATAATTTTGAGTATGCATTTTCATTTTGTTTTTAGAAGTCTATTTCAAACATACAGTCATCTCAAGATAGTGTCCATGAGAGGCTTTGGGCATGATGATGATATTAATGAAAAACTGGAAGAAGAGGGTGAAGAAATATAAAAATCAATTCCTAAATAATTAATAAGATTGATAGAAAGAAAAGATCTATGATTTATGAATCATTTACCAAAGAGAATGAGAAAGTTGGTGGAGTGTCAGTTGAAAGGTGGAGATGCATTGATTGAATTTTCATCACAGGTACAAAAAAAAGATCAGTGGTCTCTCAAGATGTCAATAATTATTTTTTCTTTATATATTCAATTCACTATAGGTACAAAAAGAGCAAATGAGGATTTCAAGAGACATACATGAACAACAAAAGTTAGGTACTTTAGTGCAATTTATATTATCTATTGAATTTTACCATTATGTTAAAAGCTTTTTATTTATCTCATTTTTTTTACAAATTAGTATCACAAAGTCTATTCAGTTCTTTAAAACTTAAAATATAATTAATATAAAATTTTTATTATTTGTTACATTATTAAATAAAATTTTAATTCGATATAAAATGAATCGAATTTGAATATTCGAAACTCCAAACGAATTGAATTTGAATTTAGATTAGAAATTCGTTTAATATTCGATTCGAATCCGTATTCGAAAATTTTATAATGAATTGAATCTGAATCTAAGTAGATTCGAATGTATTTGATTCGATTAGCACCCCTACCTGAGTTGGGCTCGTTTGATTTTGTAGCAGACGACATGGTCGGCAGTTCTAAGGATCGTTCCCGTCAGCCTGAGCACTTCGTATTGGATCATGGAGCGATCAACTCCACCCTGATCGCCTCGTTGGAGACAGTCCAGCAGCAGCTGAGGGATCAGGGAGCATTTATGCTCGACATGAGGAGAGAGATGGAGCAGATGAGAGCAGAGCGAGAGCATAGGAGAGAGGGACCGAGGATCCCAGATGATGCGGATGCAGCAGCCGCAGCAGCAGCCGCCGCAGCAGCGGCAGCCGCCGCAGGAGCGGCCGGAGGACCACCGAGACCGATGCGGGAGTTACACAACCCTGGATCGACGCTGACGCACCACTGGGTAGTACTTCCAGCGATCGTGGGGGACTTCAAGTTCCCCCCGAACACTTTGCAGCTACTCCCCCGCTTCCATGGACTCGCGACAGAGGAGCCTCATCTCCACCTCCAGGAGTTTTTGATGATATGCAGCACTGTCCACGACCGTCAGGTGGACCTAAACATGATCAGGATGATCGCCTTCCCCTTCTCCCTAGCAGACAGAGCAGCCACCTGGCTGAAGCATTTGGGGAGGTTTGTTTACACCTGGGAGCAGCTCCGCACCGAGTACTTGAACAAGTACTATCCACTCGGGCGGACGAATGCAGCGAGGGCCCTGATCAGCAACTTCTCCATGCTCCCCAATGAGCAGTTTCACGAGGCATGGGAGAGGTTCTGAGAGCTCACAGACAGATGCCTGCATCACGACATTTCCAAGCCGAACCTAGTTCAGAGCTTCTTCAGCGGGTTGACACCAGAGCTCCAGGGCCTGGTGAATGCTTCTTGCGGCGGGTCCTACTTCGCCAAGGACCACGACCAGGTCTGGGCCATCTACGAGGAGATGGCCAAGAATTACATGGTGATGTCCCAGACCCGGTTGTACACACAGGGGAGACCCCAGCAGCAGCCAGGGCTCGTGCAGTACCAGAGGATAGCACGGGTCGATGCTGGTCCATCCAGTTCATCCGCAGTTGCAGCAGCACAGGCAGAGTCGTCCGCTGCGGATATGGGCATCATCAGCGAGAAGTTGGACCGGATGGAGCTGATTGAGAAGAAGCAGTGCCAGAGCATCACGCAGATGGAGCAGATGGCACAGACTCTGAGAGACATGAAGACCCAGCTCATGTGTCTCCAGGAGGCACAGACGGCTTTACAGCCCCGTCTTCAGTCGCGAGGCGACACCGGCAGCAGCAGCAGCTCGTCCCAGCGCTCCAACACCTTGCAGCAGCCTAGACAGGTTCACCTTGTACAGGCGGAGCCGTACCAGCAGCAGCAACCCTCTTACCAGTCCCCACCATCTCCAGACATGCAGATGGTGGTCTACCAGCCGGATCAGCCTCTGGCAGTACTCCCGCCAGCCCCCTACGATGCAGATCCGTTGATGGATGTCAACGGGATTTGGTATGACCGCCCCCAGCCTGGGATCTGACGAGACCATCCCGGATTCAGGTGGGGGAGTGGAGGTACCCAGCCCCAGCAGCGGCCAGCCGGTCAGGGAGGGCAGTATGGCCAGCAGAGAGATCACCAGCCGCATCAGCAGCCCCCAGCATACCAGTCACACCAGCAGTCGTCCTTCGTTCCTCGTCCCTATCAGCAGCAGGGACAGTCTTGGAGACGTGAGCAGCAGGCTCACCCAGCATACCAGCAGCATCCATCCTCCTACCCCTCTCAGCAGTTCCAGCAGCCTCATCACCAGAGAGGCTACCCGTCGGGCTCTCATGAGAGCCCCGCCTTGGATGACATAGCCTGCCTCCTCACGGACCAGCAGGCTACCTTTCGACGGGAGATGGACGAGTTCCGCCAGGAGATGCGGGACCTTGTGAGAGGGAAGGCCGCCATTCCTGCACAGATCGAGCTGAATCCGAACAATCTGAAGAGGAAATCTGAGAAGGTAGTTTCCACTGAGCATGCCACTCCTAGTGACCCATTTGATGATATGTCTTCGGATCTATTTGATGCTGATTTTGTTACACTTAGGAGCGGTAGAGCACCAGCAGGCGGCGCCTCATCTGAGCGACGACGCGAGGAGTCACCCAGGGCGCCAGATGAGGTGGAGGAGAGCGGTACTGAGGCCGCGGATGATGACGGTGATACTGATGCCACCAAGGATGCTGATTCCACCGGCGGTACTGAGGCCGCCGCTTCACCAGTTCGAGGAGGTGGTACTGATGCCACCAGTATAGCCGAGCCAGCCCGCGGTACTAAGGCCGCGAGTTGTCCAGTAGCAGAGCCAGCCCGTGGTGGTACTGAGGCCACCGGTGTTTGTGTAGAGAGATCAGATGTTTTTCCTCATTCTCATGTATCTCAGAACACTGTTGTGAATAAAGGAAAAGGTTTAGTTTCTTCTGGTCCCACTGTGGTGCTTGATGTATGTGTGGATCCGGCCGTCGAGCCGTCTAGGCCTTTTCCTAGTCCTTCATCTGCGAAGGACCCTGTGATCCCCTTCCCTAGAGCCCTTCAGATGGGGAAGGGGAAGAAAAAAGAAAAAGATCCAAAAAAGAGAGAGCAGGAGGAGTTCAGCCAGAGCATGATAGACAGATTTCACATACAGCTGACCCTCCAGGAGGCTTTGCAGCACATTCCCCTTCTTCAGCGATCCTTGAGAGACAGGACTATAGTCAGGAGGAGGAGGAGGAACCACACTTCAGAGATCCATGTGCTGACGAAAGCCACGTGTTTTGCGATCCAGAACCGTCTGCCAGCCAAGAGGCCAGATTCGGGGGCCTCGTATGTCAGATGTCAGATCAGTGAGCAGAGGTTCGATCGTACTCTATTAGATAGCGGATCGTCGATCAACCTTCTTCCGGCAGCCCTTCTCGACCGCTTCGAGTTGGGCACTCTTCGATAGAGCAGGACAGTCCTTCAGTTCGCTGATCGATCTGTCAAGAGGCCGAAGGGGTTGTTGCGAGATGTTATCGTCACTATTCAGGGCCTGAAATTCCCCGTGGACTTCGTAGTGTTGGACATGGAGATCCCTGATTCAGTGGTCGATACCCCCATCATTCTCGGTCGTCTGTTTTTGGCCACAACCAAGGCGGTGACTGATCATGATAGCGGGAAGGTATACTTTCGCGTCGAGGGCGAGAGTGTACAAATGGAGACGGTCGAGGACTACAGAGCCAGAGAGAGAGAGCACGCTCAGAGGCTAGCACAGATTCAAAGTAGCTGACAGACACAGAGCCAGACATCCACCAGGACTGTGATTTTGTGATCACAGATGATGAGGCAGCATGGGCAGATCCTGCAGCACAGGCCATCCTCTCATTTTCAGATACAGCTGATGCCGAGATGATAGCAGAGGAGAGTCTGGAGGGCACAGCCTTGGTTCAGGATACCACAGAGGCAGCAGAGCCGGTTCTTGACCGCGACACGGATTTCAGTGATGGTGGTGTTGAGGCCACCTTGTGTTTCGGTGGTACTGATGCCACCGTATTTGATACAGATCCCTCGGATTCAGAGTCTGATTGGGCAGATTGTGATGATCAGATGCCAGACTTGAGTCCACCTGACCCTACAGATGAGGAGGAGGTAGATGTAGAGCAGATCAGAGACAGCACAGTCGAGCAGCCTTCTCCAGATCCAGTTTGCGAGAGTTCGCTTTCTTTCTCCCAGGCAGATTTGGCAGACTTAGCAGCATTGACACATTTCCTTTCGCAGCCAGATTTGCCAGCGCCCAGCTGTCCAGAGCTGAAGCCGCTCCCTACTTCGCTGAAGTATCGGTTCCTTGCGGGCGAGCCTGAGATGTACCCAGTCATCATCTCCGCCGATCTGACTGGAGAGCAAGAATCCCGTTTGATGGGGGTTCTTGAAAAGAACCGCAAGGCAATCGGATGGAGCGTAGCGGATCTCCATGGGATTAGTCCATCAGTGTGCTCCCACCATATCTATCTTGAGGAGGGGGCGAAGCCGTCGCGTGAGTTCCAGCGGCGACTAAACCCCAACCTGAGAGAGGTTGTGATGAAGGAAATATCAAAATGGTGGAGTGCAGATTTTATTTATCCCATTTCCGACTCCAAGTGGGTTAGCCCCTTGCATGTGGTCCCAAGAAGACGGGCATCACGACTGTGATCAGTGAGTCAGGAGAGGAGATCGCTACACGAGTACCTACCTCTTGGAGGGTCTGTGTTGACTACAGGAGACTCAACCAGGCCACCAAGAAGGACCATTTCCCCCTGCCTTTTATTGACCAGATCATTGAGAGACTGGCAGGGAAGAGCCATTATTGCTTCCTGGATGGGTACTCGGGCTACAATCAGGTGGCCATCGCTCCTGAGGATCAGGAGAAGACCACCTTTACCTGTCCCTTCGGTACATATGCCTTTCGACGCATGCCATTTGGGCTATGCAATGCCCCTGCGACGTTTCAGAGGTGCATGCTGTCGATCTTTTCAGACATGGTAGGGGAATGTTTGGAGGTCTTCATGGATGATTTCTCGGTCTACGGCGACGGATTCGACTCCTGTCTTGACTGCCTAGACCGAGTACTCCAGCGATGTATTGAGTACCATTTGGTTCTATCTTGGGAGAAGAGTCACTTCATGGTGACTCAAGGGACGGTGCTTGGCCATATCATCTCCAACAGGGGCATGGAGGTTGATCCGGCCAAGGTTGATGTCATTAGGAAACTCGCACCGCCGTCCAATCTGAGGCAGCTACGGTCATTCCCGGGGCACGTTGGATTTTATAGAAGATTTATTCAGGATTTCAGCAGGATTGCCCGGCCGTTGACTGACCTCTTGATGAAAGACACCGAGTTCCTTGTCGATGACAAGTGTCTTTCGTCCTTTGCGACTCTGCAGCAGTGTGTTATTGAGGCTCCTGTCCTACAACGGCCTGATTGGTCTCTCCCTTTCGAGATCATGACGGATGCCTCCGATTTTGCCGTAGGGGCAGTGCTGGGACAGAGGAGGGATGGAGTTCCATTTGCCATTCACTACGCTAGCTATACATTTGATTCCGCCCAGCGGAATTACACGGTCACAGAGAAGGAGATGCTAGTCGTAGTGTTCGCCCTAGATAAGTTTTGATCTTATATCATTGGATCTAGAGTGACTTTGTACACCGATCACACCGCCATCAGGTACCTCATGGCAAAGAAGGATGCCAAGGCCAGATTGACTAGATGGATCCTTCTACTCCAGGAGTTCGACATTGAGATCAAGGATAAGCCTGGAGTCAAGAATGTGGTGGCGGATCATCTCTCCCGTTTAGAGCAGCCTGAGGAGTCTGAGCAGATTGACCCCATTCGAGATACCTTCCCAGATGAGGCGATCCTTGCTATCGCCTCACTCCCGTGGTATGCCGATATTGTGAACTTTCTCGTTGCTGGGAAAGTCCCACACGATTGGCCTAGGCAGAGGCTTGAGACCTTCCTTGCGAAGGCCAAGTCCTACCATTGGGAGGATCCCATCCTTTACCACGAAGGAGGGGATAGCGTCTGGCATCGGTGTATTCCTCAGGAGGAACACCATAGCGTCCTCACTTACTGCCACAAGCTTGAGGCAGGAGGACATCATTCTGGGAGGAGAACGGCACAGAAAGTGCTCCAATCCGGCTTGTGGTGGCCTACCCTCTTCAAGGACTCAGATGAGTTCGTGAAGAGGTGTACTGACTGTCAGAGGATGGGCACTTGTGGACAGCGTGATATGATGCCGATGCAGCCCATTCACTTCTGTGAGGTTTTTGATGCATGGGGCATCGATTTCATTGGTCCATTCCCTAAGAGTCAGGGATTTGAGTACATTCTGTTGGCCGTTGACTATGTTAGTCGTTGGGTGGAGGCTATCCCCGCCCGAGCCGCTGATGCGAGGACAGTTTGCAAATTTTTGAGGAAACACATCATCACACGGTTCGGGGTTCCACGAGTTCTGATTTCTGATGGGGGATCTCACTTCATCAACGACCAGGTGAAGGCACTTGCTAGCGGGTTCGGTATAGACCATCGTGTTGCTACACCTTACCATCCACAGACGAATGGTCTAGCCGAGGTGTCGAACAGGGAGATCAAGACTATACTGCAGAAAGTCGTCCGCCCTGACCGAAAGGATTGGTCACAGCTTTTGGACTCGGTCTTGTGGGCATATAGGACGTCTTTCAAGACACCATTGGGCACATCTCCCTTTCGCCTCGTATATGGCAAGCCGTGCCATTTACCTGTTGAGCTGAGGCACAAGTCACTTTGGGCAGTTACAGATATTCTTATGGATCCAGATGGTATGGGAGACCAGAGGAGGGCAGAGTTAGCCGCCCTGGAGGAGCTTAGAGATACAACATTCTCAAACAGCCTACATTATAAGGAGAAAGTGAAGGAGTGGCATGATTCTCATATCAGCCACAAGTATTTTGAGATTGGACAGAGAGTATGGCTATTTGATGCGAGGCTATGTTTATTTCCAGGGAAGCTACAGAGAAAATGGAAGGGACCCTACTTGGTCAGAAAGGTACACGACAACGGTAGCATTGACATATCTGAGTTGTCTTCTGAGAGTACCTTTAGAGTGAACGGCCATCGACTCAAGCCATTTCTAGATCATGAGCCGCGGGTCGCTGATTTTGCCCCTATTCATTTTGCGTGAGATGTGGTCTTTGACTCACATCTAATGCATCTCACGTCTGAGTTTCACTGTTCCTCCGCCTTGTATAGATCCAGATGTCCATATCACTACATTCCTTAGTCCCACATCCCTTTCTTCATCTTTTGATTATGCTATACTTAGGGTGCACTTTACCCTAAGTATAGGGGGATGTGAGACCTTTTGAGTATTTCTTTTGTTTATGTCTACCCCTGTTTTGCTGCCTATACTTGGGGATATTTCACCCTAAGTATAGGGGGGGTAGACCCTGTACATTCTCCACTCGGTTTTCCCTTAGTGTACAGCCTGCTATACTTAGGATTATTTGATCCTAAGTATAGGGGGAAGACCCGAGACTTCTGTTGACTTTTTCTATTTCATTCTTCCCTGTATATAGCCTTCCTTTTCACTTCCCTATACCTAGCACGAGTTATGTCTTCTTCATCGCTCTTGACTCTGAGGACATCGTTCGAGCTAAGTATATGGGGGTGTGTATATATTTCATATATTCTTTAGCCATAACTCGTACTTTGTGTGAGTGTGTTAATAAATAAAATGGCTAAAAATCACAAAAATTAAAAATTTTTTCATGTACATAAACTTCTTTTATTTGCACATAAATAAGCTAGTGTACAAATTATTTTTGTAAAAATGATTTCAAAAATCTTTTGTGTAAAGCTTGTGTAAATATTTTTGTATCAAAATTATGTATATAGTACAAAATTTTTTCAAAATGTTTCGAAAATCAAAAGTTTGCAAAAATCTTGTGTAAATGTGTGTAAATATCTTTTTGCAAAACTTGCACCTCATGCATCATCCATTCATGATTTCAAAACATTTTTCAAAAATTTTGCATGTTTGTAAAAATTTGTGTAAATAATCATCTTTTGTACATACGTATATAGTTTTTCCGGATGATAGTTGACGTTTAAACTAGCCTGGAATCAAATTGAGAAATGGAGCTTGATTAAGATCTTAATCCACCTAACTTCTAAGAGGAACCTTATAGGGCTTAGGTTTAAGGCTTTTCAGGTCCATGGTGACTTAATTCTTTGAGTCCACTAGGCTATGATCACATGTCATCTCAATGAGACTAAGTAGAGCACTTAACAACAACACATGACTCATATAGACAATGGCTTTACTTGGACACCAGCACTATGCACCGAGCTCTCCACGGATGAGGTGGTGAGGAGGCAGTCTTCCTTGACTTGGGGTAGCATATGAGGGTAGTACTTCTAGGCGGAACCTCTCTTCTTCTTTTAGTGAAGGAAGTGCGTCTCAACTTGGTCTGGTTGCCATGAGATCTAACGACGGGAGTTGTGGGTTGCAATAAAGCTTCAAAAGAGGGATAGTCTACTGGCTCAAGAGGAAAAACTCCTTGTATATATGCTGCACATGTATATGTTGTACAGATGCACTTGAAAAAAAATGTGTAAAAAGAAAAGAATTCCAAATCAAGTGGTGGGTCTGATAGAAAATGATAATCCCACCGGAGTATGTATATAGAGTGCAATAAGCAAACCTTGGTTTCATGATCCACCTTATGTAGCTTGCAGCAGGGAGACTTGGCTACACTGGTCAAGCTCCCAAGGGTACTTGGCTACACTGGCCTTGACCCATTCTCTTCTTCCTCCTCTTCTTGAGCCGGTTGAACTTGAACTTAGAAGGGAATACCCCACTCCTCGAGGAAAGAGTGGCCAGACTGAGGTCATAGAGTTACCTTGTTGGGGAGGGTTGTCAAGTTGCCATTTCTGAGGTGGAGAGCTTAGACCTCACATTCACAGGACAAGAAAAGATTCATGGTCTTCAGGGTTTGTGATTGATGACTTGTTCTGATCTGGAGCATTGAGGAGTCTTGGTCATAGATTAGTGGAACTTGGAGGCTGTTGAGTTTTAAGCTTAAGTCTAAATAAGGTTCCGACACATTAATAATCCAAAGATCTGATCGAGCTCCATACCCCAATTTAATGAAGGCAAGTTTAAAAATCAACCTTGATCCATGTACATCCTCTTTTTCTTTTTCTTTCTTTCTTTTTCACTTCTTTTTCAAATAAGTGTTTGCTAATGGACTAGCAAAGTTAAGTATAGGGGGGTGATGAATACTCATTCATCACTCTTTATTCTTATATTTTAGCTACAAAAACCTTTGCAAATGCATGTAGATATATGTAAATACAAATAATTACCAAAAGCATGCATTGTGTAAAAACCTATAATTAGCATGTTTTTGTGCAAAAATAAAAGAATAAAGATTAAAAAGAAAAAGAGGGGAATATTTAGAATAAATATTGAGCAACCTAACCCAAGGGAGGGCTCAGCATGGGCATGACTGCATAAAAGCCAAAGTAGAGGGAGATAGGGGCTCATGTGTAAGTATTTATGTAAATAAAATAAAGATATTTTCCTCACCAAAAATATGCTTGTAAATACTTGTATATATTTATAAAATATAAAAAACAAAAGAAAAAGTTAAAAATCAAAAAG
Organism: Ottelia alismoides; assembly: GCA_037367405.1. Classification (NCBI taxonomy): domain Eukaryota; kingdom Viridiplantae; phylum Streptophyta; class Magnoliopsida; order Alismatales; family Hydrocharitaceae; genus Ottelia; species Ottelia alismoides. Next base: position 886,151 of record JAZKJV010009714.1, read on the forward strand.
AATTAAAACACCCCTTTCATCATGTACATAAACCACTTCTATGTATTTATTTTATCTATGAAAATAAATAATAAAAATACCCTTTTTATTTCTTATTTTATAATGAAAATAAATAAAATATAAAATAAAAATAAAATTGCACAAAAATAACAATAAAAAAAATCAAAAATCAAAACCCTATATATTGTATATATACCTATGTATAGTACTGTATTGTATATAGCTTATTTTTATTTTGAAAAAATTATTAAAAATCACCAAAAAAATAGGAAAAAATAAAATAAAAATCTTTCATGTTTTAACTTTTTGCAGATTCGGCCCCTAGCTACCCTTAATTTGTACTTGAAGATCCAGCCACGTGGCCTGTCTCTATTGGGTCCTGGGGATGTTGACCGCCCGGTCAACTACCCCCCCAGGACCACCTCTCGCGGATCTGGGTCGTGGACCCGACTTCTCAAAATTTTGCCCGCTCGACCCGATCGCTATTCCACCAAACCCTGGGTCCGTTTTGATCCGATCACATCCGACATCCTCGCCGGGCATCCACCTCGGGATCCGCGCGCCTCCACGCCCTACCCGAGCCATCTTTCTCAGACCCCTCCAGCGTACATAAGCGAGCTCCGCCACCTCATTTCTCTATCTTTGGTCACTTGTCTCCACCCCCAGTGAGCTCCAGAGCGTCCGCGAGAGTGATAGCTTGCGTCCCGACCTGTCGAAGCGAGGAGAGGGAGCTTGGCCATCGATCCGGCGAGCTACGCCGCCGCTGCTCCGCCACCTGCGTGAGCACCGAGCCTCGGAGGGAGACGATCCTTGAGGCGACGACCAGGAGCTTCAGCAGCTCCTCCCCAGTCTCTTCGACCACCCAGGTATCCCCTTAGGCTTCCCGTTTTCGCTAATTTCCATTTACCCCCAAATCGCTCCGCCGCCGCATTTCATCGATTCCGACCGTCCAGTAGATAGATTCGATCATCGGACCCTACAGACACCTTCGCCTTCCTCCCGCGCATCTTCTCCACGTTTTCATCCAACCCAGCTCGCACAGGAGCTGGGAGCCGAGCTCCTTCGTCCACCACCTTCGCCGGAGCTCGCCACTCCGACCCACGAGCCACCGTCACCTCGCCTAACCGAGTTGAGGCACTTTGCCCTCGACCCGCGAGTCTTCTGGGTTGCTTTGCAGGTCAAACAAAGGCCATCTGAGGCCTTTCGACGTTCAGACCAGGAGCCTCACCATCGTCGCCCTCGCCGGAGCTCTCCCGAGCTCGGCTGGGCCATCGGAGGGCATCAGTAGCTGCGCACCACCACGCCGGAGCTTCTCCGATCCTCAGGCACAGCAGCGGAGGCTGGGAGCGCTTCCACGAGGCCGGCGAGGTTCGCCGACCGCCTGTTCTTCCACGTCCTCCAGCTACCGTCAGATCAGCCTCCTAGCTCCAGATTTCATCCCAGCCGTTCGCTCGTGGGGCTGCAGACAGCGTCATATCAGAGGAGATCTGATCCCAGCCGTCAGATCCACACGTGTCTCGGCCCTGACCGTTGGATTCGTCCGAGAGGCTCAGCGCTGGAGTGCCACTCGATCCCAGACCGTCCGATCTACATGTGGCAACCATCCAGCCGCTCCGCTTAATAAAGGGTAATTTACCCTTAGGCCCTGTCTTTCTTTTTATTTCGTTTTAGTCCTGTAAATATTGAAGTTAGTTGTTTAGTTTTAGGGTTATTTGCACAGTGGACCCCGTACTTTATTTTATTTGCTTATATACCCCTGTGCGTTGTATGCCACGTGCTTCATCACGTGTTTATCTGGTTTATTTGCAATAGAGACCCCTGTAGTTCTAATTGTTCTTGAATGAATGAAAAGTTTTACTTATTTGCATTTATACCCCTGTGCGCGATTTATTTCAACATGTGCGTGATATTTCGGGTATTTTGCAGATAAGCCCTTGGACTTTTGGTACCTGTTACCAATAAGTCCTCGAGACTTATTTTCCTTCGCATTTGGGTCCCTGAGTGCCCCAGGCACGCGCGTGGCGCGTGTTTTGCTGGGAAAATTGCACCAGACCCCCCAGACTCTTGGGTATTTGCACTTTGGTCCCTGTGCACGGTGCCCTTCCTTTATTTTTGAATAAAATAGCAAAACACCTCCAAATCCAACGAAAATTGGACACGTGGCTCCTGCCATGGTGTAAAATTTTCATGGATTTTTGAGGACATTTTTTTATTTTCGTTTGTTATTTTTAAAAAATCAAAAACCTTTAATTTTGTCACTGTCTAACTTTAAAAACCCCAAAAAAATATTAAAACTCACTTAAAAATTCCACAAAAATTAGCTACTGTTTGTTTTGCTTAGTTTGATTTTCTAGCCAATTTTGTCCATTTTTCATTACTGAAAACCACTAAAAATTGAAAAATACTCAAAAACTTATAAAAATTCTAGTAAATCAATTAAAAACCCAAAAATAATAAAATTGGTGCCCAAATTTTCCTCATTTTATCTTCTGTATAGGAAAATTACCTCCCAGCCATTTTGGGGCTTTTAGATATTTTATCGAGGGCTTTTTGCTCGGCTGGACAGTACCATTACTTTCAGCTACTGTTTGATTTTTAGGAAATTAAATAAACATCAGAAAATTATCAAAAATTCACCAAAAACATAAAAAATTATAAAATACATAAAAATATTTTTGTTTGAATTTTTGGTTGATTTTTAGTACTTTAAATAAATTGTTGAAGTGAGTGTTTACTTGTTTTTCTTATTTTCTTTATACATTAAAAATCCAAAAAAATATAAAATAAATTAAAAACCACTAAAACATTTTCTTCTTTTATTTTATTTCTTTTTACTACTTCGTAGGCCGAGAGGCCAACCCGTGCTCCTTGAGTTCGACCCTGGGTGCTATACCAGGTTAATCCAATAGCAGGACTGCTGTTTTGAGTTTTGACTGATTTTATCTATTCTGAGTGGTTCATTTTTCTTGATTGAGTGCAATTGATTGCTTGGGTCACAACGACCGATTAGTACCTTTATCCGAGTGATCGATTTTGCGCTCATCAGTGCACCCTGAGTTTCTCTATTCTTTGATCCTCTCCATTGTCTCCTCTTCTTGTCTATACTTAGGGATATCGTACCCTAAAGTATAGGGGGAGACAATCCGAGTACGATCTGTTCATTCCCACCCTTGACCCTCCCTGCTTTGTGTACAGTCTGCTATACTTAGGATTATTTGATCCTAAGTATAGGGGGGACGGTCAACTTCTCATTGATTCATTCATTTCTTCATTCTTTTCACTTGCCTATACTAATACGAGTTATGTCTTCTCTTTTCTCTCTGATCTACGAGGACATAGCTCAAGCTAAGTATAGGGGGGTCGTATATACTGCGTATATACTTAAGCCATAACTCGTACTTTTGTATTTTCCTAATAAATATGGCTAATAATTCTGTAAAAATCATTAAAATCCTTAATAAAATAGCAAATCACCTCCAAATCCAACGAAAATTGGACACATGGCTCCTGCCATGGTGTAAAATTTTCGTGGATTTTTGAGGACATTTTGATTTCGTTTGATATTTTTAAAAAATCAAAAACCTTCATTTTATTACTGTCTAACTTGAAAAAATATTAAAACTCACTTAAAAATTCCACAAAAATTAGCTACTGTCTATTTTGCTTAGTTTGATTTTCTAGCCAATTTTGGCTATTTTTCATTATCTAAAACACCTAAAAATTGAAAAACACTCAAAAACTTATAAAAATTCTAGTAAATAGATTAAAATCTAAAAACAATAAAATTGGTGCCTAAATTTTCCTTGTTTAATACTTTTTACAGGAAAATTACCTCCCAGCTAATTTGGGGGCTTTAGATATTTTATCTAAGCCCTTTTAGCTCGGCTGGACAGTACCTTGTATTTCTGCCACTTTTTGATTTTTAGAAAATTAAATAAACATCAGAAAATTATCAAAAATTCATCAAAAACACTAAAAATTATAAAACACACAAAAATATTTTTGTTTGAATTTTTGGTTGATTTTTAGTGCTTTAAATAAATTGTTGAAGTGTGTGTTTCTTTGTTTTCCTTATTTTCTTAATACATTAAAAATCCAAAAAAATATAAAATAAATTAAAAACCACTAAAAATATTTTCTTCTTTTATTTTATTTCTTTTTACTACTTCGTAGGCCGAGAGGCCAACCCGTGCTCCTTGAGTTCGACCCTGGTCGCTATACCAGGTTAATCCAATAGCAGGACCGCTATTTTGTGTTTTATATGTTTTATCTCTATTAGTGGTTCATTTTTCTTGATTGACACATCTGAGTGACCGAGGTCGCAACGACCATTTAGATACCTTTGCCTTAGTCGCTTGGATTTCCGTGTCGTCAAGCCACTATCACTTACACTGTACGAGTCAGCTTCATAGTCGTAAGGGTTTGCGTATGAGTTGAGATATTTCTGACCTGGCTATTGAGGAGACTTGAACAGAGTTTTAGGGTTCTCAGGGACTGTTGGATTTTCAAATCCGGTTCTCATTAAGGTTCCGCCCGCACTAAAATTCCAAAGGTCCGACTTAAGCTCCAAACTTTGATTTTGTGAAGACAAATTCGATAATTAAATTTAATCCACATTTCTGCTTTTTCTTTTCATTGTTTTTCTTTTTTGCACTTATTGCATAAGTGTTTGCTAGGGACTAGCAAAGGCAAGTATAGGGGGATGATGAATCTACGTTTCATCATCTTTATTCTATCATTTTGGCCTTAAAAACCCTAGTAAATGCATGTAAATAGGCTTAATTCAGGCATTTTAGCATTCATGCATTTGTGTACAAATTGTGTATAAAATGCAGTTTTTAAAGCCAAAATTATAGAATAAAGAAAAGAAAAGAAAAAGAATAAAATATTGTAAATATTTTATGACCCGAAACCTCGAGACCTAGGCATCTCGATGACTAGGTCGACATGGAATAAAGTAGGGGGAGATAAGGGCCAAAATACAATACAAATTCCTTTAATTTTATCCATTATTTATTCATTTTGGGACCTATTTTTGGTTTCACTTTTTATACCTCAAATAAAGAAAATTTTGTACATGAAAGTTGTAGATAATTAAATAAATAAAAATACAAATTTTATTTCACCCAAAAATAATATATAGATAAAAAGTTATGGTCTAAAAAAAATTCAGAATCCCAACTTCCCAGGCATGTATCTCCCAAATAAAAACTCCAAATGAATCAAACTCACCTTTAATTGTATATAATTTAAAATAAGCTATTTAATGGCGGTGGTTTCACATTTGGCAGAGCTACGGTTTGAAAGTTGAGTTTTGGACCCCTATTGTATACTTGTACAGATTAAAATATTCAATTTTATTTATTATTTATTATTTTTATAATTTCTTATTTTTATAATTTTGTAAATAATATTTGTAATATATATGTACATTAAAATAGGAATAAAAACCTAAATAAAACATAAAATAAAATACCTGTATATATAGAATACATAGGTATAATACCTGTATATATACCAACATAAACTATACTTTTAATTTATTAAGTGCACAAAACACTTCAGAAAAATAAAATAAAATATATTTAAGTGTATAAAAGTATTTTATAAAATTATAATATAATAAACAAAAATAAATAAATTAATGTACAAAATAAAAATAAATAATAAAAATATATAGAAGAATATACCTATAAAGGCTATAAATGGTAACTTGTAAATTAATGGCTCCTGCTCGTAAGGGGGTGGGGGAAGGACTACTAGGGGTTGATCCGGTTGGTAGACCACCATCTAAGTGTCCGAAGATGGTGGTAGCTGGACGTATTGCTACTGCGGCTGCTAGAAAGGCTCTGCCTGAATGTGGTGAATCTGTCTGTAGTGGGCGGAGGGCTGGGCCGTGTTGTTGCTGCTGGGGTCAGCCCGTGACCTGAGACGGGGCTGAGAAGCCGTCTGTGCCTCCTGAAGACACCTGATCTGGATCTTCAGGTCACTCAGCGTCTGTGCCATCTGATCTATCTGTGACATGCCTTGGCACTACTTCTTCTCAATGATCGCGATGCGGTCCAGCTTCTGACTGATGATGCCCATATCAGCTGCCGACGACTCTGCCTGTGTTGCAGCTGCTGAAGATGTGGAAGGACCTGCATCGACCCGTGCTATCCTCTTATAGGACACGGTTTGTGGTGTGGGCTTCCCTGTATGTAAAGGCGGGTCTGGGACATGATTGAATAGTTCTTTGCCATCTCCTCGTAGATGGCCCAGACCTGATGCTCATCCTTGGTGAAATAGGAACCCCCACTGGATGCGTTCACTAGCCCCTGCAACTCCGGTGTCAGCCCGTAGAAGAAACTCTGAACAAGTTGGGCTTGGATATATCATGATGAGGACACCAGTCAATGAGCTCTTTGAATCTGTCCCATGCCTCATGAAACTGCTCGTTGGGAAGCATGGAGAAATTGTTGATGAGGGCTCTCGCTGCATTCGTCCAGTCGAGTGGATAGTACTTATTCAAGTACTAGTTCCGGAGTTGTTCCCAAGATGTCACATATCTCCCTAAGTGCTTCAACCAATAGGTTGCTCTGTCGACGAGGGAGAATAGAAAGGGCCATCATCTTGATGGTATCCTCATCTACGAGTCGATCGTAGACCGTGCTGCAGATCATCTCAAACTCCTGGAGATGGAGGTGCGGCTCCTCGATGGCTAGCCCATGAAATCTAGGAAGTAACTGAATGGTCTGAGGAGGGAGCTTGAAGTTTCCCAGAATAGTCGGCAACTGGATCCATCGGTGTGTCAGAGTCATACCGAGATTGTGTAACTCTCTTATCGGGTGTGCTGGTGCTGCTGGTTGTACTGGCTCATCTGGATCTCGTCCCCCACCTCCTCCGATCTTTGGAATCTCTCTCCATCGGCTCTGTTCTGCTCCTCTCTGTCTGCTCGCATCTACGCCATCTCCCTGCGCATGTCGGCCATGAAAGCCCCCTGGTCTCTGATCTGACGCTGCATGGTCTCCAAGGAGGCTAATGGGGTGTTATTGATGGCACCCTGATCAAGTACGTAAGTATGAGTCTGGTCGGGTCCATCGATGCGCCCTCGCTGCTGGCCATGTCTTGGGTCTCTACAAAGGCAAAAGACCCAAACTCAGGTTCCGTCAAATGAACAAACATCTGCCGCGGTCTCTGCTCGGGCACCTTAGGATTGGTAGAAGGGTGGTCGAGAGGGAACAAGGCAGAGTCAAACTCGGGTTCAGAGAGCGGGTCTGGGCTCTCGCGAACCAACCTAGATGAGTGGGGCGGAGTGCTCGAAAGCGGTGCAACCAAAGGCTGCTTAAGGGACCTCCGACCCATCATAGTGATGTGGAGAGAGAAGGTGGATGAGATTTACAAAACATACAAGATCAGGCAAAACAAACCCCAATTGACATACTCAACGCAGAGCTGATGACCGTAAAGGTTCGATCTTTTATCTTGTCGATTTTATTTAAGTGATAAATCAGTCTATCAGAGCGATTAAGCGAGCTGGTAGGAATCTAACGCTCTCAGAAGTCTGTCTCAATCCTAAGGCTAGATCTTTCCTAGCTAGTACAAGTTGCGGACCGTTTACCAGCTACCCGATTAACTCGCTCTGTTAAGGATATCGCAGCCCGCTTTACCGAAAACCGGAGCGATCCTCACTGGAGAACGACTAACCCGAAATCAATAGTCTGAAAAGAGGTCGGATATGGCTCTAGCCTAGTGTGCGGGTCACTCTCTCGCTCATCCAAACCAGACAATGAGGGATTGCTCTCCCAAGATAAATTTTTTGGTGAGGTGTCTTTTAGGGTCAAGTGTGTTTAGCAGTCCCAATTTTATGGTTTTTCTTTTTTTAGATATTTTTCAATACAAACAATGCCTAACGAATTTTCCAATTCACCTGATTATTTTAGGTCCAAAACGGGGGGGAGTCGAAAAAGTAGATGCGCGGTCAAACACAATGATGCATGCAAAGTCAGAAAATGCGTACCTGACGCCAGCACTCTACATGCGGGGTGATCCGTGCATAAAATAAAGACAGAATTAAAACTACCTATATGATGCAAGAAGAAATCGACCTTAGACAGAAAATTTCTACTCGAGAAGAACCGTAGCTAATAGGTCAACAAGAGAGGTCGGAGTTGGGTCTCTGATGCCGATCGATGTCCGCCACAACGGATCCTACCAACTCTGTATACGGCCTCTAGCAGCACGTGACCTCTCAGGTGACCAAATTAGCCTTTTCTTTGTGAGTTAATTAATTAAGTCCAATTAGCAATCTATAGGTGTAGGCAATGTAATTAGGGTTGGGACCTTAATTAGTTACATCACAATCAAGATAAAATCACAAGTCTAGGGGCCAAAATCTTCGAGAATCAAAATAAAAGAAAATTTGAAGAATCAAAACCGGCCAAAAACTGCAGTGAGGTCCCCCGAGCACATCGATGCTCAACAAAATAGACCCCGATAATCTGCCAAGTCCAAGTGTCTAGTCCGGTATTATTATAATAATAATGGAATAAAGATAGAAATAAAGACTGCAAGTCCTCCGAGTCTTTTGCTCCTCCTCTCCTACGCTCTCTTGCGGCTCGATGCAGAAACGAGCCGCCTCTGCTTCGCTCGAGTGCGTCAGCGCTCCTAAGAAAACCACCCTCACTCATTGAGCCCTCGCAAGAAAGAGAGAAACCGAATCTGGTCAGATCACAGTTAAAAATAAAAATAAATATAAAAATAAAAATAAAAATAAAAATAAAAATGAAGAAAAAGAAATAAAACAAAAGTAAAAAGCAAATAAAGAAAAAGAAAAAATCAAATAAAAACAAAAAGAAAATAAAAACAAAATCTAAATGGAAAAGCGACCACTAAGACGTGCTCCCCGGCAACGGCGCCATTCCAATAAGCGGCCCGAGCGACTAAGGTTAAGTGATATCAAGGGTTATTGCAACCTCAACCACTCGAACCGGGCTCAACGAGAAAATATAGACCACCAACAAAATCAATCAACAATAAAAACGAGGCAAGCGGTCTTGCTAGTTATTTAACCTGGTATAGCCACCAGGGTCATTCACAAGGAGCATAGAATGAAACCTACAAAGTAGTCAGGTAATCCAACCAATAAAGGTATTTTTGGTGGTTTTTTTTATTTTTATTTTTTTATGATTTTCTATTAAGAAAAGAAATAAAGAAAAAGATAAAAATCACACTCAAGCAATTATTTAAAGGCCTAAAAATACTCAAAAATTCAAAACAAAAACATTTTTATGTTTTTTAAAATATTCAGATGTTTTTATATATTTTATGGGGTTTTCTGATTTTTATATAATTTTCTAAAAATAAAAGAGAGAGGAAAACTACAAATAGTGTGCAGTCGGGATGAAAAGGCACTTTAAAAATATCTAAAGTGCCTATAAAATCCTGACAACATTTTTTTATGAAATCATAAAATAAAAACTGCCTACAGAAATTGAAAACTCATCTTTTTTATTTTTAATGTATTTTTAATAATTTTTATAGGGTTTTTTTATATTTTTCAATTTTTAGGTGTTTTACAAAAAGAAAGGCAATGAAAATCACATAGAAATTAAAGCAAGACAAAGCAAGCACACACAAAATTTTTTTAGAATTTTTAAAGGTATTTTTCTATTTTTAATTGATTTTTCAAAATAGACCGGGACACTTTTTGGGTTTTTGATTTTTAGAAAATACTCAATAACATCAAAATGTGTCTCAAAATTTAACAAAAATACCACACCGTAGCATGATACGTGTAAAATTTTATAAGTTTTGGAGTAGTTTTGATATTTGTTTAATTAAAAACAACATACATAGGTTATATGGACCTAAATGCAATTTATCAAAGTTTCTGGACTAATTATTAACAGACACAAAAAGTTTGGAGGACAAACTGCAAATTCATTAATAAATTCCACACATGCATCAATTCAGCATCCACAGGGATATAAATGCATTTCCAGAAAAAACATCTATTCAAACATGAACACAAGAAATGTTCCAGATGAAAAGTGCAAATACACCAATATGCACTTGTCCGAGCACGTGCCTCCAGACTAGAAGGACTGAAATGCAAATCACAGAAACTACGGGGACTATTGTATAAAAAGGATCAACTATAACTTTTATTTTACAGACCAAAACATAAACTAAAATAAACGCAAGGGAAAAAGAGCAATATACCCACGATGCAGGTGAGTCGCGCGTAATTGGCCATATGTCGACCGCTGGTGAGGCGAGATCGTGCGACGCTGTAGGTGTCAGGTGTCAGATCTGATGGTGTCAGATGGTCGAGGACGTGGCACGTACGGGGCCGTCAGATCTAACATCTGACGGTCTGACACATCAGATGGATGGACGCTCAGGATGGTATCTGGAGGGCGGAGTCGATCCAACAGTGCATGACCCAATTGGAAGAACAATGCCCGGATGAACTTCGTCGGAGCTAAGGACGAGATCCCCATCCCTGATGGAAGATCAGCAAGCACTGGAGTGATCGGGGGACGGGTCCGTGTCAGGTGAACAGCTCGGATGGGAGCTCCGATGGCTGGATTGACGTGACGGCGAAAGGCTCCTGGAGCTGCTCCGACGAGCTCTATAGAGGGTGATCTGGAGGCTCTCAGCGCGCGACAGGACCTACAACGAGAAGCTCTGACTCGGAACTATGCTCTGGTCTGGGTTATTGGGAATGAAAACCAAATAAGTAGGGGTGAATGGGGTTCGATCTCCGGCGAATGTGGTAGAGGGAGATCTTGGACCTAATCCTGGCTAGATGGGCTAAGATTAGGGTTATCAGGTTGCGGGAGGAGTTGGAGGGTGAGCGGGTGGTTCGATCGAAGCGGCTGGGAGCGGGTGACAGAGCTCCGACCGGCTGGTCGGAGCTAGCGGAGCGAAGATGGAGAAGAAACGAAAGATTGGAATCAAATGGACTAAGGCAGAGGATAAGAAGCTCACCTGAAGGTTCGGATGGGTTCCTGATCTCCAGGTGAAGATGGTCGTCGGGATTATGGCCTCGACCAAGCGGCGGAAGGCGAGGGAGGCTTCTCACGGTGGATCTCCGGCCACGAAGAGGGAGCATCGGCATCACAACACCAAATCAATCACCAAGAGGCCCCTCAGACGGATGTCACCACACTAAAGGTTTCTAGGGTATCGAGAGGGAATGAGGCGCGAGCTCCCTATCTGGGGAGGCGGATGAAAGATTTTATAGCAGTCCCAGGTGGCTGGAAAGATCGGGCAAGGGTACATGAACCGAGAAGGATACATGCTTCCCTAGGGATCCGCAAGGATCTTGGATCCATGGGGAAAGACACGGGCGAAGTTTCAGGGCAAACGGATGTGCGATCCGACCTAGGGAATTTCGAGAAGAAGGCCCGGCAGAGAGATTGGGTCGGGTCAAGCCCTGGAAGAGGGGGTTGACCTGAGTCAACATTCAGACGTGGACCAATCACGGGCGGGCTATAATAAGGACAAAACCCGCTACACGATAAAATAGCAAGGAAAATGAAAGATAAATAAATTAAAAATAGTAAATGAATTTAAATTAAAAAATGAATAAATGAAAAATGTTTGTTATTTTTCAAGGGATTTTTCTGTGATTTTTATTTATTTTTATGAAAAATAAATTATTTTATATACAATATATTATATTATATACATGTATATTATACTTATTTATTTTGTACAATTATTTTTAATTTATTATTTTTACAAAAATACCCCATTTTTTATATTTTTTTATTTACAAAAAAATTGGAGTATAAAGCCATTTTTTTATTTTTATTATTTATTTATAGGTGTAAAATAAATAGAGAAGAGATTGTATATACATGTATTATGTACAAGTAAGAGAGAGTTTTATTTCCTTTTTTTTACTTTTCTTATTTTTATTTATTTTTAGAAATATATACAAAGAAGTAAAAACATTTTATTATTTATATTTTGACAAAAATAATTTATGTACAAACATGATATACATATATATACAAGCTAGAGTGACCCTATCTCTCTCTACTTATTTTATTTGTCGATCAGGCCAATGCTTGGCCCTTTCTTGGGGTTCAGGTCACTCAGTATTTATTCTAAATACTTCCTTCTTTTTCTTTTTATTCTTTATTCTTTTATTTTTGCACAAATGCATGCTAATTATATGATATTAACACATGCATGCTTATTGCTAAGTTATTGTATTTACACCTATTTACATGATGCTTTGCCAAGATAATTAGCTAAAATAAAAGAATAAAAAGTGATGAATAGGGATTCATCACCAACCTTCTTCACCTTGATCCTCTTCTCAGAATGAATGAAGTGATATCTAACATCAATGTGCTTGGTCCTTTCATGATGCACATGATCCTTGGCTAATCATATCGCACTGAGACTGTCACAATATACTATAGCCCGATCATGTTGAAGATCAAGATCTCCAACTAAGCCCTTTATCCAGATGTCTTCCTTTGCAGCCACTGTCAAAGACATGTACTCTGCCTCTGTGGTAGAAAAAGTAATTAATGGTTACAAGGTATCCTTTCAACTGATGATTGAATTCCCCTAAGCAAAGGCATAACATGTCATTGATCTCCTCCCATCAACATCTGCAGCATAGTATGAATCTGAAAATCCGGCAACCAAACACTCTGAACCACTTATGTAGATGAGGGCAATGTCTGATGTTCCTCTCAGATAGCGGAAAATCCACTTGACTGCCTACCAATGCTCCTTCCCTTGGTTGCCCATTAATCTGCTAACAACGCTCACATCATGAGCAATATCAGGTCTTGTGCATACCATGACATACATAAGACTCCCAACTGTGTTGGCATAGGGAACATGTGACATGTGTTCCATCTCTATGTCTAACTATGGTGCAAAAGAAAATGAGAGATGAATCTTCACAATAGATGGTGTATCTAGAGGCTTGGCTGTAGACATCCCAAATTTCATTAGAACTTTCTCAATGTAGTTCTTCAGAAATAAGAAAAGTTTCCCTTCTGCACAGTCTCTAATGATCTCCATCCCTAAAATCTTCTTCGTTGCAGTAAAGTCCTTCATATCAAATTCTGAGCTAAGGAGCTTGTTAAGATCATCTATGGTACTCTTCTGCTTGGCACCAATCAGTATGTCATTGACGTACATTAACAAAAAAATGAAGGATCCGTCCTCCATCTTGTTATGGTAAACACAACAATCGTACGGCTCCAGTTGAACACATGATCAATCATGAAACTCTCAAACTTCTTGTACCACTACCTAGAAGGCTGCTTAAACTCATACGAGGACTTCTTCAATCTGCACACATGGTCTTGCTTGCCCTAAGATGTGAATCCCTATGGCTGGCTCATAAGAATGTCTTCTTCGAATTCATCATGCAAGAAAGTTTTCGTCACATCTAACTGCTCCAACTCCCAACCTTGATGTGCTACAAAAGCTAGTAGCACCCTGATGGATGTATGTCTTACAACATGAGAGAATATCTCGTTGTAATAAACACCTTCCTTATAATTGTAATCCTTTTCAAGTAGACATGCCTTGTATCTGATGCCTTCACTGCGTGGGATTCCTGTCTTTTTCTTGAAGAGCCATTTGCATCCAACAATGATCTTCCCCATTGGCAATTTGATAAGCTCCCATGTTTGATTCTTTTGAAGAGACTCCATCTCCTCACCCATAGCAGCAATCCACTACCTAGATTCTGCACAAGATATTGCATCCCTGTAAGTGGAGGGTTCTAGAGACACTGCCTCCTCTGTAACATGTAGTGTAAATGCAAACAAGTCTTTAAATCCATATCTCTATGGCAGATGTATCTCCTTACTTGACTAATCAATAGTAACACTTGGTTGCCTCTCCTCTAGTTGCTCAGCTTCATGACGTTCGACAACAGCCTGATCAGGAGTGGTGCGGTTAACTACGTGATCACTACTTAGTGTCAGTTCAAACCCCACTTGTTCGGGCACATCATCACTAGTTCTTGCATCAAAAAACTTACTACTCAAGTGAAGCATGGAATTCTCATCAAAAGTAACCTTCCTGCTAACAATAATTCTATGATCAGAAGGGCACCAGATTTTGTACCCCTTTACTCCTGCATCATAGCCTGTAGCACCCTTTTCTTTGCCTTTGGTTCCAATTTTCCTTCACTAACATGATAACGGGCATAATAACCAAAGACTCATAAAATAGAATAATCGGCATGATTACCGGACCATACCTCCATGGATGTTTTGCAATCAATGGAAAATGCGGGACTCCGTAGCCAAGTAACAAGTTGTATTCATAGCTTCAGCCCATAATGCTCTACCAAGTCTAGCATTAGAGAGCATGCACCTTGCTCTCTCCAGAAGCATCATGTTCAGTCATTCTACAACTCCATTCCGTTGGTGTATCTATATTAGTGGGGTACCTCGCTACACCCTCCTCCTTGCAGAACTCATTGATCTCTAACGATCAGAACTCCAGCCCATTATCTGTACGAAGACGCTTCACCTTCTTTGAAGTTTTGGTTCTTCACCAAGATCTTCCACTGCCTAAAGTTCTGAAATGCCTCGCTCTTGTGCGTCATCATGTACACACACACCATCCTAGAATAATAATCAATAATAGATAGAAAATACCCAACACCTCCTAAAGATGGGACTCGTGAAGGACCCCAACAATCGGCATGGATATAGTCGAGCATCTCCTTTGTCCTGTGGATGGCTTTAATGAATTTCTTCTTGTGTTGTTTCCCCAACAAGCAATGCTCACATAACTCTATCTTAGATCCCTTAAGATCCCTAATAAGGTCTTTCTGACTAAGGATATTCATCCCCATCTGACTTATGTGTCCCAACTATATACAACACAATTCTGAGTCTGATCTCACTGCTTGGGATGCCACTGCAACAAAACATGTAACTTTAGACTCTTGCAAGATATAGGATCTTCTTCTTATTGTCCTTGGTGACAACCACCCCGCCTTTGACAACCTACATGACTCCAAATTCAACATTGTACCTGTATCCCTTTTGAGTCCAAGACTCCAAGGGATATTAGGGGCTTCCTCATATCAGGAACATGGAGTACATCTGTCATTGTCCTCACGACTCCATCGTGCATCTTGATCTTCATAGAGCCAATCCCTATAATCTTGTATGTTGCATCATTCTCCATGATGATGTTTCCGTCATCTATCTTCTCATAGGTTCGGAACCATTCTTCATTGGGAGTCATATGGTAGGAACAACCTGAATCAAGAATCCATGTGCTATTTGACATCTTTTGATCCGTGACGATGAGAATAGGATCATCTTCGTAATCTGCGCCTCCATAAGCCACAATAGTAGTCGTGGCTTTTCCTTTCTTCTTCGGGCAGTCCTTCTTCTAATGTTCAAGTTCCTTGCAGTAATTGCAGACGTGTCTAGTATCGTTATTCTTCAACTTGGACTTCTTCTTTCCCTTCTTTGTGTAGCCATAATTGATGAGCCGAATTTATCACCAAGACTCGGGTGAATAAAATAGATCAAGGGTCTTGCGACCCGGATCTCGGAGACAATTCAGTCAATCAAGAAAAAGAAAAGCAGACCACCAAAACAATGTAAAATCAAAGGAACTCAATAGTGGCCCTGTCTATGGGATTAGCCTGGTATAGCGACCAGAGTCGGACTCAGGGATCACGTAATGGCCTCGCGGCCTACGAAGTAGTCAGAAATGAAATAAAATAAAAGAAAGTGATTTTTTTGTTGGATTTTTAATCTTTTTCTATATTTTTGGAATTTTAAACTAATTGAGAAAATAAGAAAACAATAAAACAATCAACTTCACATAATTATTTAACTACTCAAAATTCACCCAAAAATTCAAACAAAAATATTTTTATGTTTTTTATATTTTTTTAGTGTTTTTGGTTAATTTTTGGTAATTTTCTGATTTTTAGGAAATTATACAAATCAAACAAGGCTGAAAATGCAGGACACTGTCCAGTCAGACTTGGAGGGCCAAATTAAAATGCAAAATGGCCCTATCAAGGTCTGAAGGTAATTTTCCTGAAAAGTAGGGAATACAAGGAAAATTAGGCACTGGATGTGTTATTTTTGGATTTTTCAATTATTTATTAGAATTTTTGTAAGGTTTTCAATTTTTTCAATTTTTATAGTTTTTATATGTCCAAAAATGACCAAAATTGGTCAGAAAATCAAACAACACAAAACAAACAATATCTAATTTTTTATATTTTTTAAAGTTGTTCTAATATTTTTTTGTGATTTTTAAAAATAGACAATAAGAAAAATGCGTGTTTTTGAATTTTAAAAATAAGAAAAAGAGTAAAAAATATCTCCAAAAATTAGAGAAACTTTTACACCATGGCAGGAGCCATATGTCCAATTTTCATTGAATTTGGAGTGGTTTTGCTATTTTATTAAAATCAAAAACCAAGGCGCAATGCATAGGGACCTATCTGCAATTAAAATAAGTTCTGGGGCCCCTGAGTAACACGGCTGGAAAGTATATGGGCTGAAGTGTAAAACGTCCCAAGGCCCACGCACGATACGCGTGACTCAGGCCTGGGAGGACCTTTTTTGTCATTCCTATTTTAAAACATGCAATCAATAACACATGAAAAGCACAGGGCAAATCTTGCAATTTTCCCAAAAACTCACGTGTCGATGCATGTGTCCATCATGTACAGGGGTAAAAATGTAAATAATATAAACAGCAGGGTTCACTATGCAAATACACCAAAATAAAATGAACGGTCTAAAATATTTACAGGACTAATTTTGTAAAAACAGAAAGAGAGGGGTCTAAGGGAAATTACCCCTTATATATGTCGAGGGCTGGATGCGCGCCACGTGCTGGATCTGACGGTCGAGGAGGCGTGACACACAACAAAGGGAACCCTCGGCGCGATCGAACGGCTGGGAACCTCCCACATGGAAGATCGGGCGGCTGTGATGCGACGTGGGTATACGAACGGACCTTGCTCGGATCGGACAGAGGAGGTTTAGCCACGTGGATGATCGGACGTATCCTATGCACTGTGGCTAAACCTCACTGAACTCACGGTCGAGATCCACCCTCTGATGATCGAACGGCTGGCGCGGCTCCTCGAATGGACGTCTGAGATATGATCTGGAGCTGGAGGGAGATCGGACGACTCTGGAGGATGCACGAAGAACAAGCGGTTGGCGAACTTCGCCGACCCGGTACACGCACGGTGACCCTCCTCGCGAGCTGCTAGTGATCAGAGGAGGAACGCCTGGGCCTCCCGTGTCTGAAGAGACCCTCCGATGGTGCAACGGAGCTCCGGAGAGCTCAGGCGGCACCAGCGGAGGTGGAGCTGCTGCTCCTGACTGTCCGAGCCCTCAGATGGGCTTGGATTGACCTGCAAAGCAAAGCAACAGGCTCCTGGGTCGAGGGAAAAGTGCCTCGACCCGATTAGCGGTGGTTTAAGTGGTCGGAGCGTCGAGATGAGGGGGCTCCGACGAAGCGACGACAGTGGAGCCCCAACCCCAGTTCCGTGGCGAACTGGGTTGAACGAAAGGGCGGAGAAGGTGCACGAGGGAAGGGCGAAGGTATGGGTCGACTCGGCTGATCGAGGTGCGGGCTAGGGTGGTCGGAATCGGGGTTCATCAACGACGGAGTGATTTGGGCAAAACTCTAAATTGGCTAAACTAAGGAAGAACTAGGGATACCTGATGGATGAGATCGACTGGGGAAGAGCTGGGGAAGCTCCAGGTCCTAGCCTCGAGGGCCGTCAGTGCCCGAGGCTCGAGCACCACGTCTGGGCGGCGCACGGCGGTGCTACGTCGTCGGATCAGTGGTCCAGCTGCTCCCTCCTCGATGCAACACGGCCGAACGCGAGCTGTCACTCAGGCGGTGGCTATGGAGGTCCTAGGGTGGAGAGAACTGATCCAAAGATGTTTAAAAATGGAGGCGGAGCTCAGGCTAAATACCTCTAGGGGTTTGGCTAGATGGGAGTCAGGCGTGAAGCTCCGAGCGCGGATCCCAATGCAAACAACCGGACGAGGATCTCGGATGTAAGAGGAAGGAGTAGAGCCCGGGATTTAGCGATTTGGCGATCGGGTCATGACGCAATAAATCCGCGAAGTCGGGTCGGGCGTGCATGACTCGTGGGAAGTGGTCCAAGGGGGGGAGTTGACCGGGGGGTCAACATCCCCCGTGGACCAATCAGGACCTGCCATGTCATAAATATTTAAAAATTCAAAATAAAATAATAAATGGTTGAATTAGGAAAAACTTAAAACATAAAAAATGTTTATTTATTTATAAACTATTTTTTTGTGATTTTTAATTAATTTTTTGAAATAAAAATAAGGTATATACATCATAGTACTATACATAGGTATATATACAATATGGATTTTTAATTTTTGATTTTTAATTAATTATTTTTGTATATTTTTATTCCCATTTTATATTTTATTTATTTATAGCATAAAATTAGGAATAAAAAGGTATTTTTATTTTATTTTTATTATTTATTTACAAGGGTAAAATAAATAGGTATATACATTTATATACATGGTATATATACAATGTTCTTCTTGGTTTTTATTTTTGTTCTTTTTATTTAATTTTTGTTTTTATGGTTTTATTATTTTTTTATTTACACCATGAAATATGGAGTATATACAAGTTTTTTTGGGATTTTGATTTATTTATTTACAAGGTAAAATAAATATATGTGTGGTCTTATGTCCATGGTGAATAGGTACAAGGAAGGTTATTTTTATTTTCTTTTTAATTTTTCTATTTTTATTTTGATTTTGTATTTACAAATATATACAAGCCCATTTTATTTTATTTTTAGAGGAAAATATTTTTATTATATTTACAGGTATATTTACACATGAGCTCCCTTATGTCTCTCTACTTTGGCTTTTATGCGGTCAGGCCCATGCTGAGCCCTCCCTTGGGATTAGGTTGCTCAATATTTATTCTAAATATTTCTCTCTTTTTCTTTTAATTCTTTATTCTTTTATTTTTGCACAAAAACATGGTAATTATTTAATTTTATACAATGCATGCTTTTTGGTAATTATTTGTATTTACAAATATCTACATGCATTTGCAAAGGTTTTTGTAGCTAAAATATAAGAATAAAGAGTGATGAATGGGTATTCTTGAATAATCAACATGACTCTTCTCATGAGTCATAATCAAACATGTAGTGTTAAAGTTCTGCTTCCTGATAGCCATATGTTGAAGTTCACACGTATGCAGACTTGCGCGAACTTCTTCTAGGGTTATCGATTCTCTTCCTGCAATAAATGATTGAATAAAATTCTCAAACGATAATGAAGATAAACCAATAAAATCAAGACAACGTCCTCATCTTTAATCTTAACACCCACATTTCTAAATTCATAAATAATATATTTAAGCGATCTAGATGTTCTGTAAGAGATGTACCTTACTGAATGAGGAGAGAGAACAGACGTTGCTTCAAGAGAAACTTGTTGGTCAGATATTTCGTCATGTACGGACTTTCGAGTCCCAACCACAGACCGACAACAGAATCCTCATCGGCAACCTCCATGATAATCATGTTCTCCAAACATAACATAATCATCGAGTGTGGCTTATCTTCCTGCACCATCAACTCATATGACTCGAGTGCCTTCGTCTACTCCTAATCTAGTGGTGCCCAGATGCCTTGTTGCTTCAAAAGGGTGCCCATCTTTACTAGCCATAGATTGAAATCCATTCTCCCCTGTGAACTTCTCGATCTTCAGATTGTGCAACGCTATCTTACTGGATGATCCTAACGGAGCCCGAAACTTTGATAACAGTTCATTGCGAATCACAGAAGCAAACACACGCAAACATGATCAAATAAGTAAGACGCAAACACATAGATTTACAAGGTTCACCCATAACTGGGCTATGTCCTTTTGTGAAGACGATCGATTTTACTATGTGGAGGAAAAATATAATATAGATGGTACTGATAACATGACTCTGAAGAGGGTCTAAAATAATATCACCATAGAATGCGAAGATAGAGTATCGTTAAAGAGACTGCTCACTAGAGTCGAAATCGATCAAAAATTAACCCATAAAAGAAATAAATCAATCAAGCTAGGGGTCAAAATTTATTATATTCTACAATGAAATGTATAGTGGACAACTACAGTAGGGGTCGAACTTAGAGAATAACGGGGAATAGACAATCAAAATTGGCTAAAAGAAGACAATAAATGATTTGGGCTTTTAAGGTGTTTTTTGAATTTTTAAGGATTTTTAATTATTTATTTTTTGAAAATTTGTTTATATATATATCAG
Organism: Ottelia alismoides; assembly: GCA_037367405.1. Classification (NCBI taxonomy): domain Eukaryota; kingdom Viridiplantae; phylum Streptophyta; class Magnoliopsida; order Alismatales; family Hydrocharitaceae; genus Ottelia; species Ottelia alismoides. Next base: position 906,461 of record JAZKJV010009714.1, read on the forward strand.
ATTTTTAAATTTTTAAATTCTTTTATTTTTCTTACATTTTTTTATTTTTAAATTTTTATAATAATTAATAATAATAAAGGCATATGTAGATATATAAGTAGAGATTACTTTTATATTTATAAAAATAGATAAAAATACTCAATATTTACAAAATAAAATATTTTTGGATATTTTTTATTTTTTCTCTATTTTTTTTATTTTTCTTAAAAGTTTTACTATTTTTGTATAATTGAATTAATAAGGCAAAATAGTAGCTAAGTTAAATTGATCGGATGGTTTTAAAAATTAAAAATAGCTAAACTTAAAATTTTCCAAAACTATTTTTATATATACTAAATATAATATATAAAATTTAGAAATAGAAATAAATATTTTTTATATTTTTCAATTTTTTTTTAAATTTTATAATTCTTTTTTTTAAATTTTTAGAGTTTTTCTTTTTTGTTTTTAGTGATTGTTGGTTTGTAGGCTCAAAATACCATAATAAGTAAAATATATATTTTTTGAATTTTTCAAAATATTTATATATCTTGTTTAGATTTTTAATAGTAGAACATAGAAAACAAGATCTATTTTTATTTTTAATAAATAGAAATTAAACCCTAAATACCTATCAAAAAATATATGTGATATATATCAAGTATTTTAGTAAATTTCTAAGAATTATTAGAGACTTAGAGCTATCTTTAACAAAATAAAATCTACAAAAAGAAAATACAATCTAGCGGGTAATTTATGTAAATATTTAAAATTTCTAGACCCTAACCGAACACTTCAAAAAAGATCATGGGTAAAAATGCAAAATTTCCAAATATACCCAATAACGAATACCTGGATGAGTATTTATGCAATTATTACAAAGTCCAGGGTATCAGATGCATTTTTCCATAAAATATTACACTATTAATTCAAAAATGAGGACTAAAATGAAATAAATAAAACCCAGGGAGTTTAGTGCAAGATACCCACTCCTCTTACACGTACAGGCACACGAGGTGACATTGATTGGACCTAAATGCAAATATGGGAAGTACATGGAATAAAAATAAATTTTACAAAAATATTTACACTACATAAAAATATTTGAGCACTAGAAATAAAATACAAAAAACGGGGGTTAAAGTATGCAAAATACGCCCACGTACGCGATCGACGATCAGAGCGGCTTCACTTAGCACATGACGTGTCCTCCTTGCGCGATGATGTTTCAACTATACGTCTGAGATTAAATCCTCAGATGGGATCCAACAATATAGTTCGCGCTGATCAGGCATCTGCTACTGATATGGAGGGTTGATCTTGATCGGACGACAATGGATAGCGGTGGTAGAATAACTGAAGAACTCACCGCGGGCAAGCTTTGATCAGGTGTATAGTGCGTCTCCGACCACCTAGGGATCCTTCGATGGCCTCTATATGTTCATGCAGCTCTCTCGCAACTGGCTGACCCCTCAAAGAAGTCTAGAGCTCATAGGTGGAGCTCTAGCATGCATGGGTGCATGGAGCTTCGTGCTTGCCTCAAGTAGACCCCATCTGGGGCGCTTTTGCGTTGATACCTGCAGTGTTAGGACAAGGGAACAAAAGCAAAGCATCCTGGGGTCTTGAATTGTCGGGGTGAATGGAAATGAGGCGTAGTGGTGACACTCCATCGATCAGCGGAGATTGAGCATCATTCTCCTGATCTATGCTAGATCAAGGTGATCTCGGGGTGAAGAGCAACGGAAGGGCAAGGTATGGGAGGTGAAAGCGGACTCGGAGGACGGTCGGAATAGTAGGAAATAGAGGGCGAAGCTGGGGGCCCCGCCGATCAAATTATTGGATTTTATGCTAAACTTGGCAAAATCAAAGGAAACTAAAAGCGACACTACTGCTACGCTAAGGAACGAAAGTAACACAAAAAGAAGGAGCTTTACCTAATCCAAACCGAGCGGAGAGAACTCGCACCGGAGCAGGTGGTTGGAGCTCGGATCAACCTCAATTCAGGGCCTCACGCCTCACAGAATCCTCTTAGGAGCTCCTGCTGTCACCATAATTCACTAGATGCACGAAGTTTAGGGTTTTAATGGCAGAAAAGGGATCAAGGAAGAGAGGAAGGTGACAGAGGGGTTATGTACGGGGGGTCTTCATCGGGGAGTGGTGCTCGATCCAGGCGATCTCAGATCGAAGAAATGATCGAGCGTAATAGAGCCTCAATCGAGGAGCAGATTTGGTGAAGGAATCGATCCCAAAGAGTGAAAGGATCGTACCCCAAAATTGGTTGAAATGAGGTCAAAACCTCTCGCCGGGGCTACATGGAATAGGGAGTTGACCTGGGTCAAGCAAGACCAGGCTCCCGTTGTTCCACGTATGGCCACTAGATGATAAAATTACCTAAATATGATACATAATTATGAATAAAGTAATAAATAAATTAAATAATCAGAAAATTTAAAATAAATTTTTTATATTTTCTGAAGTAATTTAATATGATTTTTATTTATTTTTATGAGTTAATTTATTATAAGTTACTTTTTGGAGGTCTATTTATAGGTATTTTACTTATATTATATGTATTTTATTTTTATTTTATATTTAATTATTTTATATATCTAATTTATATATTTATAACTTATTTTTATACACCGAAATATATTTTTATTATATTTTTTGAGTTTATTAGTGCACTTAATTAATATAGGTATTAATTATATAGGTATATGTATAGTACATTCATCAATGTATTTTTGTATGTTATTTTATTTTAGTGTATTTTTATGGTTTTATTCTAAATATGCACATATACTATAAAGAATATTTACAAAAATATAAAAGGGTAAAATAGCAAAAAATATAAAGAATAAATAGAATGAAGGTTTCCAAAACCTAACTTTTGCATCTTAAATCCAAATTAAATGAAACAACCTTCATTAAATAGCTAATAGAAAGTTTATATAACTAAAAGTGATTTGGATGCATTTTGAGTTCACGTGGAGAAGATATAGATCTGGGAAGTTTAGGTTTTGGATTTTATTCAGAGTGTAGAATGCACAATATGTATTATTTTAATGTGAGACAAATTTTGTATTTTTCTATGTATTTTTACTACAGCTTTCATGTACAAAGTTTCTTTATTTGAGGTATAAATAATAAAGAATAAAATAGGTCTCAAAATGCATTATTAAAGAATAATAATTAGGGTTTTATTGTGTTTTTGATCCTTATCTCCCTCTACTTTATTCTTTGTCGACCCAATCATCATGATGCATGTGTCTCAGTGTTTAGGGTCATAAAATACTTTTGGTATTTTATTTCTTTTTCTTTTCTTTTATTTTGGCTTTAAATAATGTTAAATATACAATATTTATGTAATAACTAATGAATGTTATTTCATGCAAAATAATGTCATTTACATGCATTTAGCTAGGGTTTAAAGGCCAAAATGAAAGAATAAAGGTGATGAAATGGAGATTCATCCGATATTGAGGAGATACAAAGATGAGATGAGAATCAGGAGTTACGGTAAATGGTGGCCCAAGGCTCTTTTTATACTACAACAGAAGGATATCAATTGTATTCAGCAATCCATCGTGATAACTTTCAGCCAATCAGGATTCAGGAGGTGGATCAGACATCTCATCAATCCATCCCAACAGCTCCCAACCAATCAGGATCCAGGATGCAGGTCAGATATCTCAGCAAACCAGGCCCAAAAGCTCTCAGCCAACCAAGTCTCAGGAGGCAGATCAGACATGTTAGCAATCCTGGACCAACAGCTCTCAGCCAATCAGAAGGCACGACGTAGATCGACCACATCAGCAACTCAACAAGTGGTTAGGATTCAAGTCATATTAACTGTTTTTATAAGAATAAAGTTTTATCGAAGAAATATCTTTGATTCATATTCGTTGCTAGCAGCTCATAAAACCATGATTTTTAAATTTATATCAATAATAACTAATTTAGCAATTATGAAAAAAATTGTTGGAAATGTCAACATACAATCATTATTATACAATGCATTACTAGCTAAATATCAATAATATAAAATTCATTGTGAGTTTCAAGAATCAAAGGTGATTTTGCAGCGGATAATATTTGTTGCAATAAACTAAACACCGGAAGATATATACAAAGAGTCATCAAATTATTTTTTTGATGTAGTTGCATGCATTTTGTTGTAGTGTCTATTATTATGATGTGCTCGTGCACTTTCTCCTCAGAGCAAGCGTTAAACTTTATTTTCTCTTCAAAATGCATGCCTTATGTTGGCTTGCTAAAAAGAGAAAGTGCTTTGGCAACAAGAAGGAATCCTTTATTAGATGCTAGGTTTATCCTCATATTAAATTTACGCATGAAAATTCTAGATCGATCATTTTGTCTAACTTGTAAGGTATTTCATTCACTACGAGAAATTTGATCTATAACAACGAGTATTTAATAGTCGTTGTCATATCTTACATAGTTAAATACATAACAACGAATATTCTTTGTTTCTTCATTATTTAAATTTGCAACATATATCGTATTCCTCATTATAGTCTTAGCAACAGATATATTACCACAGTTACCCATTGAAAATTTCTCCTAATAGTTATTGTTATATGAAACTTTAGCAACGGATATGATATTCATTGTAAATTACAAGAACAAGAGATAGTTTTATTATAACGAATAATATTTATTTTATATATTCATGATCTTAAGATATAGCAAAGAATATTCGAATTATTTATTTCCATAGGCCAATTTTGTTGTAGCAACTATCTAAAATAGATTTTAACCGAATCGAAAATACGTGGAGCCAGAATTGCACTTGCACTTACACATGCGTACATGCGTGTGCACACGGATGCATTAGAGAGCGGACATCCACACTCACTCTATCTCTCTCTCTCTCTCTCTCTCTCTCTCTCTCTCTCTCTCTCTCTCTCTCTCTCTCTCTCTCTCCCCTAAGTCTCAAAGTCTTCTCTTGGCTCTCACTTCATGGCCCATCACTAAGCAAAGCAAAATTCCACACAGCACAGCAGATGACAGACACCCAAAGCAAAGACGTGCACCACTCCCATTGAATGCCACCCATTATTATCCAAGTGGGTGGAATTAATTAAAGGGAAGGGAGGTTAGGCATTTAGACTAATCCCCCTCCCTCTTCCTTTCATCTTGACTTCTCCACTGGACTCTCACGTCACTCTCATCAATGTGCTGTAGTTAGTTGGGTTTGAGTTGGAGGAGTCCCATGAGAGCCGCTCTCCTTCTCTCATTTGATTTGATATCAGCCCTTCTTTAGCTGCATGCGAATATCATTACAATTACGAGAACCTTACTTAGAGGATATATGCTCGTTAATTAAGAAAGGTCATCTCTTGCTTTTATTTGATATCTAGTATTTAATCGGACTGCTCGAGAGATCCTTCCACGCGTCCTCCTCTAAGATTTGTGGGTTCGCTGCAAGGAGAGAAACCTCGTCCAGCCTTTTGACTTTCGATCGTGTACAGGTACTTTGGAAGCGAAGCATGCATCCAATCTTTTACTTAATTTAATGGCTTGGAGAGTTAAGTGTGGGGCACTCGTTTGATGAACCATTGGAGAACATCCACAAGAAATTAATGGGAAAAAAAGGAAGTGCAGAATTAGTAAGGTGGATTTAGGTAGATGGGTAAGTCAGCTAATTCGATCTTTTTCTTCTTTCCCTTTCCCACATCTCACTCTCCACACCTCACATCATTATCCTCCCTTTGGCATATTATTTGATTTCTTTCTCTTCCAACAAAACAATCCATGAATTTGGACAAGAGATGCCCAATGCTACACTCCACCCCTTCCCTTCCGCACGACCCAAGAACGCGATTCAATTTCTCCACTTCGCCACCGGGTCAATTACGATAATAAGTACATTTTTCTCGTATTTAAGTTTATTTTTTTGGAGTTTTTAATTTCAAATATAGCAAAAGAATTGACTCCTTATTAAGTTAGGTTGTTATCCAATCTAAAGCAATTGCCCACCAAAGGAGAACATCAGCCACAAGATAAGCACAAACACATCCTTTCGTGGATGAAAGGGAAATCTCTACTCAAATCCCAAATTAAAATTGAAGGGAAATATAAAACAAGTATGGCCATAGTATACCTTATCAGATCAACATACGTCTTAAATATATAGTGGTTTTAATTAACTAATTTATAATGTCACAACACAAGTTGGAAATTTTGAATTACAAATTGAAAGAATGGGACAAGTATGGGCTAGCTAGTAATGGCAATCCACTAGTGATGATGAAGCGAAGAGTTGCGCGGTTGAGAATGGGAATGATGGGATGGAGAAGTCTACGCAATCATCTTCGAGAGGTGCAGGGAGGTTGAGATCGAACGAGAGCAAGTTGGCCTTGATCTCCTTCTTTCCCTCTTGTTCTATGGTACTGGTGGTCGGTCGATGTCGCCTCATATGGCCTCCCAGGGCTTGTCCAGACGAGAACACTGACCTGCATATGGAGCATTCATGGACCCTTGATTTGCTTAGATTGTGAAGACTATTGATTATGGTGTTGGTGGAGATGCTTTTGATGTGTTGGAATTGAGCAGTAGTTTCTCCGAAGTCATCTTCCTCCATGACCATCTTTTTATCTTCTCGAACAGGCATGGAAACCACGTTCTTGGGCTTCTTGTGGCTTGCACGGTGGCCACCGAGAGCTTGGAAACTCGGGAAACTCTTGTTGCATGTCTTGCACTCGTAAAGGTATGAAGTATCAATCGAAGGAGGCATCTTGTGATCGTTTATCACGCATCCTCCAACATGGCCAGCTGAGAGGAGGATGAGGCACTTGGCCATGTCTTCCTCATCATCCTCCTTCTTGTAAGGGATCATGGTAGAGGAGGAGACTACCAAAGGAGGGAGAGAAGCTCTTTGACGTTTTGTACGCCTACGCTTCACCGATGACTGCAAATTCTCATCGGGCGTGGTGTAGTTGGTGCTTGAGGTTGGATGGGGAGGGGATAACTCCATTGGAGTGGCTTTTTGGGAGGATATAGAGGAGGTGGTTGATGCGAGAGACACGAGAGGGGGAGTGGGGGATATATGGTGTGAGAAGAAGGGAATGGTTGGGAGTCATATTATATAGAGAGGAGAAGTTGGGTGATGTTGTTTTGTTGTGTATATAAAGTTTAGAAGGGAGAGTCAAATGCCACACCTTTGCTTCAATCCACCTCTCTCTCTCTCTCTCTCTCTCTCTCTCTCTCTCTCTCTCTCTCTCTCTCTCTCTCTCTCTCTCTCTCTCTCTCTCTCTCTCTCCCCATTGAGTAGTCCCCACACTCCATCACTTGGGTTAGCACACACTTTGGTTAGTTGTAGCAGTTTGAAATAAATTGTGCAACTCTCCTTGATGTATATGCCAAATACAACGAATAAGATAAGACGTGTCCTTTTTAGGGAGACTTTTTCATGTATAACCATTCCAAAAGAAGGAATTGCTAATCTGAATTATGCTTATCTCTTTCTAAACTTTCCAACAAAAGGAAAGGCTAATCAGTTTTATCATTCTCTCTCATATGTGTGGTACTGTCTAATAACACGATTAGATATACACTATATATGGGGGAAACTTCCAATGAAGTGACCATTTCCTGGATGTATGGACAACCACATCAATTAAGGTATTTTTTCTATTTAGTTTACAGTTTCTTAACTCCATAAATTTAATAATAAATGTTATCATATATCTATATCAAGACAAATTTATGAAAATATTATTGCATCGGACAAAAAATGTTAGTTATAATATGGATGCAATATTTTACAAAACAGTATGATCATCATCATTTAACACTGTGCAATTTATATTTTACAAAATTATTACACAATTTACAAATTTGATAGTGGTTTTAAAATTCAAGAAAGGTCCACCTCATTAGAAGAGACCTTATGTATAAAAATGGGGCTACTCCCGCCCCCATTTTTCTGCATACTTTTTTGTTTTTTTTTAAAAATTTCACCATGTATATTCACCACTATATCTGTCTAATATGACATTCCGATTTCATCAGAAACAATGACTCCTATGCTCTCCATCTAGAACATGTAATTTTAATGGTTTCAATATTGTTGTGATTGACCATTCTAAATGGAAGGAATAAAAGTCACTGTTTCTGACGAAATTGGAACGACATATTAGAGAGGGATATAACGATGAATATAAATTATGAAATTAAAAAAAAATGTGGAAAAATGAGGTATCCTTGGCTAGCCCAGGGAGCAACCCCATTTTCCCCATATATAAATGCATCTTATGAGGATCATGTCAAGTGTTTATTTAGTCGGAACTCAAACAAAATTTTAATAACTTTTTCAACTATTCTCTTACTATTGTGTGTGACTAAACGAGAAGCACCACAACTGCGATTTATTCTGACATCTACTTAATTTCAAATTTTCTTTATAGTTGAAACTCAACCTATAGTTATGTGGTATGATTTGGAAAGGTGTTAGATGCATCGCCTCAAAGTAATATTAATGCAATACAGACTCCATTCTTTGTAACCACAAATACCTTTTGACTCTCTTGCTTGTCGACATACATCAAACAAAAAAAAGAATTCATAACAATAAATATTTCGGATAATCATCGATGTATAATTTGAGGATGTTAAATTATACAACAAATAATAATATTCATTGCAAAAGTTAATCATATATTTTAAATTCATAACAATTAATATATTTATTGTTATTTGTTCCCAACGAGTCATATAGCAATGATTATCTGTTGCATTTCTCTACATTTTTCTCGTGATCATTCCTAAAGTTAGCAAAGATTAGTAAAACTCTTAATAGAAAGACAACATGTAAGTTTTCGTAATCACACACTACACATTATGAATCATCTAGTGGCCAACGTAGAGGTTAAGATATACACACACCATAAACCACAAGCTATTGGAAGGAGGCAAAGAGGGGTTTTGTGTTCTCTTGTATATATATGGTGGCTTTCAAGTAAACCTAACTTGCTTTCTGTTCCACACGTATTCCTTTTTCTTTCTCTATTAGATTTGAGTATAAGGTATGTTCCCCATCTATGACCGCAACCACATAAAAATCAAATACATATACCATTCTTTTTCTATTTCCTTCTTTCAGTTAATACACACTTTAGGTCTTTTTCTTCTTCTCATCTTTCGTCAATTTTCAATGTTCACTATGTACTTTTTTCTAATTTTAATCTAATTATACATTAATCTTATTGCACAAGTGTTTCTTGCCCTTTAGTTTAATCTGAAGAATATGAATTCTAAAACAACCATAATATACATATGTACTATCACTACACTAAACAAGATTTGTTATTAAATAACTGAAGAATTGTCACTAAATCATCAGCAAAATTATAATCAATTGCAAGAGCTAATGACATGATTTAAAGTAATTTTGCAATGAATGATAAGTTTATCTCTACGTCATTACCAACAAGTCATATATCGATGATTGTCCGTCGTCTTTCTCAAGATGTTTGCTTCTAATCTTTGTGTTGCGAATCACGGAAGCGAAACATGCACAAACGATCTATCACGCAAGCATGAAGACACACGGATTTATAGGGTTCAGACGTAATTGGATACGTCCTTGGACAACTATGATAGGTTTTAACTATATGGAGAAAGAGGAAAGGGCAGAGGATTCAACGAGACCCTTGTCTTGTTGAGTTATGACATGGCATAAGAGCCGGGTACATATGATGGTTCTTCAACTTGGGTCAAATGTTTAAGATTGAAGGCATATCAACACATTACGTGCAACAATTACTGTATATTTTGAAGAGGAAGGCAATAATTATATATTATTATATAAATTGTTTCTAGCAATACATGAATAAATATCCTACTTCTTATCAACTTCAATAATTATAGATACTTTTCCATTCAATAATATTCATTGATATATATATATATATATGTATAATATCGTGTTATATAACATCAATATTGAAAATACTCATCACTATAGGCCAAAATTATTTCATTTAACACTTTCCCTTGTGTTGAATATAGAGTGGATATATTTTCCCAATTTGTTAAGTTCAGAATTAGGTTAAGCTTACTACATGAATCCATGTTCCTCCCATAGTACCTACTCACGTCAACCACCCCTAATTTCTCTCCCATGAAAAAGAAGTCCATGCACATCCATCTTAAGATACATAAAAATAAAGAAATATTTCTATCTCCTGGTAACGTCCTGGGCTTAGATCTCCGATCCGTTATCGAGGAAAACTGACCCTAAGAACTTCTTGGGTTCGGGTCCAAATGGATCCATTGACAACCACCTAAAATGCTTAAGTCCAAATTGTCAAGTCCCCACCACTTATAAACCACATCCACACTTCGTGAGTTTTAGACGTGGGACTATGTTTGGGGGTTTGGTTGTTGCAACTTACAAGTTATGATTACCTCTATGGTGAACAGTTTGAAGTGCTCAGTGACCATAAAAGTCTCAAAATTATTTTATGGATCTTTTTGAGAATGAATTTTTATTGCTTATTGTATAATTCTGTAACGATTCGATTGCACGAATTTAAGTTAGCACGCTTCCACCGATCAACGTGATCTGTTCGGTTACACTCCTCGTAATAGGCACCACACAAATATGAGTGTGACACTACTGACTTCACTTGTGATCATTATCGTAGTCTTTTTAATGGGAACCACTGCATGTTCTTTCCTTCACACTGTGGATGGATGTTGACGTTTTATAAAATTATTATCACTATAAATATTAATAATGGAAAATGCAATGTCATGTAATATTGGTACTACACTCACTACCCACAGGGACATGAGATGACCACCAACTTCTGTGGGCCAATCAACTTGGTGTCATTAGAGGATCATTCCAATCCAATCAGTGGGCACGAGAGAGAGAGAGATAATGCACCGTGAGGGGAAAGGTGTTAAGGTTAAGTCAATGCTAAGGGTATATAGTATAGCCTAAAAGTGAGATCAAAGAAAGATAATGCTTAAATATGTTTTTTTCTTCGATATAAAGTAGTCTTTTTTTAGATTAGACTAAAATATTGGCTCCCTGGATTAGCTCTGGAAAGCCCGCTGATGAGACAGCCAAAGGCACTAAGAAAGTTTTTCGAAGAAAGGCTAGATGTATATGTATAGTTAGAGCTCTAGACATAGTATATATGTGGGGGGTGAGAGAGAGAGATAAGGACCCAAGCGTGCTTTCCTGCATCCGAAGTCCGAGGCAGATGCACTAAACTATCAAAGCAGAGCTAGGCGAAGTCCTTGGTGACGAAGAAAAATGATCAGTTAGGCCCAATTATAGGTGTCGAATTCTTGTCAAAGCTCTATGAAGGACTAGTTGCTACTCTTATTAAATATATAGAAGAATAATGATTTTTTTCATCACTGTCTTGTGTTCTTCGAATCTAAGACGGGCGGAGTGAGGATTTCTAAGAGCTCTCTCATTTATCTCTGATTTTGTCTCGCCTCTTTTAAGCAGCGAAGGGTGAGAGCCCCGGATATAGAGTAGAGAGAGTACCGACAGAATAAGATCTCGAGAGAATCCAACTAGTCTTCATCAAATCGAACCTTAATTATATGTATGGTTCTGTAAATCCATTTACCTTGTATCCATATATATACATAATTATATATATAAGTCTTCATCAGTTAATGAGATAGAGTTGTGAAGAGTTGAAACCTATGTACTTATCCTTCTCGAACTTTCACCCACCATTCTGGCCCCCTAATCCAAACCCAACACCATCAAGGAGCTAAGATACTGACTAGGATGTTTGGGCGTCTTATAGACATCTTATCATATGCTAAATTATTTATTATGAATTTAAATAAAGCAAAAAAAAGTTTAAGGAGGGTGTATACATTTATGCATGCTCCCTCTTTGATGTACACGAATCATATACAAGAAAAGTGGAAGAAAAATTAACGAAGAAAAAGAGGAAATTACATTTGAAATATGGATTGTGGTCATTTTATCATTGGATAATGGCACTTTATTCCGTGATAAGCTATCCTGAGATGAAGTTGCCACATCACAATTACATCATTTATTATCTCTATATCTACAGTATTTATCCATTTATTATCTCTCAAACTAATAGAATAAGAATGATGAATAAATCCCACGCAATTGAGGGCGTAAAAAAAGTTGGTAAGTAACAAAAGCTCAAACAAGACAAGGACACGCACTCACCTAAGAGCACAATAGAGATGAGAATGCATTGGTGAGTCAATGGTCGTTATAGAGTATCAGATATGACATTTAGTGGATCCAGTTATCTGATTAATGATCCAACCAACTAGACCTAATTGAGCTAAATAACTACTCAAATTGACTTGCATAAATACAATCGAATCACATTAGTTGAAATTCACAATGATATCAACTGTGATTAAGATGATAACCATTAGATATATATAATTCAAATAAGATGAGTGATCATGTGAGAGCAAAAGACTGTGAGAGAATGAGAGCAGTGATTCTGGACCATTAGATTCTGTCTTCTCTCTCCTGCTTTATGCTCTCACTGCTCTCATGCTCTCACAGTCTTTTGCTCTCACATGATCAGCCATCTTTAAATAAAATCAAACATCTAGTTGATGATAAATCCCTCCTAGGAATAAATATGCTGATTGGATTCATTAGCACTTCGTACTAAGGTGGAATTTTGGAATCCAACAAAGAAAAAACAATATTAGATAAACAAAACATTAAACAATGTTCAACCCCAAATACAAAGCAAGTGGTTAGACCCCCAAACGTTCCAACATATACCTTGAATGGCGAGCATAGAGATCACAGAAAATAACGACACTTGAGAAAAAAAATGCAAAAGAGTAAAAGCCAGAAGAAACTCATGAGAGCTTTTAGTCCCACAACAGCCATAGGCGATGAGGGCACAAGTTCATTGATTGATCCAATTTTTAAGAATAGTCCTGGATTTACTCAATATGCTTGGTAGCCGTATATAGGAATTCAAACATGAGAGATGTTGGTAGCCATAGAAAGACTTTGGCTTTTAAGAATGTGAACTTGATGGGTTATGCTTCTATTAGCATGACCTGCTATAACTCTAGCTAATGTACTTTGCCCCACCTGCTATGGCCACCTGCTGCACCACCACCATGGTTTGGAACCATAGTAGGTCACCAACTGCCAACAATCTCCATCTCCATTCGATGGGGAGATGTTGAAAATATTATGGTTAATGGGAGGTGACACCGCTTAGCTCTATATGGAGTTGTAGCTTGTAAGGAGTCACGGTCTTTGTCAACATATCTGACAGATCCTCATCCATGTGAATCTTTTTCAAGATAAGTTCCTTATTATCAATGGCATCTCTCAACCAATGATATCACACATCTATATGCTTCGTGCGAGTATGGTGCATCATGCTCTTGCTCGAATCAATGACGAGCTGGCTATCACAAAAGAATATTGGTTCAATATTATCATGTCCAAGTTCACTTAGAAATCGTTGTAGCCACAATATTTGCTTACCGATTTTCGCTGCAACAATGTACTCTACCTCAGTCGTCGAGAGTGCAATGCACTTCTACAACATGGATTGACATGACAATTCCGCATACAGAGGTGAAGACGTACACATAAGTAGACTTCTTCTGGTCTACATCGTCTATTTATGAACAACTTATTTCTCTAAATTTTTGAATGATGAGCCTGGACAATCAAAGGTGGACATTGAATAGTTGAAAGAACAGCCACCTACGATCAGTTTCGAAGTCACCAGTGAAGCAACTCGCACTCCTCCCGAGCTGAAATCATTACCCTCAACATGAAGTACGCCTTCCTTGCGGGAGAGCCAAATATGTACCCGGTCATTATTAATGCACATTTGACCGCAAATCAAGAATCCCGTCTGATGGAGGTTCTTGAACGTAACCGCAAGGCGATAGGTTGGAGAACCTCGAATCTCCATGGGATCAATCCTTCCCTTTTCTCGCATCGCATTTTCCTTGAGGAAGACAACAAACCCTCCCATGAATTTCAGAGAAGGCTGAATCCGAACCTTCGGGAGGTTGTCATGAAAGAGATTCAGAAATGGTGCGATGCATGATTCATATATCTCATCTCCGACGGCAAATGGGTGAGCTCCATGCACGTAGTGCTGAAAAAATCAGGGATAACTATCATGAAGAATGACAAAGGAGAGGAGATTCCGACTAGAGTACACACTTCTTTGGAGAGTGTGGGTTGACTACAGAAGATTGAACCACACCATCAAGAAAGGCCACTTCCCACTGCCTGTCATCGACCAAATTCTTGAGAGACTGGAGGCGAAGGAATATTTCTACTTCTTGAACAGGTACTCCAAATACAATCAAGTTGCTCTAACTCTTCAAGACCTAGAGAAGATCACGTTCATCTATACATTTGGGTCGTACGCCTTCAAGCGGATGCTATTCGGGTTATGCAATGCCCCATCCACATTTCGAAGGTGTACTTGCAGTATTTGCTGACATGGTGGGCAGTTTTCTGGAGATTTTCATGGATGATTTCTCGGTCTATGAGGACTCATTTGATCAATACCTTGACTATCAAGATCGAGTTCTACGGAGGTGTTGCGAAGTCAATCTAGTGCTCTCGTGAGAAAAGAGCAACTTCAAGGTGACAGAAAGAATTATGCTGGAACACATCGTATCTAAACGTAGCATGGAAGTTGACCCAACCAAGGTGGAAGTGATTCTAAACTTGAGCCACCAACAACAATCAAAAAAATCCGATCATTTATGGGTCTTATCGGTTTCTACCGACGGTTCATCAAAGATTTCAGCAAGTTGGTCCGACTGTTGACTGAACTTTTGGGAAAGGAGGCTGATTTTATTGTCAATGATCGTGTACTCCTTGCCTTCAACCATCTGAAAGAACTCATCACTTAGGCCCCTGTCTTGCAGCCACCCGATTGGACATTGCCCTTAGAAATTATGACAGATGTGTCAGATTATGCCATTGGGGTTGTATTAGGACATAGGAAAGATAGTGTCCCATTTTCTATTCACTATGTTAGCCGAATGCTCGATGAAGCTCAAAGGGATTACACAGTCACTAAGAAGGAGATGCTAGCGATAGTTTTTGCCTTGGAAAAGTTTATATCCCATCTCCTTATGTCCAAGATCATTTTTTGTATAGATCAGTTGTCCATCCGTATCTACAATAGAAGAAGGACGTCAAACCATGTCTCATCAGGTGGATCCTTCTCCTCTAGGAGTTTGACCTTGAGATACGAGACAAACCTAGAGTAAAGAATGTGGTGACCGATCACTTATCAAGACTTCTCGATCATGCATCTCCTGAGCACAACTTGCAACCGATTACAGAGACCTTTCCAAATGAGGCGATCCTGTCAATTATCTCTCTCCCCTGCTATGACGATGTTGTGAACTATATTGTGTCCAAGAAAACTCCACAAGATTGGCCCAAGCTAAAAGTGGACAAGTTTTTGTCTGATATCCATGTCTACCAGTGGGAGAACCCATATCTCTTTGGTGAGGGGGCAGATTGCATCTGGTGGAGGTATATCACTCAGGAGGAAGTTTCAAGTGTCCTCGCACATTGACACGACTGTGAGTCTGGAGGACACCATTCAGGTAGAAGAATGATAGCAAAGGTACATCAAAGTGGCCTATGGTGGCCATCATTATTTAAAGATGCAGAAGATTACGTCAAGCATTGCACCGACTACTAGAAAATGGGTCGTACCATAAGAATGAGAGATACAATGCATCTAAAGTTCATTCAGATTTCACATATCTTTGACGCTTGGGGCATTGACTTCATGGCCCCGTTTTCGAACAACCAGGGTTATGAATATGTTCTGCTTGCTGTTGACTAAGTGATTAGCTGGGTGGAGGTTATCCCAGCCCGGACCGCCTGAAAGATCACATCATATCAAGATTCGGGATACCAAAATCCTTATTCAGATGATGGTATCCACTTTATCAACAGAGAGGTGAAGAAGCCGACTCAGAAATTTTGCATTGAACATCATGTCGCTTCTCCTTACCACCTGCAGTCTAATGGTTTGGCTGAATGCTCCAACAGGGAGATAAAGACAATTCTACAAAAGCTTATACACCTGGATCGCAAGAACTGGTCTCAGCTACTTGATTCAGTTCTTTGGGCTTACAGGACCGCGTACAAGTCACGATTAGGAATGTCTCCATACCACCTTGTCTATGGCAAGCCATGCCATTTGCCCGTCGAACTAATTCATAAATCCTTATGTACAATCAATATTTGCAATTTGGACTCCAAGAAAGCCTGAAAGAATAGGAAAATGGATCTGGACATATTGCTGGAATTCAGAGATTACGCATACGACAACAGCCTAATGTACAAGGAGAAGGTCAAGAAGTGGCATGACAAGCACATCTGCAGAAAGACTTTCGAGGCGGGTCAGAAGGTTTAGTTATTTGATGCTAAATTAAAAATCTTTCTAGGAAAATTGAAAATCAAATGAACTGGGCCATCTACAGTGAGAAATGTGTGTGACATTGGTAGCATAATGATATTTGAATTGTCAGCTGACATACAACCTTTTGTAGTCAATGGACAGCTACTGAAGCCTTACTTACAGCATGATACATTTTTGTCTGTCGTTGACTCAATTCAAGTCGTGTATGAAGAAGAGCTTAAAGCATCCACTTCCACAATGTCAGACAAAGCAGATCAAAATATTTTTGAATGATATTTCTTTTTCTTCGTTTCTTCTTTTCGTTCTTTAATTTCTCTTTCTTCCGAAAAGGTGTCACCCCCTTCATCATTGTTATACTTAGGACGTACTTTGTCCTAAGTATAGGGGGTGCCTACCTCGAGTTGTTCATTCCGATCCCTCACTTGTCCCCTCAACTTTTGATACCATGTCTATACTTAGGGATATTTTACCCTAAGTATAGGGGGGATAGGTCGAGCCAATGATTTTGTACATTCTCACCCTTGGTCCTCCTGCCTTGTGTACAGTTTGTTATTAGGATATTTCATCCTAAGTATAGGGGGGATGGTCAAGTTCTCATTCGTTCATTCTTTCATCTTTGAAGTATAGGCTTTTCTATACCCAATACGAGTCATGTCTTCTCTTTTTCTCTCTGATCTATGAGGACATAGCTCAAGCTAAGTATAGGGGGACCGCATATACTTCGTATATACTTTAGAAAAAACTCGTACTTTCGTATTTTCAATAAATATAGCTAAAATACTATAAAATTCATTAAATCAATTAATAGAAAGATGGTTATTATTCCTCAAATTCTTTTTATATATACTGATTAATAAGTCTGGTAAAAATATTTTGTAAAATGTTTGTAAAATAGTTTGAAAATTTATTTGAAAATCTTTTGAAACTATTTGAAAAATATTGTGTAAACTATTTTCAAACTTTGTAAAAATATTTTGATTTGTAAAAAGTTTCTTTTCTTTATGTAAAATAAAATGATTAGAAAATCTGTTTGCAAATGTTTGGAAAATGGTTACAAAATTATTTTGAAATATATATATTATTTGAAAAACCTTTGCAAAAGTGATTTTCAAATTTTGTAAAATATTTATAAAAATTATTAGCAAAAAATATTTCAGACTATAGTTTTCAAAATGGGTTGTAAAATTCTTTTCAAATAAGTTTGAGGAATATATATACATCATCCTAACAAATAAACAATTTTTACAAACTGTATACATATGAATCTATAAAAAAATAACATATTCCTTGTGTAAATCTATAAAACCCCTATTTTTTGTAAATAATTTATGCACTCCCGTGTAAATATTTGTATCTATTTCTTTTTCAAAATCTTTTGTTTTGAAAAATCCCAAAAACATTTGCAAAATTAAAAACCCAAAAATATTTCCAAAATCTTTTTGAAAAAATGCATAAAAATTTGCAAATCCTTTTTCAAAAACCAAAAAAATGTTTAAAATTTGAAAATTGCATCACAAAAATATTTTCCTTGCATTGTGCATAGCATTCGTATTTTTCGGAATAACTTAGATAATTGAATAAGTCTAGATAAAGTCTAAGGATTGGAGCTTGGAATAGACCTTAATACACTTAATTCAAAGGAACCCAACGAGGACAATAATTAGAGATATTTCAGGTCACCATGACTTAATTCTTTATGTTCTATAAGACTATGTTTGAGTCAATTCAATGTGCCCAAGTAAATCCCTTCATGTCATCCGTAAAACTCTTGAGACTAGGGTTAGCTATCAAGCCCAACGAGCCGAGCCAGCCCTGGCTCAGGCTCGAGCTCGATAAGCCCAACTGGGCTCGAGCTCAAGCTTGGGCTCGTTAGAGCTCTTTATTGAGCTGGCTCGGGCTCGATAAGGCTCGAGTTGATCCCCTTATCAAGCCTGAGCTCCTTATTGAGCCTGGTCTGGGCTCGAGCCCAAGTCGAGTTCATTAAGGAAAATGGATACTTTTTGGTGGAAAAGTGTTTTGTGTGTATTCGAACTCGAGACCTGCTCTATCTAAGATAGTGTTCCTTACCAATAGGCCACTATCCAAGTTGTGTATAAAATCGTAATTATAATAAAAATTACTAATTTTCTAATGTGTGGGGGGGAGGGCAAATGTATGGGCAAGAATGGGATTTGAAAATTAGGTCATGACTCGTAACTCGTGGGAAAGTCAAAGTTAGTGGTGGGAAATTGTAAAGGACTACTTTTATTCTGTTTCTATTATATAGAAATATATAAATAATATATGTATATATATTCCTTATCGAGCCCCTTATTGAGTTATCGAGCCGAGCGAGGCTTGGCTTGTTAAGCTATCGAGCCCAAAATTCTGGCTCAGTTCGGCTCAATAGCCTAATGACCGGGCTCACGAGCCCTTATCGAGCCAAGCCCGAGCTTGGCTCATCGAGCTGTGACTCAATAGCCAGCCCTACTTGAGACAGTGACTTGACTGGAAACCACACACTTAGCACTTATCTCAACTCAGATGGACTGGTGAATGATTTTAGAGTCTAAGTTGGGATAAAGTAAGGCCGCTTCATCAAGGGTGGGTCAGGAACCATTCCTAGGGATTGCCGACACCAGTACTCTAACCCACTTCATTTGGTAACAATGATATCTATAGACTAGAGATGGATTGAGATAAGGTTTCTGATGAGGAATGGTCTACCGACACAACTTTTCTGAAGACCCCAAAAATGGGTAGAACAAAAGATGCTATAGCCACCGGGGCATAAGCAAGAATACAGAAGCTGTATAAAAGTCAAAGAGAAATATCCAAAGAAGCCGACAACCAAAAATTTCACAAAAAATTGATCTTAAGAAAAGCCTGCTTCTGGTGAAAAATCAGTTACACTAATCGACTTCACAAGGGAATGAAGACTACATTGGTCCATTCCCACTTCTTTTCCCTTTCTTATAAAATTCATCCCCATTCAGTTGTAAATACCAGGAGTGGATGATCTTAGAAGGGAATATCTGTCTTTACGAGAACGAGTTACCAGAAAAGCAGACACCTCAACAGTTCATTGATTTTGTCTGGGGAGAGCTGAACAATTTCACACACATGGTTCTATCACTTCTAGCAAGAGTATGCGACAGGGAGGATGGTTCTAACCTCGTTGTGAATTGGACTGGATAATAGGAGTATGGAACCTAAGGTTTGTTGTGTCACACTTCCTGACCTTCATGTGATTCCGAACATACCATTAATCCAAAGGCCTTCTCTAATCTCCAAACTTTGATTTTATTAAGACAAGTTCAAAAGTCAACAACTATTCCAAGTTCTTCCTTTTTCTTTTCTTTATTTTTATTTTTTACACTTATTACATAAGTGTTTGCTATAGACTAGCAAAGGAAATTATAGGGGATGACGAGTCTCCATTTCATCACCTTTATTCTATCATTTCGACCTTAAAAACCCTAATGCACGTAAATAGTATTATTTTGTACATATTAACATTCATTATCTATTCCATTTGTTGTATATAAAATATAGTTTTTAATGCTAAAATTATAGAATACAGAAAAGAAAAGAAAAGAAAAGGAATAAAATTCCAAAGATATTTTATGACCCTAAACCCCGAGACCAAGTTAAGAATTGATTTGGCCAGCAAGAAACAAAGTAGGGGGAGATAGAAAATACATTAAAATCCCCATTCTTTTATCCATCAATAAGACCATTTTGGGAGCTATTTAGTTTCTATTATTTTTTACCTCAAATAAAGAAACTTCATACATGAACATTATAGATAAAAATACAATAAAAATACAAAATTAAATTTATACAAAAATAATATACAATGTACTTTTTATACTCTAAATAAAAGTCAAAATCCAAACTTCCCAGACCCATATCTCCTAAATAAAAACTCAAATGTATCAAAATCACTTTAATTGTATATAACTTTTAATAAGCTACTTAATGAAGGTGGTTTTATTCAATTTGGAATTAAGGTGCAAAAGTTAGGTCTTGGACTCCTATTGTATAGTATACCTAAATAAAATATTCATTTTATTTATTCTTTATTATTTTTGTAATTCGATATTTTTATAATTTTGTAAATATTATTTATATTACATATACATATTTAAAATAAATTAAAACCATAAATAAAATACTATACAAAATACATAGATGAAATACCTATACTTATACCTAGATAATATAAACTCCTATTTATTTAAGTGTATAAAATACATCAGAAAATATAATAAAAATATATTTATATATATATATATATTAATTATAAAAATATAAATTAATAATATAAAATAATAAAATAATAAAATAATAAAATAAAAATAAAATGAACAACATAGGTAATTATACATATAAAGATACTTGTAAAAAGTAACTTGTAATAGAATAATTGTAAAAATAAGTAAAAATCATAATAAAATACTACATAAAATAATAACATTTTTCATATTTTAACAAAAAATTAATAAAACCGTTTATAATTTATTTTGAATTAATTGTGAAATTCAAATTTATTTTATCCTTATCATCTGACATGGAACAATCACGGCTCAACCCTAATTGAACCAGGCCAACTGCTCGTCCTCATAGGCCATGCGGTTGTCAGAAACATTGGCCTATCCTCCTCAGATTTTTTACCACTGATCCTTGCATTTTTTGAGTCGACATCTGCTAGAATTTCGATCATTGTTCAGTGAACTTACTTGCGCATTCGACGCCTTGGGTTTCAGTCCAAGGATTCGAGAGATCTTCTTGGTCAAAAGTTGCCTCCTATATATTATCTTCTCGAGCCTCCATCGATCTTTGATCCCTCTTCCGTCGTTGAACCCTAAACCTAGGCCTCAAATCTTCTTCCTGGTGATAGCAGGAGGTGGCTCGGCCCTTCAGCGGTCTGATTGCACGTAGAATCGAGGTGGTCCAGCTAGCAGGAGTTCCTCCTCCCGGAGCTTGCTTCATGCATGCCCCCGTTGAGCTTCGCTCTTCTGTTCACATTGTTTTAATTCCTTAGTGTAACAGTAGCATAGATCTGCCTTTAATTTTATTCGATCTCAGTTCATTTATCGAAAAATAAAAAATCTCTGGACGACAAAGCTCCAGCTCCGTCGCCCCTTCTCGATCAACCTAGACCCACTTCGCCATGACTCTCACCCTCATCTTCTTCCCCTTACGCTGCTACACACCTGACACACTACCATTCATCTTGTTCTCATACAGAAGAAGAAATCAGGTCTTCTCCACCATCACATCGATGGAGACCATCATATCGACGCACCCCTCACCCATTTCGACCCCTGAGGCTCTCTAGAGCTTTGCATTTTTGCCCCTAACGCACTCCTGTAGGAAATAAAGCGAAAGACTTCATTTGCAGGGGCCTTCAAAGATAGAAAGGAGCCTCGAGATCCGGAGCCTTGTCCAAGCTTTTAGCAAGGTCTCTGGTCATTTTGCGGAGTTCTCCAACCATGGAATTCCTTCAGGAAGCCAAGGAGCATCTCAGTTGGGAGGAAGGATAACCACATCATCTACAGTTTCGATTAGAAGCTTGGGGGACTTGTTGTTCTTGCGAGTTCATCCAAGCCATTTTTTTATCATTGGATCATAATGTTCACTCCAGGACATCATAGTTACCGTCCGATCTCTTCCAGCCCCTGTTGTCTAATTCGTCCGTCGGATCTAATCGCAACCGTAGGAGCTCGAAGCGCGGTATCAACCGTTAGATGCTTGACACGTGGTAAGTGAGCGATGCATAGCCATCCATGCGCGCACGTTTGGGGTTTTTTTTTACTTTTCACCCTCTAATTTTTGTAATTTATTATCCAATATCCAAACTTACATTTTTCGTTTCATACTTTTGTAATATTTGCAAGAAACCCTCTACTTTTATTATATAGGCTTTTTAGTCCAGTCCATGTCACCTTACGTGTCGTCCCACATGAGGTGGTGATTTTGCAAGTAAACCCTCACGGGTTTTGTATTCTATTTAATTTGAGGACTTTTTGTATTAGTTGAATATTTTTAGGCAAATTGCATTTTATTCCCTGCCTTTATTTTTATTTGCATATATGCCCTTGCTAGTTCATTAATTTTTGTAAGAGTTGCCTATTTATTAAAAATATTATCCATACTCCAAAAATTCTCGAAAATAGTATTAAGTGCCTAATAGTGTGTACATTCATGTTATGTTTTTAGATTTTAATTTTAGCACTTTTATTATTTATTAAAAAATAAGAGAGCGTGTTTTTCCCTTGTTTGATTTATAAAATACCAAAAAATATAAAATTGTTTTGAAAAATTCCCAAAAAATATATTTGGTTTATTTCAATAATTGAGCCTTCAAACTAAAAACCACTAAAAATAGAAAAACAAAACTCATAAAAATCATAAACACTAAAAATCTTATAAAAATTCTCTAAAATTCATAAAATTCTAAAAATACTTTTGTTTGTTCTATATTTTTCCTTTCTGAGTATACTTTGATTTAAAATTAGTTATGGTGACTTCTGTCATGGTTTTATATTTTTAAAATCAAGAATACCTCTGTTTGCTTTATTTTTCACTATTTTCATTTTTTAATTCAATTCAAAATATCTAAAAATTTATAAAAATAGCCAAAAAAATCACAAAAATAATAAAACAATGTTGACAATACAAAAACATTTTATTTTCTATATTTTGGTTATTTTTAGTAGTATTTATAATTATATTTCCTTATATTATATATATAGTCCTATATACTCTTATATTATATATTTAAAAGAAAAAGGAAACGGAAAATAAGAAAATAAAAAAAGAAAATAAAAAATCTAAAAATTAGAAAAATATAGAAATTAAAATTCCATGAAAAATACAAATCAAATACCTACAAAAATCATAAATTGGTTGAGTATTTGAACAAACAAATTCCTTGTGTTGATTTTTTATCTCATTTATTCTGCACCATTGTTTCCTGTATTCGACCCCTACATATTTGTCACTATACATATTTAGTAGAGTATAATAAACTTTGATACATACTTTCTTGCCTTGTTTGATTTATTCATACGTGGGTTAATTGTTGACTGACCTTGGGTTTTGTTAGTGGATGCCTTAGCGACAAGATATCTTCGCTTCCATGAGGAGATTATTTTAGATCCTTGCAAACTCTGAGACATCAAATGGTATATCGAATCATTGGCTTTTGTGGCAGGGCCTATGGTGACCAAGGATGCTTGGGAGACGTGGAGGTGAAGAGTCGAGAGCTCTCGCTGCGAGTATGCCGCATAAAAAATTCTGAGGATTTAAGAGATTTAATTAGCATATGTTGTTGCATTATTTGTTATAAATATATGTGTAATAATTACATTTATAACGATCCTCGTTTGAGGACTCGCTATTGTAATACGTACATTACATTTATGTGGTGTGTTGAGCATGTTTCACCCTTCAACGGGGTGGGGTTCAATTTGAGTGTTCGATTATAGTGTTAAGCACGCAGCTCTTCAAGCATCTTTTATTTAATATCATGATGTGCTTAATCATCGTTTAGGAGACACCAGTTAGCATCTATGAGATTCACTCTATCTTAATAGATTCATGAGATGCACATAAACATCGCTCTACTTTGCCAAATCAATTTAATTCTTCATCGCTAAAGTAGCATGCTTACGACACATCTTTTTCTCAACTTGCATGCATTTAATGATAGATTTAAATTCAGTCTTGCATAATACATGGAGAGATTTGTGAAGCACTATAAGTATTCCTTTCTTGGGCATGCATCATCGTTTCTCGTTTGCATCAGCTTTTTCTCGATTTCCCGATCTTGATTTACAACTTAGGATAACCATTGTTATATGATTCATTGCTAGCAGTATAACAACAAATAATCATTTATATGATTTGTTGCTAGTAATTTATTTATGAATATGATATTCGTTACGAATTTAAATAATCAAGCAAATAATATTATTCGTTGTT
Organism: Ottelia alismoides; assembly: GCA_037367405.1. Taxonomy (NCBI): domain Eukaryota; kingdom Viridiplantae; phylum Streptophyta; class Magnoliopsida; order Alismatales; family Hydrocharitaceae; genus Ottelia; species Ottelia alismoides. Next base: position 930,862 of record JAZKJV010009714.1, read on the forward strand.
CTGCATTTAATATATGGTAGTAAATATTAAATATTTCGTTGCCATTGTCAATTTTGTTGTGGTGACAAATTCATATGTGAATATTCTTTGTAACTTCAATGCACTATAGTCAATTTGATCTATGACAATCTATAATTTGGATATTCTTATCATATTTTCTAATGTTAACTTTATGACAACAAATATTTTTCGATGCGGAATTATCTTTGCTCTAGTATTTCTCGATGAATTTAATATTCATCACTAAAGATTCATGTAAGAATGATTATTTGTTGCTTTTTTCATTAAAATTTGTCATCATTTTAATATAAGAATATGGTCTACATGGTTCTAGAATATATGTTCCTAACTTGGAGATAGAAGAGGAAGAGTGAAAGATGTCAAGATTCGATTAAGAATAATTTACAGAGTCATGGAAAACAATCCCAATGCTCAGCTTGGTCCATCTGCCATGTACAATGTTTCTGATTAAGCAATGAATCCGGTGAGATGTTAATGAGAAAGATATTCAACATTAAGTCAAAGGTTATTTGCTTATGAAACTTCAACGTCCATAAGCAACTGGACTTAGTTGGCCACACGTCTTGTTTTGTTGCCTGCATGTACCTGCATCAATCAAATGCCAAGTCCACACAAAACTCCTCCACACAAATATCATATTATAAATATATAGACATGCATGGACACGTATACTTATGTAAATCCATATAAAATGCACACACTACAATAAATTATAATAATACTGTTTCAACAAAGAGATTAACTACAGTTTTTCTTTTGCGACTAAGTTTTGGTTACAGATTTATAAAACATTATATCCAATAAATTTTCATTGATGTTGCAATTCTTTGACTGTGTACCCTACTCGTGGAAACGGATTTGGGAGGACGGTTATATTATTACGAGTTAAACCTTTTGTTGCAAGGGTTACAGACTTGATGACACATATCGTCGCTACGATATATTGTTTTCTCAAAATATCTTTATAAGTTCATATTTAATTCTAAAGGACTTTCTTTATTTACTAGCTAATAATATTATGGGTAAAATGAGGTTGTCCCTTCGAGGGAGCTAACTTGTCTCTCCTTCCTTATTTTCTATTTTTTTATTTTTTATTTTTGAAAAATGCTTATGTGGATTTTCATAACTATATCCCGATATTATGTCATTCAAGTTTCGTGCAAAACAGAGACTCTTACAACCTCCATCCAGATGGAATTGATTTCAACAATTGTACGACCGTTAAAAACTGATTGTCTCAATGGAGGTCATAGGAGTCTCTGCTTCACACGAAACTTCAATAACATAATATAAGTATATAATGATGAAAATTCATGGATTCATTTTAAAAAAAATAAAAAATGAGAAAAATGTTGCGGGGGAGCCAAGCTAGCTCCCTCCCAGGGGCCAACCCCATTTTATCTAATATTATTTTAGATGAAAGTACTTATATCCCGTAATTTAAGCTAATTCAATCTATATTCAGCTTTTTATAAAAAAAGAAAAGTTTTTTTAATTCCACAACATTCGTCCATGTTGTGCTGACATAAAATCAAGTTTTTTTATCAGTTGTTCTCCTCTGAGATATTGCAATATCAGTTATACCCCTTCCTTTTATGAAATATCCGTTCAACCCCTAACTTCTTCCACAATGATCTCTTGTGTCCTTTGGGTTAGTTGTCGTCCATCCCCGATGCAAATGGATATTAACTTTGATGACATAAGAGAAATTAAATTTAAAAAGGGTTCAAAGGTTTTTCCACCCCTACCCACCTCATCCTCCTCCTACGTCTCCCCAACCCTTCCCTAGCATCCTCCTCGTCCCCTTCCTCTAGCACCCCTTCCTCCTCCTCCACCCCTCTCCTCCAGTCCCCCCTCTTCCTCCTCTCCCTCCAAGGGGCAACCCCATTTTATCTAATATTATTTTAGATGAAAGTATTTATATCCTGTAATTTAAGCTAATTCAATCTATATTCAGCTTTTTATAAAAAAAAAAGAAAAGTTTTTTTAATTCCACAACATTCGTCCATGTTGTGCTGACATAAAATCAAGTTTTTTATCAGTTGTTCTCCTCTGAGATATTGCAATATCAGTTATACCCCTTCCTTTTATGAAATATCCGTTCAACCTCTAACTTCTTCCACAATGATCTCTTGTGTCCTTTGGGTTAGTTGTCGTCCATCCCTGATGCAAATGGATATTAACTTTGATGACATAAGAGAAATTAAATTTAAAAAGGGTTCAAAGGTTTTTCCACCCCCACCCCACCTCATCCTCCTCCTACGTCTCCCCAACCCTTCCCTAGCATCCTCCTCGTCCCCTTCCTCTAGCACCCCTTCTTCCTCCTCCACCCCTCTGCTCCAGTCCCCCTCTTCCTCCTCTTCAGCCCCCTTGCTCCTCCACCGCCCCCTCCCTCCTCCTCCAACACATGCTCCTCCCCTGTCCCCTTGCTCCTCCACTATCCCATGCTCCTCCTCTACCCCATTTCCTCCTCCTTTGCCCTCCTCCAACGTCCCCTCTTCCTTCTTCGCCCCTTTGCTCCTCCACCTCCCCCCTTCATCCTCCGTCATCCCATGCTTCTCCTTCTCTGCCCCCTCCTCCTCTGTCCCTCCTCCTCCTTGACCCCTTGCTCCTCCACCGCAGCCACCACCCCACGACGTCGCCCCCTCGACATTGAAGCCACAAAGACTCCTTGTCGGTCTGCCACATGCAGCCGACTCATCAACAAGAACATCGATCCTCATCTGCAGCTGAAGTCGACGAAGTTTTGTGCATCGATGAGGACGACGAAAGTCGAGGTCGGATGGCGTGGGGTGGAGAAGGAGGGATCGAGAAGTAGAACGGGTGGGGAAGATTTTGGACAGTTATGTCGCTCTTAGCCTCACCATGGTTTGAAAAAAAATCACGGTTAAGTTCAACTCATTCATGGCTAAAGTAGTGGAGATGCACATGTGATAAAACAGAAAGAAGTCTGGGGCACAACTAATATTCCAAAAAAGAGAGGGTATAACTGATATTTCAATATTTCAATTGTGACGCCCCGCTCCTCCGGCTACCGAAACCGACGAGACGGGAGCGTCGGACCTACGGTCCAAATACGCCCATGATCTATGATACTCAGCAAACCATCTTATGCACATTAGATTAACATTTGAAATATAAATAACAACATGAGAATAATATGAAATGGAAATAAAAATACAACATCCATTCTGATCAATACTTATCAAGTCCATGCCCATGATATGAGATACATCAGAAAATCTCAAACTTTGTAGAAAAACTCTCCACATATCTCACTACAAAGTCTCTCAGAATAACATAAAATAAAGCGGAAGTAAATAAATTACTCTAAGCAGGACGCACCCTGCCTGATGCGAATATGGCGAAGAGAAGTCTGATCTCCTCAAAAGAGCGCTACTGTGGCGGTTGTTGCTCAGGTACACCTGTTGGGTTCACACGAGGGTAACGTTATGAGCAATTGCCCAGTAAAGAGACGAATATTATAACGACTAAAGTAGGGGTAAGAAAAGAATGTATACCCAATTTTTATTTAATGGAATATGCATGTATTGAAACAATTAAGAAAGAACGCCAAGTCATTTAAAATAACATTCGATCACATTGATTTTATATTAAAAAAAATAATCGTTTAAGTTCTACCACAGTGATCATTGATATTTTGATAAGTTGGTTAGAGTCCACAATGATATACAATACCTAGCATTCGATAATAAATTATTTCTCCTTTCTCATATTATTTTAGCACACGCAAGTATGCGACTCGCAGGCCTCCGCTACGCGGGAACTTGTTCGTCATCTTGGATAAACCTCCAAGTATTTCCACCTCAAATTCTCCAAAAAAATGAGATTAGTTAATGATAATAAAAAAATGTACCAATTAATTTAAGTGACGTTCTACATACATCTGAAATTTCAAGCAGTATGCGATGAGTAATCTTTAAACTGACCACTTTAAGTGATATCAAAACACGCTTACAAACTTTTATTAATACACAAGTTCGATACTCAAACAATATTTCAGTCCCTACGGTTAAGATTCGTGACAGCATATGTTCAAGGTTAAGAAGTGAATGATCCATGCCAGTCTCATCTACACACTTTTACATATGTACATATATAATCTCTGTACGTGTAATGCCGCGTAAAGAACTACGATATCAATCGCCTTGACGTTATGCATGAAATTATGCACGAAATTAATAAGCATATAACAACAATAACCGCACTATGAGATGTGATTGTAATGCCCACTATGAGATATGATTACCATATAAAAAGGAACGTACAAGATTGCATTATCCAATTTTGAATCATGCACAGAATTAATAAGCAATATTAATCATTATAAAATAAGTCAAAAGGACAGCCGTTACTATTATCTAGCATTTATGTAAATTGGCATTATATGTGTGCTTTGAAATCGTGGGTTGCTGTTACAAGTTTACTACGTGAGTAATAATATTGGCTATAGCATAATGGTATAAGCCATATTTTATGCATCTCCACCATATCGCAGGAACACTAAAAGCCACGATCAAAGGCTAAGGTATTCTCAGGATATTGGAGATTAGTTAGGACATATATGTTACTAATATCCGATAACTCTCAAAAATATGTTTACAGTTTCCGTCACACACAATTACGTTGTATCATATTCTAATTCAATATATTCCTGTTAATTATGCGTATAGGTGCAGAGTATATCGGTGACTTAAGATAGACGTAAAATAAAAATGTTTCTCTTGTTTCTACACCAAGGCAGTAAAAAAAATTGAGATAATATAACCGATGGAATATGCTATATGTAATATGACACCAACAATAATATTTTAACCATGCTATAGCAAATAAGGTTTCGTGGTTGTTCAAAAGAATATAGGACCAAGATTTATATGTAAAAACCAATAGCAAAGAGGAAGGTATTTATCGTTACTAGTATATGAATCCCATCAAGAGAAAACCATGGCTCTGAGCATGTTCAAATATACGGGAATAAAAAAAATATGTGGAACCCAACAGCAAGAGGGAGGTATTTTTTTTCGTTACCTCCGAGGATGTTCCCTCGGGATCTCCTCTCACACGGAATGGTATTTTCGTCGCTCGACCGCAGTGCGGACGCGTGCACCGCGGTGACCTTAAGCTTTCCTACGTGATGGTAGTCGCGGATCTTCGATCGGAGCTTCATCTCTGACGTCAACGGCGGCCCTCCGATGACTACACTGACCAAGATGGTGGTGCTCCAAAGAGAAGGGAGGATGGTGGTGGCTAGGGCTTTGGAGAGGTCAACCTATATATCATAGCATATTTATATAAAGAGAGGTGTAAATGGATCAAGATTCGGATCCGGTTCGGATCCATATATGGATCTCGATCATCCAACATAAAACATTGATATCTTGGGCTAGGGATGTCAGAATTTGATGTTCTTGGGCTCGTTGGAAAGATCTCGATGAAATCTACGAAAAGGTATGATTATTTGAATTTTTTGATGTCAAAAATAGTCCAGATTTTTGGAAAACGAAAATACGGGGTTTTACATCATAAAAATCTTAAAGGAAGTCTCGTCCTCGAGACATAGGATTTAACGTATAAGTTTTGAATGTGGTGTTGATTCAGGCATAAAAATCTTAAAGAGAACGAAACCCATAAAAATCTTAAAGAGGATTGAAATAGGGTTTCGTGAACATACCTTCAAAAAGATAGGGGTATTTCTGTCGCATATCTGCCTCAGGCTCCCAAGTGGCCTCCTCAACATTCTGACTTTGCCACAATACCTTGACTAAAGGGATGTCTTTCCGTCGTAACCTCTTGACTGCCCGGTCTAAAATCTGCACGGGTACCTCAGGAAAAGACAAATTTGGTTCAACCGTGAGATCCTCATAGCTAATCACATGTCGAGGGTCTCAAATATACTTTCGGAGGTTTGACACATGGAATACATCGTGTACGCCAGCCAAGTGAGGGGGGAGTGCTACTCGGTATGCTACCTTCCCAATACGAGATAAAATCTCGAAAGGGCCAACGAACCGTGGTGCCAACTTCCCTTGACACCAAATCTCTGAATACCTTTCATTGGAGATACTTTTAAGAATACAAAGTCTCCGGTATCAAATTCAAGATCACGACGTCTCTGATCAGAATAGCTCTTCTGACGGCTCTGTGCAGTCAATAGTTTCTTCCTAGCCGTTTCCACTGCTCTTGTTGTGTCCTCGATTATCTGAGTGGAATAAATACCCTTGTCACCCACCTCCTGCCAACACAAGGGAGTAGTACATCCGCCCATACAATGCCTCGAAAGGTGCCATACCAATACTAGCATGGTAGCTGTTGTTATAGGTGAACTCCACTAAAGGAAGGTGATCCTTCCAAGATCCTTGCCACTCAATGGCGCATGCTCTGGGTAGGTCTTCAAGGGTCTGAATTATCCTCTCTGATTGCCCGTCAGTCTGCGGATGATAGGCTGAACTAAGACATAGTTCGGTTTTTAGGGCCTTCATGAATTCTCCCCAATAATGCGATGTAAAACGAGAGTCTCTATCATATACAACCTCCTTGGGAATCCCATGCAAGCGAATAACATGCTGAATATATAACTTGACCAGATCTACAGGAGTGCATGTCATGTTCACAGGAATGAAATTTGCGGACTTGGTCAACCTGTCCACAATAACCCAAATGGCATCATATCCACCTACTGTACGAGGTAAGGATGTCATGAAGTCCATAAAGATACTCTCCCATTTCCACAACTGAATAGGAAGTGACTGTAACAAGACAGGAGGACGCTTGTGCTCTGCCTTCACCAATTGGCACGTAAGGCAACGAGTAACATGTTCTGCAACATCTCTCTTTATCCCCTCCCACCAGAAGTGTTGACGGAGGTCTCTATACATCTTGGTGCTCCCTGGATGGATAGATAATCTAGAACAATGAGCCTCATCTAGGATGTCTCTCCTTAACTCACCATCATCAGGGACACAGACACGGTCCCCCTTCCATAAGATGGACTCACAGACTCTGAATCCATCAAACTCCTCCTTCAGGCATCGATGGAATAAGTCTTGTAATTTCTGATCTGTTTGCTGACCATGCACAATCCTATCCCATAGTCCACTATACTTGGCAGGTACAGTTACAGCGTCTGTAGTACTATCAAAGGGGTGCCACTCACTAAGTGCTGTGAGCATATCCCACGTCCGTAGCCATGCTGCGGTGCCCTCGGTATGTGCTCTTCTACTCAAAGCATCTGCTACTACATTCCCCTTACCTGAATGGTAAGAGATAGTGCAGTCATAATCCTTCAACAGCTCCATCCATCGCCTTTGCCTCATATTCAAATCTCGCTAGTCAAAGATATATTTGAGACTCTTATGATCTGTAAAAATCTCAAACGTTACCCCATATAAATAGTGACGCCATATCTTCAACGCAAAGACTATAGCTGCCAACTCCAAGTCATGAGTAGGGTAGTTCCATTCATGATTCTTTAATTGTCGTGATGCATATGCCACGACATGACCACGTTGCATTAACACGGCTCCTAAACCCTCCTTTGATGCATCCGTATACACTGTAAAGTCTAAAGGGCCTGAAGGAAGGGTGAGAATCGGAGCACTGGTTAGTCTTTCCTTCAGCGTACGAAAGCTCAGCTCACACTTATCGCTCCAAATGAAAGGAACATCCTTCTGTGTCAGACGAGTAAGTGGTAGAGCTAGCTGCGAGAAGCCCCTAACAAAACGTCTGTAGTAGCCGGCGAGGCCTAAGAAGCTGCATATCTCGGTAACTGTCTTGGGCTGCTCCCAGGACACGACAACCTCTATCTTGGCTGGATCAACTGCCACACCTGCTCCTGATATTATATGACCGAGGAAAGCTACTTCGGTAAGCCAAAATTCACACTTGTTGTATTTTGCATACAACTTGTGTTCTCTGAGTGTCTCAAGAATAGTACGAAGGTGCTGCTCATGCTCATGCTCATCACGTGAGTAGATCAAGATATCATCAATGAACACTACCACAAACCGATCTAAGTATGGACGGAAAATTCTGTTCATCATGTCCATGAACGCGGCAGGTGCGTTCGTGAGTCCAAACGACATAATCACAAACTCATAGTGGCCGTATCTGGTACGAAAAGCAGATTTAAGCACATCTGTGTCCTTAATTCTCAATTGATGATAACCCGATCGTAGGTCAATCTTTGAGAATACTACTGCTCCTTGCAATTGATCAAAAAGATCATCTATTCGTGGAAGTGGATAACGGTTCTTCACTGTCCTTTTATTCAATTGCCTGTAGTCGATGCATAAACACATAGACCCATCCTTCTTCTTTACGAAGAGGACCGGTGCTCCCCAAGGTGATGTACGGGACGGATAAATCCCTTTTCCAATAATTCCTGCAGTTGTACATTGAGCTCCCTGAGTTCGGCCGGTGCCATTCGATATGGAGGTATGGAGATCGGTTGTGTGTCAGGTATCAAAGTAATCTCGAACTCGATCTCCCTCTCTGGCGGCAGTCCAGGTAATTCCTCTGGAAGTACATCAAGAAAATCTCGTACAATTTTGACATTTTCAATCATATGATCTTCGGCAAGTAATTCCACAACATAGGCGAGGAAACCTATGCAAACCTGATCGAGCAAGTGTTGGACCTTCAATGCCGATACATATAAGACCTCACTATCTGAGGTACGTCCATCAAACTGAAAGGTAGGTATGTCTGGGATACGGAATACTACCGTCTTCTCGAAGCAATCAAGGCATGCGTGATGTTGCTCGAGCCAATCCATACCTAAGATGACATCAAAATCTTCTAGCTGAATGAGTAAAAGATATGCAGGCATTAGGTGCCCGCCAATCTGCACTTCTACCTTCTCCATCGCTTGTCGCACTATGAATAATTGGCCCCCTGGACCCTTGATGTAGTAAGGGGCTGTAACGCAGACTGGTTCTTTATCTAACTTGGATACTAAGCGATGCGCTAGAAAAGAATGCGTAGCTCCCGAATCAAATAAGGCATGTAAGGATATACCATGTACTGAAATCATACCTCGCACTACAGCTCCTGAGGCGTGGGCATGCTTCTGTGTGATTGCGTTCAACTGTCCCTGAGGCTGTGGGGGGGCATTAGAACCTGCAGCACTAAAGGTTGGTCGTGGTGGAGGACGTTGAAAACCTCGACCCCCACGACGGGAAACTGATCCGTGTGACTGTGCAGATGAGAAAGTTGGTCGTATACTTGGTGGGTGGCCACCTGAGCTGCTGGCAAGTAAAGGACACTTGGCCTTGAAATGGTCCGGCTATTGGCAGTAGAAACATCTGCGATCTCCTGGCTGAGAGAAGGAGCCTCCTGAGACAAGGCTAGAACCTCCTATCTTACGGCTCTGCGAGTGTGTCGAAGAGCGGAAGGAAGTAGTACCACGACTCGCCAAACCCTACCTCAAAGTAGGTGTAGGGGCAAATCTGCTAACGGTAGGAGTAGTAGCCACTGGGTGGAAACGACGCTCTCTACGAGCTCTATGGAAATCTTGGCGAGCAGATCTTCCGAACTGAGGTGGTTGGACTCTCCTGAAGTCGACTCTGAGTTGCCTACATCTTGGTAGCTTTAGCAGCTACCTCCTTGATGGAAGTGAAATCCAATTCAGATAATTGGTGTTGCACATCATCACGTAACCCCCGGATAAATTTCTGTAAATTCTCCTCAGGAAAAGCAGTAGTCGCTGGCAAGTGGCGGGAGAGTTCAGTGTAGCGAATGAGGTATTCTTGGGCCGTCATTGACCCCTGCTTCATCTCAGCAAACAACCTCCTCTGATCCTCAACCCAGTGGTCTGGGTAGAACTGGCTACGGAACTCGTCAAGAAATATTTCCCATGTTATGGGATCATCTAGATGTTCCTTGGTGGCGTACCACCAACGTTCAGCATAACCTGCTAGTGAAAATTCCACAAATGTAAGCCAAAACTCTTCAGGAGCATGGATCATCCGTAAGTCCTTAGATACGTGATCCATCCATAGTTCAGCCTCATCTGGTGTGCCTGTGCCGAAGAATTGGGGCACCTTAGACCTCTGGTAGGCGGCATAAGTCGTCTGATGTTTCTGCAATGCCTCTAAATCCTCCGATCCTTCCGGGTCCAAAGACATCGAAGGATGAATACTGCCCTCTTCCTCACGGGAAGGTTGATAAGAGGAATCTTCCTGCTGAAGTAGCCTCTGTTCCAATGCCTCATGACACTGTTGTATACCCTGCACGGCTTGAACCAATAAGGCCAGCTATTGTGCGACATCAGGGTCAACACGAGGCGGCATGATTCCCAGCGAGAATCATTATATCAGAATTTTCTTTCATGATTAGCGAGACAATGGACACATTGAGTATGACTTATATTATTCTCCTTAAACCAATGACAAGGTCAAAAGGTTTATCATTGTATTTATAATTCAAATCCCACTTATGATCTAATATACAAAAGAGGGAATGGAGTATCGGCCTCTGATACCATCTGTGACGCCCCGCTCCTCCGGCTACCGAAACCGACGAGACCGGAGCGTCGGACCTACGGTCCAAATACGCCCATGATCTATGATACTCAGTAAACCATCTTATGCACATTAGATTAACATTTGAAATATAAATAACAACATGAGAATAATATGAAATGGAAATAAAAATGCAACATCCATTCTGATCAATACTTATCAAGTCCATGCCCATGATATGAGATACATCAGAAAATCTCAAACTTTGTAGAAAAGCTCTCCACATATCTCACTACAAAGTCTCTCAGAATAACATAAAATAAAGCGGAAGTAAATAAATTACTCTAAGCAGGACGCACCCTGCCTGATGCGAATATGGCGAAGAGAAGTCTGATCTCCTCAAAAGAGCGCTACTGTGGCGGTTGTTGCTCAGGTACACCTGTTGGGTTCACACGAGGGTAACGTTATGAGCAATTGCCCAGTAACGAGACGAATATTATAACGACTAAAGTAGGGGTAAGAAAAGAATTTATACCCAATTTTTATTTAATGGAATATGCATGTATTGAAACAATTAAGAAAGAACGCCAAGTCATTTAAAATAACATTCGATCACATTGATTTTATATTAAAAAAATAATCGTTTAAGTTCTACCACAGTGATCATTGATATTTTGACAAGTTGGTTAGAGTCCACAATGATATACAATATCTGGCATCCGATCATAAATTATTTCTCCTTTCTCATATTATTTTAGCACACGCAAGTATGCGACTTGCAGGCCTCCGCTACGCGGGAACTTGTTTGTCATCTTGGATAAACCTCCAAGTATTTCCACTTCAAATTCTCCAAAAAAATGAGATTAGTTAATGATAATAAAAAAATGTACCAATTAATTTAAGTGACGTTCTACATACATCTGAAAATTCAAGCAGTATGCGATGAGTAATCTTTAAACTGACCACTTTAAGTGATATCAAAACACGCTTACAAACTTTTATTAATACACGAGTTCGATACTCAAACAATATTTCAGTCCCTAGGGTTAAGATTCGTGACAACATATGTTCAAGGTTAAGAAGTGAATGATCCATGCCAGTCTCATCTACACACTTTTACATATGTACATATATAATCTCTGTACGTGTAATGCCGCGTAAAGAACTACGATATCAATCGCCTTGACGTTATGCATGAAATTATGCACGAAATTAATAAGCATATAACAACAATAACCGCAATAATATAACCGATGGAATATGCTTCATGTAATATGACACCAACAATAATATTTTAACCATGCTATAGCAAATAAGGTTTCGTGGTTGTTCAAAAGAATATAGGACCAAGATTTATACGTAAAAACCAATAGCAAAGAGGAAGGTATTTATCGTTACTAGTATATGAATCCCATCAAGAGAAAACCATGGCTCTGAGCATGTTCAAATATACGGGAATAAAAAAAATATGTGGAACCCAACAGCAAGAGGGAGGTATTTTTTTCGTTACCTCCGAGGATGTTCCCTCGGGATCTCCTCTCACACGGAATGATATTTTCGTCGCTCGACCGCAGTGCGGACGCGTGCACCGCGGTGACCTTAAGCTTTCCTACGTGATGGTAGTCGCGGATCTTCGATCGGAGCTTCTTCTCCGACGTCAACGGCAGCCCTCCGATGACTACACTGACCAAGATGGTGGTGCTCCAAAGAGAAGGGAGGATGGTGGTGGCTAGGGCTTTGGAGAGGTCAACCTATATATCATAGCATATTTATAGAAAGAGAGGTGTAAATGGATCAAGATTCGGTTCCGGTTCGGATCCATATATGGATCTCGATCATCCAAAATAAAACATTGATATCTTGAGCTAGGAATGTCAGAATTTGATGTTCTTGGGCTCGTTGGAAAGATCTCGACGAAATCTACGAAAAGGCATGATTATTTGAATTTTTTGATGTCAAAAATAGTCCAGATTTTTGGAAAACAAAAATACGGGGTTTTACATCAATGGGGCACACCTGATAAAAATCTTAAATACAGTTCCGTCAAAAACTAAACATTTTGTAGCCATAATAGATTTATTTTGTAGTGAAATGGGCATGTGTATAAACTACATCGTTGGCAAGTTGTTGGGACATACAATAATGCTGAGATATTTACTTGTATTTTACTATGATTGCTCTAATTGTCTTCTGCATTTAAATTAAATCACAATAGACTTTTGCTGTTATAAACTAGAAGCAAAACCTCAGAATGATCAATTTATACTATTATAGGCAATATATCTTGAATTTTGAAAATTTTCTTTAAGGACATTATATTGATAATATAATAAAGTAAAATACATCACTACATTAATGACATTAGCCCCCCAACTAATGCAAAATAATGTGTCCGCCACTGCACTACATATTTAAGTCATATATGATTTCACCATGACAAATATCCATATAAAACATATTCCATGCCTATATATATGCGAAAAAATAATTTCATCCCCAAAAGCTTATTTATGCAGATAAATTTCGGTCCATAAGAGCTACAATAAATATTTAAAGCCCGAGTTAAGATACGTATATATTGCATGTGTGTATACATAGGTCGCACAACGCACATAAAAATCACATTTCTTAAATTTATATTAAGAGACTCCCTTGATATTAGTCCAATAGTACGTGAATGATCACAGGCTCCTACTTTTTCGTTGAATGACAGACGATATAAATATATCCAACAATACATGTGTCCACTCCATGGAGGTTATGAAGCTAACGAAACATGATTAGATAAGACAAGTAAGCATTTATGTGTTGCAATATTCCTATGACTTGTAACAGCACCTTAATTGCAAACTGGGGAGAAGTTCATGAAAAGAAATCCAATTAAATAGCAGTGACCAAACAAAGGCATGAAAAGACAGGGCATAGGGCCACCAACTCCACCCAACTAATTAGGTCAAACTCACCCAACTCCCCCATCCCCTATATATGGACTATGCCCTAAATAAATGACACACTCTTGCATCTTATAATTGGCACTATGTGGGTGCAAGTGAGACACACCTCACATTACACGTATCCTTGCTTTTTTTTCTATTCATGGCCTTCCGAACGTAGCTCAATCGATCTTGACACCTGAACTTTAGTAGGAAAAATCTCACTAGCTGATTTTGCGGCACTAAATAAGAACACATATACACACATTCTCTCTCTCTCTCAAGCTTTGGATTGACCACAAATTAGTTCTATCATTATAATTTAAATAATAATAAATAATTTTGCATAATTATATTTATTTTAGATAGGAAAAAAGGAGTATGCTCTCTTGGAGCACGTAACTTACATGCTCTCATCCTCTTTTCTCATTTTTTTTATTTTTCTAAAATGAAATCAAGTGAAATTTAGATCACAATATATCACCATGGTGTCATTAAAAATTCGACTTAATTCAAAATCTCTATCCCCTCCATCAAAACAGTCAAATTCAAACAGTCTCAGAATTGCTGAAATTGAACCCCCTTCAGATGGAAGTGTTAGAATGCATGTTTTATACGAAATTTGAAACACGTATTCCACTTATTATTCTAAGTAAATCTCCCTAGATTTCATTTAAAAAAATTGTGGAATAAAAGGTGGAAGCATGTTCTTATATGCTCCCAAAGAGCATACTCATTTAACCCTTTTAGATAAGTTAATTTCATATGTTAGATTTATTATGCAAATTATATTAAATAGAAATAAATAAATAAATCAAGCAATACATCGTATAAAATTATTTTCACCAATAGTCAAAAGATAAAAGCAATGATTCTATAATATTCCATCAAAAAGTATTCGGTGCAATTAACAGCCACTTATGCTATATAAAATACATGTGTAAAATATGATGACACCATTAAGATAGTCTCCCCAACAAAACAGTGGGCTTCTTACATCAATGATTACGTTAACAGTGTATGAACAGTCCATGTTACATCTAGAATTCATACGTGGGATTTTCCTTGTAGGAGCCAATACTTTAAACAATATTATATACACATGATTTTCATAATTTTACGTAATCGGCCCTCTTCTTCATACAATATTATTTACACACAGCATCAGGTTGGATCTCTTCGTGTCAACCCGAGATCCTTTATATTGATGGACCATGGACCAGATCGCGATTTCTCGTCGCAACCAATTGGTGGGCCGATATGGTCCAAATAACATGGGCTTGCAATTTATTCGGACCGGCCTTTTTAAAATTTTCAGCTCGGGGTGTAGAGGAAAGAAGAGGAGTTGAAGGCACCTCCCACGGTTGCTGAACAATGATTACAAGTGGATATCATAAAATGATAATCCAAGATTAACGATTCACATGGATACAGGAGTGTGGATTTTGTGAAGCAAGGGGAGGGCACTGTAATAAAGCTGGGTTTACATGAACAAGTAATTTGAATATTCTTTACAATAGCTTCTGATGTTAAATATATAACAACAAATATTATTTGCTCAACATTATCTCCTTTTTCTTGTAATTCACAAGGAGTTCCAAGTGACATTCTTCCTTGAACAAAGCTTAAGAAGGTTGGAAATTGAATGAGGAAGTATCATATTCAGTCTGATGGGTGCTCACGTCACTCAAACCAAGGTAAAAGAACTTACAATTGGGATTTTTGAAAAATTCTCAAGTTCGATATTCACTCGTATTCAATTAGCTAAAAATTCGATTCAGATTCGGTTCATAAATAAACAATCCGAACCTAAATATAGGTTTAGGATTGTTTATATAAATTAAGTGAATCTAAAAGTAGCAGGTTTGTTCAGGTTCGATTTGCTAAAAATTCGACACACACACACACACATTTTTGCACAGATTTATAGAGGTTTACTCGATAAGTATACTCGGACAAGGGAACTTTATCCTAGGATAAGTCATCCCAGGATGAATGGTCACATCCTGGTGTATAACAATGATCTTATGTTATTATTTAGTGACAAATGTCATATCTGACGTTATATCATTAGCAATGGTCTATATAACAATGATCATCTGTTGTTATTTTTCAAAATTTTAACTTATCATCATAATTTTTTAAGTTCAAAATTAGAGCCAACATTTTAAAAAATAGCAACAGATAAGCATCGTTATATGAACTGTCGCTAATGATATAGCAATGGATATGACATTCATCACTAATTTCAAGTATAAGAAATCATTTCACAACTAGTAATACTGTCATTATATTTAACAACAGATGATTTAGTGATGGGTTTTGAAAAAATATCACTATAACCTCATTTGTTATAGTGACATACACCTTTCTTATTTCTCAAATCAACTGAACAAGAACAAAGGATAAACTTCATTTATCTCTTATCTCACCTTAATTGATCAAAAAATTCTCAAGTTCGATATTCATTTGGATTGGATTCAAATAAAGGGATTTTTACCCCATGATCTTAGAAACTTGTTAAATTACCTATACGATCTTTTTCACAATATAATTACCACGTTGACCTCGTAAATTATCTCAAGAACCTCCACGAGTTCCAAATAGATTAATCGTAGGGTTCAACGTCAAGCGTTAGCAAGTTTACGGCGTTGAGGGGGAATTAAGTTGTTTCAAAGGTCGAGAAGGTAATTTACAAAATTTATAAGGTCTGTAGGATAAAAATCTCTTAAATAAAAGTCTGATTCAAAATTGATTTGAAAATAAACAAATTGAAGCTGAAAATGATAGGTTTGCTCAAGTTCGATCCGTACGTACAATAACACCGTGAAGCCTATGCAATTTAACTATATCTTTCTCCTAAAGCCGTTATAGAAAACCGTTGTTAAGAATTTCTTATTTGGTGTTCATACACCTGAAACACAAGAACATTTATACAACTCCTTTAATATCAACTCAAACATTTTTGCAGTATTTCTTTTAAAATTAACTTATTCGTATAATCCTTTAACATTTTACGATAAATCGAAAATAAAAAACTAAAAGATATTATTTCTCACTAAATGATATTTTTCTAAATATTTAAACACCTAACCTTCGAAAATTTACCTCCTCAAGTTCAACACTCCTAATCGACATACAAGTATAAATAATTTACTTATTTGTGAATCGAAATTTGGACCTACATTAGCCATTCTTCGTTGAATTGAGCATAAGAATAATAATTAAAGGACATATTTACCAACTATGAGTATCCTAAACTAGATATTTCAAGAGTAACCCCAAATCATAATTAAATCAAATAATTTCTTCCCCAAATCATAATTAAATCAAATAATTTCTTCCCCAAATCTAAACTTCTACCCAGTTTGGTATTAAAATTGTTCGACAATCCAGTAGAGATTATGTCTTTGATCAGTGTCAACATTTCCTTAATAAGCTTAGTAAAACAAAATCTTACTTATAAGAGCTTATTGTTTTGTCATCGGTCAAGAACAGACAATAAATTACAGAAAATGATGAATTAATAAAGGGATTTTTACCCGGCAGAGCCTATAATCTTTTGCAATTACCGCTACGACCTTCGAAACATCATAATTCCTCCCTGGACCCCGTAAACTTGCTAACTCTTACCCTAAAAACCCTGAGGTTAACCCACATCCATTTAGCCGTTAAAACTAATCAGATTCTGTTATCCTGTAGGTGTGTGTTGACCATGCACTCTCGCGTCGTGTAATGTCGTATGTATTATAGAGGTGGTCTGGTGATTGATCGACCTCAAATCTCTAAATCGGGACTGAGGATAGGAGAGTAGTAGGAAGCCTCCGGCAGGGATCATGGTCCTCCTCTTTTCTTGCAAGCCCAACAAAAGTCCGTATAGAATAGCTTTTTTGAATAAAATCAGTATAGAATAGCATTTATATATGGAATTTTGATTTGTTATTTATAGAATGAATTTACTTTTATATTATACCTATTTTATTTATCAAATTTACGTAAATTGCCACTCCCACTCACCCTCTTCCTTTTCCTCACCACCCAGTACCCACCACCTCCATCCTGAGCTTCCTTTCTCGTCGGTGGCAGCCGACCTCGAAGAACGGCGTCAGGTTGAAACCTCCCCCCGGACTGGCGCCCCGCTTCCCCCCTCCCCCCGCACCGCCTCTCGCACCCTCCCGCTCCGTCGTGGAGTCCCCCACCCGTGAAGCCCCTGCGCCTCCGCAAGCCCCCCGCGCCTCCCGCTGACCCCCCCTGCACCGCCTCTCGCACCCTCCCGCCCCGCCGTGGAGCCCCCGCGCCCTGCGCCTCCCGCAAGCCTCCCGCCCTGACCCCCCACCCCCTGCACCGCCTCTCGCACCCTCCCGCCCCGCCGTGGAGCCCCCGCGCCCTGCGCCTCCTGCAAGCCTCCCGCACTGACCCCCCACCCCCCTGCACCGCCTCTCGCACCCTCCCGCCCCGCCCACCCTCCTGCCCCGCCGTGGAGCCCCCCGCGCTTCTTGCACTGACGCCGCCCCCCGTGAAGCCCCCCACGCATCCCGCACTGACCCCCCACCCCCCCCGCACCGCCTCTCGCACCCTCCCGCCCCGTCGTGGAGCTCCTGCACTCCCCCCGCCCCCCGTGAAGCCCCCTGCGCCTCCCGCAAGCCCCCCGCGCCTCCCGCCCTGAAACCCCCCCAGTGGCTCGCACCTGCGGAGCCTCCCCTGTGACCCACCTGTGGAGCCTCCCTGCGCCTCCAAAGTGTCAACAAAGCCTCCCCGCAAAGCCTCGCACCTCCCCGCAAAAGCGTCAGCTTCAGCCAAAGCCCCCCCCCCCCCCCACCTCTCTGCCCCTGCAGCTGGGCTTGTATTGGTTCCGTCCTCAGTTGATTGGGGAAGTGAAGTGAATTGAAGATGAAGAAGAAGATAGAAGAAGGAAGGAGGAAGACAGAAAGAATTCCAACCATTAGATTTTATATGGTTTGATTAACTCGATTTTAACCCACTCAAGTTAGGTCAGGATGTGTCAATTTAACGGCAGGGTTCGTGGGGTAAGACGGAGCAAGTTTACGGGGTCCAGGGAGGAATTATGATGTTTCGAAGGTCGTAGCGGTAATTGCAAAAGATTATAGGGTCTGCCGGGTAAAAATCCCATTAATAAATTAACAATGACGCATGCAAACATTGACGACCAAATAAAATAGCTTTCCTCGTTTTAAGGTCAACATTAGACTCAGGAGCATCCACATACAACTACGTGTACTTGTTCCAAAGTTATAAAACAGAATAAATGTGTAATATTAAATTGTCGAATTAACTAAACTTAATGTAATTCATAATGTATTATAAGATTCATTACTAAATACTAATCTGTTTTAACTTCGTATGTGTAAATTTCTTTAATAAGAAATGAAAACAATTCTATCCATAACAAGTGGAATTGTGATGCAATTTGAACAGGACATAGTACATAATTTAAAATCTTGTTATTCAATATATTAAGGGATATTTACCCAGCGAACCCTGAAATCTTTCAAAATTATGTCTACGACCTTTGAAACATCGATATTCCTCCCTAGACCTCGTAATCTTGCTCCGTCTTACCCTATAGACCCTACCGTTAATTTGATATTTTTTAAGTTAACTTGTTTGGGTTTAAGTTGAGTTAATCTAACCCTAGCAAATCCAAGGGCCCTCCTTTCTTCTTCTCTCCCCCTCCTTTTTCTTCCACACTCTCTCCTTCTTCATTCTTGCTGGACGAAGTAAGGGTTGGGCACGGCGGGGGATGGGTTCCTTTGATCGGGGTGGGGAAGTGGACGAGAGGAGCATCCGCGCGCGGGGAGGGGGGGGTCTCCATCGCCGGGGAGGGAGCAGGGCTCCGGGGGGTGGGCACGGCGGGCGGGGCTCCAGGGGTCGCACCGGGGGGCGCGGGGGAATAGAGGAGGGAGGAGTTGAGGGCGAGGGAGAGGTTGCGGGACTGGGCGAGGGCTTCGAGATAGGAGTCGAGGGTGGAGAGGAGGGGACCTGCGGCGGACTGGAGGCGGGAGTTGACGTCGGAGAGGGAGGACTTAAGGGAGTCGATGTCGGAGAGGAGGGAGCGGAGGTCATCGACGGCGCGGATGAAGTCCTGGTAGTGGGCGCGGTAGACGTCCTCGATCTCCAGCTCCTTGTCACGGGAGACCTTGCGGAGGGACTGGAGGAGGGCGGCAGACGTCCTCGTCCTCGTTGGTAGAAGATTGTTTACGGGATGTCAAAGATTCCGTCTTTGGCGTTTGTTGGGTTTTCTGTCGTTCTTCCGGTGTACAGTTGAGATTTTTCCTGAGAATCTGATCAAGTTTTTGGGGTTTTTTTTCTTCTTATATTCATATTGGTTTTGCTTCTGATTCAATATCCCTTCATTTTTGGAGATCTGTTATGGGTTCTCTGTTTCTTTAATTTGGAAGGAAGAGTTCACAGTTCAATAGAGGTTTCTTCCTTGTGCTTCACTTTTGATGCATTTGGGATAAGCCTTTTGCTGTTGTGAAAACTCGGATTTTGCGCGGGTCAAAATAGTCCACACAAGGCGGGACTACAGTGTCGCTGAGCGACCGCTCACGAAACCCGAATTAATCAACAATTAACCCATGACAAATATATCAAGCAATGAAAGTAAATGTGCGGAGTTAAAATTTATTATAACTCTACAACAAGATGTGTATAGGTGCAAGTATGTGTAGAGGTCGAACACAGGGAGCAGACAGGTAGAACGGGGCAAAAATGCTCAAAATGTGTGTGAAAGTGATCAAGTGTCTACCATGCTATTTTTTGTGGGTTTTTAATTTTATATTTGTTATTTAAGTTTTGATTTTATAATTTTTGTATTTTGATTTTTAATTTACTGATTTTATATTTTCTTTTTATATTTTATATTTTTTTATTTTCTTTTTCAATATTGGAATATAAAAGTAATGTAATAAAAGAGAGAAAGAGATGTTTATAAAAATAGATAAAAAAGTTCAAAAATTAGTAAATAAAGTCTTTTTGGTTTTTTTATGTTTTTTACTGTTTTTGTGATTTTTGGGTAATTTTTAGAATGTTTTTGGTATTTTTAATTAATAAAATAAAGCAAACAGTGAATAAAATGCAAGGCTGAAACTTAAAATGGAGAAATAAAATAGAACACAGTAGCAAAAATTCTCCACTTTAATTTTCACTTAAAGACAATGAAACAAAGAAAATTTAGAGACAAAGTTTATATTTTTAGGAGTTTTGTAGAATTTTTAATATTTTTATAGAGGTTTTTAGAGTTTTGTGATTTTTTGGAGTTTTCTTTTGTATTTTTTAATGATTTTTGGTCTGGAGCTAAAACAAACTAAAGGGAACAACATATATTTTTTTGGGATTTTTCTGAAGAGTTTTTATATTTTTTAGGGATTTTATAGGCTAGACAGTGCACAAAATGACTATTTTGATTTTTAATAAATATAAAAATAGAATAAAATCAAAAACTAAAATGTTGGCGTGGAAGAACACATGCACAAGAGCTTAAGTTTAAAATTTGAGAAATTTTGGATCTAAAATGATGCCTTAATTAATTATAGCAAGCAAGCAAGAATATCAAGGCTGGCAGGGGCTTTTATGCAAATACTGAACATTCCAGGGGCATCAACGCAATTTGCAAACAAGGGTTATACTTAAACAAAAGTACTAGATTGAATGTTAAAACAAAAAGCCGCAGGGGCCCTATCCAAAAAACGCCCAGGTCACACGCACTGCGCGCGTGACCTGGCAGGGGCAAGATCGTAATAATCTGAAAATGCAGGGGCCCCTTTAGTAAATTCTACAAAGTTATTAACAAGCAAATGAAATTTTATGGCGTTCTGAGAATTACACAAAAACGTGGGGGCGCAGATGCAAAAGCCCCCACTAATCCACGTGGCCAGCGCGGATGGCAAGGATGAAAGAGGATCGACGGTGCCCTTTCCTCTCAGATGGACGGCTGCGATCAAAAGGGATGGGGGGCGAGATCGACGGCAACTGTACGTTGCCCCCTCCCCCTCGTTCTTGTTCCTGCGCAGGTGCGCGCAGGCGGCGGCAGCGCACGGGCATCGGCGGCCTCCTCCTCCGGCGAGCCTCAAGGTACTTCCCCAAGATGGTAGGCGTCAACGTCAGGTACCTGCAAGATGCAAAAAGGGCTCGAGAGCAGCGTCTCGGCCGGTTTGTTCAGCGCGTGGATGGTGAAAATGGCCGGAAAAACGAGCTCGCCGGAGCTTGCTACGGCGAGGTGGTAGCGTGGTAATCGAGTGGTTGCGAAACAAAACAAACCGGTGAAGGTGATTCTGTGGCTGCCAGTATTTAAACTACGTAAAGAAAAGTAAAAAAAGGGACCTCAAGGGCGGAGTAGCCCAAGGTGGGTACCTCGACGACCACTCTTGGCCGGAGGTGATGGAAGCACCTCCACGGCCGCTCAACCTCTCTTCCAGCGGGCTGGAGGACCTCCTGTCACGAGGTCCAGTCCTGAGCTCACGAAGAGGAGAGAAGAAACGGTCAAGAAGGGTTCAAAGATCAAAGGAGGCGTTGGGTTGATTTTTGAAACATGGCTCTGGAGCGAACTTCGAGGGCGTGTCACGGGCGAGCCGTTGATCCAATCCCCGAGATAATAGGTGGGCGTGTATGATCAGCCATAGGGGAGAAAATCCCAGAAGAAATCTAGGTCAAACAATGACAGGATCGTCCTAGAAAAAAGGGAGAAGAAGGGACAAAACTCATTCTGACATATAGCAGGCTGGGGTCAGAGAGTTGACCGCGGGTCAACTTTCCAACCCCCCTGGTTGGTCCACGTGGACCAACCAGGAAAAAGCCTGCAAAAAATGCTTAAAAAAATGTTTTAAAATAGTAAACTATTTTATTAGATTTAGGTTATAAAATAAAAAGTGTTTATAATTTTATGTAGTATTTTATTCTTATTTCTAATTATTTTTATGAGGTATATTTTTACAAGTTGCTTTTATACCCTTATATAGGTATAATACCTACATATTGCATCCTTTTATTTTTATTTTGTATATTTTAATTTTATTATTTTTATTTCTTATTTTATAAAATTATAAAATACTTTTATATACATAAATATATTTTTATTTTATTTTTCGATATGTTTTGTATATTTAATAAAATACAAATATGTTTTGTATAGGTATGTGTACAGGTAATGTATCTATGTATTTTATTTTTAAGTATTTTATTTTTGTTTTTATTTAGGTTTTATTCTTATTTTAATGAACATTATTGTTATAAGTATTATTTACAACATTATAAAAATATAAAATTATAAAAATAATAAATAAATAATAAATTGAATATTTTATTCGGTACACTGTGCAATGAGGGTCCAAAAGTCAACTTTCAAACCGTAGCTCCGCCAAATGCGAAACCACCACCATTAATTAGCTTATTTTCTTCTATATACAATTAAAGGTGAGTACGCTGCATTTGGAGTTTTTATTTGTGAGATACGGGTCTGGGAAGTTGGGCTTCAGGATTTTTATTCAGATCATAACTTTTTATCTGTACGTTATTTTTCTGTGAAATCAATTTTGTTTTTTTCTTTATTAAATTATCTACAACTTTCATGTACAAAGTTTCTTTATTTGATGTATAAAAAGTGGAACCAAAAATAGGTCCCAAAATGAATAAAGAATGAATGTAAACTATAGGTATTTTATCTGTATTTTTGACCTTATCTCCCCCTACTTTATTCCTTGTCGACCTATTCATCAAGATGCCTAGGTCTCGGGGTTTCGGGTCATAAAATATTTACAATATTTTATTCTTTTTCTTTTCTTTTCTTTATTCTATAATTTTGGCTTTAAAAACCGCATTTTATACAATATTTACACACATATGCATGAAGGCTAAAAATGCCTATATTAAGCCTATTTACACGCATTTACTAGGGTATTTAAGGCCAAAATGATAGAATAAAGATGATGAAACGTGGATTCATCATGTTGCTTGTGGGATTTCGGAGGCGTTTTAGTCAAATCTTTCAAATCCTTGTTAGAAGTCACCGGAGATCCCAAGAGGGTGGGAGGGAATGGCACTTGCCGTAAATATGATAAATAAAATGGGTATCATGTAAAGAAGATAACGGAATCTGGTCATTTTTAACGGGGCAAATGGATGGGAGTTAACCACAGGGTCTGTGAGATAAGGGTTAGCAAGATTACGGGGTCGAGGGAGGAATATCGATGTTTCAAAGGTCGTAGAGGTAATTTTGAAAGATTTCAAGATTCGCTGGGTAAATATCCCATATATTAAATGATGGATGATATTCAACTATACTTTGTTATTGCCATACTGCTATTGAAATACACATGATTCTGTTGGTGTCATGAATGAGAGTTTAAATGGTAGAGAAACAATCAACTAACTGTTAAAAATGATAAAATGTAATTTATGCTTGCGGAGAAAATAATATATATAGGGATATTTACACCCATAATCTTGAGTAGTTTCGTAATTACCTCAGAAACCCTTGATAATTACAAATTACATCCAGGACCCTGAATAATCCTTACCCTTTACATGACATAACCCTGTATGAAGTTCTGTCTTCATTCTCCGTTAACTATGACGGAAGAAATCATATGTTGACCATTTTACCCTTTGAAACACATCATACTTATAACATATGCCATTTGATCAACCAAAATTATGCCCCCTTCCCCCCTCCCCCGACAAGTTAAGGCCTCTGCCCCGCGCGTCCCGGCAAGCACCTAGGGTGGAGCATTGGGCTCGACCCGACCCAACCCGGGAAAGCCCGGCCCGAGCCCATCAATTTTCTGTGGGCCTTGGGCTGGGTCGAGGCCCGCTTTTTTCAACAAACTAAGGACCCGGGCTCGGCCCAAGGCCCGCGGGATTGGGCTCGGGTTCGGGTCGGGTTCGGGCTCGGGCTGGGCTCAACCCGCACTTATTTTGATTCCATGAAGTTGCACTTTGATTATAATTTATTGTTATGGATATAATTCATCCATAACACATGAATATTAGATGTATTGTTACGATATAGTATTGATATTGATGGATGAAGGAAATATTGGATGTATTGTGACTATATATCCATGTCCCCTAATTTAGTTCTAATATGATATTTTGAAATATGAGGGCCTGGGCCCGGCCCATTTGTACTTCGGGTTCGGTCCCGGCCCGGCCCGATCATAATATTTTTGAAAAATGAGGGCCCGGGCCCGACCCATCTGTACATCGGGTTCGGACCGGGCCCGGGCTTTTGCGGGTCGGGTCAGAGTCGGGTCCGGGCTGGCCCGGCCCAATGCTCCACCCTACAAGCACCTCCCTCCATCACGCGCATCCGCCTCCGCCTCCGCCCCCTGCATGCGATGTCCAGACCCTCCTGCTCGCCAAGCTGCCCCTGCTCCAGACAACCCCTCCCCCTTCCCTGTGCCCCTGCTCGAAGCCACGGAGGCCCATGTTGCCGACGCGCGCCCAACCATGCCCGTCGCTGCTCGAAGCGCACCCCCCGCCTGGGCCCCTGCTCGAAGCCCCCTCCGCCCTGCACCTGGTCGAGAGCCTCCGTGGGAACATGCCTGAAGCCCCCCCCCCCCCCCCACCCCCTGCTCCCCCCCCCCCCCCCCCCCCGCCAGGGTCCCTACTCGAAGCCCCCTCTGCCCTGCACCTGGTCGAGAGCCTCCGCGGGAACATGCCTGAAGTCTCCCCCCTCCTATCCCTGCTCCCCCCTCTCCTGCACCTGGTCGAGAGCCCCCACGGTAACGTCTAAAGGCAACCCTCCCCCCTCACCCCCCATGCTTGGAAGACCCCTCGCCTGGGAGCCGCCCGCCTGCACTTGGTCGAGAGCTCTTTCTTTTTCTAATCTAACCAACCATTAATCTCAATCATTAGATCAATGGTTGGTTAGATTAACTCAACAATCTGGTTCACTTAGTAGACTAAACTAACGGAAGGTTAAGTGTGTAAAATGGAGTAGTTATTCGGGGTCCTAAATATAATTCATGATTATCGAGGGTTCCTGGGGTAATTACGAAACTACTCAGGGTTATGGGTGTAAATATCCCATATATATATGGGTTAAATAGGGCTGCTTGATGGATCCTTGTTCATCACTCTTTATTCTTTTATTTTAGCTAACTATCTTGACAAAGCATCATGTAAATAGGTGTAAATACAATAACTTAGCAATATGCATGCATGTGTTAATATTATATAATTAGCATGTATTTGTGCAAAAATAAAAGAATAAAGAATAAAAATAAAAAGAAGGAAGTATATAGAATAAATACAGAGTGACCCGAACCCCAAGAGAGGGCCAAGCATTGGCCTGATCGCCAAATAAAATAAGTAAAGAGAGATAGGGCCCACTCTATATTGTACAGACCATAGGTGTGAATAAATAAGTTATTTTTGTCAAAATAAAAATAAAAATATATTTTTACCTCCTTGTATATATTTTTAAAAATAAAATAAAATTGAGAAATGTGAATAATACTATATACTGTATATAGAGTAATTTATTTTTCATAAAAATAAATAAAAATCACATAAAAACCCTTAAAAATAATAAACATTTTTCATTTTATTCATTTTTAATTTAAATTCATTATTATTTTTAATCTTTTTATTTTTTTATTTTTCGTGTTATATTGTCCTGTAGTGGTTTTTTTCCTGTTCCTACACCGTTCCTGATTGGTCTACGTCCGCATGTTGACTCAGGTCAACCCCCTCTTCTAGGGCTTGACCCGACCCGACTGCGTGGCAGAACCTCTTTCTCCCATTTCTTTCGGGCATATCACACGTGCCTTCGCTCCGATTTTTCTCCCGTGGACCCTCTTAGGATCCAAGACCCTCGCGGATCCCTAGGAGGGCACGGATCCTTCTCGGTCCGCATGCTCTCGCTCGTTTTTTTCCAGCCACTTGGGAGCGCTATAAATTATCTCATCCTCTACCCCAATCGAGCAACTCGTGCCTCGCTCCCTCTTGATACCCTAGCCACCTCCAGTAGAGTGACATTCGTCTGGAGCTCCACCTGGCGATCGATTTGGTGCAGCGATGCCGTATCTCAGCCATCGTGGCCGGAGTTCCGCAGCGAGCAGCCTCCCTTGCCTTCCGTCGCTCGGTCGAGGCTGTTACCCCCAACGACCTCCCTTTCCTGAAGCTCAGGAGTCGGTCCAAACCTTCAGGTGAATCTTTTATCCTTCGCATTTGTCACTTGGATCAGATCTTGCATTTTAGCGTCGTCGTCCCTTCGCCAGTTCTGACCAGTCGGTCGGAGCTTCATTCCACTTTCCTAACCGTTCTGATATCATCGCACATTTACCCTCCATCTCGCTCCGCATCCTGATGTTGAACCGAGTTTTGCGGAGGTCGTGTCGATTCACAAGGCGAATCAACAATCGCTGATTTGACCTCACGCGAAATCCGAAATTCAAACAACAATTAACCCATGACAATCAAATAAAGTAATGAAGGTGAATGTACGGAGTTAAAATTTATTATAACTCTACAACAAAGATGTGTAAAGGTGCAAGTATGTGTAGAGGTCGAATACAGGGAGCAGACATGTAGAACAGGGCAAAATGCACAAAGTGTGAATGTGAATAATTTGTCTATTTATGCTATTTTTTATGGGTTTTAATTTTATATTTTTATTTAACTTTTGGATTTTATATTTCTATATTTTGGTTTTTAATTTTCTAATTTTATATTTTCTTTTTATAATTCATTTTTTATATTTTCTTTTTCAATAATAGAATATATATAAAGTAAGAAAGAGGAGGATAAGGTATTTTTAAAAATAACTAAAAGTAAGTAAAAAATCAGGAAATAAAATATTTTTGGTCTTTTTATAATATTCTAATGTTTTTGTGATTTTTTTAGATTTTTTCTAATTATTTTTGTATTTTTAAAGGCAAAAATACTAGTAAACAGTGAAATAAATTGCTGGTCGAAATTAAAATGAGGATGAAAAATATAAATCGTAGTCTAAAATTCCTTAAATTAATTTTAAAATAAAGAAAATAAAACAAAGAAAATTTGAAAATCGAGTTTATATTTTTAGGATTTTTTATGAATTTTTAATATTTTTATGAAGGTTTTTGGGGTTTTCTAATTTTTATGTGTTTTTTTTGTAATTTTTAGTGGTTTTTGGATTGAAGTTAGAACACATTAAAATAAGCAAAATATAATTTTTTGGGAATTTTTTGATGTGTTTTTATAATTTTTATAGATTTTATAATGCAAACAGTATTGAAAATGAATGTCTTTGATTTTTTATAAATATTAAAATGTAATAAATATGCAAAATAAAAATATGCCAAGGAACTACTATGCAACAAGAACTTATAGTGATTTTTATGGATTTTTTTAGAGATTTAGAGATGCATGAAATAAATAGAGATAATAACAAGAAAATACACACAGGCAAGGGCATTAATGTAATTACAGAAAAGTTGAAGGGCCTGCGTGTAAATAGTCCAAAAAACATATAACTGAATTAGCAACTTTCTGACCAATTAAAAACACTCAAAATTTTAAGCCCTTCCCCGCAAAATTGCCAAAGACACGTGCTAGCGCACACGCGCCTGACAGGGGTGTACTTGCTATTACCATAAACCTAGGGGCCTAAATGCAAGTTTCCACCAAAATTTATAACTGAATAAAACTTTTACAGACTAAATATAAATAAAATAACACCCAGGGATGTTTCTGCAAAAAGGCCAAGTCACGTGCGTGGTGCACGTGACCTGGCAGGGACTGAAAATGAATATTCCAAAACCTGGGGGGCCTACATATAATTATTACAAAATATATATGCCTGCAGAAGAAAGTTTGAGTACTAATGAGTAAACAACAAAATTCACGGGTGAGGTGTGCAAAATACCCACGACATTGGCGCGATCGAACGGCAGGGCGCACTTCACTTATACACGTGTCATGATGGGAGAGCGCGATGCCCCTTCAGGTGATAACGGTCCAGATTAGATGCTTGAAGGGGGATCGACAGCTGTAGGATGGGCTTGATCCTATGGTAGATGAAGCAGCTGGAAGAACAGGAGCAGATCAACAGCTGGGAGCCCTGTTGGATGAACACAGATGAACAACGTCGAGGGGGGTCTTCTCCGAGCTCGCGTCTCCTCTCCCGAAGCTTCCTTGCTGCACAAAAACGTCCCCAACGTCCCTGGAAGGATCCCCGACTCGTCAAAGACAACAAAATGGGCGGAGTAGCCTCGATGAGCCGCCGCGAGGTCAGGGATGGAATGCGGTTCCAGGTAGCACGTTCTGCTGCAAAAATCGACCCCAGGAGGGGGACTTTCAGCACCTGGGTCCTGCAAAGGAAACACCCGACAACAGTAGAGGTTCCCAAGGGCAAAGGCGTGTGGAATGGTGACGGTTTTGGTGAAAATGGGGTGGTCGCCGGAGCTGCGCTCCGGCGAGGAGACTAGGATAGAATCGATGTTCAAACTTCGATCAAAAACGCAAATAAAGCGATAGATCTAAAGCCTGATCGTACAACTGACTAAATAGCAAAGAAAAACAAGTAAAATCAACCTCGATTGGTTGGAACACCAAGAGATAGGGGACCTCACGGTCGGAGCCGGAGATGGGGGTGGAAGCGCCGATTTACTCCGCCAAACGCCTCCGCAAGGAGGCCGGAGAGGACCCGTCACCTCCTCGATCCAGGACCTACAGGAAGGAGATCTTGGCAATGGGCAAAAAGGGTTCAAAGATGAAAGGAAGAGGAGGGTGGCATTTTGAATGGTTGACGGAACGGCGTGAAGAACGAGGAAGACTGGCCGATGCAGCGATCCAGGGATCAAATCAATCCTTAGGCGTGTATCATGGATCCACTAGGATCAAAAGTCGTGAAGGAAGTGTCATGAAAGGAGGAGCGAGGCATCCTATAAAAATGGTCAAATTTGGCTACAAACGTAGGTCTGACACAGGCCAGACCTCGGTCAGAGAGTTGACCGAGGTCGACCAAGGGAGAAATCTGGTTAGTCCACGTGGACCAACCAGAAAAAACCTTGGAAAAATAATTGTAAATTCATTTAAAAATAGAAAATGAATTGATTAATTTTTATTTATTCAATAAAAAATGTTTATTAATTTATGAATTATTTTATTGTGATTTTCAATTATTTTTTAGAGGTATAAAAATACAAATTACCTTTTTAGGCTAATATAGGTATATATATCTATTTTAATATTTTATTTTTATTTTGTTCATCTAATTTATTTATTTTGGTTTATTATTCTATAAATTTATAATTTATTTTTATACACTTAAATATATTTTTATTTTATTTTTCTGAAGTGTTTTGTACATTTAATAAAATAGAAGAATCAATTATATACGTATATTTATAGGTCTTATACCTATGTATTATATACATGTTTTTTATTTTGCATTTCCTTTGAGTTTTTATTCTGATTTTAATATACATATATATTAGAAATAATATTTACAAAATTATAAAATTATAAAATTATAAAAATCATGAACAATAAATAAAATGAATATTTTAATTTGTACAAGTATACAATAGGGGTCCAAAACTCAACTTTCAAAACGCAGCTCCGCCAAATGTGAAATCACCTTCATTAAATAGCTTATTTTGAATTATATACAATTAAAGGTAAGTTTGATGCATTTCGAGTTTTTATTAGGGAGATACAGGTCTGGGAAGTTGGGATTCTGGAATCTTATTCAGATGTATCTTTTTATCTGTACATTATTTTTGAGTGAAATGAATTTTGTATTTTTATTTATTTAATTATCTACAATTTTCATGTTCAAAGTTTCTTTATTTGAAGTGTAAAAAGTGAAACCAAAAATAGGTCCCAAAATGAATAAAGAATGAATTAAATAAAAGGTATTTTTATTGTATTTTGACCCTTATCTCCCCCTACTTTATTCCTTGTCGACCTAGCCATCGAGATGCCTAGGTCTCGGGGTTTCGGGTCATAAAATATTTAAAATATTTTATTCTTTTTCTTTTCTTTTCTTTATTCTATAATTTTAGCTTTAAAAACTGTATTTTATACACTATTTACATAATAATGCATGAATGCTAAAATACCTGAATTAGCAGTATTTACACGCATTTACTAGGGTTTTTAAGGCCAAATTGATAGAATAAAGATGATGAAACGTAGATTCATCATCCCCCTATACTTGCCTTTGCTAGTCCCTAGCAAACACTTATGCAATAAGTGCAGAAAAGAAAATCAAAGAAAAGAAAAAGAAGAAACGTGGATTAAATTTAATTATCAAACTTGTCTTCACAAAATCAAAGTTTGGAGCTTAAGTCGGTCCTTTGGAATTTTAGTGTGGGCGGAACCTTAATGAGAACCAGCTTTGAAATTCAACAGTCCCTGAGAATCCCAAAACTCAACTCAAGTCTCCTTAATAGCCAGGTCAGAAATATTTCAACTCATACGCAAACTCCTACGACTATGAATCTGACTCGTACAGTGTAGCTGACAGTGGCTCTCACCAACTGGAATGACAAAGAGACTGACTTCTCTAGTACGACAACACAATGATTTCCCAATCCAATAACTCCTTCCTCGAGGAGCGGGGTATTCCCTTCTAAGTTCAAGTGGCAACCAACCCAAGAGGAGGGGGTGAAGAGAAGAATGGACGGTAG
Source organism: Ottelia alismoides (assembly GCA_037367405.1). Taxonomy (NCBI): domain Eukaryota; kingdom Viridiplantae; phylum Streptophyta; class Magnoliopsida; order Alismatales; family Hydrocharitaceae; genus Ottelia; species Ottelia alismoides. Next base: position 961,936 of record JAZKJV010009714.1, read on the forward strand.
CCAGTGTAGCTACCTATCCTAGGATGCAAGACCAGTGTAGTCAAGTCGTCCAGCTGCAGGCTCACATATTTGGCTTTGGAACTCAAGCTTGCTTATTTTCTTTACAACATATGTACTCTCCGACATGCATTATATTTTTATTTACAGGCCTATCCATTTTTTTCTTTTTTTTTGAAATATTATATACAGCAGCATTTACATAGGAAGTTTTTCCTCTTGAGACAATAGACTATCCCTCTTTTGAAGCTTTATCGCAACCCACACTCTCCTGTCTTTAGAATTCCTCATCACTGGATGAGTTGGGGTGCACTTCCCTCCCTAGAGGAGGACAAGTGTTTCCACTTGTGTGCATCTCATACCGACAAATCCAACCCCCTCACCACTCCAACTGAGTCGAGCCATGTGAAAGGTGTAGGTGTCCAAGTTAGGTCATTATCAACAAGAGTCGTGCGTGTTTTCCGAAACACTCTACTTAGGCAGTCAAGAATTCGTTGAACCAATCCTCAAAGAATTAAGTTGTCTAGACCTGAAGTACCTCAATTCCAGTTCCTATAAGGTTCCTGTTATTAGGTAGATTTTAAGGTCCAATCAAGCTCCAATCTCTGGATTTTACTTAGAGTCGTTCAAATATCAAACTCAATCTGAAAAATGCCTACGCTATGCAAATGATATGCAAAATGCAGAAAATATTTTTGGATGTAGTTTTCAAAGATTTTGAACTTTTTTTGGATTTTTGAAAAGATGATGCATATGCATTTTTTGTATTTTTTCAAAACGATTTTCAAATGTTTTTGGTATTTTAATTTTGCAAATATTTTTGGGATTTTTGAAAAACAAAAAGATTTTGGATAAAAACTAGGTATAAACTATTTACACGAGAGTACTTCTTATATCTACAGGAAGTGGATTTTAAGAATTTAAAGGGGTAAGTGGTCGATTTTATAGGTATATATAATGAATTCTGGTGTGATGTAGGTATTCCTCAAACTTATTTGAAAAGGTTTTTTAAACAATTTTTGAAAACTATAGTCCAAAATAATTTTTACAAACAATTTTACAAACATGTACACACATTTAAAAATCATTTTGCAAAGGTTTTTCAAACAGTATAGATAGATTTTTTTTCAAATATTTTTGCAACCATTTTTCAAACCATTTGCAAATCATTTTTCAAACATTTTATTTCACACAAAGAAAATAAACTTTACAAACCAGACTGTTTTTACAAAGGTTGAAAACATGTAACAAAACGTTTTCCAAATAGTTTTCAAAAGATTTTTCGCAAAGATTTTCAAACTATTCTTCAAACATTTTGCAAAAAACATTTTCACCTGATTTATTAATCAGTAGATACACAAAGAATTTGAGGAATAGTCACATCTTTTTATTAAGGTTTTTAATGAATTTTAAAGAATTGTTAAGCATATTATTAAGAAAATACGAAAGTACGAGTTTTGGTTAAAGTATATACGTAGTATATACGACCCCCCTATACTTAGCTTGAGCTATGTCCTCATAGATCGGAGAGAAAAGAGAAGACATAACTCGTACTGAGTATAGGAAAATCTAAAGAATAAATAAATAAAGAAATGAATGAATGAATGAGAAGTTGACCGACCCCCCTATACTTAGGATCAAATAATCCTAAGTATAGCAGACTGTACACAAGGCAGGGAGGGTCAAGGATGGGAATGAACAAATCGTACTCAGATTGTCTCCCCCTATACTTAGGGTAAGATATCCCTAAGTATAGATAAGAAGAGGAGACAATGGAGAGGATCAAAGAGAATGAAAACTCGGGGTACACACCCCCCTATACTTAGGACAAAGTGCGTCCTAAGTATAGAAGACTGTTTACAAGGGGCGACACCTTTTTGATACAAAACGAAGATAGAAAAGGAAAAAAAGAAAAGAAGAAAAGAAGAAAAGGGATCTGAAGATGGGAGAAGAGATTGTGAGAATGTACACAACACTCCCCCTATACTTAGGGTAGAAGAACCCCTAAGTATAGGCAATAACAGGGGTGATGAAACGGAATAATGAATGAATACTCGGCTCATTCACGCCCCTATACTTAGGACAAAGTACGTCCTAAGCAAGGAAAACACGAGTATGGGTGGATGAGCAATACGAGAGAGGGACGAAGATGAACAAATGAATATACAATCAGGATGGATGTACAGAGGATCAAGAAGGTAGAAAGCAAACCTTCTTGCGGGACCACTGAGGAATAGATCTGGTATGATGCAGGTCGACATCAGGGTCCACAGTGGATGGAAGCCGATCAGGATCGACAGAGTGGAGATCCTCAGGGGCCCTAGGGTGTGAAGGCACAGACGGGTGAGTGGAAGAAGTGTGGTCGGGCCTGGCCTTGGGAGTCTCGTTGATATCAAAGTGGAATGGGACGAACTCATCATCATCGGAAGTAGTGTACTCAATGTCGTCCTACGAGGTGTCGTCCAGGTCAACATCAAAAGGAACGAACTCATCAGTGGAAGTAGTCGAACTCTGTTCGTCCTCTATAATCTCAACCGGATCATCTTTCTTGTCGAAAGGTACGAATAAAAGCAATCAGATCAAATTCGGCCTTAGTCTCATCAATATCTACGTGAATAGGAGTGGACCCATCGGTGAAAGAAGTCGAATCATGTCATCCTATCTAGTCTCTAAATATACCCTCCACTCAATGGTGTCAATCGTGTAAATCCCGCGGATGTCATCAACACAACGCCAAGTCCCAGAAAAAGGAACTCCGAGGTCCATGCTTTCCGAGTCTTCCTCAACAGGGAGGAATTCTCGGGTCTCAGTGGAATCCAAAGAATAGCAAAATTCTCTGATAGTCTCATCAAGGTCATGGTCCTCAAAGTCAGCCAAGATAGGTGAAGTCGCATTAGGTGTAGGTCTCTGGTCGGCAGTGGGTGCGGTGATCAACACTTCGCTCTCGTAAGCAGGACGGAAGCGAATCTCTCCTGATCCGTAATCAATATCGACCCTCGTAGAGGCGAGGAATGGTCGTCCCAGGATGATTGGAGAGTGCTCCCCAGTGGAGGTCTCCATGGGCAACACGACAAAGTCAACATGGTAGCTCGTGCCCTGAATCGAAATGACGGCATTTTCAAGGATACCCTTCAGCCTCTTGATTGATCCATCAGCAAACTGTACGATCATCTTGGTTTTCTTGAGAGGCCCTAAGTGAAGAGACTGTACCAGCGAGAAGGGTATGATGCTAATCGAAGCTCCGCCGTGTAGGAGACTGTGATCACATGTAAAGTCAGAGATAGTGTAGCTAATGAAAGGTGTGGCAGTGTTCCTCTTCCGAGGAAGGGGACGGTGTGTAATGGCGTATGCAGTGGCCATGGTCAGAATGTGATGCTCAGATCTGCTCCTCCGCTTTCTCTTCTTGGGAAGAGGAGCAGATAATTGGGTCATGGCCTGCTGAAGTGGGGCAGTATGATCTCATGAATTGTGGCCACCACTTCGGGTTCAGTCAACATTTTTTTGAATTTTTGGACCTCCTCCATACAAGGGAGAAGGTCGGAATCAGCACATACACGAGGCATGCCAAGAGCAGTCTGTACAGCAGCATCCTCGGGTTCAAAGGTGGGACCAGAGTGTGAATGGATGTGCGGACAAAGGATCTGACAAGTGGGCGCTCTCCTCACAATCTGACTCGATCAAAGGTCTCCCGAACTCTTTTTGGATTTTTAATTTTTTCTCATTTTTTTTGCATTTTGGGCGGTTGCAAGCTCTCATGTAATCCTCAAATGAATCCAAATCATCAGATCGTGAAGCATCAATGTGGCTCTTATTCATGCAGGTGAGGTCGTCAATCCTCGACTTCATTTGCTCCATAAACTGGGTCAAGGTTTCAAGTGTGGACATCGTGAGAGGTGACTCCAACAGCTCAGTCTCGGGTGGATGTGAAGGTGGAAAATACGGAGGTGATGGTGGATGTGGGTAGAAATCTGAGGACTGATACTGTGGTTGAGGTGGATATGTACAAAAGTCAGAAAAAATAGGAGGAGAGTCCTCCTGATAAAAGGGAGGTGGACCGGCTGGAGTGAGCGAGGGATCCGCAAAGTCCGGATAGAAAATGCTTCAGGGGTCCATCTCGAAAACAAAAGATAATGATTCGGGAGAGCACGAAGGTCAAGTCAAGAGAAGGTAAAAAAGGCGCAAATGCGCAGGGACGATCTAGGATACACACAAGTAAGCACAAACAAACTCACACAAAACAAACTCTCAATTCACCTACTCAACTCGGTAGAGTCCGCAAATGCGGTCATTTTATCTTGTCTGTTTTAGAGTTAGGTGAGAAGTCAAAAATTGCACAAACACTTAGGAGGTTTGATAGGATTTGGGTGCTAGTCCTTAGGGTATGCGCAAGTAATGTAAAACGAAGACAATGAGGGGATTACTCGCCCCAAGACAATATTTTTCTTTTTGATCTTTTTTAGGGTCAAGTAATATTAATAGTCACAATTTTATTTGATTATCACTTTTTTGGATTTTTAATTAGCAATGCTCGATCCTATCAGGGATTCAATTCTTTTAAGCACCTAGGTTGGCAAAATCAGAGGGAGAGTTGGAAAAGCAATGCAAGCGACAAACAATGATGGATGCTAAAGCGTAAATGCTCACCTTACCTCCAGCACTATACATGCAAAGATGCTTAGCAGAATTGAAACCTAATCTATATGCAGATGCAAGCCAATGAGATCGCCCTAGTGTGAGAAGCTGCTATTAGCGTGAAGCACGTTTTTCAAAATTTGACTAAGTCCAATCGAGACTATAGGCACAGGCAATTATATTAGGTGTTTGGACCTAGTTCTACGTCAAGCAACTCCTACGGCTAAGGGCTCAATCACACAAAAATAAATAAAATCGAAAATCAGAAAACAAAGTAAAAAAATGTGAAGAAAAGCCGACAAACCACGGTGAGCCCCCAAGTGTACAAACACTTAGAAATTAGGCTCGAGAGTCCAAAGTTCGGGGTACCTGTATTATTACAATAAATAAAGTCTCTCACTCACTTCAAATTACAAGAATAAATACAGAATTAAAAAGGAGCTTGGTCTTCAAAAATATCTAAGTCTCCTAGGTGCTAGGCTGGCAGACTGTCGCCGGCTTCACATGGGTGCTCAGGCACCTAGGGTGGAGCGCCTCCCTCGATCAGCGGTTCCTCGTACAAAGTCAACAAAAGAGGAGGTTAGACAATTCAACAAGATATATAAAAAAATAGGAAAATAAAATAAGAAAAAATAAAAGCCACGAAAATAAACAAACAATCACAAGCACAAGCAAGAACCCGAACTAAGCGTTGTTGCTCCTCAACAACGGCGCCATTTGTTGAACCGAGTTTTGCAGAGGTCTTGTCGATTCACAAGGCGAATCAACAGTCGCTGATTTGACCTCACGCGAAATACAAAATTTAAACAACAATTAACCCACAAAAAACAAATAAAGCAATGAAGGTGAATGTGCGGAGTTAAAATTTATTATAACTCTACAACAAAGATGTGTATAGGTGCAAGTATGTATAGAGGTCGAACACAGGGAGCACGAAGGTCAAGTCAAGAGAAGGTAAAAAAGGCGCAAATACGCAGGGACAATCTAGGATACACACAAGCAAGCACAAACAAACTCACACAAAACAAACCCTCAATTCACCTACTCAACTCGGTAGAGTCCGCAAATGAGGTCTTTTTATCTTGTCTGTTTTAGAGTTAGGTAAGAAGTCAAAAATTGCACAAACAATTAGTAGGTTTGATAGGATTTGGGTGCTAGTCCTTAGGGTATGCGCGAGTAATGTAAAACGAAGACAATGAGGGGATTACTCGCCCCAAGACAATATTTTTCTTTTTGATCTTTTTTAGGGTCAAGTAATATTAATAGTCCCAATTTTATTTGATTATCATTTTTTTTGGATTTTTAATAAGCAATGATCGATCCTATCGGGGATTCAATTCTTTTAAGCACCTAAGTTGGCAAAATCAGAGGGAGAGTCAGAAAAGCAATGCAAGCGGCAAACAATGATGGATGCTAAAGCGTAAATGCTCACCTTACCTCCAGCACTCTACATGCAAAGATGCTTAGTAGAATTGAAACTTAATCTATATGCAGATGCAACACTTAGGGTCATGGTTGCGGAGGTCGTGTTGATTCACAAGGTGAATCAACAGTCGTTGATTTGACCTCACGTGAAATCCGAAATTCAAACAACAATTAACCCACGACAATCAAATAAGCAATGAAGGCGAATGTGCGGAGTTAAAATTTATTATAACTCTACAACAAAGATGTGTATAGGTGCAAGTATGTGTAGATGTCGAACACAGGGAGCAGACAGGTAGAACGAGGCAAAATGCACAAAGTGTGAATGTGAATAATTTGTCTGTTTATGTTATTTTTTGTGGGTTTTAATTTTATATTTTTTATTTAATTTTTGGATTTTATATTTTTATATTTTGGTTTTTAATTTTCTGATTTTATATTTTCTTTTTATATTTTATATTTTTTTATATTTTCTTTTTCAATAATAGAATATATATAAAGTAAGAAAGAGGTAAGGTATTTATAAAAATAAGTAAAATTAAGTAAAATTCAGGAAATAAAATATTTTTGGTCTTTCTATAATTTTCTAATGTTTTTGTGATTTTTCTAGATTTTTCCTAATTTTTTGGTATTTTTAAAGGCAAAAATACTAGTAAACAATGAAATAAATTGCTGAACGAAATTAAAATGAGGATGAAAAATATAAACCAAAGTCCAAAATTCCTCAAATTAATTTGAAAATAAAGATAATAAAATAAAGAAAATTTGGAAACATAGTTTATATTTTTAGGATTTTTTATGAATTTTTAATATTTTTATGAAGGTTTTTGGGGTTTTTAATTTTTATGCATTTTCTTTTATAATTTTTAGTGGTTTTTGGACTGAAGATAGAACACACTAAAATAAGCAAATTATATTTTTTGGGAATTTTCTGACGTGCTTTTATAATTTTTATAGATTTTATAATGCAAATAGTGCTGAAAATGAGTGTTTTTGAATTTTTATAAATATTAAAATGCAATAATTATGCAAAATAAAATATACCGTGGAACTACTATGCAACAGGAACTTATAGTGATTTTTGTGGATTTTTTAGAGATCTAGAGATGCATGAAATAAATAGAGATAACAACATGAACATACACACGGACATGGGCATTAATGTAATTATAGAAAAGGTGAAGGGCCTGCATGTAAATAGTCCAGAAACTATATATAACTGAATTAGCAACTTTCTTGACTAATTAGAAATACTCAAAATTTTAAGCCCTTCCCCGCAAAATTGCCAAAGACACGTGCTAGCGCACGCGCGCCTGACATGGGTGTACTTGCTATTACCAAAAACCTAGGGGCCTAAATGCAAGTTTCCACCAAAATTTATAACTGAATAAAACTTTTATAGGCTAAATCTAAATAAAACAACACCCAGGGATGTTTCTGCAAAAAGGCCAAGTCACGTGCGTGGTGCACGTGACCTGGCAGGGACTGAAAACGAATATTCCAAAACATGGGGGGCCTACATATAATTTTTACAAAATATATATGCCTACAGAAGAAAGCTTGAGTACTAATGAGTAAACAATAAAATTCACGGGTGAGGTGTGCAAAATACCCACGACTCTGGCACGATCGAACGGCAGGGCGCACTTCACTTATACACGTGTCACGATGGGAGAGCACGATGCCCCTTCGGCTGATAACGGTCCAGATTAGATGCTTAAAGGGGGGTCGATGGCTGTAGGATGGACGTGATCCGACGGTGGATGAAGCAGCTGGAAGAACAAGAGCAGATCAACGGCTGGGAGCCCTGTTGGATGAACACGATGAACAACGGCGAGGGGGGTCTTCTCCGAGCTCGTGTCTCCTCTCCCGAAGCTTCCTTGCTGCACAAAAATGCCCCGACGTCCCTGGAAGGATCCCCGACTCGTCAGAGACACCAAAATGGGCGGAGTAGCCCCGATGAGCCGCCGCGAGGTCAGGGATGGAATGTGGCTCCAGGTAGCACGTTCTGCTGCAAAAATCGACCCCAGGAGGGGGTCTTTCAGCACCTGGGACCTGCAAAGGAAACAAGCGACAACAGTAGATGTTCCCAAGGGCAAAGGCGTGTGGAATGGTGACGGTTTTGGCAAAAATGGGGTGGTCGCTGAAGCTGCGCTCCGGCGAGGAGACTAGGATAGAATCGATGTTCAAACTTCGAACAAAAACGTAAATAAAGCGACATATCTAACTGATCGTACAGTTAACTAAAGAGCAAAGAAAAACAAGTAAAATCAACCTCGATTGTTTGGAACACCAAGAGATAGGGTACCTCACGGCCGGAGCCAGAGATGGGGGTGGAAGTGCCGATTTACTCCGCCAAACGCCTCCGCAAGGAGGCTGGAGAGGACCTGTCACCTCCTCGATCCAGGACCTACATGAAGGAGAGCTTGGCAAGGGGCAAAAAGGGTTAAAAGATGAAAGGAAGAGGAGGGTGGTGTATTGAATGGTTGACGGAGCGGCGTGAAGAACGAGGAAGATTGGTCGATGCAGCGATCCAGGGATCAAATCAATCCTTAGGCGTGTATCATGGATCCACTAGGATCAAAAGTCGTGAAGGAAGTATCATGAAAGGAGGAGCGATGCATCCTAGAAAAATGGTCAAAGTTGGCTACAAACGCATGTCTGACACAGGCCAGACCTCGATCAGAGAGTTGACCGAGGTCAACCAAGGGAGAAATCTGGTTGGTCCACGTGGACCAACCAGAAAAACCTTGGAAAAAATAATTGTAAATTCATTTAAAAATAGGAAATGAATTAATTAATTTTTTATTATTATATAAAAAATGTTTATTAATTTATGAATTATTTTATTATGATTTTTAATTATTTTTTAAAGGTATAAAAATACAAGTTACCTTTTTAGGCTTATATAGGTATACATATCTATTTTAATATTTTATTTTTATTTTATACATTTAATTTATTTATTTTGGTTTATTATTTTATAAATTTATAAATTATTTTTATACACTTAAATAAATTTTTATTTTATTTTTCTGAAGTGTTTTGTACATTTAATAAAATAGAAGAATCAATTATATAGGTATATTTATAGGTCTTATACCTATGTATTATACACATGTTTTTTATTTTACATTTTCTTTGAGTTTTTATTCTGATTTTAATATACATATATATTAGAAATAATATTTACAAAATTATAAAATTACAAAATTATAAAAATCATGAATAATGAATAAAATGAATATTTTAATCTGTACAAGTATACAATAGGGGTCCAAAACTCAACTTTCAAACCGCAGCTCCGCCAAATGCGAAACCACCTTCATTAAATAGCTTATTTTAAATTATATACAATTAAAGGTGAGTTTGATGCATTTCAAGTTTTTATTAGGGAGATACATGTCTGGGAAGTTGGGATTCTGGAATCTTATTCAGATCATATCTTTTTATCTATACATTATTTTTGAGTGAAATAAATTTTGTATTTTTATTTATTTAATTATCTACAATTTTCATGTTCAAAGTTTCTTTATTTGAAGTGTAAAAAGTGGAACCAAAAATAGGTCCCAAAATGAATAAAGAATGAATTAAATAAAAGGTATTTTTATTGTATTTTGGCCCTTATCTCCCCCTACTTTATTCCTTGTCGACCTGGTCATCGAGATGCCTAGGTCTCGGGGTTTCGGGTCATAAAATATTTACAATATTTTATTCTTTTTCTTTTTTTTTCTTTATTCTATAATTTTGGCTTTAAAAACTGTATTTTATACACTATTTACACAATAATGCATGAATGCTAAAATGCCCAAATTAACAGTATTTACACGCATTTACTAGGGTTTTTAAGGCCAAAATGATAGAATAAAGATGATGAAACGTAGATTCATCACCTGATCACCCTGATACTCACCTATCTAGTCGAGATTAGGTTCGAGGTCTCCTTCCTCACCTTCGTCGGAGATCGACCAGCGCACCCCCCCCCACCACTTCTTTCACTCGTAGTCCAAATAACCAGGACTGGAGCATAACTCCGAGTCATAGCTACCCTTTGCAGGTCGTTTCACGCGTTGGGAGCCCTCTTTCCATCCTCACTAGGGCTCGCCGGAGCAGCTTCAGGTGCTCATCACCGCCATGCCTATCCAGTCGTTGGAGCCTCCATCCGAGTCGTCTAGTCGACGCGGAATCGTCTCACCGTCACGCCTGCGACCTCCGATCTTCCATCGGAGTTGGGGATCTCTTCCTTGGCTCTGGTGAAGTTTGCCTGACGCCTGTTCTTCCAGACTCGTTCCGCAGCGTTGGATCACACTGGAGCCCTCCAGATTACATCTTGACCGTCCATCCAACCGCCTCGTCAGACAGTTGGATGTTAGATCTGACGGCTACATGCGCCCCACGTTCGTGACCATTTTGGTACCGTCAGATATGTTGCCTGACACCATCAGAGCCGCACGTCCACGCGTTCTCCAGCGATCGACACGTGTCCACCCCACGCGTGCCTCACGTGATGTAAGGTTATATATCCCTTTTTACCCTGCATTTATTTTAATTTACATTTAGTCTATAAAATAAATTTGTAGTTGAACCTATTTGCATTTTAGACCCTGTAGTTTCTGTTATTTACATTTTAGTCCCCCTTGTCTGGAGACACGTGCTTCGTTACGTGCATTTGGGTATTTTTATTAGTCCTGGACTTGTTTGATGTTATCTTTTGAATGAATATTTTCTAGAATTGCAATTATGCCCCAGTGAACGTGTATTTGATGCATGTGCTGGAATTAATTGGTGAAATTGCATATTTGACCACGGGTTGTTTATGCGTGTTAATGTTTAGTATAGAAACTTAAACAAACTGCATTTAGGTCCCTACAACCTGTGTGTTGAGTTTTTAATTAAATAAAAATCAAAACTACACCAAAAATTCCACAAAAATTACAACTAGCTCCTGCTACTATATAATATTTTTGGTAATTTTTGAGACATATTTTGATTTTATTTATTTTTCTTAAAATCAAAAACCCTAAAAATTATCTCTATCGAATTTAGAAAACTCATAAAAAATAGAAAAATTCCCTTAAAATTTCCAAAAAAAATCGTGAGTGTTTGTTTTGTGATGTTTCAATTTCTTTATCATTTTCATTTTATTTTTTTTTATAAAACACCTAAAAATCACAAAAGACTAAAAACCTTATAAAAATCATTAAAATTCTATAAAAATAAAAAATGTGTTTTCAATTTCTGTAGTTAGCTTTATTGTATACTTTCACATAAAATTGCTGCTAGGATTTTAGAGATATTTTAAATATTTTTAATTTACCTTTTTGCCCAAGCTGTACACTGCTTTTTGTTTTTCCTTTCTTTCAATTTTAGAAAATTTTATAAAAATCAGAAAAGCCCATAAAAACCAAAATTCTTGAATATTTTAAAAAACACAAAATTAATTTTATTTTAAATTTTTGAGTACTTTTAGGCCTTGGAATAATTATTGGAAGTTGACTTTCTCTTTGTCTTATTCATTTTCTCGTCAGAAAAGAAAATTATAAAAAATTTAAAAAAAATAAAAACCACCAAAATTGCTTTTATTTCTTTTTGGATTCCTTGACTACTTCTTAGGATTTTTCCCGTGCTCCTTGTGTTCGATCCTGGTGGCTATACCAGGTTAAATAAATAGCAAGACTACTTGCCTTGGTTTTCATGCTTGTTTGATTTTGTTGGTGGTCTGATTTTTCTTGTTGGCCGCGCCTCACGATTCGGGTCACAACGACCCTGGAAATTCCTTAATGCGAGTTGCATTAGCGGGTCACCACTGCTCCCTGGGGGGAGCTAACTTGGCTCCCCCCGCCACATTTCATCCTGTTTTTTTATTTTTTTTTGAAAATTTCTTCCGTGGAATTTCATCACTATATCCTATATCATGTCATTAAAATTTCCTATGAAACGAAGACTCATACGGCCTCCATCCAGACGAGGTTGATTTTAGCAATTCAGTTGCCGTTACATATATATATATATATATGGGAAAAACGGGGCTGCCCCCTAGGGGCAGCTAACATGGCTGCACCCACCCCATTTTCGCAAATTTTTTATTTTGTTGGAAAAGTATCAACATGTATATTCATCCCTATATCCCTTCTATATGTCATTCGAATTTCGTCAGAAACAGAGACTCCTACGGCTCCATCCAGACGTCATTTTTTTAACGGTCGCGGGATTTTTTAAATCGACTCTGTCTAGATGGAGGCCGTAGGAGTGTCTGTTTCTGACGAAATTCGAATGGCATATAGGAGGGATATAGAGGTGAAAAAATAAAAAAAATTACCCAAAAATGGGGTGGGGCAGCCATGTTGGCTGCCCCCAGGGGGCAGCCCCATCAACCAAGGGAGCCTACTTCACATCTATTTTTTGTATTTTTTTTATTTATCACTGTGGATTTTCATAAATATATACCTCTAATATGTCATTCTAATTTTATCAGAAACAGAGACTCCTATTCCATCCAGAACATGTCGATTACAACAAATCTAAGACTGTTAAAATTACTTGTTCTGGATGGAGGGTATAAAAGTCTATGTTTCTGACGAAATTCGAATGACATATTAGAGGAATATAGTTATGAAAATCCACGGTGGTATTTTTCAAAAAAAAAATTTTTTTTGTCAAAAATAGAACAGATTATCTTTGTATTTCAAAATGGGAATCCGGGTCCAAGGTCCGAAAATTGACAAATATTTGAAAACAAAAGAGGAACAAGACAAAGTACAAATTGTGAATTGTTTTTTGCATCTGCAAAACAAAATCCTTGGCTAAAATAGAGAAAGAAAAAGAAAAAAAACATACTTACCCACGAGGAACTATAAAGAGAAAACTCAAATTTGGGAACATAGATTGCTTATGGCAAACTGTAGTATGTCACCCTTGTTGGAGAAGACGATGATTTTTGTTGTTGCTGGAGAAGATAAAGTTGATTAATGTTGTCGTCGTTATAAAAGAAGTTTCCTTGTCGTTGGAGAAGAAGCTAGTTTGTCTTTATGACTAAAGAAGAGGAAGTCGACTGACAAAGGAACTGTAGACAATATTCACAGAGAAGAAGCTAGTGTTATTTTTCTGTCATTATCCTTCAACGGCAGAAAAAAATAAGAAATATTACGAAGAAGGGGAGTAGCCACTATTAGATGAGAATCTAAATAGTTGATATAATGCACCACAAACTATTGAAATAAAAAAAGAAATGATTTCTTTTATCATTTTTGTACTTCTTAATTTCTTTAATATCAGTTATCTCCCACCTTTTTTGTAATATCAGTTCTATCCCTGACTTCTTGCAAAATTCACAATTTTATGCTTTCATTAAGGTAAATTGGAGACATAGATTTGTGAATTTTGCAAGAAGTTATAGGCACAACTGATATTATATAAAAAGAGATATGAGTAATTGATATTACATAAGTTAAGAAGATCACAAGTGATAAAACCCCTAAATAAATTATACGAGTCAAAGTAACTACTAATTGAGATTCATCCACTCCTTGTTATAATCAACATATGGTGTTCTATGCATAGAAACTGTGATTCACTACAAAAGCCCATCATCATCGACCAAGGTAATGTTGACAAGGCCGCTATCCACATTTAAGTAACTAGACATCCGAAAAAGCCTGGGTCGATATTTTCTTTAAACTTTAATTCAGCTGGATGTCGTTCGTTTGGAGAATAAGTACTGGAATAAGGGGTCAATTCTCCGCCCAACGCGGTTCTCAAGATTACGGTTATTCCATCAACATCCTATTATTTCACCTTATTCCTATCTTTATTTCATATTACCTGCCCTTATTCCACAATATTCTCTTTATTCTCATCTTTTCCAGTCGAACAGATAATAGATCATTATTTTTCTTATTCTTCATCTTTATTCTTGTTTATTTCCGAACCGAACGCCCCCTAAAGATGCACGGTCGGATCTGCAGTTGGTTGGCGGATCCACCAACCCAAATGGAGGGCAGAGAGCCCACTGGACCTTCAGCCCATTCCAATTATGTGCAGCAACACCAGATTTTACTTGTAATTTGGATGAGGAAATTGGCACATTTCTTACTTTATCATCACTTTTGTAAGCTAAAATATTAGGTATTTCAGGAAGTGAGAGACTCGTGTTAGTTATGGAAAAAGTTTAAAGCAGATTATAACTACCAAATGAAATGTTTATTACTGTAAAGTAAAAAGAAATAAGTGGAATATGTAAAGGGAGAAATATGTTACATAAAAAAATTAATATTAGTGGTTAAGGTGTACTCATGTAGCTCAGAATAACCATTTTTTCACAATATTGAGAATATTACTTTGATAAATGTCTGGTGTGTTCATCCCAGCCCTGGAAGAAGATATTTTTTCTGAAAAATAATATATATTATGTAAAATTGAAGCACGATATATCGTACATTAGGTAATGTATATAAACATTGATATTGACGAATCACAAAGTGAATTGTAACCAAATAAGGGAACAAGTCATTCTTAAGAAGTTCAAATAAAAAGAGTAAACTTAGGCTTCGTTTGGTTGCAGGGTTGGGTAGGGCTGGGTTGGGGTACACTGGTGTACCTCTCCTTCCAACCCTCCCAATCATCCTCACAGTTTACTCGTCATAGGGTTACCCCAACCTAACCCAACCCAACCCAACTCAGCAACCAAACGAACCCTTATGGTAAGTAAAACGCTGGTATAGTTATCTACTACGTGTATTTTAAAAAAGATTTGTTATTTTTTCAAAAAAAAAATCCTTTTTACAGAGATCGGAAAATGGAGAGAACTTTTACGGTAAGAATAACATGTTACAATGAGGACATAAAAAAAGATTTAAAAAGCCTGCAACATAAACCTGATAAAAAACTATACGATGAATTAAATTAAGGTTCATGTTTTTTATACAACCTTCTTGAGAAGTTTGCAAAATGGTTTCTAATAAGAAATCAAAATTACATCACTCAACTGAAAGAATATATATCCTTTCCCGTTACATTTGGAAGAGGTTATCATCATCGTATTGCTTATTGTTATTTTTTTAAATGACTTACAAAAAATATTACAAAAAGACTGATAAATTACTACGTGATGAGTTAAATTAAGGGTCGATTTTTTATATAACCTTTTTATCCTTGGATTTAAAAAGCTACAAAATGATTTCTATTAAGAAATCCAAACTACCTCGTAATCTAAATTAAAGGCATATGTATATCCATTTAGTTTATATTTAGGAGAAGTTATCAGCATTGCCTCGCTTAATACTATTTTTTCTGAATGAGTTAGAGAAAATATAGACACATATGTGTTGGGAACAGATTACCCGTATAAATTGAATTGAGGAAAAATAACCAAAGTCGATAGGCGGATCCTATACGATATATCAACTATGAGAAAGTATCTCAACTACATAAAAAATCAACCACAGATGCACGAAGAATTTTTAACGTGGAAAGCCCTCAATACGAGGGGAAAAATCATGTGGTTGATCGCAACCCAAAACTGAGCACTATAAATCGAAGTAATCTCCCATGAAAGGTTTACAAAAGGCCGGCCCTCAATACGATGCTACAAATCACCAAACAATGGAGAATAGTAGAGAGGAGAAATATCACCAAACGGATAAATCCACCGTTAAACTGTAGGAAAGAATGTTGGAGAAGAACTGCTCCAAAGGTTACTCCCTCCAAACATCGTGGCAACCACGGATCTTCTTTTTCTCCCTCCCTCTCTCTCTCTCTTATTGCTTTCTTATGTTAAAAAAAGCTTGTGTTGGGATGATCCTGGTATGCACCCCATACCCCCTATTTATACTCCATGGAGATGCAAATAAGGAAACCTGGACTCGAGTTCCAATAGGATTAGGCAAAGATAACTCCTAATCCTAAAAGGTAATTGATCTCCTTCTCCAATCAATAATTGATTTTTTTTCCAAATAGGATTACCAATATCCTGTATATATGGAATAGGTTCTCACAAGGAGGGGAACCCATCCAACAAATCTCCCCCCTCACTGACGATGTGGGAACTGTTCCAAACCTGCTAGGGAGCAGCATCTCTCGAACTTTCTAAGGGACAAAGTCTTTATCATCATACCGGCACCGTTGTCATTTGTGTGGATCTTATCAAGTACAAGCTGCTTTGATTCTAGCACATTATGTATCCAATGATCTCTGACATCGATGTGCTTTGATCTTGCATGGAATGTAGAGTTCTTGTCAAGGTGAATAACACTCTAACTGGCACAGTAAAGCACATACTTATCTTGATGAAAATCAAGTTCCTACATGAACTTCTTCATCCACAGCAACTCCTTGCACGCATCTGTAGCTGCAATGAACTCTGCCTATGTAGTAGATAAAGCAACACACTTCTGGAGACGAGACTGCCAAGAAACTGCACCACCTGCAAAGGACATCATGTAGTCAGATATGGATCTTCTCCCATCAATGTCACTTGCCATATCTGAATCTGTGTATCCGAGAAGAATAGGCTTCTCTGCTACAAAGCAAAGAGAGTAACTGCTAGTACCTCGAAGATAACTCAAGATCCATTTAATTGCTTCCCAATGTCGTTTTTCTGAATTTGAGATGAACCTACTAACAACTCCAACTGCATGAGCAATATCTGACCTCGTACAAACCATGGCATATATGAGACTACATATGGCTGATGCATAAGGAACTCTTTCCATATCTTTCTTCTCTACATTGCTCTGTGTACTGTCTTTAGAACTTAACTTGAAATGCGCTCCAAGAGGGGGTTCTAGCTGGCTTTGCTTTATCCATATAAAATCTTTGAAGTACCTTCTCAATGTATCTCTTATGAAAGTTGAAGTTTCCTTATTCCCCTATCTTGAGTGATCTTTATACCCAGTCTCTGACTTGCATGCACCAAGTATTTCATAGCAAAGGACTTGCTTAACTCTTTCTTCAAGTCAGAAATTCTCTCTTTATTGTTGCCTACAATCAGCATGTCGTCGGCATAAAGTAACAATATAATGAAATCATCATCCGAGAATTTCTTCTCGAACACACAATGGTCTGAAGTAGTCTTGGAGTAACCATGCTCCCCCATAAACGAGTCAAACTTCTTGTACCACTGCCTGGGTGCTTGCTTCAAGCCATATAGACTCTTCTTCAGTCTGCAAACATAGTCTTCCTTGCCTTTGACCGTAAAGCCCTCTGGTTGCAACATGTAAATTTCCTCCTCAAGATCACCATGAAGAAAAGTTGTCTTCACATCCATCTGTTCAACTTCCAGATCAAGACTAGTCGTCAAGCTGAGAACCACCCTGATAGAAGACATCTTCACCACAGGAGAAAATATCTCCTCAAAGTCAACTCCCTTCCTTTGATTAAAACCTTTCACAACCAACCTAACTTTGTACCTTGGATTTGTAGAGTATTCATCATATTTCACTCTATAAACCCGCTTGTTTCTCAATGCCCATTTTTCTTTTGGCAACTTGATAAGTTTAAAGGTATGATTATCATAAAGGGACTCTGATGAATACCCATTCATCACTCTTTATTCTTATATTTTAGCTACAAAAACCTATGCAAATACATGTAGATATGTGTAAATAGGAATAATTAGCAAAAGCATGCATTGTGTAAAAACCTATAATTAGCATGTTTTTGTGCAAAAATAAAAGAATAAAGATTAAAAAGAAAAAGAGGGAAATATTTAGAATAAATATTGAGCAACCTAACCCAAGGGAGGGCTCAGCATGGGCCTGACCGCATAAAAGCCAAGTAGAGGGAGATAGGGGCTCATGTGTATATATTTATGTAAATAAAATAAAATTGTTTTCCTCACCCAAAAATATGCTTGTAAATACTTATATATATTTATAAAAGATAAAAACAAAATAAAAAGTTAAAAATCAAAAAGATTAAAAAGACCCCTTCATCATGCACATATATCACATCTATGTATTTATTTGACCTTGTAAATAAATAAGGTTATTTTCCAAACTTTTTGTAAATACTCTATACTATATATTATAAATAAATAAAATAAAAAGAATCAAAACAAAATCAAATAAAATTAACAAAATTAAAAATACAAAAATACATTGTACATATACCATGTATATAGATGTATATATCTATTTATTTTACCTATGTATATAAATAATAAAAACAAAATAAAAATACCCTTTTATTCTTTATTCTATAAATAAATAAAATATAAAATGGGAATAAAATTGTATAAAAATAATAATTAAAAATCAAAAATCAAAAACCTACATATTGTATATATACCTATATATAGTTATATAATGTAAATACCTTATTTTAATTTCCAAAAATTAATTAAAAATCACCAAAAAAATAGAAAAAAATAAAATAAAAATATTTCATATTTTGAGTTTTTGCAGATTCGGCCCCTAGCCATGTTTATTTTTCATCTTAAGATCCAGCCACGTGGCCTTCACCCATTGGCCCTGGGGGATGTTGACCACCCGGTCAACTCCCCCCCCCAGGACCACTTCCCACGGGTCTGCTGCGCCCGACCCATTTCTCGGATTTTTCCCATGCAGACCGACTCCTTTTTGCCCAAACCCCGGGTCCGGATTGCTAACGTCATACCCGAGAACCTCGCCGGAGCCTTCGCCTCGGGATCCGCGCGCTACGTCGCCCTACCCGCGCCCTTCTTCCCGGACCCGCCAGCATACTTAAGGTCTGCTCCGCCACCCTAATTCTCCATCTTTGGCCATTCGCGTAGCTTTCCAGTGAGCTCCAGAGAGAGAGCGAGGTGACAGCTCGCCGCCCCACCCTGTTGCAGTGAGGAAGGCCGGCGAATCCACTGATCCGGCGATACCCCCGTCGTAGCTCCGCCACCTGAAGCGAGCTCGAGCCTCGGGCAGAGACACCCCTTGAGGCGACGACCGGGAGCACCCCCAGCTCCAGCACAGTCTACTCCTTCATCCAGGTAGCCCCTTTGCTTGCCCATTTCATCTAATTTCCATTTTCTCCCAATTCATACCGCCGTCGTATTTCGTCGATTCACCCCGGTTCCGACCATCTCTCGACCATCGGACCCGACCCACATCTCCGCCGCCCTCCGTCGCACATTCTGCACCCACTCACACAACCCAGCTCGCACAGGAGCTGGGAACCGGGCTCCACCGTCTTTCACCTTCGCCGGAGCCCGTCGCCCCGACGCACCGATCACCTCCACTTTGCCTAACTGGGTCGAGGCACTTTGCCCTCGACCCGCGAATCTCCTGAGGGGTTTTGCAGGTTCAGCGGAGGCCATCTGAGGCCTCTCGACATCCAGCCCAGGAGCTTCACCTCCGCCACCCTCGTCGGAGCTCCCCCGAGCTCGGCTGGGACATCGGAGACCATCAGCAGCTGCGCACCTTCACGCCGGAGCTCCTCCGATATTCAGGCGCAGCAGAGGAGGCCGGAGGCGTCTTCACGAGGCCGGCGAAGTTCGCCGGCCTTCAGTTCATCCAGCATCCTCGAGAGCCGTTGATCGCGCCTCCTCGCTCCAGGTCTGATCTGAACCGTTGGTTCCTGGAACGCACGTGGACGTCAGATCTGAGGCGATAGATCCAGGCCGTTAGATCCACACGTCTCCTGGCCTGGACCGTTGGATCGACCAGAGCAGCAGCAGCGTCGAGAGCCGCCCCCATCCTGACCGTCCGATCGCCACGTGGCGGCCATCCAGCAGCTCCGGTTAATAAAGGGTAATTTACCCTTAGGCCCTTATCTTTGCTTTATTTCATTTGAGTCCTGTAAATATTTAAATACGTTGTTTAGTTTAGGGTTTATTTGCACAATGGACCTTGCGCTTTAGTGTAATTGCATATATACCCCTGCTTAGTGTGAGCCACGTGCTTCGTCACGTGTGATTTTGGGATATTTGCTGTTCATGCCCTTGTAGTTCTGGATTGTTTTGAAATGAAAGAAACTTTTTAGTTAATTGCATTTATACCCCTGTGCGTGGTTGTTTTACGCATGTGCGTTTATTTTTGGGTAAATTGCAACTAAGGCCCTCGGACTTTTGGTACGTGTTACCAATAGGTCCCCGGAACTTATTTTTGTTACAAATAGGTCCCTGAGTGCCCCAGGCACGCGCTTGGCGCGTGATTGGCTGGGTATTTTGCACCTGGACCCCCAGAACTTTGGGTATTTGCATTCCAGTCCCTGTGCACAGTACCCCTTTGTCATTTTTGAATAAAATATCAAATCACCTCCAAATTCGACGAAAATTTGACACATGGCTCCTGCCATGGTGTAGGATTTTTGTGAATTTTTGAGGACATTTTTGATTTCGTTTGTTATTTTTAAAAATTCAAAAACCTTAGTTTTTGTTACTGTCTAGGTTTAAAAATCACTAAAAAATATAAAAACACCTCTAAAAATTCTACAAAAATTAGTTACTGTTTAGTTTGTGTTCTTTGATTTTCTAGCCAATTTTGGCTATTTTTCATTGCCTAAAAACCCTAAAAACTTAAAAACACTTAAAAACCCATAAAAATTCTAATAAATTAATTAAAAACCCAAAAATAATAAATCTGGTACCGAAATTTTCTTTATTTCATCTATTTTATAGGAAAATTATCTTCAGGCCTTTTTGAGGTCCTTAGGTATTTTATCTAGGGACTTTAGGCTTGGCTGGACAGTACCCCTTGTTTTTGCTACTGTTTGATTTTTAGAAATTAAAATAAATATCAGAAAAATCCCAAAAATTCATCAAAAACATAAAAAATATAAAACACATAAAAATATTTTTGTTTCAATTTTTGGTTGATTTTTGTTGCCTTAAATAATTTGCCAAAGTGTGATTGTTTTTGTTTTTCTTATTTTCTTTATACATTAAAAATCCAAACAAAAATTATAAAAATAATTAAAAACCACTAAAAACATTTTCCTCTTTTATTTTATTCATTTTTACTACTTCGTAGGCCTTCGGCCAATCCGTGCTCCATGAGTTCGACCCTAGGTGCTATACCAGGTTAAACATATAGCTGGACCGCTACCCGTTTTTGATTGATTTTATTTGCATTAAGTGGTTCATTTTTTTCTTGATACACATCGCCTGATCGCTTGGGTCGCAACGACCCTATTTCTGTACCTTATACCTGAGTGGTCAGGATCTGTTATCAGAATGGCGCCGTTGCCGGGGAGCACGGCTTAATAGTGGATTTTCTTTTCTTTTTGATTTTCGCGGCTTTTCGCGGCTCTTTCAGAGCTCGCGGCTCTTCGCGGCTTTTGTTTATATTTTCCTTTTGTTTTATTTTGCTTTATTTTCTTTTTCTTTTATTTTTGTTTTTTGTGTTTGTTTATTTTATTTTACATTTTTGCATATATACCCTGTCACTTTTATTTTCATTTCTTTCTCCTTATTATTTGATTACTTTTGCTGGTCTGACCACTCCTCTCTTTTTCTTGCGAGGGCCCGAGGACCGCGGAGGCGACTTTCGAGGAGCCGGTGCAACCGAGGAACTTGGAGGCGGCTTCATTCTCTACAAAGCCGCAGGAGAGAGCGAGAGGGAGAGAGTTGAGTGGGTGAGGTTAGATTAGGTCTTTTACTTTATTTCCATTATTATTGTAATAAAACAGGACCATTCTCTGGACTTGGACTCTTCTACCGTAGCGGGTCTGTTTCGCCGAGCACCGGTGTGCTCGGGGGACCCTTAGGACCTTCGCGGTTTTTCGCGGTTTTTACGCGGCTTTCTTTTCTCTTTATTTCTGCCTTTTCCGGTTTTTCGCGGTTTTTGCTCGAGCCCCTAGACTTAGGAATTTCTGGTGACTGTGCCGTACTTAGTAGGATCCACACACCTAACTGCTTATCTGTTCCTATAGATCGTTAATTGGACCTACTTAAAAATAATTAATAAAAATAACTGATCGCTTACCTTCGTAGCCTACGTGCCGCAGCCCGTCCTGTAAAACGCTTACTCCTACCCCCGATTTGTCGGACAGAGGAGGGACGGGCCAAGACCGGACTCTTTGGCTTGGAGGTCGGTGACCGGTTAGACGGTCCATCACTAGAATTGCTCATCTAGGACTCGGCTTTACCGCTGCATCATTTAGGTTAGTTTCTTTTCAGTCTTTAAATTCTGCGCGGATCATATTGCATGTAGAGTGCTGGAGACAGGTACGCATTTCTTACTCAGCATGCATCATTGATTTATCGCGCATCGGCTTTTTCGTCTTCTCCCCCCTGTTTTGGACTTAATAACCAGGAGAACCGAAAAATTCGTTAGGCCATTTGTTTGCTTTGAAAAATACTAAAAAAGTGAAACCATAAAATTGGGACTGGCTAATCTTATTGATCTTAAAACTTGGTCACCCTAAAAACTTTGTCTTGGGGAGAGTAACCCCCTCATTGGATGGTTTGGATGCGCGAGAGAGTGACCCGCACCCTAGGTAGAGCCCCCCGTTGCTAGTCCCGACTGATTACCGACTTTTCCGTGCGGGCCAGTCAGTTGGGTTAGCACCGGATATCCTAACAGGTCACGTAAGTGCTCTGATATTTTCTGTGTTCACCAAATAAAATTGACAAGATAATTTGACCGAACTTTCACGGTCTTCAGCTCGCGTTGCGTTGGTGAACCGGGGGTTTGTTTTCTGACCATAATTTTTCCAGATCTCATCCGCCTTACTCGCCAGATCAAGATGATGGGTAGACGGTCTCTTAGGCAGCCTCTGGCTGCACCGCTTTCGGGCACGTCTACCTCATCATCTAGGTTGGCTCGCGAGAGCTCAGACCCGCTCTCCGAGCCCGAGTACGACTCCACCCTGTTCCCCCTCGACCCCCTTTCTGTTCTACCTGAGAGACACGAGCCCGAGGAGAGACTGATTGATTTGACAGCACCTGAGTTGGGCTCGTTTGATTTTGCAGACGTCGCTATGGCCGGAGCCGGCAGTTCCGATGATCACTCCCGTCAGCCTGAGCACTTTGTACTTGACCAGGGAGCGATCAACTCCACCCTGATCGCATCACTTGAGACAGTTCAGCAGCAGTTACGCGACCAGGGGGCATTCATGATAGAGATGAGGCGAGAGATGGAGAGGCTCAGAGCAGAGCGAGACGAGCAGAGCGAGCCTGAGGAGATACCTGATGCAGAGGCACGAGCCGCAGCAGCCGCAGCCGCGGCAGCAGCCGCAGCCGCCGCAGCGGGAGGCGCTGCGGCAGGAGGACCACCACGACCGATGCGGGATTTACACAATCCCGGATCTACTCTGATGCATCACTGGGTAGTGGTGCCGGCGATCGTGGGGGACTTCAAGTTCCCCCCGAACACCTTGCAGATGCTACCCCGCTTCCACGGACTCGCCACTGAGGAGCCCCACCTCCACCTCCAGGAGTTCCTGATGATCTGCAGCACTGTCCACGACCGGCATGTGGACCAGGACACGATCCGGATGATAGCCTTCCCGTTTTCACTGGCAGATAGAGCAGCCACCTGGCTGAAGCATCTTGGGAGGTTTGTCTACACCTGGGAGCAGCTCCGCACCGAGTACTTGAACAAGTACTATCCACTCGGGCGGACGAATGCAGCGAGGGCCCTGATCAGCAACTTCTCCATGTTCCCCAACGAGCAGTTTCACGAGGCATGGGAGAGGTTCCGAGAGCTCCTGGACGGATGCCCGCACCACGACATCACGAAGCTGAACCTTGTGTAGAGCTTCTTCAACGGGTTGACACCAGAGCTACAGGGCATGGTGAATGCTTCTTGCGGCGGGTCCTACTTCGCCAAGGACCACGACCAGGTCTGGGCCATCTTCGAGGAGATGGCTGAGAACTATATGGTGATGTCTCAGACCAGGTTGTATACTTAGAAGACCCAGCCACATCAGCCAGGACCCGTGCAGTACCAGCGGATAGCACGGGTAGATGCAGGTCCATCCAGTTCGTCCGCAGCCGCAGCAGCACAGGCAGAGTCGACAGCTGCGGACATGGGCATTATCAGCGAGTAGTTGGACCGCATGAAGCTGATAGAGAAGAAGCAGTGCCAGAGCATCACTCAGATGGAGCAGATGGCACAGGTTCTGAGCAACATGAAGACACAGCTCATGTGTCTCCAGGAGGCACAGACGGCTCCTCAGCCCCGTCTTCAGTCGTGAGGCGACCCCGGCAGCAGCAGCAGCTCGTCCCAGCACTCCAGCACCCCTGTGCAGCCTAGACAGGTTCACCTTGTACAGGCGGAGCCGTACCAGCAGCCGCAGCCCACCTACCAGTCCCCACCATCTCCAGAGATGCAGATGGTGGTCTACCAGCCGGACCAGCCTCTGGCAGTACTCCCGCCAGCCCCTTACGATGCCGAGCCGTTGATGGATGTCAACAGGATTTGGTATGACCGCCCCCAGCCTGGGATCCGACGAGACCATCCCGGATTCAGGTGGGGGAGTGGTGGTGCCCAGCCCCAGCAGCAGCCGTCCGGACAGGGAGGGCAGTACTCCCAGCAGAGAGATCACCACCAGCCGCAGCAGCAGCCCCCAGCATACCAGCAGCACCAGCCATCATCCTTCGTTCCTCGTCCCTATCAGCAGCAGGGACAGTCGTGGAGACGTGAGCAGCAAGCTCACCCAGTTCAGCAGCAGCACCCTTCCTCATACCCCTCTTACCACCAGCAGCAGTTCCAGCAGCCTCACCCCCAGAGAGGCTACCCGTCGGGCTCCCATGAGAGCCCTGCTTTGGATGACATCGCCCGCCTCCTCACGGACCAGCAGGCCACATTCAGACGGGAGATGGACGAGTTCCGCCAGGAGATGCGGGACTTGGTGAGAGGGAAGGCCGCCATTCCAGCCCAGATCGAGCTGAATCCGAACAACCTCAAGAGGAAATCTGAGCAGGTATTACACACTGAGTCTGCCACTCCTAGTGACCCATTTGTTGATACATCTTCGGATCTATTTGATGCTGATTTTGTCACACTTAGGAGCGGTAGGACCCCAGCAGGTGGCGGCGCCTCATCTGAGCTTCACCACGAGGATACTTCAGAGCCGCCACATGAGGAGGAGGAGAGCGGTACTGAGGCCGCTCCAAATGATGACGGTGGCACTGAGGCCACCAAGGATGCTGATCCCACCGGCGGTACTGAGGCCGCTGCTTCACCAGATCGAGGAGGTGGTACTGACGCCACCAGTTCAGCCGAGCCAGCCCGCGGTACTGATGCCGCGAGACGTCTACCAGCAGCAGCAGCAGCAGAGCCAGCCCATGGTGGTACTGAGGCCATCGGTGTATGTATAGAGAGAGATGTTGTTTTTCCTCGCTGTAATGTATCTCAGGACTTTGGTTTGAATAAAGGAAAAGGTTTAGTTTCTTCTGGTCCAACTGTGGTGCATGATGTATGTGTGGATCTGGTCATCGAACCGTCTAGGCCTTTTCCTATTCCTTCATCTGCGAAGGACCCTGTGATCCCCTTCCCTAGAGCCCTTCAGATGGGGAAGGGGAAGAAAAAAGAAAAAGATCCAAAAAAGAGAGAGCTTGAGGAGTTCAGCCAGAGCATGATAGATCGATTCCACATCCAGCTGACCCTCCAGGAGGCTTTGCAGCACATCCCCCTTCTCCAGCGATCTTTGAGAGAGAGGACTACAGTCAGGAGGAGGAGGAGGAACCACACTTCAGAGATACATGTGCTGACGAAAGCCACGTGTTTTGCGATCCAGAACCGTCTGCCGGACAAGAGGCCAGATTCAGGGGCCCCGTATGTCAGATGCCAGATCAGTGAGCAGAGGTTCGACCGTACTCTTCTAGATAGCGGATCGTCGATCAACCTTCTTCCGGCAGCCCTTCTCGACCGCTTCGAGTTGGGCACTCTTCAACAGAGCAGGACAGTCCTTCAGTTCGCTGATCGACCTATCAAGAGGCCGAGGGGGTTGTTACGAGATGTTATCGTCACGATTCAGGGCCTGAAATTCCCCGTGGACTTCGTAGTGTTGGACATGGAGATCCCTGAATCCGTGACCGATACCCCCATCATCCTTGGTCGTCCGTTCTTGGCCACAGCCAAGGCAGTGACTGATCATGATAGCGGGAAGGTGTACTTTCGCGTCGAGGGCGAGAGTATACAAATAGAGACGGTCGAGGACTACAGAGCTAGAGAGAGAACCCGCTCAGATGCGAGTACAGATTCAGAGCCGCTGACAGACGCAGAGCCAGACATCCACCAGGACTGTGATTTTGTGATCACAGACGATGAGGCAGCTTGGGCAGATCCGGTAGCACAGACCATCCTCTCATATTCAGATACAGCTGATGCCGAGATGATAGCAGAGGAGAGTCTGGAGAGCTCAGCCCTGGTTTAGGATACCACAGAGGCAGCAGAGCCGGTCCTTAATCGCGACACGATTTTCAGTGATGGTGGTGCTGAGGCCACCTTGCTTTACGGTGGTACTGATGCCACCGCGGTTGATACAGATCCCTCGGATTCAGAGTCTGATTGGGCCGATTGTGATGATCAGATGCCAGACCTGATTCCACCTGAGCCTACAGATGAGGAGGAGGCAGATGCAGAGCAGACCAGAGACAGTGCAGTTGAGCAGCCTTCTCCCGATCCAGTTTGCGAGAGTACGCTTTCACTTTCCCAGGCAGATTTGGCAGATTTAGCAGCTTTCACTCAGTTTCTTCCACAGCCAGATTTGCCAGCTCCCAGCATTCCAGAGCTGAAGCCGCTCCCTACTTCGCTGAAGTATCGATTCCTTGCGGGCGAGCCAGAGATGTACCCAGTCATCATCTCCGCCGAGTTGACTGGAGAGCAGGAATCCCGTTTGATGGGGGTTCTTGAAAAGAACCGCAAGGCGATCGGATGGAGCGTAGCAGATCTCCATGGGATTAGTCCATCAGTGTGCTCCCACCATATCTATCTCGAGGAAGGGGCGAAGCCGTCGCGTGAGTTCCAGTGGCGACTAAACCCCAACCTGAGAGAGGTCGTGATGAAGGAAATATCAAAATGGTGGAGTGCAGATTTTATTTATCCCATTTCCGACTCCAAGTGGGTCAGCCCCTTGCATGTGGTGCCCAAGAAGACGGGCATCACGACTGTGATCAGTGAGTCGGGAGAGGAGATTGCTACACGAGTACCCACCTCTTGGAGGGTTTGTGTTGACTACAGAAGACTCAACCAAGCCACCAAGAAGGACCATTTCCCCTGCCTTTTATTGACCAGATCATTGAGAGACTGGCAGGGAAGAGCCATTATTGCTTCCTGGATGGGTACTCGGGCTACAACCAAGTGGCCATCGCTCTTGAGGATCAGGAGAAGACCACCTTTACCTGTCCCTTCGGCACATATGCTTTTCGACGCATGCCATTTGGGCTATGCAACGCCCCTGCGACTTTTCAGAGGTGCATGCTGTCGATCTTCTCGGACATGGTAGGGGAGTGTTTGGAGGTCTTCATGGATGATTTCTCGATCTACGGCGACGGATTCGATTCTTGTCTTGACTGCCTAGATCGAGTACTCCAGCGATGTATTGAGTATCATTTGGTGCTATCTTGGGAGAAGAGTCACTTCATGGTGACTCAAGGGACGGTGCTTGGCCATATCATCTCCAACAGGGGCATGGAGGTTGATCCGGCCAAGGTTGATGTCATTAGGAAACTCGCACCGCCGTCCAATCTGAGGCAGCTACGGTCATTCCTGGGGCACGTTGGATTTTATAGGAGATTTATTCAGGATTTCAGCAGGATTGCCCGACCGTTGACTGATCTCTTGACGAAAGACACCGAGTTCCTTGTCGATGACAAGTGTCTTTCGTCGTTCGCGACTCTCCAGCAGTGTGTTATTGAGGATCCTGTCCTCCAGCCGCCTGATTGGTCTCTCCCATTCGAGATCATGACGGACGCCTCCGATTTTGTCGTAGGGGCAGTGCTGGGACAGAGGAGGGATGGAGTTCCATTTACCATACACTACGCTAGCCGCACATTGGATTCCGCCCAGCGGAATTACACGGTCACAGAGAAGGAGATGCTAGCCGTAGTGTTTGCCCTAGATAAGTTCAGATCGTATATCATCGGATCTAGAGTGACTTTGTTTACAGATCACACCGCCATCAGGTACCTCATGGCAAAGAAGGATGCCAAAGCCAGACTGACTAGATGGATCCTTCTACTCCAGGAGTTCGACATTGAGATTAAAGATAAGCCTGGAGTCAAGAATGTGGTGGCGGATCATCTCTCCCGACTAGAGCAGCCTGAGGATTCTGAGCAGATTGACCCTATTAGAGATACCTTCCCAGATGAGGCGATCCTTGCTATCGCCTCACTCCCATGGTACGCCGATATTGTGAACTTTCTCGTTGCTGGGAAAGTCCCACAAGATTGGCCCCGGCAGAGGCTTGAGACCTTCCTCGCGAAGGCCAAGTCTTACCATTGGGAGGATCCCATCCTTTACCACGAAGGAGGGGATAGCGTCTGGCGTCGGTGTATTCCTCAGGAGGAACACCATAGCGTCCTCACTTACTGCCACAAGCTTGAGGCAGGAGGACATCATTCTGGGAGGAGAACGGCACAGAAGGTGCTCCAATCCGGCTTGTGGTGGCCTACCCTCTTCAAGGACTCTGATGAGTTCGTGAAGAGGTGTACTGACTGTCAGAGGATGGGCACTTGTGGACAGCGTGATATGATGCCGATGCAGCCCATTCACTTCTGTGAGGTTTTTGACGCATGGGGCATCGATTTTATGGGTCCATTCCCTAAGAGTCAGGGATTCGAGTACATTCTGTTGGCCGTTGATTATGTGAGTCGTTGGGTGGAAGCTATCCCCGCCCGAGCCGCTGATGCGAGGACAGTTTGCATATTTTTGAGGAAGCATATCATCACGCGGTTCGGGGTTCCACGAGTTCTGATTTTTGATGGGGGATCTCACTTCATCAACGACCAGGTGAAGGCACTTGCTAGCGAGTTCGGCATAGATCATCGTGTTGCTACACCTTACCATCCACAGACGAATGGTCTAGCCGAAGTATCGAATAGGGAGATCAAGACTATTCTGCAGAAAGTCGTCCGCCCTGACCGAAAGGATTGGTCACAGCTTTTGGACTCGGTCTTGTGGGCATATAGGACGTCTTTCAAGACACCTTTGGGCACATCTCCCTTTCACCTCGTATATGGCATGCCATGCCATTTACCTGTTGAGCTGAGGCACAAGTCACTTTGGGCAGTTACAGATATTTTGATGGATCCAGATGGTATGGGAGACCAGAGGAGGGCAGAGCTAGCTGCCCTGGAGGAGCTTAGAGATGCAGCTTTCTCAAGCAGCCTACATTATAAGGAGAAAGTTAAGGAGTGGCATGATTCTCATATCAGCCACAAGCATTTTGAGATTGGACAGAGAGTATGGCTGTTTGATGCGAGGCTACGATTATTTCCAGGAAAGCTTCAGAGCAAATGGAAAGGACCTTATCTGGTTAGAAAGGTACACGACAACGGTAGCATCGACATATCTGAGTTGTCTTCTGAGAGTACCTTTCGAGTGAACGGCCAGCGGCTCAAGCCATTTCTAGATCATGAGCCGCGGGTCGTTGATCTTGCCCCTATTCATTTTGCGTGAGGTGTGGTCTTTGACTCACATCTAATGCATCTCACGCCTGAGTTTCACTGATCTTCCACTGTATATAGATCCAGATGTCCATATCATCACATTCTTTAGTCCCACATCCCTTTCTTCATCTTGTGAGTATGCTATACTTAGGGTGCACTTTACCCTAAGTATAGGGGGGATGTGAGACCTTTTGGGTATTTCTTTTGTTTCTGTCTACCCCTGTTTTTGCTGCCTATACTTAGGGATATTTCACCCTAAGTATAGGGGGGGGTAGACCCTGTACATTCTGCACTCAGGTTTTTCCCTTAGTATACAGCCTGCTATACTTATGATTACTTGATCCTAAGTATAGGGGGGAGACCTGGGTCCCTCTTGACTTTTCATTTCCCTTTTGTATAGCCTTTCTTTTCACTTTCCTATACCTAGCACGAGTTATGTCTTCTCCATCGCTCTTGACTCTGAGGACATCGTTCGAGCTAAGTATAGGGGGGTGTGTATATATTTCATATATACTTTAGCCATAACTCGTACTTTGTGTGAGTGTGTTAATAAATAAAAATGGCTAAAAACCACAAAAATTAAAAATTTCCATGTACATAATCTTCTTTTATTTGCACATACATAGCTAGTGTACAAGCTATTTTTGTAAAAATGATTTCAAAAATCTGTTGTGTAAAGCTTGTGTAAATATTTTTGTATCAAAATTATGTATATAGTACAAAATTTTTCCAAAATGTTTTGAAAATCAAAAGTTTGCAAAAATCTTGTGTAAATGTGTGTAAATATCTTTTTGCAAAAAACTTGCACTTCATGCATCATCCATTCATGATTTCAAAACATTTTTCAAAAATTTTGCATGGTTGTAAAATTTGTGTAAATAAGCATCTTTTTGTACATATGTATATAGTTTTTCTGGATGATAGTTGACATTTAAACTAGCCTGGAATCTAATTGAGAAATGGAGCTTGATTAAGATCCTAATCCACCTAATTTCTAAGAGGAACCTTATAGGGCTTAGGTTTAAGGCTTTTCAGGTCCATGATGACTTAATTCTTTGAGTCCACTAGGCTATGATCACATGTCATCTCAATGAGCCTAAGTAGAGCACTTAACAACAACACATGACTCATATAGATTATGACTTTACTTGGACACCAGCACTATGCACCGAGCTCTCTACGGATGAGGTGGTGAGGAGGCAGTCTTACTTGACTTGGGGTAGCATATGAGGGTAGTACTTCTAGGCGGAACCTCTCTTCTTCTTATAGTGAAGGAAGTGCGTCTCAACTTGGTCTGGTTGCCATGAGGTCTAACGACGGGAGTTGTGGGTTGCAATAAAGCTTCAAAAGAGGGATAGTCTACTGGCTCAAGAGGAAAAACTCCTTGTATATATGCTGCACATGTATATGTTGTACAGATGCACTTGAAAAAAAATGTGCAAAAAGAAAAGAACTCCAAAAAAATGGTGGGTCTGAGAGAAAATGATAATCCCACCGGAGTATGTATATAGAGTGCAATAAGCAAAGCTTGGTTTCATGATCCACCTGTTGTAGCTTGCAGCAGGGAGACTTGGCTACACTGGTCAAGCTCCCAAGGGTACTTGGCTACACTGGCCTTGACCCATTCTCTTCTTCCCCCTCTTCTTGAGCCGGTTGTACTTGAACTTAGAAGGGAATACCCCGCTCCTCGAGGAAAGAGTGGCCAGATTGAGGTCATAGAGTTACCTTGTTGGGGAGGGTTGTCAAGTTGCCATTTCTGAGGTGGAGAGCTTAGACTTCACATTCACAGGACAAGAAAAGATGCATGATCTTCAGGGTTTGTGATTGATGACTTGTTCTGATCTGGAGCATTGAGGAGTCTTGGTTATAGATTAGTGGAACTTAGAGGCTGTTGAGTTTTAAGCTTAAGTCTAAGTAAGGTTCCGACACATTAATAATCCAAAGATCTGATCGAGCTCCATACCCCAACTTAATGAAGGCAAGTTTAATAATCAACCTTGATCCATGTACATCCTCTTTTTCTTTTTCTTTCTTTCTTTTTCACTTCTTTTTCAAATAAGTGTTTGCTAAGGGACTAGCAAAGTTAAGTATAGGGGGGTGATGAATACCCATTCATCACTCTTTATTCTTATATTTTAGCTACAAAAACCTATGCAAATACATGTAGATATGTGTAAATAGGAATAATTAGCAAAAGCATGCATTGTGTAAAAACCTATAATTAGCATGTTTTTGTGCAAAAATAAAAGAATAAAGATTAAAAATAAAAAGAGGGAAATATTTAGAATAAATATTGAGCAACCTAACCCAAGGGAGGGCTCAGCATGGGCCTGACCGCATAAAAGCCAAGTAGAGGGAGATAGGGGCTCATGTGTATATATTTATGTAAATAAAATAAAAATGTTTTCCTCACCCAAAAATATGCTTGTAAATACTTATATATATTTATAAAAGATAAAAACAAAATAAAAAGTTAAAAATCAAAAAGATTAAAAAGACCCCTTCATCATGCACATATATCACATATATGTATTTATTTGACCTTGTAAATAAATAAGGTTATTTTCCAAACTTTTTGTAAATACTCTATACTATATATTGTAAATAAATAAAATAAAAAGAATCAAAACAAAATCAAATAAAAATAACAAAATTAAAAATACAAAAATACATTGTACATATACCATGTATATAGATGTATATATCTATTTATTTTACCTATGTATATAAATAATAAAAACAAAATAAAAATACCCTTTTATTCCTTATTCTATAAATAAATAAAATATAAAATGGGAATAAAATTATATAAAAATAATAATTAAAAATCAAAAATCAAAAACCTACATATTGTATATATACCTATATATAGCTATATAATGTAAATACCTTATTTTAATTTCCAAAAATTAATTAAAAATCACAAAAATAGAAAAAATAAAATAAAAATATTTCATATTTTGAGTTTTTGCAGATTCGGCCCCTAGCCATGTTTATTTTTCATCTTAAGATCCAGCCATGTGGCCTTCACCCATTGGCCCTGGGGGATGTTGACCGCCCGGTCAACTCCCCCCCAGGACCACTTCCCACGGGTCTGCTGCGCCCGACCCATTTCTCGGATTTTTCCCATGCAGACCCGACTCCTTTTTGCCCAAACCCCGGGTCCGGATTGCTAACGTCATACCCGAGAACCTCGCCGGAGCCTTCGCCTCGGGATCCGCGCGCTACGTCGCCCTACCCGCGCCCTTCTTCCCGGACCCGCCAGCATACTTAAGCTCTGCTCCGCCACCCTAATTCTCTATCTTTGGCCATTCGCGTAGCTTTCCAGTGAGCTCCAGAGAGAGAGAGAGAGGTGACAGCTCGCCGCCCCACCCTGTTGCAGCGAGGAAGGCCGGCGAATCCACTAATCCGGCGATTCCCCCGCCGTAGCTCCGCCACCTGAAGCGAGCTCGAGCCTCGGGCAGAGACACCCCTTGAGGCGACGACCGGGAGCACCCCCAGCTCCAGCACAGTCTACTCCTTCATCCAGGTAGCCCCTTTGCTTGCCCATTTCATCTAATTTCCATTTCCCCCCAATTCATACCGCCGTCGTATTTCGTCGATTCGCCCCGGTTCCGACCATCTCTCAACCATCGGACCCGACCCACATCTCCGCCGCCCTCCGCCGCACATTCTGCACCCACTCACACAACCCATCTCGCACAGGAGCTGGGAACCGGGCTCCACCGTCTTTCACCTTCGCCGGAGCCCGTCGCCCCGACACACCGATCACCTCCACTTTGCCTAACTGGGTCGAGGCACTTTGCCCTCGACCCGCGAATCTCCTGAGGGGTTTTGCAGGTTCAGCGGAGGCCATCTGAGGCCTCTCGACATCCAGCCCAGGAGCTTTACCTCCGCCACCCTCGTCGGAGCTCCCCCGAGCTCGGCTGGGACATCGGAGACCATCAGCAGCTGCGCACCTTCACGCCGGAGCTCCTCCAATATTGATGAATCCATGATTCATTAACTTTTCTGTCGCATTTTGTCTTAAAACCCTTAACAAATACATGTAAATACTCACTAATTCTCATATTTTAGCAAAACCCCATTCATGTGTAAATATTCACTTTTAACCATTAAATTCATGTAAATAAATAAAGAACCAGAAAAAGAAAGAGAAAGGCATATGGAATATATGTATATATATGTAATATGACTTAAACTATAAATATAACTGTAAGATATATTTATAGCCTAACCCCCGAGACCAAGTCAGCATGGATTGGTCGAAAAACCAATAAGTAGGGGGAGATAAGGAAAGAAACCCCAATAAAAATAATCGATCTCATGTATATACATTCTTCACTATTTATAAATAAATACAAAACTTCAGAGAATTTTAATTATTTCATCTTAACTTATTCTTCACCAAATCTTTCTCCTAATTATTCATAAAAATGTAAATAAAAATATAAAAATAAGTTAAAAATATTACCCTGTAAATATGCCAAGAAACTCAGCCTATAACTTGTCAAAATCTCAACTTCCGAACATCATAACTTCCTCATACGAACTCCAATTTCACTCTACTCACCTTTAAAGTTCATAAAAAAATATTATCTAATTAATAAAGGTGGTTTCACTGAATTCGGAGTCCGTTTGCAAAAAATCGGTTTTGGGACCAAAAGACAAAGGGGTTTCTGGGCTATTTATTTTATGTAACACACCTTATTTATTATTTTCTTAATTTTATAATTTCTAAATTATTTCATGATCCTCTAGTTTCACTATAAATTATTTCATAATTTTTGGAGACTATTTATTATTTTTATAAAATCAAACAACCCAAAATATAGGTATATTTGACCTATAAAGACACTTCCTCTATTTATTAAAATATGTAAATTAATTCATAAAAATCCATAAAAATTTGTATAAGTCTTATTTAATGCCCTAATAATTAATAAAATATAAAATTAACTTTTACTTAATTATTTATTAAATTAAAAATACAAAACCTATTTATTAATACATATTTATTAATAAAATATTTATATTTGAAATAATATTTATTATTTATTAAAAGTAATTATACTATAATTAAGAAAATAAAATTATTTACATTTCTTGTATTTATACCTATTTAAAATAACGTCATCTTCTATTTTATATTTAATTTATAGCTTATTGATACTTCTGGGCCAACCAGGTGCTGACACGTGTCAGCACCTGGAGCCTTCTTCCTCAAGAAGGTCTGCCGACCTTCTGTTCCAACCACCCGACTTCCACAATTTTTCCCGCCTAACCTCTGACCTCTCCAGCCCATCTAAACCCTCCATCCTATTCTCCTAACAACCAACTACACCGCCAGCCCTTCGATTCACCTTGGGGCCCAAGCAAACTTCCTATTTAAAGCCCCCAAGGTCGGCCATTAACAACAATCTTCTTCCACCTTAAGCTTCCCAGCTCCAGGCTAACCGACTACCCAACTTCCCCTTTCGATTCCAACCAACTCCGGAGGTGACAGCTTCACTGGAAGGGTCCGCGAGGAAGAGGATACGTCGGAGAAGAGATCCAAGGCGGAGCTTCGCCTTGCATCGCTGCCAAGTGCTGCGTAGAGCTCCGGCGAGGTCGACCGTCGAGCAACCCATCTCCAGGTCATACACTTGGATTTCCCCAGACCATTTCCTCCATTTTGTTATTTTCTTTCTCGATCATCGTGCCACGATTAGCGTGCCTAATTGCGCTCTTAGTTAGTCTAATCAGTAATCTTTCACGCAACATCAAAACCTCTTCTCGATTCGATTTCAATTTGATTAAAATCACTCGCAAAATCGCCATCTTCTTCGCATCTGGAGTACGTAGCTGAGTTTTTGTGCTTTTTTCACCCAACTTTGGAGATTTATATCTTAATGATTCGGCCGATTTATCATGAATCGAGCATAGAACTTGATTCATTGCAGATTCAGGTATCTCGCGAGGCAATTGCATCGGAATTTGGGCCTACGACATCGCCGTTCTTCGTCCTTAAAGATCGGGCTCCAGATCAGTTAACCAGACACCAGTGTTGAAGCCGCCATCTTCATCGAGCCACCGCCGCTGCTCGGAGCACCGCCATCGCCAACTCCACCGCGGGCGAGCTCGAGGGGTGGAGGAGCCACCCCCCTGGCCCCGCAGGCGAGCCATCGACGTCGGGGATCGATCGCGAAAATTCGGAGAAGAGAGCCAGTCCGCCCGAAGCTCCAACCGCTCAAGAACGCTCAGGCTACAGTTTGCTGACACGTGGCACTACGCGGACCGCCAGATCGCGCCCAGCACAATCTAATCTCGGTCGTGAATTGCGAAACGGTGGAAATTTTGCAACATAAAACCAGCTCAAATTCCAGAATTCCAACCCGCCGCTCAAGTTTCCAATAATTACAAATAGGTCCCTCCGCAGGGACCTAATTGTAAGAATTCTTGTATTTCTGTTGCAGAACAGTCCTTGTGGACCTTTTTGAAGACATTTTAATTAGTTTCTTTTTACGCTTATGCCCCTGGGCTGTAGGGGCTGTATCTTGTTCGTTTGACCTCGGATTCCGACGATTTTTGAGGGGTAGTTACACAACTACCCCAGCTATATAGTATAAAGTTTTCGCGGCTTTTCGACGAGTTTTTAACGTGATTTGATTTTCTCGAAAACCGCCTCGTTTTGATTTGTTTTCTTGTGCAGTTCGAGTACGCGGCTCGAACCTCGTTCACCTATATTATATAGTATCACCTATATTCTATCCACCTACTATATACTACATAAATCTTTTGAAAAATATCCCTTTTTGCAAATTAAATAAAAATTTGAAAAGAATAAAATCAAATAAAAATTACAAAAATAAAAACCACTAAAAAGGCACTCTGACTTGGAGAAGAACTAAAATAAAATTACGAAGAAGAAAAATTAGGGAATATATTCTGCCTCCTTGAGTTCGACCCAGGAACACTTGCCTGGTTAAATATTAGTGAACGGTTTTCCGACAGAAAACCGTAAATTTGTTTGATAGGTTTAAGAATCGAATTTGTTTCGCGGCTTTCTGCTACAACCGACAACCTTCTTCTTTTAAGAAGCCGCGAAACTCGATTTTTGAGCGTTTATCAAAATGGCGCCGTTGCCGGGGAGGCGTTAGATTCCCTTGATTTTTCGTTTTTCGTGATTTTATTATTTTTCTTCTCTTTGTTTTTCGTACGGTTTTTCGTACGGCTTTTTCGTGTTTTGTTTTTCTTTCTTGTTTTCTTTACGGCTTTCTCGGCTTTCTCGATATTATTTTGTGCTAATCATCTTTGCAGGGCCTGCAGGATCAACCGGTTTCCTCGGAAGCCGAGTCAGTTGAAAGAGCAGAGATTTAGTATCCTTTTATTTGAGAGAGAAAGGGAGAGAGTTGTACTTAGCTTAATAAAATTTTCATTTTTTTTAGGGGCTTGATTCATCGGATACCGTGTATCTGGTGAATCAGGGCACCCACCGCGGCTTTTCTTTGTTTATCGGTTTTCCGCGGTTTTCTAGATGCTTGCTTAGGATTTTTCGCTCTATCTGCTTGTGCCTCGTAGCTAGTTTTAGGACTTGAAATCTAGGTGCTTGCTCTAGGGTTTTAACAAAAAGAAAAAAAATAGACGTTGTTTGAAAATACATAAAAATTGCAAAATTAAAAATTGGGACTGCTAAAAATATCTGATCAAAAACCGTAAAATCGATTCACTTGATTTGGGGAGAGTAACCCCCGCACATTTCTCAGAGTGCGCGAGTTGAGAGCCGACACTTAAGGATAGAGACAAAACCCCGTATTTCTTGCGGGATACTACTGGGTCCATACACCTGATCACTGTTCCTCAGTGGGTAAGCTCGGGTAGCCGGAAACGGTCCGGGTTTACTTAGCAGAGTGGGAGGTTTAGAGGACACTGCGTAAGGCTCCGTCCTCAAGTAACACGGGTAGCCGGAAACGGTCCGTACTTACTCCCATACTGGCTGAGTGCGAGTGGTCTCGCGTAAGGATTCGGGCCAGTGTCTTGGAGAAACTATCGGGCTCCTATTGGCTTGCTCAGCCCGCGTAACCGCAACGGTTGCTAAAACAACCCTAAAACAGAAAAGATAAAAAAACCGAACTCTTACGGTCTTCATCAGGGTTGAGTTGGTGAAAACGGGGTTTGCCTTGTGTTTGTTTGCGGGGCGTGAGTTTTCTGCGGCTTTCGCATTCCTTTTTCTCTTGAATCGTACACGTGCTCTCCCAATCTTCTCTTGACATCGAAGATGACGTCTCGACGGCTTTTCGGCTCAGACTCTGTGAGCTTTCAACCGTCCACCGTCGAGCGTATGTCTTCACAGGCTCGGGATGACCCTCTTCCCGAGCTGGTCCCATTCGATATCGAGGCGAGTCAGACCCAGACTCCCTCGCCTCTAGGCCAGATCATTGAGGCAGACCTTCACCTCTATAAAGAATCCAAATCTCCTGAGTATTTCTCGATGAGTTCTTACGAGAGTTTTCATTTTCCAGACGATCAGATGGCTCGTGGGAAAACATCGGCAGCATATGAGAGGCCAGCAGCTGAGGATCATCCGGAGGGAAGAGCAGATCTGAACGGAGATGTCACGACAGGTATTCTCGACACACTTCAGCAGATGAATCTACAGATTCGAGAATAGTTTAGAGTTCAGACCGAGTTGCAGGCTGAATTAGCCGCACTCAGAGCAGGGGCCGGGAACCAGTTACCGCCTGCGGTTCCCGCTACTTTACGGGACGAGTATGACCCAGGCGCTTGAACGCTCCATCATTGGATTCGGCTACCGCCGAATCAAGGGCCATACGAACTCCGACCGTCCTTCATCTCTTTGCTTCCCAAGTACTATGGGAATGCCGCAGAGGAGCTGTTCACGTTTTTACAGCAGTTCGAGATGATATGCGGAACGGCCTGCTATCCAGGAGTGACACAGGAAGCCGTGCGCTTAAAGGCTTTTCCTTTTGCCTTAGCCGATAAAGCCCTTTATTGGCTAAGCCATCTAGGGAGAGAAATCTCCACTTGGGACGACCTAAAGTCCACCTTCCTGTGCAAGTATTTCCCTCTAGGAAGGACGAACATGATGAGGAGTCAGATCTCCAACTTCACGCAATTATCGAACGAATCATTCCATGAGGCATGGGATCGATTCAAGGACCTGACAGAGAGATGTCCTCATCATGAGATACCAATGAAGGTGCTAGTACAGAATTTTTTCGGAGGACTCCAGCCGGAAATTCAGGGGCTAGTTAGTGCCGCATGTGGCGGCAGTTACTTGAACAAAGATGCCGAGTCAGTTTGGATCATCTTCAAAGGAATGGCCGAGAACTCGAGAGTTGTAGACTCTACTCGGGCATATCAGAAATCCCCGCAGCCACCACATCACCGAGAGCATCACAAGGTGGCGAATATAGCAGACTCTGAATCCAACACCAACATGAGCTTCATTGGTGAGAAATTAACGTTGGTGGACGTGATTCACAAGCAAGTCCAGGACCTGCAGCCGCTGCGAGAGTTGGACAAACTCTCATCTCTATCTCAGCAGCTGAGTGATCTTTCGAAGAAGGTCTCTGATCTTCAACTTCAGTACCAGCAGAGTCAGACTTCTTCACAGCCAACACGGAGGATCGCACCCGCTCCACCCACCCGTCAGATACAATATGTTCAGAGCGAGCCCGAGATTCCGCAGATTGATTGGCATGAGGATCAGTCTCATGCCAATGCCGGCCAGGTCATCAGCACTGCAGCAATGGAGGTGGAGCCGCAAGCCACTTTCGAGATAAATGGGATTTGGTATACTCCAGTTCAGCAGCCGAGTATACCGAATCATCAGCAGCAGCAGCCGTACGGTCATCCGCAGCATGGACGTCCGCAATTCCAGCACCGCCAGAATTTCACGCCGCCGCAGTCTCATCCGAACGTCTACCATCAGAGACCGCAGCCTACTTATCAGCACCCTGCTCACTTTTCACCGAATTATCCTTTTCAGCAGCCGCAACAATCTTCCTCTACACCACAGCGCTACTCCCAGCCGTCCACCTCTCAGCACTTCACGCCAAAGCAGGAGAGAGGAGCAAGCCAGGGCCACCATACCGAACCAGAGATGTCTTCACAGGCCCAGGCGCTCAACCAGATCATGGACATGCTCAGCACGCTCCAAATTGCACATAAGACAGAAATGGAGCAGGTTAACCATCGTTTGGACGAGTTAACCGTGCCGAAGACCACTCTCCCAGCCCAGCCTCAGATGAATCCGAACAACAAGAGGAGGCATCCAGATCAGGTAGATACTACAGGTAAGATCTCGTTTCCTGAATTTTTGTCTAACTTCATTCGTCTCAGGAGCGGTAGATCACCGCAAACACCTACTGGAGAGGAGAGGGAACCAGAGGAGCACGAGCATGATCCGAATGCCGAGGAGGAGGAACCGCAAGAGGATGAGGACGTACAATCAAGAGATGGGAGCAATGCCAACAGTTCAGATATGGATACTGGCGACTCAGATGACGATATCACGCCAGATCAGGCAGAATCCCCAGAGAAAAACATTTCTTCCCCTGTCTTAGAGAGTTTTGTAAATAATTCTGAGACTCTCGATGTACAAGCTGATTCCAATGATTGCAATAAAAGTTCTGATTGTCTGAATCCTGACTTTATTCCTTTTCCCGATGCTTTGTTTGGAAAAGGAAAGAAAAAGACCAAAAATAATCCTGAATCTCCACAATTTGAAAAGTTGCTCAAAGATCATATCTTTCTGAAGATCCCGCTCCATGATGCCTTAGATCAATTTCCTACGCTTAAGAATCAATTGAAAAACAGATGCACCACACGTAGGAAAAAGAGATCCCGAACAGAAAAGCATGTTTTGACTAAGGCTACATCCTGTGCGATACAGAATAAGCTTCCAAAGAAGAAGAAAGACTCAGGTGCACATTATGTCAGATGCGAGATCGCAAAAGCCGAATTCGATCGCACTCTATTAGATAACGGTTCCTCGATCAATCTGATACCCGCTTCCTTACTCGAGAAGCTCGAGTTAGGTCCTCTTTACAAATCCCGCGCGATTCTTCAGTTTGCTGATAGATCCGTAAAGAGACCTAAGGGTATACTTAGGAACGTTATCGTAACCGTGCAGGGTCTGTAATTCCCCGTAGATTTTACGGTTCTAGAGATGAATTGCCCTGCACAGTTACACCTTGCCCCGATCATTCTTGGGAGGCCTTTTCTAGAGACCGCAAAGGCTCTTTTCGATTATGATACAGGGAAGGTATCTTTTCGCGCCGAGGGTGAAAAGGTACATATAGAGATGGCGAGAGAATCAAACACTTCCAGTGATGCATCTTCAGATTTTCTGAGTTCTTTAGCCTCCTGCGATTACATGGATGAGGTTCGCCTTGACGACCTCGAAAGATACCAGGTAGAGACCCAAGAATGTTTGACAGAGGACGGGTCTGAGACTTTAGGAGGTAGCTCTTCCGATGGAACTTTATATTTTAGTCTGGATGATGATGAGCAAAGGGATCAGACTTTTGAGGATATTAATGCAGATCTTTCAGAATCAGAGAGTATACATAATTCCTCCATCTCAGATGAATCAGAATTTTGTCTAGTTGACTTATTCTCTTCTGATCATTCTGAGGAGTCGGATGATGTCTCGAACATCTTCTGTAGTCCGACTTTAGAGCACATTGAGATGGTGAATAATCAGAATGCAGACACATCACCTACCAACACAAATCCCCATACAGATATAGATGATGTTGCAGCAGATCCAGATACTACCTTGCCAGAACTCAAGACTTTGCCACCAAACATGAAATATGCCTTCCTTGCGGGTCCACATCAGCAGTTTCCGGTCATTATCAGCTCAACTTTGACCGATGATCAAGAATCTCGTCTGATGGAGATTCTAGAAAGAAACCGCAAGGCTATTGGGTGGACTGTATCCGATCTCCGCGGGATTAATCCTGCTTTGTGTTCACATCACATCTATCTCGATCATGACAGCAAACCCTCCAGAGAGTTTCAGTGTAGGTTGAATCCGGTTTTACGAGAAGTTGTCAAGAAAGAGATTACGAAATGGTGTGACGCAGGGTTCATTTATCCTATCTCCAACTCCGAATGGGTTAGCCCATTACATGTTGTCCCGAAGAAGTCAGGAATTCAGATGGTGAAAAATGAGAATGGAGAGGAGATTCCAAAGAGAGTAACCACGTCGTGGCGAGTATGTGTTGATTACAGGAAACTTAACACCGCGACGAAGAAGGACCACTTCCCTTTGCCTTTCATAGACCAGGTCATCGAACGGTTGGCAGGGAACGAGTACTTCTGTTTCCTTGACGGTTACTCTGGATACAACCAGGTATCAATTGCTCTTGAAGACCAGGAGAAAACCACCTTCACTTGTCCGTTTGGCACGTATGCCTTTAGACGGATGTCCTTTGGATTGTGCAACGCTCCCGCAACTTTCCAGAGGTGCATGCTCGCTATTTTTGCGGATATGGTCGGTGATTTTCTAGAGGTTTTTATGGATGACTTTTCGGTCTATGGTGAGTCATTTGACGATTGTTTAGCGCACCTAGACCAGGTTTTGAAAAAGTGTTGTGAGGTAGATCTCGTTCTGTCATGGGAAAAGAGCCATTTTATGGTTACTCACGGGATCGTGTTGGGGCACGTCATCTCCCAGCGAGGCATGGAGGTTGACCCTGCCAAGGTGGATGTCATTAAGAAACTCGAACCACCATCCAACATCAAACAGTTACGGTCATTTCTGGGGCACGTCGGCTTTTATCGACGGTTTATTCAAGACTTCTCCAAGATTGCCCGACCGTTAACTGAATTGTTAGGCAAAGACATCGAGTTCGTTTTAAATGACAAATGTCTTCATGCCTTTCTCACACTAAAGGAAAAGATAATCAGTGCTCCTGTCCTACAGCCGCCTGATTGGTCTCTACCCTTCGAGATCATGACGGATGCATCAGATTTTGCGGTCGGGGCTGTATTAGGACAGAGGAGGAATGGACTTCCCATAGCTATACACTATGTCAGCAAGACCTTAGATGATGCGCAGAGAAACTACACAGTAACAGAGAAGGAGATGTTGGCAGTAGTGTTTGCACTAGACAAATTTCGATCTTACTTACTTGGCTCCAAGATCACAGTTTATACAGACCACTCAGCTATCAGATTTTTGATGAAAAAGAAGGATGCCAAGGCACGCCTTCTTAGATGGATTCTTTTACTCCAAGAATTCGATTTGGATATCAAGGATAAACCTGGAGTAAAGAATGTGGTAGCTGATCACCTCTCCCGATTACAGTCAAATCAGCCTTCAGATGAGTACACGCCAGAGATCGCAGAGAGATTTCCAGACGAGAGTATCTTTGCGGTGACAGAACTTCCGTGGTATGCAGATATAGTGAACTTTCTGGTCACACAGAAAAGTCCTCAAGGTTGGCCGAGGAACAGAGTTGAGAAACTCGTTTCTGAGTCACGATACTACCATTGGGAGGATCCGATTCTTTTTCGTGAAGGACCGGATTGCGTTTACAGGCGATGTATTCCTCA
The DNA here is from genome assembly GCA_037367405.1 of Ottelia alismoides. Lineage (NCBI taxonomy): Eukaryota > Viridiplantae > Streptophyta > Magnoliopsida > Alismatales > Hydrocharitaceae > Ottelia > Ottelia alismoides. The sequence goes on from JAZKJV010009714.1 coordinate 1,005,083, forward strand.
GGAGGAATACAATAGTGTCCTCACTTTATGTCATTCTTTAGAATCAGGAGGACATCATTCAGGGAAGAGGACAGCGCAGAAGGTACTACAGAGCGGATTATGATGGCCGACTCTTACCAGAGATGCTTGCACATTCGTGAAGAGTTGTCCAGAGTGTCAGAGAGCTGTAGGGACAGTCAGTGCCAGAGATGCGATGCCGATGCAACCCGTCATTATTTGCGAGATCTTTGACACATGGGGCATAGATTTTATGGGACCGTTCCCTTCTAGCAGCGGCTTTGAGTACATTCTTCTCGCCGTAGATTATGTTAGCAGATGGGTGGAGGCTATACCCGCACGAACCGCAGACAGTAAGACCGTTTGCAAGTTCCTAAGGTAACATATCATTTCGCGGTTCGGAATCCCTCGTATTCTTATCTCTGATGGGGGTAGTCATTTCATTAATAAGGAGGTGAAAAAGCTAGTGAAACAATACATCATCGATCACAGAGTAGCTTCTCCTTACCACCCGCAGACGAATGGCATGGCTGAAGTTTCAAATAGGGAGGTAAAATCTATTCTCCAGAAGTTAGTACGACCGGATAGGAAGAATTGGTCACTTCTTCTAGACCAAGTTCTTTGGGCTTATCGTACTGCATATAAGACTCCCTTAGGTACTTCACCATTCAGGCTAGTTTATGGAAAGCCGTGCCACTTGCCCGTAGAGATCATGCACAAATCTGAGTGGGCAATCCGAGAAATTTTGATGGATATGCAGAAAGCAGGAGCCAAGAGGAAGATAGATCTGAATGAGCTGGTAGAAATCCGCAATCAAGCATACGAAAACACATTGATCTATAAGGACAAAGTGAAGAAATGGCATGACAGACACATCCGACACAAGAGCTTTGTTCCTGGGCAAAAAGTCTGGTTGTTCAATGCAAGGTTGAGAATTTTTCCCGGCAAATTAAAAAGCAAGTGGGAAGGACCGTACATAGTCAGAACGGTGCACGACAATGGCAGTATTGCGATATCAGATGTGTCACCTGGTGCAGAACCGTTCGTGGTTAACGGGCAGATGCTGAAGCATTACGTAGAGACTACTGATCATCTAGCCCGTACTGAAGTGATCTATTTTGTACAGGAATCATAATCATCCTTTTACTTCTTCCTGTACAATTCCTTTTGAGCCATTCGAGAGATTCACAACACTTGTATATTTTTCATAGACCACAATCGTCCCCGTTTTGCTCGTCTTCTATGCTTAGGATACTAGATCCTAAGTATAGGGGGGACCGATTGTCCGCTGATTCACGTTTTCTTTTTGTACTAATTCTTTTGTATAGCCATTTTTTTTTTCACGAATCATTGATCCCCAATTTTTGGCTACATTCTTTTTATACTTAGGATGCCTTATCCTAAGTATAGGGGGGACCGAGTGATTTCGATGATTTCGTATTCCTTCCTTTTGATTTCTTCGTTATTTATCCTTTTCATTCAGTCATCCCGTTTTTGCTCTCTCATAATACTTACGATGACCAGATCGTAAGTATAGGGGGGGTTGACTGACTTGACATCGATATCTCTTTTTCACCCACTTTTACTTAGCACGAGTTATGCCCTCCTTTTTCTCTTTTGACGCTATGAGGACATAGCTCAAGCTAAGTATAGGGGGGTGCGTATATATTGTATATATACTTTCGGTCATAACTCGTACTTTATGTATTTTCTATATCTATAAAATCCATAAAAAGTGGGTACGGGTTAATTTAAAATACACTCTCTTATTTATAAAATCCTGGTAAATAAGTAAAATATACTTAAAACTTGTAATTAAAAACTTGTAATTAAAAATTTATACTTAAAATATGTATAATACTTATTTAAAATCCTATTTATTAAAATTTGAATAAAAGCCATTCAACCCTTGTAAAATACTCTGTAGATAAAATTTGTAAAATACATTAGACATTTAACTTAAAAATTTATCTTGTAAAAGTTGTAAATAAAATCTTGTTTATAAAAATCATAAAATCCATAAAAAATACAAAGTCCTAAAATTTGTAAAAATTACAAAATCCTTAAAATTCATAAAAATGAGTAAAATCCAGAAAATAGACTTCACAAAAACATGGTTGCATTTGCATTCGCATTTTTCAGAATAAGTTTGATTTCCGGAACTAAGGACTGAGTCTAGTCTGAAGGATGGAGCTTGATTACGGCCTTTAACTCTCATTGTAAGGAGCCTGATTAGGAACTGGAATTTAGACTCTTCAGGTCTGGTGACTTAAATCTTTGGGTTCCGTAAGACCATATTCGGGAAATCAAGTCATCTGAGCTTAAGTAGACCACTTGGAGTCATCCGTACAACTCTTCACCAGTGAACCAACTTTGAACACATGCACTCTGCACTTAGCTCAACTCGCATGGAGTTCCGAAGGACAGTACACCTTGGTAGTGCATTCTTATCCTTATCTTTGCAGCATTGACGTCTAAAGACGGGAGAGATTGGGGTTGCGATAGTTGCTTCGGATGAGGGAAGGATCTGCTGACACAATTTTTCTAAGACCTCAAAAAATGGACGGATTAAAAAGATTCTATAACCGTCGAGGCACAAAAGATGAATGCAGTGCAAGCAAATTACAAAGTCAAAGCAAAGCAGAAGCCACCAAATAGACCAAACTGGTCAAAGCTTCCACCAAATATGCCTGCACATCTTAGTGGAGACTCAGCTACACCGGTTGGGCTTCACAAGGAGATGCGTCTACACTGGTCGCACTCCACTTCTTTTCTCATTCTTCTAACTTCTCCCTATATTCGATTGTGGACATAGCAGAACTGAACTCAGAAGGGAATACCTCCCTCCCCGAGGAAAGAGTAGCAGGATGAGGAAGTCATAGGAGTGTATAGCCGGGATTGACGGTTTCTTCGGTTCTCTAAGCAGGAAGAGCTAAATCAATTCACACACTGTACAAGTTGACTTCAAGGATGATAGAGTTTGCGATATGAATAAGTGAGTCTGAACTAGCCGATGAAATGATCTTGAGTAAGGATTATGGAACTTGAAGACTGTTGAGGATGAAATCCTAATTCTAGTTAAGGTTCCGACAAAATGCTTGTTTCAGGCCCGATCGAGCTCTGTCCTTAGTCTGTTCTCATGAATTGGTTTAGGAAAACGAATTCATTCTAACTTTCTTTCTTTTTCACTTACTTTTTCAAAATAAGTGTTTGCTAAGGGACTAGCAAAGTTTAAGTATAGGGGGTTGATGAATCCATGATTCATTAACTTTTCTGTCGCATTTTATCTTAAAACCCTTAACAAATACATGTAAATACTCACTAATTCTCATATTTTAACAAAACCCCATTCATGTGTAAATATTCACTTTTAACCATTAAATTCATGTAAATAAATAAAGAACCAGAAAAAGAAAGAGAAAGACATATGGAATATATGTATATATATGTAATATGACTTAAACTATAAATATAACTGTAAGATATATTTATAGCCTAACCCCCGAGACCAAGTCAACATGGATTGGTCGAAAAACCAATAAGTAGGGGGAGATAAGGAAAAAAAACCCAATAAAAATAATCTATCTCATGTATATACATTCTTCACTATTTATAAATAAATACAAAACTTCAGAGAATTTTAATTATTTCATCTTAACTTATTCTTCACCAAATCTTTCTCCTAATTATTCATAAAAATGTAAATAAAAATATAAAAATAAGTTAAAAATATTACCCTGTAAATATGCCAAGAAACTCAGCCTATAACTTGTCAAAATCTCAACTTCCGAACATCATAACTTCCTCATACGAACTCCAATTTCACTCTACTCACCTTTAAAGTTCATAAAATAATATTATCTAATTAATAAAGGTGGTTTCACTGAATTCGGAGTCCGTTTGCAAAAAATCGGTTTTGGGACCAAAAGACAAAGGGGTTTCTGGGCTATTTATTTTATGTAACACACCTTATTTATTATTTTCTTAATTTTATAATTTCTAAATTATTTCATGATCCTCTAGTTTCACTATAAATTATTTCATAATTTTTGGAGACTATTTATTATTTTTATAAAATCAAACAACCCAAAATATAGGTATATTTGACCTATAAAGACACTTCCTCTATTTATTAAAATATGTAAATTAATTCATAAAAATCCATAAAAATTTGTATAAGTCTTATTTAATGCCCTAATAATTAATAAAATATAAAATTAACTTTTACTTAATTATTTATTAAATTAAAAATACAAAACCTATTTATTAATACATATTTATTAATAAAATATTTATATTTGAAATAATATTTATTATTTATTAAAAGTAATTATACTATAATTAAGAAAATAAAATTATTTACATTTCTTGTATTTATACCTATTTAAAATAACGTCATCTTCTATTTTATATTTAATTTATAGCTTATTTATACTTCTGGGCCAACCAGGTGCTGACACGTGTCAGCACCTGGAGCCTTCTTCCTCAAGAAGGTCTGCCGACCTTCTGTTCCAACCACCCGACTTCCACAATTTTTCCCGCCTAACCTCTAACCTCTCCAGCCCATCTAAACCCTCCATCCTATTCTCCTAACAACCAACTACACCGCCAGCCCTTCGATTCACCTTGGGGCCCAAGCAAACTTCCTATTTAAAGCCCCCAAGGTCGGCCATTAACAACAATCTTCTTCCACCTTAAGCTTCCCAGCTCCAGGCTAACCGACTACCCAACTTCCCCTTTCGATTCCAACCAACTCCGGAGGTGACAGCTCCACTGGAAGGGTTCGCGAGGAAGAGGATACGTCGGAGAAGAGATCCAAGGCGGAGCTTCGCCTTGCATCGCTGCAAAGTGCTGCGTAGAGCTCCGGCGAGGTCGACCGTCGAGCAACCCATCTCCAGGTCATACACTTGGATTTCCCCAGACCATTTCCTCCATTTTGTTATTTTCTTTCTCGATCATCGTGCCACGATTAGCGTGGCTAATTGCGCTCTTAGTTAGTCTAATCAGTAATCTTTCACGCAACATCAAAACCTCTTCTCGATTCGATTTCAATTTGATTAAAATCACTCGCAAAATCGCCATCTTCTTCGCATCTGGAGTACGTAGCTGAGTTTTTGTGCTTTTTTCACCCAACTTTGGAGATTTATATCTTAATGATTCGGCCGATTTATCATGAATCGAGCATAGAACTTGATTCATTGCAGATTCAGGTATCTCGCGAGGCAATTGCATCGGAATTTGGGCCTACGACATCGCCGTTCTTCGTCCTTAAAGATCGGGCTCCAGATCAGTTAACCAGACACCAGTGTTGAAGCCGCCATCTTCATCGAGCCACCGCCGCTGCTCGGAGCACCGCCATCGCCAACTCCACCGCGGGCGAGCTCGAGGGGTGGAGGAGCCACCCCCCTGGCCCCGCAGGTGAGCCATCGACGTCGGGGATCGATCGCGAAAATTCGGAGAAGATAGCCAGTCCGCCCGAAGCTCCAACCGCTCAAGAACGCTCAGGCTACAGTTTGCTGACACGTGGCACTACGCGGACCGCCAGATCGCGCCCAGCACAATCTAATCTCGGCCGTGAATTGCGAAACGGTGGAAATTTTGCAACATAAAACCAGCTCAAATTCCAGAATTCCAACCCGCCGCTCAAGTTTCCAATAATTACAAATAGGTCCCTCCGCAGGGACCTAATTGTAAGAATTCTTGTATTTCTGTTGCAGAACAGTCCTTGTGGACCTTTTTGAAGACATTTTAATTAGTTTCTTTTTACGCTTATGCCCCTGGGCTGTAGGGGCTGTATCTTGTTCGTTTGACCTCGGATTCCGACGATTTTTGAGGGGTAGTTACACAACTACCCCAGCTATATAGTATAAAGTTTTCGCGGCTTTTCGACGAGTTTTTAACGTGATTTGATTTTCTCGAAAACCGCCTCGTTTTGATTTGTTTTCTTGTGCAGTTCGAGTACGCGGCTCGAACCTCGTTCACCTATATTATATAGTATCACCTATATTCTATCCACCTACTATATACTACATAAATCTTTTGAAAAATATCCCTTTTTGCAAATTAAATAAAAATTTGAAAAGAATAAAATCAAATAAAAATTACAAAAATAAAAACCACTAAAAAGGCACTCTGACTTGGAGAAGAACTAAAATAAAATTACGAAGAAGAAAAATTAGAGAATATATTCTGCCTCCTTGAGTTCGACCCAGGAACACTTGCCTGGTTAAATATTAGTGAACGGTTTTCCGACAGAAAACCGTAAATTTGTTTGATAGGTTTAAGAATCGAATTTGTTTCGCGGCTTTCTGCTACAACCGACAACCTTCTTCTTTTAAGAAGCCGCGAAACTCGATTTTTGAGCGTTTATCAGATATTCAGGCGCAACAGAGGAGGCCGGAGGCGTCTTCACGAGGCCGACGAAGTTCGCCGGCCTTCAGTTCATCCAGCATCCTCGAGAGCCGTTGATCGCGCCTCCTCGCTCCAGGTCTGATCTGAACCGTTGGTTCCTGGAGCGCACGTGGACGTCAGATCTGAGGCGATAGATCCAGGCCGTTAGATCCACACGTGTCTTGGCCTGGACCGTTGGATCGACCAGAGCAGCAGCAGCGTCGAGAGCCGCCCCCATCCTGACCGTCCGATCGCCACGTGGCGGCCATCTAGCAGCTCCGGTTAATAAAGGGTAATTTACCCTTAGGCCCTTATCTTTGCTTTATTTCATTTGAGTCCTGTAAATATTTAAATACGTTGTTTAGTTTAGGATTTATTTGCACAATGGACCTTGCGCTTTAGTGTAATTGCATATATACCCCTGCTTAGTGTGAGCCACGTGCTTCGTCACGTGTGATTTTGGGATATTTGCTGTTCATGCCCTTGTAGTTCTGGATTGCTCTGAAATGAAAGAAACTTTTTAGTTAATTGCATTTATACCCCTGTGCGTGGTTGTTTTACGCATGTGCGTTTATTTTTGGGTAAATTGCAACTAAGGTCCTCGGACTTTTGGTACGTGTTACCAATAGGTCCCCGGAACTTGTTTTTGTTACAAATAGGTCCCTGAGTGCCCCAGGCACGCGCTTGGCGCGTGATTGGCTGGGTATTTTGCACCTGGACCCCCAGAACTTTGGGTATTTGCATTACAGTCCCTATGCACAGTACCCCTTTGTCATTTTTGAATAAAAATACCAAATCACCTCCAAATTCGACGAAAATTTGACACATGGCTCCTGCCATGGTGTAGGATTTTTGTGAATTTTTGAGGATATTTTTGATTTCGTTTGTTATTTTTAAAAATTCAAAAACCTTGGTTTTTGTTACTATCTAGGTTTAAAAATCACTAAAAAAATATAAAAACACTTCTAAAAATTCTACAAAAATTAGTTACTGTTTAGTTTGTGTTCTTTGATTTTCTAGCCAATTTTGGCTACTTTTCATTGCCTAAAAACCCTAAAAACTTAAAAACACTCAGAAACCCATAAAAATTCTAATAAATTAATTAAAAACCCAAAAATAATAAATCTGGTACCTAAATTTTCCTTATTTCATCTATTTTATAGGAAAATTACCTCTAGGCCTTTTTGAGGTCCTTAGATATTTTATCTAGGGACTTTAGGCTTGGCTGGACAGTACCCCTTGTTTTTGCTACTGTTTGATTTTTAGAAATTAAAATAAATATCAGAAAAATCCCAAAAATTCACCAAAAACATAAAAAAATATAAAACACATAAAAATATTTTTGTTTCAATTTTTGGTTGATTTTTGTTGCCTTAAATAATTTGCCAAAGTGTGATTGTTTTTGTTTTTCTTATTTTCTTTATACATTAAAAATCCAAAAAAAAATTATAAAAATAATTAAAAACCACTAAAAACATTTTCCTCTTTTATTTTATTCATTTTTACTACTTCGTAGGCCTTCGGCCAATCCGTGCTCCTTGAGTTCGACCCTGGGTGCTATACCAGGTTAAACATATAGCAGGACCGCTACCCGTTTTTGATTGATTTTATTTGCATTAAGTGGTTCATTTTTTTCTTGATACACATCGCCTGATCGCTTGGGTCGCAACGACCCTATTTCTGTACCTTATACCCTAGTGGTCAGGATCTATTATCAGACTCCATTTCCTCTTTCATACCTTTTACCCATTTCTCCTTGTTTGCAATTTGCAAGAATTCTTCATAGTATTCAGGCTTGCCACTGTCTGTCAATAAAATGTAATCATGTGTAGAAGACCTGGTGGAGGGTCGCCTCTCCCTCACGGATTTCTGTGATGAGAGTGCCTCGGAAGAAGAAGAGCTCTCATCATCCTACCCACCATGATCACTACCGTCATCTCTATCATCATCATCAAAAGTGATGACCTGTGGTACATCCTCCTCATGTCCTGTATCTGATACCTGCTCGTATGCATCATCTAGCACCACATGTAAAGCCCTTTGCAAAGGGACTAGCTCCATATCATATGGCTGATAGTTGCTCGAAGAAGAGTCCTTAGCAGCCTTCTTGATGTCTTCAATGGTTTGATCTTCAGAGAAGATCACATCCCTGCTCCTCAGCAACTTCTGATCAACTGGATCATACAACCTATATCCAAGCTCATCTTGTCTATATCCCAAGAAGATGCACTGCTTTGTCTTTGCGTCCAACTTGGACCTTTCATCCTTGGGAACATGCACAAATATATGGCATCCAGAGACCCGCAAATGGTTGTATGAGACATTCTTTTCATGCCAAACCCTGTTAGGAACAACACCATCTAAGGGTACATGTGAAGATAGATTAATAACATGAATAACATTATAAAGTTCTTTACACCAAAAAGAGTTAGGCAACTTAACTTCAGAAAGGAGACATCTGACTCTCTCCATTAGGGTCATGTTCATTCTCTCTCCAATGTCATTCAACTACAGCGTCTTGGATGGAGTCTTCTGGTGCCTGATACCATGAGACCTGCAATACTCATCAAATGGCCCAATATACTCACCACCATTATCATTGCGGATGCACTTCAGCTTTTTTCTAAATTGTCGCTCCATTAATGCATGGAAGTTTTTGAAAACACCAAGGACTTGGTCCTTCCTCTTTATGACGTAGACCTAAACTTTCCCGAAAAAATCATCAATGAATGTAATAAAATAAAGTACACTACCAAGAGAACTTACTTTCAACGGACCACAAACATTTGTGTGAACCAGCTCTAATGGTTACATCTTCTTAGAAGGTGGATGACTCTTGAAGGAGACTCTCGTCTGCTTCCCAGCCAAGCAGTGTGTGCATCTCTCCAGTTTCTCTTTCTTGACATATGTCAGCATATTTTTCCTCACCAAACACTGCAGTCCCTTTTCGTTCATTTTCCCCAATCGTCGATGCCACAACTTAATGGATTTTGCATCTCCAGTCACATGTGTAATATCATGGCAGATGGATGCATTCATGATGTAAATATTGTTGCTATACTTCTCGCCACGAGCAACAACCAAGGATCCTCGAGTAAGCTTCCATTGACCGCCATCAAAAGTGTTAAGATATCCTTCATCATCAAGTTTGCATGTAGAAATGAGATTTAAATGCATGTCTGGTGCATGCCTCACATCTTTGAGCAACACAACTCCATTGGCATTCTTCAATGCAATATTACCAATGCTAACAACATGGGACAAAGAACCATTCCCCGTCTTCAATGTACCAAAATCGTCAGTTGTATATGAAGAGAAAAACCTCTCTTTGAGATGTGACATGTAGAGCAGATCCGCTATCAACAAGCTAAGTACCATCCTGTGTGACATTTACCATCTCCTCAACACAGACAATGAGGAGCTAATGCTTTGCAGCTGCAACAACTTGTTCATTCTTTTTCTCTTGCTTGTCGCCACCATTCTTGTTATCTCTCTTAAACTGGAAGCACTACTTCTTGATGCGTCATTTCTTCTTGCAATAGTGGCACTCCATATTTTGATATCTGTATCTGGACTTGCTTCTGGTATTATCTCTACCTTTATCAGTCTTGGTCCGACTCCTCTCCCTGTTCTCTGTGACAAGAACCTCTGAATGTGAAAAGCTTCCTTGGGTTTTTTTTCGCATCTCCTCATTGAGAACGCCATACTTGAGTATCTCCAAAGAAATGTCCTCATTGACAACAGAATTCGTAAGTGAGACTCGAAAAGTCTCCCATGAATCTGGTAGAGTAACAAGAAGTAGTAGTCCCAACATCTCATCTTCAAATTTTATCCCCATACTCGTCAACTGGCTAGTAATTTCTTGAAACTCATTCAGAAAATCTAATACAGAGCTGCATTCCTTCAAACGCAAGTTCACTAATCTCTTGAGAAAAAACAATTTGTTACTTCCCGTCTTGGAGGCGTAGAGATTTTTTAACTTCAACCACAAGCTTCTAGCGTGACTTTCATCTTGGATATGGTTTTAGACATTTTCATCAACAAACTGTCTTATGAAGCCACAAACCTGCTCATGATCAAACTCTCATTCCTCATCTGTTTTGGCTTCGGGCTTTTGCGTGGAGGACAATGGAAGGTGAATAGCCTTCACATATAAAAGATCCTTCATCTTGTTCTTCCACAAAACGTAATTAGTCCTATTAGGACTAATCATCCTGCTCGAATCAAACTCCATCTTGTAATCTGCCATTGAACCTTGCTATGATACCACTTGTTGACAACAGATTCCCCGTATAAATTGAATTGAGGAAAAATAACAAAAGTCGATAGGCAGATTCTACACGATATATCAATTACGAGAAAGTATCTCAATCACACAAAATAAATCACAGATGCACGGAGAATTTTTAATGTGGAAAACCCTCAATGTGAGGGAGAAAACATGGGGTTGATCGCAACCCAAAATGAAGCACTATAATCGAAGTAATCTCTCGTGAGGGGCTTACAAAAGGCTGGCCCTCAATACGGTGCTACAAATACCAAACAATGGAGAATAGTAGAGAGGAGAAATATCACCAAACGGATAAATCTGTCGCCAAACTGTAGGGAAGAATGCTGGAGAAGAACTGCTCCAAAGGTTACTCCCTCTAAACTTCGCGGCAACCACTGACCTTCTTTTTCTCCCTCTCCCGCTTCATTCTTTCTTTTGCTAGAAGAGGTTATGTTGGGTTGATCCTGGATGCATCCCATACCCCCTATTTATACTCCATGGAGAAGAGCTAATAAGGAAACCTGGACTCCTACTTCCAATAGGATTAAGAAAAAAGATAACTCCTAATCCTAAAAGGTAATTGATCTCCTTCTTCAATCAATAATTGATTTTTCTTTTACAAATAGGACTACCAATGTCCTATATATATGGAATATGTTTCCACAAAGTGGGGAATCCATCCAACAATATGTATATCTAAGTAGCTTATATAATTGTAACTAATATATAAGTAGAGGTCATTCTTAAAAAGTACAAGTAAAGAGAGTAAATTCATGGTACTTTGAACTATTGGTAGAATGATGTTGGTCATGGAGAAATTAAAAATAGATAAATAATGAATAAAATTGAGGCTCAGAATTTTGGAATGATAATAATTTTCCTTTGTTAAGAAATCGAAATTACCACACCACCTCAGTTGACATTGTAAGTGTTTTTACGCGTTACACATAGCCGAAGGTATCATCATCACCTCGTTTATTTTTTTCACTAGGGAAAAATATTGAAAGAACATGTATCTATATATGTAAGATATATCATTTGAACATCGCAAGTAGCATCAATATGTGTTATTTAAATTCGAAAAGTTCTAATCTTGTTTTTGTTGAAAAAAAACAAATTTCCTTAAAATTTCAAGTTCAAGTAACATACGTTACTCCTACATAGGTAAAAGTTACTACCATAACAAACCATAGTTTAAGGTGTTCAATAAAGTAATCTACAATATATTAAAGTCTCCGACTTTTTTTCCAACATAGTTATTGTTCATCTAATTAACTTTAGAAAGCTACAAAATGATTTTCTTATAGCAAACCAAATACGTCGCCATCTTAAGGTTAAAGAACCCAAAAAAATACAAAACGAATTATAACCATAAAAAAGAGGGCACTCTCGGAGAACAAGTGATTGGAAGAAATACACGAAAGATAGTAGACGAGGATGACAAACAGAGCCCAGTTCTTATACTACTCGCTTAAGCCTACGTTCCGCTTTTAGGACTTCAGGGAAACATATAGAATGACAGGAGATCAGACTAGCCTTCAGAATACCCATTCCATGGAGCGAGCCATCCACTCCTCGCTTGAATTTCTCTCACCCAGTCCTGCGCACTTCGCTATAGAACATTGCTGGTCCAAAAGAAAAGTGACGGTCCTCCATGAGGATAAGCCAGTTCCCTTGAAAAAGAGTGTGGTACTCTTCTGGAAGGGAGCTGAGGCTAAGCATAGCCTCTGGCTTCAAGTAGGACCCGAGTGGAAGGACAAAAACTTACAGGGAAACATATCTAGGGATAATCATGTGGCATATTGGTCATAGTAAGGTGAGACCAAAAAAGAAGAGAACATCATTAATTTAGGACATGTTCTAATGTGAAATAAAAAAAAACTTAAATTCAATACTATCAGCAATCATTAAACTTGAAACAAAAACAAAATAATAGCAATAACAGCAGTAGTAATAATTAGAAATCCACTCTTGTAGGTAAAATAAGATTAAACAACAACATTAAGAACAGGAAAGATAATAATCATTTTTTCTTATCCAGAAATAGAAATAAACTCAACAAAAAAATCCAATAGGACACCGTTTTAGGTTTAGTCTCAGATCAAAATCAAAATATTATCTATACAATACTAACAACATCAACCACATCAGTTTCTTACGTATAAGTTAAAATGAATCGAACAAAATTTTCAGCAATATGAAAAAAGGGATCAGCAGATAGTTGCCCACATAACCTATATAATATGTAACATTTATTACACCTAATCATTTTGTTTAAGTTGAAATGAATTGACCGAAATTTTCAACATTGTAAAAAGAAGTGAGACAATACAAATGTTTATTTATATATGCCCAAATAACATGCTTTTAATTAAGAAGTTACCAAGAGCTACTGAGTTCCAATGTTATAGAGAAATACAAATAGACAAACAACAATAACATGAGTACGGCATATCAGATCAACAAAGAATAACACCACGATTTTAGTATAGATTCGAGTTAATAAAAAGTATAAAAATATCACAAATTCAATATTAACAACATCCACTGAAGTCGAATAACAACAATTAAGTTATGCCAAATTAAACAACAAACTTAACTATAATAAGCATTTGCATGTGTATTCGATGAGTATATGGATACCCACTATAAGTTGCTCTTTAACAAATGGTTGGGTATGTGTAATGATTTTATAAATAGGTATGGACTTACGAATATTGATACTCATCTCAAACTCGACCTGCTGGTATCCCTAGCAACAGCTAGTACAATTTTCGATGAAAAGACAATGGTTATAAATCGTCGTTATGTAGACCTTTAACGACAAATATATACTAATTTCCTTACAAATTACTAGAATAAAAGATTTTTTTTGCAAATTACAAGAATAAAAGATATTTTAAAACAATAATATTCATTTTGTACATTCAACGATAGAGACTGACTATTCAAATTATTTATTATTTATTGCATAGGTTACTTTTGCTGTAGCGTATGAATTCCATCAACATCAGTATTGAATCCTTGTTACGGATTGTTATTATATACAGAAAATGGCTATTGCAACAGATTTTACGTGACAGAAATAAATGTGACAGAAATCTGTCATCTAAACCCGTCACTTATTAAGGAAGGATTCCCCGTCACTCGTTCCCCTTTTTCGGAAAAACCGCAGCCTTTGTTTAATACAAATTGTAAAATTACCACAGCCCGTGCTCCTATTTCAAGAAAAAACCCTAGCCGTGACACCACCTGCCATCATTTTTCTCTCCTCTCTCAAATCCTTCTTCCACTCAACATATGGCGAGATTTGGTGGTGCTAGCGGCGGCGCTGGGGGCGACGCTGGAGGGCGTGCTGGCGGCGGCGCTAGGGATAGCGTTGGGGGCGACGCTGGAGGACGTGCAGGCGGCGACGCTGGGGGTAGCACTAAGGGAGATGTTGGAGGGCGTGCTGGCGGCGACGCTGGGGGTAGCGCTGGGGGCGACGCCGGAGGGCGTGCTGGCGGTGGCGTAGGGGATAGCGCTAGGGGCGATGCCGGAGGGCGTGCTGGCGGTGGCGCAGGGGGTAGCGTTAGGGGCGACGCCGGAGGGCGTGCTAGCGACGGTGCTAGGCCCGATCATAGAAGAGGCAATGTTAGAAGGGCAAGGGTGGTTGTGGAGAGTAGTAATCTATGGGCTGGTGATGAATGCAGATCGGGGCCGATTGGCGATCGATGGGGCACTAGGACATGCGGTGGTAGAGGTAAAGGGCAGTGGACGGGGATGGGAGCAGAGAGTCAAGGTCGATCGGTGGAGGCTGGGGATGATGGACGGATGGAGAGGACTGTGGGTGGTAGACAGACGATGGGCTGTGGTAGAGGTCGATGGCCCGAGCCTATGAATGATGGGCGAAGGGAGAGGTATGTAAGGATTTTAGCAAACACACTAAAATATATTTAAATTTTTATAGTTGCGAAACTTCATCTATTGGGTAACTAGTGCCCACGTTTATCTGGTCTGCAACTTTTGATTCATTGAGCAGATTATTATTTTACTTGCACTTTTGTGAGTTCTGTCTTGCTTGGCTTGTACTTAACTTCAACTATGGTTTGACCTGTAATTTTTTCTGCCATGATGAAAGAATATGATCGTTTCTAAAAAAAGGTCACAAATTTTTAATGCTGAGCTTTTTTACCCAATTAGACATTGACTTTTAAGGCCCATCTCAATAGATAAATTGGTTTTCCTTGCAAATCAAAAGCTACAGGATGAAGAGCTGCTGTAGATTGCAAATCTCGAGTTCTGGAAAATGGAAAGGACACAAAATTGCAAGTGCCACTGAAGAATGAATGACATGAAGAATATATTCCTAATGGAAAGTGAGAGCAAGTACTAGATCTAAGACCAAAACATTGGGCCATTAAGTTTTTTAAGTAATTTGTAATGATAAGCTTAGCCCATATTTTTTCTGCTTGTCATTGTCATAACTATGAATTTAACAAAAGGATATGCTTAGAAGAGAAATGCTGAAAGTCTTAAGTCCAGTACACCCAAAACCTATAACTGCATTTAGATTTAGCAAATTATTTCCAATTAATGCAATGAAGCTTGTTAGTTGCTACTATACCAATTTCAAAAAATGAGAAGGCAAAATGAAAATAAATTGCTTTCTTAAAAAAAGAACTGCCATATTTCTGATGCTACTCTATCATTTTTGGTATTTTCTTATCATGCAACATGCTTTCCTTTAACCATGTTTTTTGGTATAAACATTTGGAGGTATATACATTCATTAATTTATTATAATTTCAATTTTTAATTGATTAGTTAAGGAAATATTCCAAATATCTATTTCTGTTTCTATTTCAATAAAATGCAAACAAAGTAGAAGGACAAAAGTTTGATGGAATGCACAGAATGCTGAATTTTTAGATCATGCAGCAACTTGTCAAGATCTAGTTCAATCTCTGTTTCTGTGTTATTCGCACAAGCAACCAGGAATTTGTTAAACCAAATTTTACAAGCTGGGCTTGTCAAGATGATACCACACAAGCAACCAGGAATTTGTGAATAGCTTAACAATGAGTATAACTGTACAACAAATGGAAATCACATGGCCATTCTTTAACATCTTACCATGTTGAGTGTAGTGAGATTCTTCATTTTTCACCGTATTGGATTCAGAAAACAGAAATCCTTGCTGTTGTTTTTAGCCCTGACTGGTTGGGGATGAAGGGCTTATCCTCTCATTTTTTTTGCGGTTGGAAGTCAACACATGTGGACGGTCAGTTGATGGAATGGGTTTGAATCTTTTGATAATTCTTTGGTCTGATGATTTACTTTGTAGGATCATCATTAGTTTTTTGATTATGAGGTAGACTGTGATTGATAATGCATATTCAGAAACTGAAAGATATAGAAGAGCAGACCATTAAAGCCAGTCATATGTCTATGCCATATCATATTCTCGTTATGATTTATGTTGTGGCTTCGCAGCAGCCACAACATGAGGATGAGAAGTGGTAGTAGCAGAGATTCATGTGGTCGCATCCTTTAGCCACTTTAATAGGACATCTGAGGCCATGACAGGACATGATCTGCCAAAAACAGGGAAGGGAAGAGTGGTGTTAGCAAAGAGTAGTGGTAGGAGTTATAGGTGGTGCCAGTTTATGCATGTTTATTTATCCATCTATCCAATCTCTCTGTCCCTCTCTCTAATGTCAGCACTGTTTACAGAATGATATATGCTTGATCTAACAAAACAGTGTGTGTGATATAATCGAATGTAATGATGTAATAATGCAGATGTAATAATGCAGTGGTTGCTTTTGGACTTTGTGGTGGGAATCTATGGGAGGAGGAGAAAAGGCTGTGGGGGTGATGCTGATGGAGGGGTTTACAGAGATATATATAGCTGTAGGAGGGTATGTATGCGTGATGCTGTACAGTATTTACGGTTGCACGTGTAACCTGTGATAGATATACCATGAGCAACTATATATGTCTACAAGATTTCAATGCAGTATGTGCTTCATGACATAAAAGGTTTGTTTTACAGGTATATACTACGAGTTCTACATGTACTAAATCTAGTGAAATATAAGTGTCCACGTACTTGAACAAGGGTATGGATCGAATTTGCTTGTGGGTGTGGGTAGAAGATGCTTCAGCTGCTGTGGAAATTTTCCTACTCTTTTTCAATTGTTTATTTATATTTTGTGCGTGGTTATATCTTTTTGGCTTGAGAGGTAATCACACACGCAAAGCCTTTAATGTGGTGGTGGGAGGTGATTCAACTAGACGTACCCTCGGCTCCATGTCCACAATATTTTGTGTTTTGTCTCCATGTGGGATCTCCATTGATGGGCTATCAGATAACTTGCCTTCAGAAGTTCCCCAAAGCCCCCACCTCCACCCTCTGCTCTCAGTAATGAGCTAACAGTTTTTTAGATAAAAATTATTGCACTGTAATAGTAGGATCTATACAAGTTTCAGATTGTATTTTCTTGGTATGTTGTATGACATGAGCAATACGCATTTTAATTACATAATATTTATGCAGAGTTTATGTGAATCTATTGTTTTACAGAGGGATTTCTTCTGAGATGATCATCCGAATGCTATCACTTTTATTTCTGATGTCATTCATCATCGGCATAGAAATTGGAAAAATAAAGTTAAGAGAATTTGGGAGAAGCATCGTAGAGAACCTGATGTTCTAAAGGCAAAGCTGATGGAGGACGCTCGCATTGACATTACACAATTCAGAAATTTGGTCAAAGAATGGGAGATGCCCAAAACCAAGGTATTTTATCATCTTATTTATAGACTATATCAATTACTGAGAATAAAATATTAACAATGTAAACTTTTTTAATTTAGGCTAAGGCATTAACTAATAAGTTGAACCGTGATGGCAAGACTCTAAATCACAAGTGTGGAAAGAATTCGTTGGCTGCACTACGCGGTAAATTTATAAGTGGTATTATGGAGTCATATATTGATATGTTTTTATCTATTAATATAAGTTCTATTAATATAAGTTTTATTTTTAAGGAAAAAGAGAATAACAGAGAACCATCGGATCTAGACATGATGAAAATCATGTATCCGAATACTGAAGAGGCGGTGAGTAATATTAGTTACAAGTATTCCATACTATATATGCTTTAGCTCATAATTTCTTTCTAGCTTTTAACAGAGGGCAATGAAAGCTAATATTCAAGAGATACAATCACAACAACCAAATGTTGCCTTATATGAAGTTGAGGCAGAAGCATATGCAAGAGTCGCTAAACCTCTAAAAGAAGATTATGTTCGATTTCGTGGCATCGGACACGACAAGTCACACAAGTTTTCTGAATATGAAAGACTACACGAATTCCTCCAAAGAAGCACAAATGATCAGGTACCTATATACTTTGTAAAAACGATTCCATGCAATTTATGATGGAGATTTGATTAAAAACATTAGTCGACCTTATTAGTATAAATAAATAAGTTTAAGTAACTTTAAATGAAATGCTTAGTGAAAATGCAGTAATATGATTGTACTTTGGATACATGTCTTTGTGTTGCTCTTTACAACTAGTTTCAAGTGTCCTCTTTCCAAAAGAAATTGGTTGTATTCTATGTCAGCCTTTTTTTACTTAATGTAATGCTTGAGTATCCCTAGATATGATTAAAATGCCCAGATTTTGATCAGAAAAATGCCCGAAACAAAATTCATGTGATTTCAATTCCAATAGATATACGAGACGCCAGCTCTAATTTCATGTGACTTTATTGTTTTTAATTCAGGAAAGTAGAAAGAAAATGGAGGAGGATGTTGCTTCTTTGAAAGTGTTGGTTGAAAGACTTAATGAGCGAGTGGAACAATGTGACATCATAATACATCAACTTTGTCAATATGTTGGATTTCAATATCCTTATTCATATAGACATGTAAGAGCATTTTAAACAAGTTTATAAATCTTTAGTTGTTGAAGCTTCATCATTAATTGTTTTCGTGCAGAATGTTCATGATCCTTCAGGATTAAGTGGAAGTGTGGGTGGCACAAATGATGACAGTCATGATAGTGGTAATGATAGTCACATTGGAAGTGATAGTGTTCAAAGTCGTGGAGCTGGAGATGCAAGTCATACTATTGCAACTAGTTCTAGATGTCGGCCACCTTTTATAGGTGGAAATCCAACTTTCAGTCAATATGGATATCTACAAACACATCCATTTCTTCCATTTTCCTTTCCACCACAAGTAAGAACATTTTATCATGTGTATTTTTTTATAAATGTATTTATTCAAAATTTTAAAAAATTATAGGTGCAATTTCCAAATCAACATCATGAGAGCCGAATCGAGACACCTCCTAGTTATCCACGGGTAAATAGACCAACTATTTTATCTTTGGATACGAGTATAACAACATGGGCCTAGATCTGTTATTCTTATTCGTTTCTTTACTAAAATTTTTACTTAAATGTATATACTACTGGTTAAAAAATCATATCATTTCTACTAATCTTGTATGGTTTCAAGTTTTAATTGTTCATTTTTTATTTATAGGCTCACAAATCTATTAGTGATCCAAGTAGGATTTTTCAAGTATCGAATCCAACGCAACCCTCATCACATTCTCAGGTATTAGAGTTGCCAACCAATATATCTCTTCATTTTTGTTTGAACTCTTTTTGCATTCACACTTTTTTCATTTTATATATTGTAGAGTCGAAATAAAGCTTGATTTTTAAGAATGAAGGCAATAAATAACATGAGAAAAGGTAAATCTCTCTTTATTGAGTTTAATATCTTCTAATATTAATTAGATAAGCTCGCGTATAACTTGCACTCTTTTATATGTTTATAGTTAAAACTTACCATGATGTTTGTGATGTCCTGATTAAGGGTTGGTGTCAGTGCTTTTGGATGGTAATTGTGATGGTAGGTACTGTTTGGAGTGGTTTGATGGGTGTGATTTGATTAAGTTGGAAATTTTTGCATGTGCTTGTTTGGGATGTTTTCCCCTTTTTTCCATGTTAATAGGGCCGACTTAAATGATAGATATGTTCATCAGATAAATATTGGATTAAATATTTTGTGGTTGGTAGTTTTGAAGAACAAAAAGATAGTGCCGATTAAAATATGATATAAGGTGCTCATCATTATTGAAGTGTGCAGTAGTAAACTATGAATACAAAATGCAGCAGTGTTGAATAAATAACCAGTGGAATCAAATGCATCAAATGGCTCAAACATGGTGTTCCTAGGCTATCACGCATGTTACTGTGTCGAGTTGACCTCTCTTTCTATGATCAGTTTTGTGATGCAGCTGTGAAAAATCTCGAAGCCTGAATTACTGTATGCTGTGTAGTTGAATTAATATTGATTTTATGTTCTCGAAGTGCTTTGAAAGTTGGTCAGTTGATACTTGTTAAGTACTGGCTCTCTAGTTTTGTTTGGAAAGGAAGAGATCTGAAATTGGTCGTTAGAAGTTGGTGACATATTAATGGTCAACAAGTTTATTTTCTGAATTCTGTAACCTTTTTTTTTGCAAACATTCAATAGCTCAAGGTTACTTGTATTGTTGAAAGATCATTCAATGATGTGATTATGCATGCAGGGATTAACATACACCTACTTGTTTCCTACCATTTTGGGGCACATTATTACTTGCTTATGTAACTTAATGCAAACAAACTTTGTTTTCTTGATACCATTCTAACAATCATCTCTGCCATGCAGATAGTATGAACCCTGCGGATGTCGACCTTAGTCCTCTTTCCCCTTTTTTTGATTATATCAGTTCAGATGTAGCAGTTAAGCCAGTAGAATATATACATATATACGAGTGCGACAAGTTCTCGGTAATTACTATTTCCTTTGCTGTAAAAAAATCAAAAATGTATGCACACTCTTTTAGTTGAGACGCATGTTCTACATTGAGATGTTTGTTTAAATACATCTTGCAAATTGGTATTTTCTGCCTACCTCTATCAGCTGTCATCCCTCTCCATAATCATCCAGGAATGACTGTTTTTAGCAAGCTTCTATTTGGTTCTATTCACATTAAATCCTATGACTGGGCTGATGTTCCCCAAAATTCGAAGGTCATCGCCAATCCCACCGCAGATAGTATAATATTTTTTTTAAAGGTATATAGTATAATATTTGTTTATTAACAAGAGTACGAATTTCCTTTAATTTCACATGCCATAACTATAATAAATTTTGTCATTTTTTTATTCTTATACGTGACAAATGAACTGCCACTTTGGGGAGCTAACTTGACAATATTGCTTTATTTCCCCCATTTTTCTCTCCATATCTTATTTTTTTAATCATAGACTCATTACTGGAATTGTATTTCTCTTCTTTAGTAATGATTGTTGTTTATCATCCGTTCCTGCTATCTATTTTAGAATAACCATCACATAATCCACAATAACTATCACTTGTTTCAAACTATCAGCATTAACAAACAAACAGAGAGGGAATTAACTTTCCCATTTCACCTTTATTTCGCAAACACAAAAGGAAGGAATAGTCTCTTTTATTCCGTATTTGTCCTTTTGTTTACTTATTATTTGAGATGAGAGGTGAACCTTATACCTCCATATGAATCTCCATGACATCTTCACCATAGCATGAGATACGTCGACGTTTTCCTATATATCATACAAACTTTCTTGGAAATAATATACGTTGACCTTTTCCCATATATTATTTACATTCTCAAGTACTGCACGGATACGTGGCAGTTTTGTTGTGTTTATTTTTGCATAAATTATGTTTGGATGCTCATATTTCTTTGAAATCATATTTGGCAGGTTGTTTTGAAGATATTGATTGTTATCCAAAGGATTTTCAAGGAGGGTTGTCCAACCTTAACCTTCATGGAAGATCTTTTAAACATATCACAAAGGGGGCAGATACCACAGTTGTCAAATTTTAATATTCTAGTCCAATTACTTAGTTAATGCTTGGACGTTTATCTACACATATTTTGATGTCTACAAACGTTGGCCAATAATGACTTTGTTCTAGTAATTTTCTATGTCTTATGGATATTGTTGGTATGCGCAGTTATATACTAGATGGTTGGATACTCTGTCTCCTATTGTATTATTTTTTTTATTTTGTCATTGATTTTGTTAATTGTTCAGAAGAGGTATAGTGAATTGATGAATACCCATTCATCACTCTTTATTCTTATATTTTAGCTACAAAAACCTATGTAAATGCATGTAGATATGTGTAAATAGGAAAAGTTAGCAAAAGCATGCATGTTTGTAAATATAGATAATTAGCATGTTTTTGTGCAAAAATAAAAGAATAAAGATGAAAAAGAAAAAGAGGGAAATATTTAGAATAAATATTGAGCAACCTAACCCAAGGGAGGGCTCAGCATGGGCCTGACCGCATAAAAGCCAAGTAGAGGGAGATAGGGGCTCACACATGTATAAATTTGTAAATAAATAAATTTTATATATTTTCCTCAACCAAAAATATGTTGTAAATATTTGTGCATATTTATGAAGTATAAAAACAAAACAAAAAGATAAAAATTAAAAAGACCAAAAAGAACCCTCCACCATGTACATAGACCATCATCCTTATTTGTTTCACCTTGTAAATAAAGTTATTTATTTCCCAAAACTTTTTGTAAATATTCTATGTATATATTGTACATAAAATAAAAAAAAGAAGCAAAACAAAAATCAAATAAAAATTACAAAATTGAAAACACAAAAACATATTGTATATATACCATGTATATAGTTGCACATAAATAATTATTTAACCTATGTATATAAATAATAAAAATAAAATAAAAATAGCCTTTTATTCTTCATTTTATGCTATAAATAAATAAAATATAAAATAGGAATAAAAATGTATAAAAATAACTAATTAAAAATCAAAAATAAAAAAAATCAATATAGTGTATATATACCTATGTATAGCTACTATGTATATACCTTATTTTTATTTCCAAAAATTAATTAAAAATCACAAAAAATAGAAAAAAATAAAATAAAAATATTTTGTGTTTTAAGTTTTTGAAAATTCGGCCATTTAAAGGCCCAAAAAAATTAAATAAACATTTAGGCCTTGGCGGGCTCTGATTGGTCCACCGGGGGATTGTTGACCCCCGGTCAACACCTCCCCCAGGACCACCAGAGCCCGGGTCTGGTTCGCGGACCCAAACTCTCCCAATTATCTCTACCAGACCCGATCCCCATTTCGCCTAATCTAAGGTCCTCATCATCCCCCGTGCATCCGGGAAGCTCGCCCGATACTTCGCCTAGGGATCCGTGCTCCATGGAGCCGGACCCGAGCTCCTCTTCCCGGACCCGCACCCACATAAAAGCCGAGCTCTGTCGCACTCCACTCGCATCTTTGGCTCTCCACCTTCACTCCCGTGACCTCCATTGCATTCAGCAAGGTGACAGCTTCCGTCTGCCGTGTTGCAGCGAGGAGGAGGGTGCCCGACCATCGATCCGGCAGCCGCGCGCCGCCGTGCTCCGCCACCTAGCTGGAGCTCGAGCCTCAGGCAGTGACGACCTTCGAGGCGACGACCGGGAGTTAGCCACACTCCAGCACAGTCTCCCGCATCATCCAGGTAGCCGATTAGTCCTTTCTTTTCGCTTAATTTGTAGTTTCGCCCAAATCGGCTCTCCGACGTGTTCCCTTGATTCCGGCCATCTCGTGTATTATCTCGATCATCGGAACCCCCACACACCTTCGCCATCCTCCGACGCACGTTCTTCGCACTTTCACTCAACCCAGCTCGCCCCAGAGCTGGGAGTCGAGCTCCTCCATCCCCAGCTCGCCGGAGCTCATTCGCACCGACCCACCAGCCACCGTCACCCCGCTTCTTTGGGTCGAGGCACTTTGCCCTCGACCCGCGAAGCTCCTGGCGTGTTTTGCAGGTCAGAAGGAGGGCATCTGAGCCCCCCTCACATCAGGTCCAGGAGCCCACCGCCGCCGAGCTCGCCGGAGCCCCTCCAGGGCTCGGGTGGGCCATCGGACAGTACCAGCAGCTGCGGGACGCCGTCGCCTATCCTCTCCGATCATCAGGAGCAGCTGAGGAGGACGCTAGCACGCACACGAGGCCGGCGAAGCTCGCCGGTGGAGTGTTCTTCCACCATCCTCCAGCACCGTCCGATCAGCCCCCGCTCCCAGTTTGCATCGCCACCGTCCGTTCTTCGAGGAGCAGCAGCCGTCGATCATCGTTAGGGGCTGATCAGGACCGTTCGAGCAGCGGAGAGAGACACCTGAGGCCCTACCCGTTCGATCTTCCACGTGTCCTCCCTCGCACCGTCGATCGGGCCCAAGAGCTGAAGAAGAGACGAGCCACCCAATCTGAGCCGACCGATCCTCCACGTGGCGCGCATCGAGCCGTCGACGAATAAAGGGGTAATTTACTTAGGGCCCCCTCTTAGTTTGTCTTTTTATTTCTAGTCCTGTAAATATTTTAGAACTTTTATTTACGTAGGGCAAATTGCATTGTGGACCCTGTGCTTAGTTTTATTTGCATGTATGCCCCCGTGTGTATGAGACCACGTGCTTCGCCACGTGCTGAGTTGGGCTTTTTACATCTTTGATCCTGTAGTTCTGGGTTGTTATTGAATGAAGAAATATTTTCTGGTATTTGCAGTTGTGTCCCTGTGAGCATTTTTATTTCTACATGTGCGTGTATTAGTGGGTAAATTGCATCCAAGTCCCTGGACTTTTGGTACGAGTTACCAAAAAGTCCAGAAACTTGGTTTTTATTACCAAGAGGCCCCTGAGTGCCCCAGCCACGCGCCACGCGCGTGACTTGCTGGGATTTTTGCACCTTGGCCCCCAGACTTTAGGGTATTTGCACTTACGTCCCTGTGCACAGTGCCCCCTCTTTGATTTTTGAATAAATATCAAACCACCTCCAAATTCGATGAAAATTTGACACATGGCTCCTGCCATGTTGTTGGATTTTTGAGAATTTTTGAGGACATTTTTAATTTTATTTAGTATTTTTAAAAATTCAAAAACCTCCTTTTTAGCTACTGTCTAGGTTTAAAAATACCAAAAAAATATAAAAACACCTCCAAAAATTCTAAAAATTTTAGTTACTGTTTCTTGTGTGTTGTTTGATTTTCTAGCCAATTTTGGCTATTTTTCATTGCCTAAAAACTCTAAAAATTGAAAAACCCTTAAAAACCCATAAAAATTATAAAAATTAATCTAAAAATCCAAAAACAATAATTAGGGTGCCTAAATTTTCCATATCCTTTCTAGATTACAGGAAAATTACCTTCAAGGCCTGTTGAGACTCTTAAATATTTTATTTTTGGGTTTTAGGCCTTGCTGGACAGTACCCAGCATTTTTAGCACTGTTTGATTTTTAGAAAATAATTTACTCATTAGAAAAATATCAAAAATTCACCAAAAACACTTAAAAACTTAAAAAACATAAAAACACTTTTTCCTGAATTTTTGCTTTATTTTTGGTGTGTTAAATAATTTGCCTAAGTGTGTTGATATTTGTTTCCTTTTATTTTCTTTATCTTTTAAAAATCCATAAAAATATAAAAATTATTAAAAGCCACTAAAAAACACTTTTCTTTTATTTTACCTTATTTTTACTACTTCGTAGGCCCTAGGCCAATCCGTGCTCCTTGTGTTCGACCCTGGGAGCTATACCAGGTTAATCCTATAGCTAGACCGCTCGCTTTCGTGCTTGATTATTTTTGTCTGTTTGAGTGGTTGATTTTTCTTGATATACATGGTCTGATTGCTTTGGTCACAACGACCTGATTTTTGTACCTCATACCCTAGTGATCAGGCCTGTTATCAGAATGGCGCCGTTGCCGGGGAGCACGGCTTAGTAGTTCTTTTCGTTTTTGTTTTCGCGGTTTTTCGCGGCTCTCCGGAGCCCGCGGCTTTTCGCGGATTTTGTTTATAGTTCCTTTTTGATTTATTTTGTTTTATTTTGATTTTCTTTTCTTTTTATTTTTGTTTTATTTTGTGTGTTTATTTTATTTCCATTTTTGCACATATACCCTTGTTTTTATTTTCATTTATTATTTGATTATTGTTTATTGGTCTGACCACTTTTCTTGTCTTCTTGCGAGGGCCCGAGGACCGCGGAGGCGACTTTCGAGGAGCCGGTGTAGCCGCGAGACTTGGAGGCAGCTTCTTTCTCTACGAAGCCGCAGGAGAGAGCGAGAGGAGAGAGTTGAGTGGGGTGAGGCAGTAGGATAGTTTATTTCAGTTCATTCATTATTAATTGTAATAATACAGGCCTTTCTGAGACTCTTAGACACTTAGACCGTAGCGGGTCTGTTTCGCCGAGCACCGGCGTGCTCGGGGGACCCATTAGGACCCCTCGGTTTTTCGCGGCTTTTTACGCGGCTTTTCTTTTTCTTTCTTACTGTCATTTGCCGGTTTTTCGCGGTTTTTGCTCGAGCCCCTAGACTTAGGACTTTCTGGTGACTGTGACGTAGCTGAGTAGGATCCAAACACACCTAAGGCTTATCTGTTCCTATAGAACGTAATTGGACCTGCTTAAAATAATTAATAAAAATAACCGACTCGCTAGCTTCCGTAGCCTACGTGCCGTAGCTCGTCCTGTAAAGCGCTTACTCCTACCCCCGATTTGTCGGGCAGGGGAGGGACGAGCCAAGACCGGATCCTTTGGCTTGGAGGTCGGTGACCGGTTAGACGGTTCATCGCTAGAAAGTGCTCGTTTAGGACTCGGCTTTTTACCGTTGCATCATATAGCTTAGTTTAATTTCTGTCTTTATTTTATGCGCGGATCACTCTGCATGTAGAGAGCTGGAGGCAGGTACGCTTTTCTAACTTTGCATGCATCATTGATTTCTCGTGCATCGGCTTTTTCGACTTCTCCCCCCGTTTTTGACTTAATAATCAGGAGAATCGAAAAATTCGTTAGGCGTTTTTGTTTGATTTGAAAAATACCTAAAAAGAGAAATCATAAAATTGGGACTGTTTAAAATTATCGACCTTAAAACTCGCTCACCCTAAAAATTTTGTATTGGGGAGAGCAACCCCCTCATTGCTTGGTTTGCATGTGCGAGAGAGTGACCCGAACACTAGGTAGAGCCCCCCGTTGCTACACTTGACTGACTACCGACTCTTTCGTGCGGGCCAGTCGGTTGGGTTAGCAGCGGATATCCCAACAGGTCACGTAATCGCTCTGATATTTGTGTGTTCACCAAATAAAACAGACAAGATAATTTGACCGAACTTTCACGGTCTTCAGCTCGCGTTGCGTTGGTGAACCGGGGGTTTGTTTTCAGATCATAGTTTTTCCAGATCCCATCCGCCCTACTCGCCAGATCAAGATGATGGGTAGACGGTCTCTTAGGCAGCCTCTGGCTGCACCGCTTTCGGGCGCGTCTACCTCATCATCTAGGTTGGCTCGCGAGAGCTCAGACCTGCTCTCCGAGCCCGAGTACGACTCCACCCTGTTCCCCCTCGACCCCCTTTCTGATCTACCCGAGAGACATGAGCCCGAGGAGAGATTGATTCATTTGACAGCACCTGAGTTGGGCTCCTTCGATTTTGCAGACGTCGAGATGGCAGGCGCAGGCAGTTCTGACGATCACTCCCGTCCCGAGCACTTTGTACTAGACCAGGGGGCGATCAACTCCACCCTGATCGCACAGTTAGAGACAGTCCAGCAGCAGCTCTGCGATCAGGGAGCTTTTATGATAGAGATGAGGCGAGAGATGGAGAGGCTCAGAGCAGAGAGAGATGCACAGAGCGAGCCCGAGGAGATCCCCGATGAGGCACAGGCACGAGCCGCAGCAGCAGCAGCAGCCGCGGCCGCCGCCGCAGCGGCAGCAGCCGCAGGAGGAGCAGGACCACCTAGACCGATGCGGGAGTTGCACAACCCCGGATCTACTTTGATGCACCATTGGGTTGTGGTTCCAGCCATCGTGGGGGACTTCAAGTTCCCCCCGAACACCTTGCAGATGCTTCCGCGGTTCCACGGACTGGCTACCGAGGAGCCCCATCTCCACCTACAGGAGTTTCTCATGATTTGCAGTACTGTCCACGACAGGCATGTGGACCAGGATACCATACGGATGATTGCCTTCCCCTTCTCACCGGCAGATAGAGCAGCCACCTGGCTGAAGCATTTGGGGAGATTCGTGTACACCTGGGAGCAGCTCCGCACCGAGTACTTGAACAAGTACTATCCACTCGGGCGGACGAACGCAGCGAGGGCCCTGATCAGCAACTTCTCCATGTTCCCCAACGAGCAGTTCCATGAGGCTTGGGAGAGGTTTAGAGAGCTTTTGGACAGATGCCCACACCACGATATCACGAAGCCGAACCTAGTTCAGAGCTTTTTCAGTGGGTTGTCACCAGAGCTATAGGGCCTGGTGAACGCTTCTTGTGGCGGGTCCTACTTCGCCAAGGACCATGACCAGGTCTGGGCTATTTTTGAGGAGATGGCAGAGAATTACATGGTGATGTCCCAGACCCGTCTCTACACCCAGAAGACCCAGCCACATCAGCCAGGACCCGTGCAGTACCAGAGGATAGCACGGGTAGATGCAGGTCCATCTAGTTCGTCCGCAGCCACAACAGCAGCACAGTTAGAGTCGTCAGCTGCGGACATGGGCATCATCAGCGAGAAGCTGGACCGCATGGAGCTGATAGAGAAGAAGCAGTGCCAGAGCATAGCACAGATGGATCAGATGGCACAGGTCTTGAGCGACCTGAAGACACAGCTCATGTGTCTCCAGGAGACACAGACGGCTTCTCAGCCCCGTCTTCAGTTGCGAGGCAACGCCGGCAGCAGCAGCAGCTCGTCCCAGCGCTCCAGCACCCCAGTGCAGCCTAGACAAGCTCACCTTGTACAGGCGGAGCCGTACCAGCAGCCGCAGCCTACTTTGCAGCCACCACCATCTCCAGAGATGCAGATGGTGGTCTACCAGCCGGATCAGCCGTTGGCAGTACTACCCCCAGCCCCCTTTGATGCAGAGCCGTTGATGGATGTCAACGGGATCTGGTACGACCGTCCCCAGCCTGGGATCCGACGAGACCATCCCGGATTCAGGTGGGGGAATGGTGGTGGCCAGCCCCAGCAGCAGCCGTCAGCACAGGGAGGGCGGTACACCCAGTCGAGGGACCATCACCAGCCGCAGCAGCAGCCCCCAGTCTACCAGCAGCAGTCGTCCTACGTTCCTCGTCCCTATCAGCAGCAGGGACAGCCTTGGAGACGTGAGCAGCAGGCTCACCAGGGATACCAGCACCAGCAGCACCCTCCTTCCTACCCCTCTTACCCTTACCAGCAGTCACAGCCTCATCCACAGAGAGGCCACCCGTCGGGCTCACACGAGAGCCCCGCTTTGGATGATATCACCCGCCTCCTCACGGACCAGCAGGCGACATTTCGACGGGAGATGGACGAGTTCCGCCAGGAGTTGCGGGACCTGGTGAGAGGGAAGGCCGCCATACCCGCCCAGATAGAGCCGAACCCGAACAATCTCAAGCGGAAGTCTGAGCAGGTAGTACATACTGAGTTAGCCACTCCTAGCGATCCATTTGATGATACTTCTTCAGATCTTTTTGATGTTGATTTTGCCACGCTTAGGAGCGGTAGGACCCCAGCCGGCGGCGGCGCCTCAGCTGAGCACCATCCCGAGGCGCCACAGGAGGAGGAGGAGAGCGGTACTGAGGCCGCTCCAGATGATGACGGTGGTACTGAGGCCGCCACTTCACCAGATCTAGGAGGTGGTACTGATGCCACCCATGCAGCCGAGCCAGCACGCGGTACTGATGCCGCGAGACGTCTACCTTCAGCAGCAGCAGCAGAGCAGCCCGCCCGTGGTGGTACTGAGGCCACCGGTGTTTGTACAGATAGTGGTGTTGTTTTTCCTCATGGTCATGTATCTCGGAACTCTGTTATGAATAAAGGAAAAGGTTTATTTTCTTCTGGTCCCACTGTGGTGCGTGATGTATGTGTGGATCCGGTCCTTGAACCGCTTAGACCTTTTCCTAGTCCTTCATCTGAGAAGGACCCAGTGATCCCCTTCCCTAGAGCCCTTCAGATGGGGAAGGGGACGAAAATTGATCCAAAAAAGAGAGAGCTTGAGGAGTTCAGCCAGAGCATGATAGATCGGTTTCACATCCAGCTGACCCTCCAGGAGGCTTTGCAGCACATCCCCCTTCTCCAGAGATCTTTGAGAGAGAGGACTACAGTCAGGAGGAGGAGGAACCACACTTCAGAGATACATGTGCTGACCAAAGCCACGTGCTTTGCGATCCAGAACCGACTGCCAGCCAAGAGGCCGGATTCAGGGGCCCCGTATGTCAGATGCCAGATTAGTGAGCAGTGGTTCGACCGTACTCTTCTAGATAGCAGATCGTCGATTAACCTTCTTCCGGCAGCCCTTCTCGACCGCTTCGAGTTGGGCACTCTTCGACAGAGCAGGACAGTCCTTCAGTTCGCTGATCGATCTGTCAAGAGGCCGAAGGGGTTATTACGAGACGTTATCGTCACGATTCAGGGTCTGCAATTCCCCGTGGACTTCGTAGTGTTGGACATGGAGATCCCTGAGTCAGTGACCGATACCCCCATCATCCTTGGTCGTCCGTTCTTGGCCACAGCCAAGGCAGTGACTGATCATGATAGCGGGAAGGTGTACTTTCGCGTCCAGGGCGAGAGTATACAAATAGAGACGGTCGAGGACTATAGAGCCAGATTCAGATCCAGCTCAGATGCGAGTACCGATTCAGAGCAGCTGACAGACGCAGAGCCATACATCCACCAGGACTGTGATTTTGTGATCACAAATGATGAGGCAGCTTGGGCAGATCTTGAGACACAGACCACCCTCTCACTTTCAGACACAGCTGATGCAGAGATGACAGCAGAGGAGAGTCTGGAGAGCACAGACCTGGTTCAGGATACCATTGCGGCAGCAGAGCCGGTCCTTGATCGCAGCACGATGATTTGTGATGGTGGTGCTGATGCCACCTTGCTTCCCGGTGGTACTGATGCCACCGTTTCTGATACAGATCCCTCGGATTCAGAGTCTGATTGGGCCGATTGTTATGATCAGATGCCAAACTTGAGTCCAGTTGAGCCTAGTGAGGAGGAGGAGGTAGAGGCAGAGCAGAGCAGAGACAGTGCAGTTGAGCAGCCTTCTCCCGATCCAGTTTGCGAGAGTACACTTTCACTTTCCCAGGCAGATTTGGCCGACCTTGCAGCGTTCACTCAGTTTCTTCCACAGCCAGATTTGTCGGCACCCAGCATTCCAGAGCTGAAGCCGCTCCCTACTTCGCTGAAGTATCGATTCCTTGCGGGCGATCCAGAGATGTACCCAGTCATCATCTCCGCCGAGTTGACTGGAGAGCAGGAATCCCGTTTGATGGGGGTTCTTGAAAAGAACCGCAAGGCGATCGGATGGAGCGTAGCAGATCTCCATGGGATTAGTCCATCAGTGTGCTCCCACCACATCTATCTCGAGGATGGGGCGAAGCCGTCGCGTGAGTTCCAGCGGCGTCTGAACCCCAACCTGAGAGAGGTTGTCATGAAGGAAATATCGAAGTGGTGGGGTGCAGGTTTTATTTATCCCATTTCCGACTCCAAGTGGGTCAGCCCCTTGCATGTGGTGCCCAAGAAGACGGGCATCACGACTGTGATCAGTGAGTCGGGAGAGGAGATTGCTACACGAGTGCCCACCTCTTGGAGGGTTTGTGTTGACTACAGGAGACTCAACCAAGCCACCAAGAAGGACCATTTCCCCCTGCCTTTTATTGACCAGATCATAGAGAGACTGGCAGGGAAGAGCCATTATTGCTTCCTGGATGGGTACTCGGGCTACAACCAAGTGGCCATCGCTCCTGAGGATCAGGAGAAGACCACCTTTACCTGTCCATTCGGCACATACGCTTTTCGACGCATGCCATTTGGGCTATGCAACGCCCCTGCGACTTTTCAGAGGTGCATGCTGTCGATCTTCTCGGACATGGTAGGGGAGTGCCTAGAGGTCTTCATGGATGATTTCTCGATCTACGGCGACGGATTTGATTCTTGTCTTGACTGCCTAG
Organism: Ottelia alismoides; assembly: GCA_037367405.1. Lineage (NCBI taxonomy): Eukaryota > Viridiplantae > Streptophyta > Magnoliopsida > Alismatales > Hydrocharitaceae > Ottelia > Ottelia alismoides. The sequence continues at coordinate 1,036,795 of JAZKJV010009714.1, forward strand.
ATCGAGTACTTCAGCGATGTATTGAGTATCACTTGGTGCTATCTTGGGAGAAGAGTCACTTCATGGTGACTCAAGGGACGGTGCTTGGCCACATCATCTCCAACAGGGGCATGGAGGTTGATCCGGCCAAGGTTGATGTCATCAGGAAACTCACACCGCCGTCCAATCTGAGGCAGTTACGGTCATTTCTGGGGCACGTTGGATTTTACAGGAGATTCATTCATGATTTTAGCAGGATTGCCCGACCGTTGACCGACCTCTTGACGAAAGACACCGAGTTCCTTGTCGATGACAAGTGTCTTTCGTCGTTTGTTACTCTCCAGCAGTGCATGATTGAGGCTCCTGTCCTCCAGCCACCTGATTGGTCTCTCCCTTTCGAGATCATGACGGACGCCTCCAATTTTGCCGTAGGGGCAGTGCTGGGACAGAGGAGGGATGGAGTACCATTTGCTATACACTATGCTAGCCGCACATTGGATTCCGCCCAGCGGAATTATACGGTCACAGAGAAGGAGATGCTAGCCGTAGTGTTTGCCCTGGATAAGTTTAGATCATATATCATTGGATCTAGAGTGACTTTGTTTACAGATCACACCGCCATCAGGTACCTCATGGCAAAGAAGGATGCCAAGGCCAGACTGACTAGATGGATCCTTCTACTCCAGGAGTTCGACATTGAGATCAAAGATAAGCCTGGAGTCAAGAATGTGGTGGCGGATCATCTCTCCCGATTAGAGCAGCCTGAGGAGACTGAGCAGATTGATCCTATTAGAGATACCTTCCCAGATGAGGCGATCCTTGCTATCGCCTCACTCCCATGGTATGCCGATATTGTGAACTTTCTCGTTGCTGGGAAAGTCCCACAAGATTGGCCCAGGCAGAGGCGTGAGACCTTCCTAGCGAAGGCCAGGTCTTACCATTGGGAGGATCCCATCCTTTACCACGAAGGAGGGGATAGCGTCTGGCGTCGGTGTATTCCTCAGGAGGAACACCATTGCGTCCTCACTTACTGCCACAAGCTTGAGGCAGGAGGACATCATTCTGGGAGGAGAACGGCACAGAAAGTGCTCCAATCCGGCTTGTGGTGGCCTACCCTCTTCAAGGACTCAGATGAGTTCGTGAAGAGGTGTACTGACTGTCAGAGGATGGGCACTTGTGGACAGCGTGATATGATGCCGATGCAGCCCATTCACTTCTGTGAGGTTTTTGACGCATGGGGCATCGATTTCATGGGTCCATTCCCTAAGAGTCAGGGATTCGAGTACATTCTGTTGGCCGTAGATTATGTGAGTCGTTGGGTGGAGGCCATCCCCGCCCGAGCCGCTGATGCGAGGACAGTGTGCAGATTTTTGAGGAAGCATATCATCACGCGGTTCGGGGTTCCACGAGTTCTTATTTCTGATGGGGGATCTCACTTCATCAACGACCAGGTGAAGGCACTTGCTAGCGAGTTCGGCATAGATCATCGTGTTGCTAGACCATACCATCCACAGACGAATGGTCTAGCCGAAGTGTCGAATAGGGAGATCAAGATTATTCTGCAGAAGGTCGTCCGCCCTGACCGAAAGGATTGGTCACAGCTATTGGACTCGGTCTTGTGGGCATATAGGACGTCTTTCAAGACACCTTTGGGCACATCTCCCTTTCGCCTCGTGTATGGCAAGCCCTGTCACCTACCTGTTGAGCTGAGGCACAAGTCACTCTGGGCAGTTACAGACATTCTCATGGATCCAGATGGTATAGGAGACCAGAGGAGGGCAGAGCTAGCTGCCCTGGAGGAGCTTAGAGATGCAGCCTTCTCAAGCAGCCTACATTATAAGGAGAGAGTCAAGGAGTGGCATGATTCTCATATCAGCCACAAGCATTTTGAGATTGGACAGAGAGTATGGCTGTTTGATGCGAGGCTTAGATTATTTTCAGGGAAGCTACAGAGCAAATGGAAAGGACCTTATCTGGTTCGGAAGGTACACGACAACGGTAGCATCGACATATCTGAGTTGTCTTCTGAGAGTACCTTCCGAGTGAACGGCCAGCGGCTCAAGCCATTTCTAGATCATGAGCCGCGGGTCGTTGAGATTGCCCCTATTCATTTCGCGTGAGATGTGGTCTTTGACTCACATCTAATGCATCTCACGCCTGAGCTTTACTGATCCTCCGCTGTACATAGATCCAGATGTCCATATCATCACATTCCTTAGTCCCACATCCCTTTCTTCATCTTGTGATTATGCTATACTTAGGGTGCACTTTACCCTAAGTATAGGGGGGATGTGAGACCTTTTGGGTATTTCTTTTGTTTCTATCTACCCCTGTTTTGCTGCCTATACTTAGGGATATCTTACCCTAAGTATAGGGGGGGTAGACCCTGTACATTCTCCACTCGGTTTTCCCTTCGTGTACAGACTGCTATACTTAGGATTACTTGATCCTAAGTATAGGGGGAAGACCCGAGTCCTTCTTGACTTTTTCATTTCCTTCTGTATAGCCTTCCTTTTCACTTCCCTATACATAGCACGAGTTATGTCTTCTTCATCGCTCTTGACTCCGAGGACATCGTTCGAGCTAAGTATAGGGGGGTGTGTATATATTTCATATATACTTTAGCCATAACTCGTACTTTGTGTGAGTGTGTTAATAAATAAAAATGGCTAAAAACCATAAAAAAATTAAAAATTTTCATGTACATAATCTTCTTTTATTTGCACATACATAGCTAATGTACAAATTATTTTTGTAAAAATGATTTCAAAAATCTTTTGTGTAAAGCTTGTGTAAATATTTTTGTATCAAAATTATGTATATAGTACAAAATTTTTCCAAAATGTTTTGAAAAATCAAAAGTTTGCAAAAATCTTGTGTAATTGGGTGTAAATATCTTTTTGCAAAACTCGCACTTCATGCATCATCATTCATGATTTCAAAACATTTTTTTCAAAAATTTTGCATGTTTGTAAAATATTGTGTAAATATGCATCTTTTTGTACATATGTATATAGTTTTTCTGGATGATAGTTGACATTTAAACTAGCCTGGAATCAAATTGAGAAATGGAGCTTGATTAAGATCTTAATCCACCTAATTTCTAAGAGGAACCTTATAGGGCTTAGGTTTAAGGCTTTTCAGGTCCATGGTGACTTAATTCTATGAGTCCACTAGGCTATGATCACATGTCATCTCAATGAGCCTAAGTAGAGCACTTAACAACAACACATGACTCATATAGATTATGGCTTTACTTGGACAACCGCACTATGCACCGAGCTCTCTACGGATGAGGTGGTGAGGAGGCAGTCTTCCTTGGCTTGGGGTAGCATATGAGGGTAGTACTTCTAGGCGGAACCTCTCTTCTTCATTTAGTGAAGGAAGTGCGTCTCAACTTGGTCTGGTTGCCATGAGGTCTAACGACGGGAGTTGTGGGTTGCAATAAAGCTTCAAAAGAGGGATAGTCTACTGGCTCAAGAGGAAAAACTCCTTGTATATATGCTGCACATGTACATGTTGTATAGATGCACTCGAAAAAAAAAATGCAAAAAGAAAAGAACTCCAAAAAAGTGGTGGGTCTGAGAGAAAATGATAATCCCACCGGAGTATGTATATAAGTGCAATAAGCAAAGCTTGATTTCATGATCCACCTATTGTAGCTTGCAGCAGGGAGACTTGGCTACACTGGTCAAGCTCCCAAGGGTACTTGGCTACACTGGCCTTGACCCATTCTCTTCTTCCCCCTCTTCTTGAGCCGGTTGTACTTGAACTTAGAAGGGAATACCCCGCTCCTCGAGGAAAGAGTGGCCAGATTAAGGTCATAGAGTTACCTTGTTGGGGAGGGTTGTCAAGTTGCCATTTCTGAGGTGGAGAGCTTAGACCTCACTTTCACAGGACAAGAAAAGATTCATGGTCTTCAGGGTTTGTGATTGATGACTTGTTCTGATCTGGAGCATTGAGGAGTCTTGGTTATAGGATAGTGGAACTTAGAGGCTGTTAGGTTTTAAGCTTAAGTCTGAATAAGGTTCCGACACATTAATAATCCAAAGATCTGATTAAGCTCCATACCTCAATTTAATGAAGGCAAGTTTAATAATCAACCTTAATCCATGTACATTCTCTTTTTCTTTTTCTTTTTCTTTCCTTTTCACTTCTTTTTCAAATAAGTGTTTGCTAAGGGACTAGCAAAGTATAGTATAGGGGGGTGATGAATACCCATTCATCACTCTTTATTCTTATATTTTAGCTACAAAAACCTATGCAAATGCATGTAGATATGTGTAAATAGGAAAAGTTAGCAAAAGCATGCATGTTTGTAAATATAGATAATTAGCATGTTTTTGTGCAAAAATAAAAGAATAAAGATGAAAAAGAAAAAGAGGGAAATATTTAGAATAAATATTGAGCAACCTAACCCAAGGGAGGGCTCAGCATGGGCCTGACCGCATAAAAGCCAAGTAGAGGGAGATAGGGGCTCACACATGTATAAATTTGTAAATAAATAAATTTTATATATTTCCTCAACCAAAAATATGTTGTAAATATTTGTGCATATTTATGAAGTATAAAAACAAAACAAAAAGATAAAAATTAAAAAGACCAAAAAGAACCCTCCACCATGTACATAGACCATCATCCTTATTTGTTTCACCTTGTAAATAAAGTTATTTATTTCCCAAAACTTTTTGTAAATATTCTATGTATATATTGTACATAAAATAAATAAAAAGAAGCAAAACAAAAATCAAATAAAAATTACAAAATTGAAAACACAAAAACATATTGTATATATACCATGTATATAGTTGCACATAAATAATTATTTAACCTATGTATATAAATAATAAAAATAAAATAAAAATAGCCTTTTATTCCTCATTTTATGCTATAAATAAATAAAATATAAAATAGGAATAAAAATGTATAAAAATAACTAATTAAAAATCAAAAATAAAAAAAATCAATATAGTGTATATATACCTATGTATAGCTACTATGTATATACCTTATTTTTATTTCCAAAAATTAATTAAAAATCACAAAAAAATAGAAAAAAATAAAATAAAAATATTTTGTGTTTTAAGTTTTTGAAAATTCGGCCATTTAAAGGCCCAAAAAAATTAAATAAACATTTAGGCCTTGGCGGGCTCTGATTGCTCCACGGGGGATTGTTGACCCCCGGTCAACACCTCCCCCAGGACCACCAGAGCCCGGGTCTGGTTTGCGGACCCAAACTCTCCCAATTATCTCTACCAGACCCGATCCCCATTTCGCCTAATCTAAGGTCCTAATCATCCCCCGTGCATCCGGGAAGCTCGCCCGATACTTCGCCTAGGGATCCGTGCTCCATGGAGCCGGACCCGAGCTCCTCTTCCCGGACCTGCACCCACATAAAAGCCGAGCTCCGCCGCACTCCACTCGCATCTTTGGCTCTCCACCTTCACTCCCGTGACCTCCATTGCATTCAGCAAGGTGACAGCTTCCGTCTGCCGTGTTGCAGCGAGGAGGAGGGTGCTCGACCATCGATCCGGCAGCCGCGCGCCGTCGTGCTCCGCCACCTAGCTGGAGCTCGAGCCTCAGGCAGTGACGACCTTCGAGGCGACGACCGGGAGTTAGCCACACTCCAGCACAGTCTCCCGCGTCATCCAGGTAGCCGATTAGTCCTTTCTTTTCGCTTAATTTGTAGTTTCGCCCAAATCGGCTCTCCGACGTGTTCCCTTGATTCCGGCCATCTCGCGTATTATCTCGATCATCGGAACCCCCACACACCTTCGCCATCCTCCGACGCACGTTCTTCGCACTTTCACTCAACCCAGCTCGCCCCGGAGCTGGGAGTCGAGCTCCTCCATCCCCAGCTCGCCGGAGCTCATTCGCACCGACCCACCAGCCACCGTCACCCCGCTTCTTTGGGTCGAGGCACTTTGCCCTCGACCCGCGAAGCTCCTGGCGTGTTTTGCAGGTCAGAAGGAGGGCATCTGAGCCCCCCTCACATCAGGTCCAGGAGCCCACCGCCGCCGAGCTCGCCGGAGCCCCTCCAGGGCTCGGGTGGGCCATCGGACAGTACCAGCAGCTGCGGGACACCGTCGCCTATCCTCTCCGATCATCAGGAGCAGCTGAGGAGGACGCTAGCACGCACACGAGGCCGGCGAAGCTCGCCGGTGGAGTGTTCTTCCACCATCCTCCAGCACCGTCCGATCAGCCCCCGCTCCCAGTTTGCATCGCCACCGTCCGTTCTTCGAGGAGCAGCAGCCGTCGATCATCGTTAGGGGCTGATCAGGACCGTTCGAGCAGCGGAGAGAGACACCTGAGGCCCTACCCGTTCGATCTTCCACGTGTCCTCCCTCGCACCGTCGATCGGGCCCAAGAGCTGAAGAAGAGACGAGCCACCCAATCTGAGCCGACCGATCCTCCACGTGGCGCGCATCGAGCCGTCGACGAATAAAGGGGTAATTTACTTAGGGCCCCCTCTTAGTTTGTCTTTTTATTTCTAGTCCTGTAAATATTTTAGAACTTTTATTTACGTAGGGCAAATTGCATTGTGGACCCTGTGCTTAGTTTTATTTGCATGTATGCCCCCGTGTGTATGAGACCACGTGCTTCGCCACGTGCTGAGTTGGGCTTTTTACATCTTTGATCCTGTAGTTCTGGGTTGTTATTGAATGAAGAAATATTTTCTGGTATTTGCAGTTGTGCCCCTGTGAGCATTTTTATTTCTACATGTGCGTGTATTAGTGGGTAAATTGCATCCAAGTCCCTGGACTTTTGGTACGAGTTACCAAAAAGTCCAGAAACTTGGTTTTTATTACCAAGAGGCCCCTGAGTGCCCCAGCCATGCGCCACGCGCGTGACTTGCTGGGATTTTTGCACCTTGGCCCCCAGACTTTAGGGTATTTGCACTTACGTCCCTGTGCACAGTGCCCCCTCTTTGATTTTTGAATAAATATCAAACCACCTCCAAATTCGATGAAAATTTGACACATGGCTCCTGCCATGTTGTTGGATTTTTGAGAATTTTTGAGGACATTTTTAATTTTATTTAGTATTTTTAAAAATTCAAAAACCTCCTTTTTAGCTACTGTCTAGGTTTAAAAATACCAAAAAAATATAAAAACACCTCCAAAAATTCTAAAAATTTTAGTTACTGTTTCTTGTGTGTTGTTTGATTTTCTAGCCAATTTTGGCTATTTTTCATTGCCTAAAAACTCTAAAAATTGAAAAACCCTTAAAAACCCATAAAAATTATAAAAATTAATCTAAAAATCCAAAAACAATAATTAGGGTGCCTAAATTTTCCATATCCTTTCTAGATTACAGGAAAATTACCTTCAAGGCCTGTTGAGACTCTTAAATATTTTATTTTTGGGTTTTAGGCCTTGCTGGACAGTACCCAGCATTTTTAGCACTGTTTGATTTTTAGAAAATAATTTACTCATTAGAAAAATATCAAAAATTCACCAAAAACACTTAAAAACTTAAAAAACATAAAAACACTTTTTCCTGAATTTTTGCTTTATTTTTGGTGTGTTAAATAATTTGCCTAAGTGTGTTGATATTTGTTTCCTTTTATTTTCTTTATCTTTTAAAAATCCAAAAAAATATAAAAATTATTAAAAGCCACTAAAAAACACTTTTCTTTTATTTTATCTTATTTTTACTACTTCGTAGGCCCTAGGCCAATCCGTGCTCCTTGTGTTCGACCCTGGGAGCTATACCAGGTTAATCCTATAGCTAGACCGCTCGCTTTCGTGCTTGATTATTTTTGTCTGTTTGAGTGGTTGATTTTTCTTGATATACATGGTCTGATTGCTTTGGTCACAACGACCTGATTTTTGTACCTCATACCCTAGTGATCAGGCCTGTTATCATGAATCTCTCATCAACTAAAGCATATGATATTGGCTTGTTTATAGAAATGATCCGTATGAAACGATTTTAAGTGACAGATTTTCTGTCATACAATACCATGGTGACAGATTATCTGTCACCAAAAGCTTTGGCCACGAAGGTTTTGGTGTCCTCCTTACGGTGACGGATATCTGTCGCCATACGTTAACCTGTCACCTAAACTCGCAATTCTGTCATCATAGGTCCGCCACTAAAAACTTTTTTTGTTGTAGTGAATTAATAAATATCGGTGCTTCGCTAATGCGACTATTTGCAAACATAAAACTAGTAAGCATTTCCTTTTAAAAAATTAGTTAGCAAGAAAGTGAGTGTTTCGTTATATTATGACATATAATTAGAACTGTTAATCGAACCAAGCCGTAACAAATGAATTTATGTTAGAGTTCAGTTCGATAAGAAAGTTAGAAAGTTTGGCTTCAAGTTCGATAAAATTTCAATATAATATGTTTAAGTTCGAGTTCGTTTAGAAAATGAACATTCAAGTTCAGTTCAATAGTAGTTCATTAATGATTTGACTTAACTCAACCTTGTTTAAATCATGAACAAGATCGAAATTGAAGTTCGATAATAAAATTTGATAAGTAGTAAAAATAAGAAATTATTCAAGTTGATGTGGTACAAAGCTCAACGATTAATAGCATCATTCCATTAACCTAAAAAACTTCTTATATGTACAAATATGAGGATAAACCAACACATACACACATATATCAAAGTCGAATTTATTGAACAAACATATATTTTATTCATATTCAGTTCTTTAAGCTATCGAACTGAAATTTGAAGTTCATATTCAGCCTGTTTAGAAACAAAAGAATATTTTCCGAACCATTACTAAATGAAATCTAATCAAATACAAACATGTTCAATTCAATTAGTTGACCTACATATAATGGAAAAAATAGAAGAAAATAAAACATATCTACTCTCAGAATTCAATGTACCATCCAAATTTCCTAGGTAACAAGGGGTTAAAGGAAAAATATAAATGTTAGTTAAAAGTCTGTGGCAATAGAAATATAATTGTCATACTATACGATATTCATATAGAATGCACTGAAAAAAATGCTACGATTTTGGTCCTTTCTTAAAAATTTTGGACATGTGTCGAAATTTATCTTTTTTAAGAAAACATCATACAATATATTAAGGGTCGTAGACATGGCACTGTTCACGGCCCTGTAGCATTATTTTTGTTGATATTGCAAATGTTTTGTATATATATACGTATATATATTAGGTACCATTACCCCTGTGTGATTGGTTGGTAAGGATGAAAATCGATACGGATATATCTTAATATATGTTTACCATATTCGAAAATTTATCAGATAGAGATACTCGTATCCGAATATTAATCGAATATGAATCGAATATGGATATGAGTTGTAAAAGTTTTTCGGATGTGGATGTGGATATGGTAATGGCTTGAATATTCAGATATAGATCCGGATATCCGAGTACAATATTTAATATTATTTTATATATTAGTTAACGTAATATAAGATACATGTCATGTTATTATATTAGTATTATATAAATTATATAATACACTATATCAATGATATTAATAAGTTTCCATTTATTTGGGGATGGGCACGAACAAATGTTACGAAACTCTATCCCTCTTTGTGCTAAGGATAAAGAACACATGTATCTCGACGCTCACTTTTATTATGATGCTGCTTATTTATATTCTATTGCCGTTTTTCAAATCATTATGAACTTTGATAAAAAAAATAATTCGTAACCATATGTGAACTTTATTAGGTCCATATTCGGATTTTATGTTTATTAGATCCATATTTGTATTCAATTTTTATTCGATTCATATTTGGATTGACTCTTTATTCAATCCGTATTCGGGTCCACTTTTATTCGATACGTATTCGGATTTGGTAAATATCCTATTCGAATTCATATCCGTATTTTTAAAGATATGGTTTTCTTAATGCATATCCAAATTTTATATGTATCTGATCAGTTTTCATCCGTAGTGGTTGGTTGATATTTTGTATATTTTATTTCAATGTAAACATGACATTCTTATAATGTATACGGTGGGGATTTTCAGGAGACGCCATATCATGCGTTTCCTCTAACATGTGCTATGTACCTTTCTTTAATACTGACACGTTAGGAATGGATTGCAGTGGAGGTGTTCGATGATCAAAAAATAAGGGTTACTTGGTTTTTTCGTCCTTTTTTTATAATCTTAAAACCTAAACTCCCTTTTGGTTCTCCTTCGGAATGCACCCTACGAGAATTGCAGGAGTATGGTCAATCGGAGAGCTCGGACCAACAACTCCTCTAAGGTCCTCTATCGCCGATGTACATCTTTGTTTGTTTGATTTGTTCTAAATTCTTCTTTATTGTGAATTCCTAAATCGTAAACTTCCTCTGTCTGGTACTCCGTCGACATGGATCGATCCAAAGCCCCTCTTTGCCTCCACCCGAGACGGGTTTAGTCGATTCCGACTGCAAGAATCACAAGATTACGGACGATAGAGGACATTGGGATGACAACTCCTCTTAGGATTGGTGTACACAGTCACTGATATGTTTATTTGGTCTTTAGGCAAGGAGATTCATCGACCAACCATACAAGAGCCCATCTTAAATCACTATTGAAATCAACTCCTCCAAAACCACTTCAACTTTGGACAGATTTTGATTTTTCCCTCTTTCGGTATGATTTAGCAGTACATCCGAGAGTCGACACATCATCGATATCTTCCTTATTTCATGTATTCATCTTTGATTTTGGGAAAATTTTAGGTTTACTTTCTTTGGGTAGGTTGTGGTATTTAGTTGTGAGTGAGATATGTGATTTGAGCAGCGAACGTCAACCACCAACTCATGCTCGCAATCTTATGTAGCCTATGATTAATATAGTATTGTTTTGAGAAAATTAAGTGAGCAATCATAATCTCTGATAAGCATAGATAATTCTTTTTTATTGAAATTAGGATATAAACACTTGGGAATAGGTTTGAGAATTATGATTGCATGGGATTTTCCTGAGTTTTTATATATTTTGTGTTGATAAATGGAATATGGGGAATGATTTTTGCTCTTTGATGCCGAGGAAGAAAATATTAGAGCTCTGTCTTCATTGCCCTAGTCTATCTATTATGTTTGCCCTGTTATGGATATCTTTATGAGGCTATTTCAAATTTCTCTTTCTATTCTCATTTATCAATATCTACTTATCAAGGTATTGACATGACACAACTTCATTTTTCTTTATATATCTTAAGAATATCCTATGTAATCATATACATTTTTTACATGTTCATACACATCGTCAACAACGAGATTCTCTGTTTTCCTATTTGATAGATTAGACTTTGAAAAGGTTGTTGAACTCTTATGCTGGCACCTTCAATTTATTTTCTAAATTTCTCATTCTTTAAAGCAAGCACAGCAATATAAATCAACTCATTTCCATTCATCATTGCATTAAACCCCAAAAAAATATAGCTCCTGGTGCAACGCACAAGTTTTACACTAGTAAGTTTTAAAGGGAATGAACACATTAATCGATGGATAAAGATTGTCTTTCAAGGTCGTGTACAAGGATGGATCATATAGAACTATCATCATCAAGAATATAATATAAAAAGAAGGTATCATGGTACACAGAACTGAATTTGTCTAAGGAAAGATTGACACAAGAAAATAATTCTCTAAGTACGATACACATATGTAATGAATCAACATTTGTACTATTTGCAATTAGGTTTGATAGATGACATTTTCTAGGAGAGTGATCAGTGTAAATAGATGCAAACAGATATACATACCTACACGTGCAAAGACAGAATCAACATTTAATCCCAATGACAAAGTATCTTAAAGAATCAAAGACATTGTCAAATCCTATTTGTTACTGTATAATTGCAAGATTGATTGTGCCAAATAATTTTACTAGCGAACTTAATGTGGAAATATGTTTGTCTGCAATCAATATAACAAAATATCGTAACGATCCTAGGTGTTCGACACATACCTTCATGATGCGGAAACATTCACAATGACGATTCGATTGCACGAGACCCAGATCGTCACCGACCACATTATCCCGCCTCTGATTTTGTCGGATGAAAACTCGACGTCAACCGGGAGGGTTGCCGTTGTTGGATTCAAAGACGATGCCAACAACAGAATATCATCATCGGATCTCTCTCTCTCTCTCCTTTCCATTCTTCTTCTCTCTCATTTCTCTCCTTCTCTCCTTCCCATTCTTCCTCTCTCTTCTCACTCTCTCTCTCTCTCGTCAATATTTCTCCTCTCTCTTTGCAACGTTGAGCCGTTACATGTGATTCCATGCAATTAAAGAGGAAGGGTAACATTGCTCTTCTCATGCACCAAGTCCCCTTCCAAAAATAGAAAACACATGCATACCATCTCTCACTCTCTTTTAGTAACTTACGATGGAATGGCTCCCGATCTATTTTAGCAAAAATGGGAATGGAGAACGTGGGATGAATCCATGCTATTGAAGGCTACTCAATAAATATCTTATACGTATTTGTCACAAATACCCTTCTAATTTTAACACCCAATTATTCCATGTTCCATCATGCATGTTGCGACCTATTTTTTCTATTTTATTCTCTCTCTTTTTAATCCTCTTAATAATGGAATATGGGTCGTTACAGTAATAAAATTATAAGAGATGTTAATTAATATTGGAAAGAATACAAATATAATTAAAGATTGGAATAAGAAGAAAACAACCAGACACATATTACATATACACCCTATGAGTATTGAAGAACACAAATAAAAGATAAATTACGGTGAATGATATTTTATGGCATTAACCCTAAGGAGGCGTTCGGTTTGGAAATAAACATGAATAATGATGGGGAATAAGAAGAATAATAGTTTATTTTCGATTCAAGTGGAAAGATAGGAATAAGGAGAATAAGGTAGAATAAAGATAGGTAAGGAGGAATAAAGGTGGAATAAGGTGAAATCATATGATGTAGATGGAAATAGGCATACTCTTGGTACCGCACCGGACGGGGAATTGACCCCTTATGTCAGTGCTTATTAACTTTTATGCCAAAAAGGAAAATAAAGGAAAAAGAGTCAAAGTAATAAAACTCTACTTGTTCTACCCATAGAACTTCAACAAAAAAATCGATGTCTACGGACTTTTAAAACCATTTCCAATTGACACACATGGTTAAAATCATTAGTTGATAAAGTATAACATAAAATGCTCGCAGACTTATAGTTCCTTATGACTGCTTTATCATATATAGGATTGTGATCTTTAAGTTCTTTGTTGATATCGGAAATCTTAATCTCTTTCTCTCTCACCTTTCACAATGATATATTGTAGGTCACTAATTTAGGATAAATTGTAATCTTCCTATTCCAGTGTATGTAACCATCTTCAATGATGTAAGGAGGTTAATTGGTAGGAGGTCCTTTGGCATTGTTCTGAATTGTTGGAGGCCACGATTATTTTCTCGTGAGTGTGAATACTTAATCACCAACAATGTGCTTTGTTGACGAACCCATGATTCATCCACCCAATTCATGAAAATTGAGCATATAACCTTAACAAACATATGCATTTGCATCCTAATTGCATTCTTGTAAACACGTGCTCATTAATAAGAAACATTAGTTATCACTAAAAACAACACAAAAATATTCAAGGAATAATGCCAAGAAGATCGTGAATCAAACACTTCACCATTGTATATAATGTAAAAAACCCTGACTACTTTCAAATAATTTATATCAATTCCAATTGATGTGAAACTACCTTCATGATGTACATATTGATCATATAAACTCATGAAAAATCCTTGAAAAATACTAACATGGATGTATAACTTCAAAAACCAAATCCCGATTTTGAACAGACCTACATTCAAGCCAAAAAACTCGTGCATAAAAATACATATAGATCTATACTTACCTTTAAAGTAACGTACACTAAATTATGTTTCAAACAATATCACTTTCAAGTTTTTTGGTATTCATATGTGCAAGTTAGGCTTTCGAGCTATATGATATATTGTACACTTGACCTCATCAGATCATTATCATGTTATATAGAATTTCACCTTATTTTGTTTTGGTTTCATTGAAATGTATATTATTATCATGTAATATAACTAACTATATAAAAATAGAAGGTCAAAAGCATCTAAAAACACATCAAATAAATTAAGTTTTTATAGCACTAATATATCTATAGTTTATTCGTATGTATTTTCTATATATTTTCCTTAACCTATAAAAATCCAAAAAATTCTTAGTAATAAATATTATATATTATATTAATATATAAGCGTATAATATATATCATAAAAATCCAATAAAAATAGAAAATGTCGAAAAATAAGTATTTTTTTACTTCGGAACACCTATAAAAACTATATCACGTGTAAATGGATGAATTCGAACTTCATTTTAAGAAAGTTGTAGAGCTCACAAAGCTCTACATTCATCTTTTTTTTTTAAAAAAAATAAATCCATTTAATATTTTGATTCAAATTATGTTGTATTTTCACTTTTTAGTTTTTATTGTGGCTAACACATGGGGTCTGTTTGGTTACCGGATTACGCGGGGTAACCCCGCTCCATTCCTGAGTTGGAATTTCATCACAAATCAATATGACATCACATCACATTCCTTATTCCAACCCTCGTAACTATCCAAACAGTCTATTCACAGGTAGTTACCGCAACCCACCATATCCCAATAACCAAATAGACCCATGAAGGTCAGTTGAACCTCTTGGCACTCTGTCATAGGGCGCCTCCTGCAGCTCTGACCCCAATCCTCTTTTTTTAGTGGTAAATAGGTTTTATTGATGAGGTAAAGTGATTACATTAGAAGGTTTCCCCCTCGCAGAACCCCAAAAATAGGGAGGGGAAGTTACAAAAACGAAAATAAAAAATATATGCAAATTCAGCTTCACAGAAGCAAGCAATCATCGCAAAGAAGAAGCCGTGAGTTTGATCAATTCAAAGGATCTTCAAATCTTCTAAAATGTTGTTAGCAGTGACCCTAGCAGGCGTGCGAGAGTATTAGTCCAGTGGAGGTTACGCTCTCTCCAGATCCACGAAGCTACAACAAAAACGGTCTTGATCTTTAAAGCAAGGCCAACATCCAAACTGTGGATCATCCTTGCCCAATCAAGGGCATCATTTGTTGCAGCCCCAGAACCAAAAGAGGGCGAATTTAAGACATACCACATTTCTTCCCAAACCTCCCCCGAGTAGGGACAATGCCAGAACATATGGTCCCTAAATTCGAGAGAGTGTCCACAAAATAAGAAATTGCAGTCCGGGCATAATCCAAATTTTAGTAGCCTTTCTCTAGTGGGAATTTTATTTCTAACCACTCCAAAAAAATAGCACTTATACTTGGGAGTCGCCGAAGAGTACCAAGCCTCCCTCTACCGATCATTCACGGGCCCCCTTGTCCTGACAAGAACAAAGCACGAGCGAAATGAGAAACCCGTAGGTGATAAGGTCCACCTGTAACGGAGACAAAGTTGGCCCAAGGCTGGGGTAGTGAATGATCTGTTTCTCAATAACGTTTTTCAAAGAGTAGACGCATTATGCAGGACGAAAACATCCCAAAACGATTCATCCCGGAGATATTTTGAAAGGTAATCAACCCAAATAGAGTTTTCTGCCGTTTGGAATCTCCAAACCCAAGCAACCTTGGATGCATTAATCAAGTCCCTAAGCGGCCTAATTCCAAGGCCTCCTTCATCTTTCGAAAGACAAACGTCTTTCCAAGCCGGTTCATGCCATTTGTAGTCCCAAAGAAAGTCCGCGCAAAAAAAGAGGAAATCTAAGATACAACTGAGGAGGAGAGCGCATAGCATTTGGTCCAATATAGTAATATTCCATTAATGACAGAGTTAATGAGTTGAAATCGCCCGCCATTGATAGAATATTTGCCTTCCAACCACAGAGATGTGCTCGAACTTTGTCCACAAGCACTTTTTCGAATGAGGAGCAACCATATTTTTAAGTGAGAAGGATGCCAAGATATGTTGTAGGTAAGGACTCACCAAGAAGACCAAGAGTAAGGTTGCAACTAAAATCTCCTCTCGCATTCTTTAAGCAAAATAACCTGCTCTTTGCACAACTCCTCCTGAGACCAGACAATGTCCCAAAAGTATTCATTGTAGTGATGATAACAGAGAGAGTTTTATGGCTCGTCGATCGGCGAACCTTTCATCGATCAATCTGTTAAGTTCCAATTCAACGCAAGATCCCAAGGCAACGACCGTTCCGAGGCGTAACGCGCGTGTCGAAAATAATTCTCTAAGTACGATACACATATGTAATGAATCAACATTTGTACTATTTGCAATTAGGTTTGATAGATGACATTTTCTAGGAGAGTGATCAGTGTAAATAGATGCAAACAGATATACATACCTACACGTGCAAAGACAGAATCAACATTTAATCCCAATGACAAAGTATCTTAAAGAATCAAAGACAGTGTCGAATCCTATTTGTTATTGTATAATTGCAAGATTGATTGTGCCAAATAATTTTACTAGCGAACGTAATGTGGAAATATGTTTGTCTGCAATCAATATAACAAAATATCGTAACGATCCTAGGTGTTCGACACATACCTTCATGATGCGGAAACATTCACAATGACGATTCGATTGCACGAAACCCAGATCGTCACCGACCACATTATCGCGCCTCTGATTTTGTCGGATGAAAACTCGATGTCAACCGAGAGGGTTGCCATTGTTGGATTCAAAGACGATGCCAACAACAGAATATCGTCATCTGATCTCTCTCTCTCTCTCCTTTCCATTCTTCTTCTCTCTCATTTCTCTCCTTCTCTCCTTCCCATTCTTCCTCTCTCTCTTCTCACTCTCTCTCTCGTCCATATTTCTCCTCTCTCTTTGCAACGTTGAGCCGTTACATATGATTCCATGCAATTAAAGAGGAAGGGTAACATTGCTCTTCTCATGCACCAAGTCCCCTTCCAAAAATAGAAAACACATGCATACCCTCTCTCACTCTCTTTTAGTAACTTACGATGGAATGGCTCCCGATCTATTTTAGCAAAAATGGGAACGGAGAAACGTGGAATGAATCCATGCTATTGAAGGCTACCCAATAAATATCTTATATGTATTTGTCACAAATACCCCTCTAATTTTAACACCCAATTATTCCATGTTCCATCATGCATGTTGCGACCTATTTTTTCTATTTTATTCTCTCTCTTTTTAATCCTCTTAATAATGGAATATGGGTCTTACGGTAACAACATTATAAGAGATGTTAATTAATATTGGAAAGAATACAAATATAATTAAAGATCGGAATAAGAAGAAAACAACCAGACACATATTACATATACACCCTATGAGTATTGAAGAACACAAATAAAAGATAAATTACGGTGAATGATATTTTATGGCATTAACCCTAAGGAGGCGTTCGGTTTGGAAATAAACATGAATAATGATGGGGAATAAGAAGAATAATAGTTTATTTTCAATTCAAGTGGAAAGATAGGAATAAGGAGAATAAGGTAGAATAAAGATAGGTAAAGAGGAATAAAGGTGGAATAAGGTGAAATCATATGATGTAGATGGAAATAGGCATACTCTTGGGACTGCACCGGACGGGGAATTGACCCCTTATGTCAGTGCTTATTAACTTTTATGCCAAAAAGGAAAATAAAGGAAAAAGAGTCAAAGTAATAAAACTCTACTTGTTCTACCCATAGAACTTCAACAAAAAAAATCGATGTCTACGGACTTTTAAAACCATTTCCAATTGACACACATGGTTAAAATCATTAGTTGATAAAGTATAACATAAAATGCTCGCAGACTTATAGTTCCTTCTGACTGCTTTATCATATATAGGATTGTGATCTTTAAGTTCTTTGTTGATATCGGAAATCTTAAGCTCTTTCTCTCTCACCTTTCACAATGATATATTGTAGGTCACTAATTTAGGATAAATTGTAATCTTCCTATTCCAGTGTATGTAACCATCTTCAATGATGTAAGGAGGTTAATTGGTAGGAGGTCCTTTGGCATTGTTCTGAATTGTTGGAGGCCACGATTATTTTCTCGTGAGTGTGAATACTTAATCACCAACAATGTGCTTTGTTGATGAACCCATGATTCATCCACCCAATTCATGAAAATTGAGCATATAACCTTAACAAACATATGCATTTGCATCCTAATTGCATTCTTGTAAACACGTGCTCATTAATAAGAAACATTAGTTATCACTAAAAACAACACAAAAATATTCAAGGAATAATGCCAAGAAGATCGTGAATCAAACACTTCACCATTGTATATAATGTAAAAAACCCTGACTACTTTCAAATAATTTATATCAATTCCAATTGATGTGAAACTACCTTCATGATGTACATATTGATCATATAAACTCATGAAAAATCCTTGAAAAATACGAACATGGATGTATAACTTCAAAAACCAAATCCCGATTTTGAACAGACCTACATTCCAAGCCAAAAAACTCGTGCATAAAAATACATATAGATCTATACTTACCTTTAAAGTAACGTACACTAAATTATGTTTCAAACAATATCACTTTCAAGTTTTTTGGTATTCATATGTGCAAGTTAGGCTTTCGAGCTATATGATATATTGTACACTTGACCTCATCAGATCATTATCATGTTATATAGAATTTCACCTTATTTTGTTTTGGTTTCTTTGAAATGTATATTATTATCATGTAATATAACTAACTATATAAAAATAGAAGGTCAAAAGCATCTAAAAACATATCAAATAAATTAGGTTTTTATAGCACTAATATATCTATAGTTTATTCTTATGTATTTTCTATATATTTTCCTTAACCTATAAAAATCCAAAAAATTCTTAGTAATAAATATTATATATTATATTAATATATAAGCGTATAATATATATCATAAAAATCCAATAAAAATAGAAAATGTCGAAAAATAAGTATTTTTTTACTTCGGAACACCTATAAAAACTATATCACGTGTAAATGGATGAATTCGAACTTCATTTTAAGAAAGTTGTAGAGCTCACAAAGCTCTACATTCATCTTTTAAAAAAAAAAATAAATCCATTTAATATTTTGATTCAAATTATGTTGTATTTTCACTTTTAGTTTTTATTGTGGCTAACACATGGGGTCTGTTTGGTTACCGGATTACGCGGGGTAACCCCGCTCCATTCCTGAGTTGGAATTTCATCACAAATCAATGTGACATCACATCACATTCCTTATTCCAACCCTCGTAACTATCCAAACAGTCTATTCACAGGTAGTTACCGCAACCCACCATATCCCAATAACCAAATAGACCCATGAAGGTCAGTTGAACCACTTGGCACTCTGTCATAGGGCGCCTCCTGCAGCTCTGACCCCAATCCTCTTTTTTTAGTGGTAAATAGGATTTTATTGATGAGGTAAAGTGATTACATTAGAATGTTTCCCCCTCGCAGAACCCCAAAAATAGGGAGGGGAAGTTACAAAAATGAAAATAAAAAATATATGCAAATTCAGCTTCACAGAAGCAAGCAATCATCACAAAGAAGAAGCCGTGAGTTTGATCAATTCAAAGGATCTTCAAATCTTCTAAAATGTTGTTAGCAGTGACCCTAGCAGGCGTGCGAGTGTATTAGTCCAGTGGAGGTTACGCTCTCTCCAGATCCACGAAGCTACAACAAAAACGGTCTTGATCTTTAAAGCAAGGCCAACATCCAAACTGTGGATCATCCTTGCCCAATCAAGGGCATCATTTGTTGCAGCCCCAGAACCAAAAGAGGGGAATTTAAGACATACCACATTTCTTCCCAAACCTCCCCCGAGTAGGGACAATGCCAGTACATATGGTCCCTAAATTCGAGAGAGTGTCCACAAAATAAGAAATTGCAGTCCGGGCATAATCCAAATTTTAGTAGCCTTTCTCTAGTGGGAATTTTATTTCTAACCACTCCAAAAAAATAGCACTTATACTTGGGAGCCGCCGAAGAGTACCAAGCCTCCCTCTACCGATCATTCACGGGCCCCCTTGTCCTGACAAGAACAAAGCACGAGCGAAATGAGAAACCCGTAGGTGATAAGGTCCACCTGTAACGGAGACAAAGTTGGCCCAAGGCTGGGGTAGTGAATGATCTGTTTCTCAATAACGTTTTTCAAAGAGTAGACGCATTATGCAGGACGAAAACATCCCAAAACGATTCATCCCGGAGATATTTTGAAAGGTAATCAACCCAAATAGAGTTTTCTGCCGTTTGGAATCTCCAAACCCAAGCAACCTTGGATGCATTAATCAAGTCCCTAAGCGGCCTAATTCCAAGGCCTCCTTCATCTTTCGAAAGACAAACGTCTTTCCAAGCCAGTTCATGCCATTTGTAGTCCCAAAGAAAGTCCGCGCAAAAAAAGAGGAAATCTAAGATACAACTGAGGAGGAGAGCGCATAGCATTTGGTCCAATATAGTAATATTCCATTAATGACAGAGTTAATGAGTTGAAATCGCCCGCCATTGATAGAATATTTGCCTTCCAACCACAGAGATGTGCTCGAACTTTGTCCACAAGCACTTTTTCGAATGAGGAGCAACCATATTTTTAAGTGAGAAGGATGCCAAGATATGTTGTAGGTAAGGACTCACCAAGAAGACCAAGAGTAAGGTTGCAACTAAAATCTCCTCTCGCATTCTTTAAGCAAAATAACCTGCTCTTTGCACAACTCCTCCTGAGACCAGACAATGTCCCAAAAGTATTCATTGTAGTGATGATAACAGAGAGAGTTTTATGGCTCGTCGATCGGCGAACCTTTCATCGATCAATCTGTTAAGTTCCAATTCAACGCAAGATCCCGAGGCAACGACCGTTCCGAGGCGTAACGCGCGTGTCGAAAATAATTCTCTAAGTACGATACACATATGTAATGAATCAACATTTGTACTATTTGCAACTAGGTTTGATAGATGACATTTTCTAGGAGAGTGATCAGTGTAAATAGATGCAAACAGATATACATACCTACACGTGCAAAGACAGAATCAACATTTAATCCCAATGACAAAGTATCTTAAAGAATCAAAGACAGTGTCGAATCCTATTTGTTATTGTATAATTGCAAGATTGATTGTGCCAAATAATTTTACTAGCGAAC
Source organism: Ottelia alismoides (assembly GCA_037367405.1). Taxonomy (NCBI): domain Eukaryota; kingdom Viridiplantae; phylum Streptophyta; class Magnoliopsida; order Alismatales; family Hydrocharitaceae; genus Ottelia; species Ottelia alismoides. Next base: position 1,057,871 of record JAZKJV010009714.1, read on the forward strand.
GTAATGTGGAAATATGTTTGTCTGCAATCAATATAACAAAATATCGTAACGATCCTAGGTGTTCGACACATACCTTCATGATGCGGAAACATTCACAATGACGATTCGATTGCACGAGACCCAGATCGTCACCGACCACATTATCGCGCCTCTGATTTTGTCGGATGAAAACTCGATGTCAACCGAGAGGGTTGCCGTTGTTGGATTCAAAGACGATGCCAACAACAGAATATCGTCATCTGATCTCTCTCTCTCTCCTTTCCATTCTTCATCTCTCTCATTTCTCTCCTTCTCTCCTTCCCATTCTTCCTCTCTCTCTTCTCACTCTCTCTCTCGTCCATATTTCTCCTCTCTCTTTGCAACGTTGAGCCGTTACATATGATTCCATGCAATTAAAGAGGAAGGGTAACATTGCTCTTCTCATGCACCAAGTCCCCTTCCAAAAATAGAAAACACATGCATACCCTCTCTCACTCTCTTTTAGTAACTTACGATGGAATGGCTCCCGATCTATTTTAGCAAAAATGGGAACGGAGAAACGTGGAATGAATCCATGCTATTGAAGGCTACCCAATAAATATCTTATATGTATTTGTCAAAAATACCCTCTAATTTTAATACCCAATTATTCCATGTTCCATCATGCATGTTGCGACCTATTTTTTCTATTTTATTCTCTCTCTTTTTAATCCTCTTAATAATGGAATATGGGTCGTTACGGTAACAACATTATAAGAGATGTTAATTAATATTGGAAAGAATACAAATATAATTAAAGATCGGAATAAGAAGAAAACAACCAGACACATATTACATATACACCCTATGAGTATTGAAGAACACAAATAAAAGATAAATTACGGTGAATGATATTTTATGGCATTAACCCTAAGGAGGCGTTCGGTTTGGAAATAAACATGAATAATGATGGGGAATAAGAAGAATAATAGTTTATTTTCAATTCAAGTGGAAAGATAGGAATAAGGAGAATAAGGTAGAATAAAGATAGGTAAAGAGGAATAAAGGTGGAATAAGGTGAAATCATATGATGTAGATGGAAATAGGCATACTCTTAGGACTGCACCGGACGGGGAATTGACCCCTTATGTCAGTGCTTATTAACTTTTATGCCAAAAAGGAAAATAAAGGAAAAAGAGTCAAAGTAATAAAACTCTACTTGTTCTACCCATAGAACTTCAACAAAAAAAATCGATGTCTACGGACTTTTAAAACCATTTCCAATTGACACACATGGTTAAAATCATTAGTTGATAAAGTATAACATAAAATGCTCGCAGACTTATAGTTCCTTATGACTGCTTTATCATATATAGGATTGTGATCTTTAAGTTCTTTGTTGATATCGGAAATCTTAAGCTCTTTCTCTCTCACCTTTCACAATGATATATTGTAGGTCACTAATTTAGGATAAATTGTAATCTTCCTATTCCAGTGTATGTAACCATCTTCAATGATGTAAGGAGGTTAATTGGTAGGAGGTCCTTTGGCATTGTTCTGAATTGTTGGAGGCCACGATTATTTTCTCGTGAGTGTGAATACTTAATCACCAACAATGTGCTTTGTTGATGAACCCATGATTCATCCACCCAATTCATGAAAATTGAGCATATAACCTTAACAAACATATGCATTTGCATCCTAATTGTATTCTTGTAAACACGTGCTCATTAATAAGAAACATTAGTTATCACTAAAAACAACACAAAAATATTCAAGGAATAATGCCAAGAAGATCGTGAATCAAACACTTCACCATTGTATATAATGTAAAAAACCCTGACTACTTTCAAATAATTTATATCAATTCCAATTGATGTGAAACTACCTTCATGATGTACATATTGATCATATAAACTCATGAGAAATCCTTGAAAAATACAAACATGGATGTATAACTTCAAAAACCAAATCCCGATTTTGAACAGACCTACATTCCAAGCCAAAAAACTCGTGCATAAAAATACATATAGATCTATACTTACCTTTAAAGTAACGTACACTAAATTATGTTTCAAACAATATCACTTTCAAGTTTTTTGGTATTCATATGTGCAAGTTAGGCTTTCGAGCTATATGATATATTGTACACTTGACCTCATCAGATCATTATCATGTTATATAGAATTTCACCTTATTTTGTTTTGGTTTCTTTGAAATGTATATTATTATCATGTAATATAACTAACTATATAAAAATAGAAGGTCAAAAGCATCTAAAAACACATCAAATAAATTAGGTTTTTATAGCACTAATATATTTATAGTTTATTCGTATGTATTTTCTATATATTTTCCTTAACCTATAAAAATCCAAAAAATTCTTAGTAATAAATATTATATATTATATTAATATATAAACGTATAATATATATAATAAAAATCCAAGAAAATAGAAAATGTCGAAAAATAAGTATTTTTTTACTTCGGAACACCTATAAAAACTATATCACGTGTAAATGGATGAATTCGAACTTCATTTTAAGAAAGTTGTAGAGCTCACAAAGCTCTACATTCATCTTTTTTTAAAAAAAATAAATCCATTTAATATTTTGATTCAAATTATGTTGTATTTTCACTTTTTAGTTTTTCTTGTGGCTAACACATGGGGTCTGTTTGGTTACCGGATTACGCGAGGTAACCCCGCTCCATTCCTGAGTTGGAATTTCATCACAAATCAATGTGACATCACATCACATTCCTTATTCCATTAGAGTCAAAGGTTCCAAGGGATATCATGTTCTTTCTCAAATTAGGAATCTATTATCGTCCTCATGACTCCATCATGCATCTTGATCTTTATAAGGCTAATTCCTACAATCCTATCTATTGCATCATTCCCCATGATGAATTTCTACCATCTATCTTCTCGTAGATGTACACCAAATCTTCATTGAGAGACATATGGTAATAACAACTTGAATCAAGAATCCTTGTCTTGTCGGTTACCTTCTGATATGTGATGGTAAGGATCAAATAATCTTCAGAATCCTCGCCTCCTTAAGTCACTGCAACAGTTTTAGCCTTCTTCAGGAAGTCTTTCTTCCAATATCTAGGTTCCTTGCAATAATTGTACATGTCCATAGAATTTTGATTCTTTAACTTGAGCTTCTTCTTTCTGTAGTCAAAACCAGCAAAGAAAAAGGTCCTAGAGATAAAGCCCTCGTTCACCGCCTTGATGTGTCTTTTGTAGAGAAATGCACGACAATACACATTAATAGCATAAGCACTGGACATGGCGCCACTCACGCTAAAATTGGTCAATATTATTAGATGTACAAAATCAAAAATTAAATTGATGAACAGTGGGATGAACATTGCCTAATCGACGGAGCTTAATATATTGTAAGATGTTAGCAAATAGACTTACATCAATACATCTCCGTACGTATCAAACCAAACTTATAAGATATCAGACCTTCTTACTGAATTAAAATTTGGGCATTGACCTGCCAATTAAATCGAACTTGTTCTACTGGTTGTGTATCCTTTAAATAAGACGGTAGTATATTACATCGCAACGTATTGCCCTAATTCACTAACATGATGATTAGTTTAAATTTTGAAAAATAACAACAAATAAACGTTGTTATGCAAAGTATTTCTATTGGTTATTCTATAGATACACTTTCCTCACATCGATTCAGCTTCGGATTCCTTTTTAACTTAATCCATTTTAGAAAGGATCGAATTTTAACATTGATTCGACCTCTTGGGCTAAACTTGATCGTATTTTGGTTCTGAAGACCTTCGACACAATCTGCTGACCTTTTATTATGGACGTTTTAAAATCCTCGGGAATTCCGGTAAAATTCTATGAACGGATACATTCTTTACTAGATACCTCAAGAACCTCTTTTAAGCTAAATGGTTCTTCAGTCGGCTTCTTAAGGACGGAAAGAGGGGTTCGTCAAGGTGATCCTCTTTCACCTCTATTGTTTATCCACATACATTTTGTGCTTGATTCTATGTTATCCAAACTAGCGGAGGCCGGAAAATGTAGGGGTTTCTTCAAGAAGGGTATGTCTTCCATGATTACTAACATCCAATTCGTCGTTCATCTTCTAATTTTTGTAGAATTTGACTGTGACGGGTTGGAATATGTATACACAACCTCGAATGTTTTTTCAAACATCTCTGATCTACAAATAAACGTCTCTAAATCAGAATTTCTGAGGATTAACCTGTCGGAGATCCAAATCATAATTTCTGAGGATTAACCCTCAGAGATGGAAATGAGGGAATCTGAACAAATCTTGAAATGGAAAAGAGGAGAGGCACCTTTTGAATATCTTTTGATAATTGAATTTCTTATGTATGTAGAGTTATAAATGGTATAAGAGCAAGTCGTTCTTGGATAATTTATCGTTTTTCAGATATTTGTTTGTTATGTCAAAATTTATTCTCGAAGAACGAGCTGCAGAATCCTTTTCCTTTTATCCATCGTAGCAACAACTAAAGGGTTCCCAAACTCTAGCATGCCGATAAAGAGCATTCCACACATCCTCTCATATTGAGTCGCTCGGGTGATGTAAATCTTGTGTCTAATCGAATCATTGACAATACTTGAACCTAAAGTGAATTATGAACCCATGTGATTTTGTAATAATTAATTAGTTAAGTTAAATGAAAACATTTCCTGGGGTACAATAACATGCCAGAGAGGAGGGGCATGCACCTATGTGGTCTGGATGGATCTTTATGGAAAGCTTCTCATTGCACTTTAGAGAGCGGTCGTCCTCTAGTTCGGTGCTTCCTCCATCATAGTCGGTACATCATGGATAAGCAACACAGAGCTGGATGACGGGTGGTATCCTAGTGTATGAACCTGTGCGTTGCACGGGGAAATATACAAAATATAATAGAATAATATATTTCTTTGAAGATCATTGAAATTTAAGAAAAACTTATATTTATACTTCTATCATACTCCTAGTTATTTTTATCTGAAGTTAATTCACTTTTAGCATTAAAGAGAATATTCAATTCCACCTTATATATCCAGAATATATCACATTTTTAAATTATCTTGAGGGCTATGCCATTTAAAAATACGTGAGTTTATATGCATCCTTTATGAAAGAAATAACTCGGAAATCTCCACGTAAAGTATATGTTAAAAATATTATATATATATATATATATAATTTTAATACTTAGTAAGACAACATAATTCCACATTAATAAGATATAATTTTAAACTTAGTAAGGCATCATAATTCGACCTTAATAAGCTCGACAAGGTGAAAGCTCGAGGTGATCCGGTCATTAATAACTATCATGAGGTCTATGTCGTATCCTAAACTTTCCTTGTACTCCCCATTTCCAATTCCATCAACTATCTCCAATATAAAAATCAAAGATACATGTTTCCTTCCTTGCTCTCTCTTTTATTCTCCTCATGCCCGAATGAAAGCTTGGTTCTATCCCTATCAATCCCAACCCAAAATGCCACGTGATACAGATTCCTGCATCAGCGAGAAAATCATAGTTTTTTAGAAATTTGGCATATTATTTTCAATCCTTTTCTTCTTTTAAGGAACTAAACTTCAAAGATAGAAAGTGCATGGCACTGTTCACGGCCCTGTAGTATTATTTTTTTCATATTACCAATGTTTTATTTATATATATGTTATATTTATATATATTCGATTATATATTAGGTACCATTATTCCCATATGAGTGGTTGGTAAGGATGAAAATCGATACTGATATATCCGAATATCTACTTAACATATTCGAAAAATTATCGCATACGGATATCTGTATCCGAACATTAATCGACTATGGATCGAATATGTATATGGGTTGTAAATTTTTTTTCGAATATAGATATTAATATGATAATGGCTTAAATATTCGGATCTGGATCCGGATACCCGAGTACAATATTTAATATTGTTTTATATATTAGTTAACGTAATATAAGACACTACTCGTGTTATTATATTGGTATTATATATTATATAATGCACTATATTAATGATATTGATATACTTCCATTTGTTTGAGGATGCGGACGAACAAAAGTTACGAAACTCTATCCCTCCTTTTGCTTCGGATAAAGAACACGTGTCATCTCGACACTCACTTTTATTATGATGCAACTTATTTAGATTTTATTGTCATTTTTTAAAATCGTTATGAACTTTGATAAAAATTCAATTCGTAGTATGCGATCTTTATTCGATCCATGTTCGTATTTTATGTTTATTGGGTCCATATGTGTATTCACTTTTTATTCGATTTATATTTGGACTGTCTCTTTATTCGATCCTTATTCGGGTCTACTTTTTATTTGATACGTATTTGGATTCGATAAATATCCGATTCGAATTTGCATTTGTATTTTTAGAATATGATTTTTTAATGCATATCCGAATTATATCCGTATCCGATCCGTTTTCATCCTTAGTGGTTGGGTGATATTTTGTATGTTTTATTTCAATATAAACATGACGTTATTATCATGTGTACGGTGGGAGTTTTCTGGAGATGTCATATCATGTGCTTCCTCTAACACGTGCTATGTACCTTTTTTAATATGGGCACGTTAGGAATGGATGGCATGGAGGTGTTCGACGATCAAAATATGAGGGTTACTTGGTCTTCTCGTCATATCTTTTAAAATCTTAAAACCTAAACTTCCTTTTGATTCTCTGTTGAAATGAACCCAACGCTTCTCTTAACCTCGACACGTGACGGCGTTACTTGGAGTACCCTACAAGAATCACAGGAGTGTGGCCGATCAGAGAGCTCGGGCTGACAACTCCTCTAATGTCCTCTATCGTCGATGTACATCTTTGCTTGTTCGATTTGTTCTAGATTCTTCTTTATGGTGAATTCCTAAATAATAAACTTCCTCTATCTGGTACTCCGCCGATATGGAATAGCCCAAAGCCCCTCTTTGCCTCCACCAGAGACGGGTTTAGTCGATTCCGACTGCAAGAATCACAAGATTACTGGCGATAGAGGACATTGGGATGACAACTCCTCCAAGGATTGGTGTACACGGTCAATAATATGTTTGTTTGATTTTTTAGCAAGGAGATTCATCGACCAACCATGCAAGAGCCCATCTGAAATTACTATTGAGACAACCCCACCAAAACAACTTCGATTTTGAAAATATTATAGATTTTCCCTCTTTTGGTATGGTTTAGCCGCACATCTGAGGGTCGGTACATCATCGATATCTTCCTTATTTAATATATTCGTCTTTGATTTTGGAAAGATTGTTGGTTTACCATCTTTGAGTAGATTGTGGTGTTTAGTTGTGAGTGAGATATGTGATTTGGGCAGCAAACTCGAGCGTCAACTCAGGCTCGCAATCTTATGTAGCCTATGATTAATATATTGTTATTTTGAGAAAATTAAGTGAGCAATCACAATATCTGATAAGCATAGATAATTCTTTTTTATTGAAATTAGAAGATAAACACTTGGGAATATGTTTGAGAATTATAATTGTATGAGATTTACCTGAGTTTTTTTATATTGTGTGTTGGTGAATGGTATATGGGAAATGATTTTTGCTCTTTGATGTCAAGGAAGAGAATATTAGAGCTCTGTCTTCAATGCTCCAATCCATCTATTATGTTTGCCCTGTTATGGATATCTTCATGAGGCTATTTCAAATTTCTCTTTCTATTATCATTTATCAGTATACACTTATTAAGGCATTGACATGGCACGACTTTATTTTTCTTTATATATCTTTAGCATATCCTATGTAATCATATACATTTTTTACAGGTTCATACACATCGTCAACAACAAGATTCTATTTTCCTATTTGATAGATTAGACTTTGAGAAGGTTGTTGAACTCTTATGCTGGAACTTCAATTTAATTTCTAAATTTCTCATTTTTAAATGACTTATGTGTCTAATCTTATAGGTTTGTAGAAAAATATGATTTGAAAATCAGATTCATTCACTTTCTGCATCGCAAACTACCGTCTCACAGTCTGTTGAAATACATATCATTACACTTTTTGAACTCATTGATGATACTCAGAGTATCTAGTAGAGGTAACATCCCTGAAATTCACACTCTTCTTATACAAAATAATAATTACATGTTAATTTTTTATTTTTTTTAAAAATTGGTTCATAAATTCTGTGGGCAACCAATACCGGGTTAAAGTTCATGTTTCTAGCATTTTCATGGATAGATGTGGTATGAATGTTACGAAAATATTTAGCTACATACAATTGTCTTTTGACAATAGTTTCTACCTGAACTGTTCCGCTAAAAACTCCATATGTGTCTCTAGATACTACTTCAACATATTCTACTTGCATTTTCTGCCATTTTAACCTACCTTACAACAATTCAAGAAATTTGTTAGAGGACATAGCAACACCATCCATATTTATTTCACTACAAGAAAATGCAGTTTTTGCGACTACATTGTTGCGACTACAACTAGTGGGAATGTAGTCGCAATCATCATAGCGATTATTTTACGACTACACTACCACCACAATCAAGTCGTAACTATTTACGTCTACATTGCGACCACAATGTGGTCGCAATGTGGTGGTAAAATTTGGGAAATATTTACGCGGGTCCCGCCAATCTAAACCCTAGTTTTATCGTCACAATCCCTCTCAAACCCTCCCTATCGTGCTTCCTCTCCATCGCCCCCTTTCCTTCGTTTCCAAGTCGCCGCTGCCTCCTCCCCATCTCCACCGCCTCCTCGCCCCCTCCCTCTCTCCGCCACCTCCTCACGCCGCCGCCTTCTCCTCCCCTCCTACCCCTCCCTCTCTCGCCGTTTTCCCCCAACCCCCTCTCCCTTTCTCTCCTTCGAACCCTCCCTCTCTTCCGATATCTCCTCCTCCCCGTGCGCCATTCCACAGGACGACCTCCTCCGCCTTCCTGTTTCCAGCGCCAGCGCCACCAAACTCGCCAGCGCGCCTCCCCCCTCCGGTCTTCTCCTCGCCGCCACAGGTCTCTCCCCGCGCCGCCTTCCCAACTCCCGCCTCTCCCCACCTCCTTCCTCCCCAGCACCAGCCTACGCCCTCCCGCCTTCGTCCCCTCTCCGCCCCGCCCCTCGCAAGCCCCGATCCTCTTCAACGAGGACAAACCCCCGCCCTCCTACAGGAGCTTCCCAGTTCCTGTCTACAACTCTCCCAGCCGCCCCGACCGCTTCAATACCATAGCCAACTCTCCCTCTTGCCCGGCCAACTACCGCTGCCGCTGCCGTGAGGATCGCCACCTCCTGCGCCCGAACCCGCTTGGAATGTCCCAGATTCAACCGCCGACCTTGCTGGACCAGATCTGAAGCGCTGCTCCAAACTCCGTGACGGTTGTGGTATGAGCGCCCATTTATCTAATTCTACCGCATAATATTAGTTGTGGACTGTGATATTGCTTGTTTGGCTTGGTGAATCGTTGAGACCCCTAGTAGTTGCAATAACGTGATAAGTTTCCTAATATTATTAACTCGTCTCTTTGCCCTAACTTTTGTGGATCGAAATCGGTGCTATAACGCAAATAACTTGGCTATTTTGTTGCTGATTTTGGCCTGTCAAACGTTGGTTGTCTTCATTTCATCATTTTGTTTCAATAATTTCTTTCGTGAATCGTCATTTAGGTTCTTGCACGCATAGGTTGCATCAGATCTCATCGAAGCTGCACGAAAAAAAGACGCATACCAACTACAGCAACACCTGCACATAGTTGTAGCCAGACACAAACACGATAAGGTAAACACATATAGTATATGTCCTCAACAGATTATCACATCACAAAAATCTATCATTATTTGTAACTACATAACACGTACAACAAAGCCTGTAAAACAGCAAGGCCTGATTTATGTTATACAGAGTAATAATTCACTAGTAAATACTCCAATGACATTTAAGTGAGCATAATTAGGATAGTCTTGTACTGCATCAATCGTCGACGAACTTCTGTCTTTGTTCTGTCTAGAAGCGTGTGGAGATGAAGGTGACGACGGTCGAGGTGCAGGTGTTGGTTGGCAGTGTCGGGGAAGCGCATCACTGGAATTGAAATGGGGATTGTACTCTTATCATGTTGATTTCTTAGAGGCGACATGTGTCTAATGTGTCGTGAGCGATCGTGAACTAAGTAGATAGACACACTACCTTGCCACATGGCGTGTTTTGGATCCTCGCAAATCTTGTTCGACGATCTTTTAGGAGCATGTTGAGAGGTAGTGTGTTAATGAAACTGAATTGGTTTTCATCGGTTCAGATCGAATAGTGTCCAACTGCGGTCGAGTCACAGGTTGTAAGTTTGTAATATTTAAGGACAAGTATTCATGATTAACAACAGTTAATCACATGTTAGTAAAAATTATCGACATTGATGATATATGGGCACAAGAAAAACAATGGGCGATGGCAACATATATATTTCAAGATGACATGGCTTCTGTTAAGGAAGTCTGGACATCTGTTACATATCTACTCCTTTGAATTCCCTCTGACCCGATGATAGGTATGATGAGTAGGATGCCACCTAGGGGGTAATATACTATAAGCATCTCCTCTCCATTCATTATGATGAGTAGGATGACAAGTTTTGCTTTCCTAAGTTTTGAATATTTCATAAGTTTTGCTTTCCTTGAAGTTAGCAAGATTAGGAGCTCAACTGGATCGCATGCTCATACTATGTGACTAATTACACATTTTGATTTCATTGTAGGTAGAGCAATGAGTGCAACAAGGGATTGGATGTATAATCGCTTAGTGGATGGATCCATTTGCATGCCCTTTCTACTAGGTGTAGAGGGCTTTCTTAATTTTGCTTATGCCCAAGGAGATGGAATAGTTGATTTAGACGGGAAGATAATTTGCCCATGCATTCAATGTGGATTGATGAAGAAGCAATTTAGGGATGTTGTGGCAGAACACCTATGCAAGAAGGGTTTTGTGAATGATTACACATGTTGGTATGCACATGGAGAGAGTCGAACAACTTACCGAGAGAGATCGCAAATTCCAGACAATCCTTTTGTTGAGATGGTTATGGATGCAGCAGGTCCGGCCTTTGAGGCTGAATTCAACGGAGAATCTAAAGATTTTCTTGAATTGTTACAAAAGGCGGAGGAGCCATTATGGCCTGGTTGTAAGTCATTTTCTCTCCTATCTGCTGTTACAGAGCTATTGACAATTAAAGCTGAGTACAATATGACAGATGTTAGTTTCAATGCTATAATTAAAGTCATAAAGAGAATGCTTCCAGAAGATAATGTTCTGCCGGGAACCTATTACAAGGTAAAAACCATGATGAGTACACTTGGCTTAGCAGAAAAGTTAATCGACGTATGTCCCAACCATCACATCCTATATTATGGGGACAAATATAAGAATGAGATTAAATGTCCGGAATGTGGTGAACCTCGGTATAAACCGAATATGAAGTCAAATGTTCCACAGAAGGTGCTCCGTTACTTTCCTATAGGACCGCGTTTACAACGACTCTATTATTGCAAAGAAACAGCTAAAGACATGACTTGGCATGCGGATCATGTCCGTGGTGGTTTTATGGAACATCCTTCTGACTCAGCTTGTTGGAGAGCTTTGATGGAGTCATCTTCCACTTTTGCTATGGACAAGAGAAATGTCGTAATTGGGATGTCCACCGATGGATTTAATCCACATGGTCGGGTAAAGGATTATTCGTGCTGGCCAGTAATCATTACTCCATACAACCTGCCACCTTGGTTGTGTAACAAGAAGCAGTATATGTTTTTGACTTTACTTGTGCCCGGTCCGACCAATCCTGGAAAATATTTGGATGTGTATCTCCGACCATTAGTCGATGAATTGAAGGAATTATGGGATAAAGGCCAGGAGACTTATGATGCCATCAGTCAAAGTAAATTTCAAATGAGAGTGGGTTTATTATGGACTATTAGCGATTTTCCTGCATATGGAATGCTATCGGGATGGAGTACACATGGGAAAAGAAGCTGCCCATATTGTATGGAAAGTACTAAAGCATTTCAGCTTGAGCATGGTCGAAAACCATGCTTTTTTGACTGTCATCGACAATTCTTGCCAAAGGATCATCTATATAGGAAACAGAAGATGGCATTCAAAAGAAATACAATTGAAGATTCAAATCCACCTGTTAGATTGTCCGGACTTGACATATTCAATAGATTGATGGAGTTGAAGGGTTCAGATGATTTGTTCTACCTCTCCCAGGTTTTGGAGATAGTCATAACTGGACAAAAATGAGCATCTTCTGGGAACTACCATATTGGCCCAATCTACTCATCAGACATAATTTAGATGTGATGCATATAGAAAATAATGTATTTGATAATGTATTCAATATAGTATTGAATGTCACTGGCAAGACGAAGGATACCGAGAACGCTCGCAGAGATCTTGTGAAAATTTGTGCACGTCCTGAATTAGGCCTAATAGAATCTGAAGATGGTCGTGTTCATATGCCGAAGGCCAAATACTGCTTAAGCAGAGATCAAGTGAAAGATGTTTGTCAGTGGGCAAGTAAATTAAAAATGCCAGATGGTTATTCATCCAATATATCCAAACTTGTTGATGTAAAGAAAAATATATTTAAGGGAATGAAAAGCCATGACTGCCACGTTTTTATGGAGCAATTATTACCTCTTGCTTTTAGAGGTTTATTGCCGAAGGGAGTTCACGATGTCCTAACAGAGTTGAGCAACTTCTTCAAATGCATATGCTCTACCAAGTTGTTAGTTGAAGATATGAAAACCCTTGAGGAAAGCGTCGTTCTAATACTCTGCAACCTTGAGAAGATATTTCCTCCAGCCTTTTTCGACTCGATGGAACACTTAATGGTTCATCTTCCCTATGAAGCTAAAGTTGGTGGACCAGTTAAATATCGCTGGATGTATCCATTCGAGAGGTACACAATATATCAAATTTATTCCATTAAGCATATAATGTTGCGCTATCTAATATTGTATGTTGACATACCTATAGGTATATGTTTTTCTTGAAGAGAAAAGTACGAAATAAAAATAGGGTTGAAGGATCATTGCCTAATGATTTTAATACAGGAAATGCCTATGACATGTGGTCGAGGTCCTAGGGGGAGCAGTTCACATCAGGATCATCGCCGTACATCAGACCAGCGTACCCCAGAACCTAGCGGTATATCTCAATCTCATTATATGTTATTTTATGTTCATCTAGTAAAAAAAATTTACAACAGGTGAATGCAATGATGAAGTTGCGAAGCTTGTCGCTTATATGCTTGAGAATGGTGTAGAAGTCCCGCCACAGTATGCACATTATATTCCTCAGGCAGGGACACCTCCCAGTGTGACACGTAGCTGCCAGCCGACCCCGCATTCCTCAAGCCAACATCATAGCCCAAACGAGTCTCATGGCCCTACACAACCTACTCGACCCTCTCAGCCTCTCTCACATACGCATGGTCTCATCAGTACTCAGGATCCTCCACAACCTCAAGGCCCTCTTCCACCTCAAGATCCTCGTAGAGTCTTGCAATTTCTTCGTGATGGGTATTTCCAACACACATGCTTCATAATTTTTTTGGGAAAAAGCTTATTCACAATCGTGCTTCATATTTAATTTATTTTATAATTTTAAATACTTAGGTACACTTTTGATAATCAACATGCTGTCGCTCAAGCGCTCAGTAAGGCATTTCGCTCTATGCAAGATTGCTCAGATTATAGATGGAGTTACATGACTCCAGATGAGCAAGAGCGAATTCTGAATGGTGTCTACGTAAGACTCATCATCCAAAATTTAATGTATGGTCAAGTTTTAAATATATCATTACTAACCAAATTTTGAATGCAGAATTTGTTTGCTTTACCCATGGGCCACACAAAAGAAATGTATCGGCATGCCTTGGAAAAATTGGCAACAGATAGAGTGAAAGACAATGTGTATAGGGCTAGAAAAGCTGCAATTAAAAAGCTTGATGATGTACAAGACTGGGACAGGGCAAAGGCATGTGGTCCTACATGGAGCACTCCAGAGAGGTGGAGACGGTACTGTGATCTCTTTATTCAAGAGTCTTTTCAAAAACGTTCGGAAGCAGGGAAAATGAATAGGGGGAAACAGTCAATTAGATCAACTAGTGGATCAAAAAGTTTTGGGACTATAAGGAATGAAATGGTATGTTCAAATATGTATTCTTTTTCCAAGTTCCATTTCTTTGTGATGACTAACACGTGGTTAATAATAGTGTTCTGCTGACAAACGTCCTCCGTCACTGGACAAATGGTGGACTAAAACTCATACAAGTGGGGGTGATTGGTCTACGCCTGAAGCCAAGGCAGTGATGGTACGCATACTAATAGTAATATAAACTTATAATTCTTTGGCAGGAAACTAAAAAAAGTTCTATATTGTAGGATCGTTACATGGAGTTGTATAGGGAAAAGTTCGGTATACCCGAAGATGAGGAACAAACGGACTTCGACGCCACCTTATGGAAAGAGGTCATTACTGAGCGTGAAGTTGGGCCTAATATAAGGCAAACTTTGGGTGGTTTACCACCCAAGTTCTCCTCCTCTTCTGATTCCACTGGAACCTCCGGTTTTTTTGGGACAACCTCAACATACAACACACCAACATCTCAGCCGGGTCTATCTGAGTCCGAGTTTAGACAACTCTCACAGGCTGTGAGTTCATTGGTAAATCAAGTCAGCACCATGTCCTCTGGAATAGAACATTTGTCTTCTGGAATGGAAACTTTATCTTCTAGAATGGACACTTTGAAGTCAGATGTTACATTTTTGAGGTATAACTTCTATTTTTATTTATTAGGTTATGTTATATTGTAGTATAGTCATTGATTCATCTTTCTAATTGCTAAGATGTCTTCTTTTATACCTTAGGAGTGCAACCGCGAAACAACAAGTTCATGAGATGGAAGATGATGAGGACACTGATGAGGAGGAAGAGGAGGAGAACGAGGAGGATGTTACTGCATACACAATATCACATCGCAAAGGGGTTGTCATCTCGGAGCCTGGAGATAATCCAAAGAAAAAGAAGAAACCTAACAAGGGAGGAAAGGACAAGGGCAAGGCGAAGGCTACGAGAGATGCTTTTTCTGAATGGAGGAGAAGGAAATTTTAGTGCAAAATAATATACCTTCTAGTGTTAGTTTAGCTTCTAAAACTTTGTAATGTTAAGAACGTTAGAGTTTTGACGTTAGTTAACTTTCTATTGTCTTCAACTTGTAGTTTTTCAAAAACATTGGCACCTTTTGTCATCTTAGTTTACATATTGATGCGTATGTCCAATTTTAGTTGCTTACTCCTGTGCATGAATGATGAAAAATGCTTCAATTTTTTTATACACTATTTTCATACAGGTTCAAACATGTTTATATGTACATAAGAAAATGCTTCAATTTTTTTTATAATGGAAGCAGAGTTGCGACTACAAAGCCACTACGTTACTACTACAACAATAGGGCTGTAGTCGCTACATGGTAGTAAGCCAGTCCCCAAGTGGTCCTTGGTTCAACTTCCGGGTAGTGTCAACATGGTGGCCTTGTAGTGTGTATGTAGTCGCAAATCCGACATGATAAATCAACTAGAGTGCGACTATGAGCCGACTACATGCGACTACAATTGCGACTATTGAAACGACCACGTCGTAGTCGCAATATATTTGCGACCAGTATGGTACGACTACATACTTTACTACCACATGTGGTCGCAAATCACTGTTGCGTCCACATTGCTACTATTTTACTACTACATTTCTACCACAGTTGTAGTGGTAAAATCTGCTTTTTCTTGTAGTATTTGGGCGTCGTTTAAGGATGAAACTTAGGATTGCGGATTGAGGTAATGCAGATGAAATTTACATCACAACTTTTGGACATGTTGCAGAAAAAAATGGATATGACAATGCCTCAACTTCAAAAACTACTTAGCCAGGTAAAAATTTAAGTCTTTCTTACAATAGGCAAAATCAAGGCTTGTCTTTAATTACAAATTTCTTAATAATAATGTTACTTCTTATATGAAATGTATATATCAAGATGCATTGGAACTGCTGGGGCACCTTGTCAATTCAAGTTTATGGAAAAGATATATATCTTTATGTAAGAATAACAAATAAAATCACGGATTTGTTAGTGTAAAAGATTTCACTGCTACTTCAATTCAAGAGATTAACATCTTACCCATGTTGGGTATTTGACAACATTATGTATCGCTTCGTCTCTTTCTACAGTCATATAATCATTTAAAAGATACTTGCTATGTTTCTTTCTTATTTCATGTTTTACAATGCTTAGGACTTCACACATCTCCATACAGGATATATAAAATTTTTTGACAACTGCTTCCTAATAGATACATATGATCTTGATTACTATATTTTGAATTTTTTTGTTAGTAAAAGAATATGTGTAAATATTTTATAAACGGGAACATACTTTGCCCAACTTCATCTAGCAGGATTAGCAGGCTTCGATATCTTTTGTTATTAAAAGAACATGTGTAAATATTTTACATACATGATCATATTTTGCACAGCTTTATATGTGTTATGCATTGTACAACCAACCCAACTTTTCATGCATAACTCTTATGTTTAGTCGTTGATATTATTGTATTGTCATCGTCAAGAAAGTATTTACATTTGCATAGTGTGGGACACACTCTGTATAAAATGATGTTTCTTCCTACGTAATCTATTGTAATACAAGATATTTGCACAACTTCTGAAGTGTTGTAGATTTATTTGTAATACAATATATTTGTCAATCTCTTTGAACTGTTTAAGATTTATTTTCCCTATTTTTCTTTTTTTCAAGCTACTTTCAAATATTTTATCATTCTTTAGATCAAGCATGGCAATACAAATCAACTCATTTCCATTCATTATCACATTAAACCCCCAAAAATAAAGCTCCCGGTGCAACGCACGGGTTTTACACTAGTTGTAATATATGCAAAGAAGTTCATTTTAAGTCTTGTCTAATCAAAAGATCTGTAAAAGTATTTTTTTTATTATATTTGACATAAGAGTGTACTTTATCAACTAAATACTAAGATATGCCGCTTATATATTTATAAAAAAAATAGTTGCCAATTGAATACGGGTAAAATGGGGCTGCCCTATAGGCAGCTAACTTGGCCCATCCCACTATACTTCTTTATTTTTTATTTTTTTTGGAAAAATAAATATGTGGAAGTTCATCGCTATATTTTTGTATTATGTCATTCGAAGTTTCGTGCGAAACGGAGACTCATACGTCATCCATCCAGACAACTATTTTTTGACGGTCGTTGATGAATACTCATTCATCACTCTTTATTCTTATATTTTAGCTACAAAAACCTTTGCAAATGCATGCATATAGTTGTAAATAGAAATAATTACCAAAAGCATGCATTGTGTAAAAACCTATAATTAGCATGTTTTTATGCAAAAATAAAAGAATAAAGATTAAAAAGAAAAAGAAGGAAATATTTAGAATAAATATTGAGCAACCTAACCCAAGGGAGGGCTCAGCATGGGCCTGACCGCATAAAAGCCAAAGTAGAGGGAGATAGGGGCTCATGTGTGTAAATATTTATGTAAATAAAATAAAAATATTTTCCTCCCAAAAAGAGACTAAAATAGGCTTGTAAATACTTGTATATATTTATAAAGATAAAAACAAGATAAAAATAGAAAAATTAAAAAGAAAACATCACTTTCACTGTGTATATAGTCCACTCATATTTATTTATTTAACCTTATAAATAAATAAAATTAATTTCCAAAAATCTTGTAAATATTCTATATGATATGGTGTAAATAAATAAAATAAATTAAAACAAAATAAAAAGAACTAGATTAAAAATAAAAAAGACTATTGTATATATACCATGTATATAAATGTACATATGTATTTATTTCACCTATGTATATAAATAATAAAAATAAATAAAAATATCTTTTTATTCCTTATTTTATGGTATAAATAAATAAAATATAAAATGGGAATAAAATTGTATAAAAATAACAAATTAAAAATCAAAATTAAAATCCTATATATTGTATATATACCTATATATAACCCTACTATGTAAATACCTTATTTTTACTTTGAAAAATTAATTAAAAATCACAAAAAATAGAAAAAAATAAAACAAAAATATTTCATGTTTTGACTTTTTAATAATTCGTCCGTTTTCTATTTTTTATTTAATTTTTAAACATTTACCACGCGACCGCTTCCCATTGGTCCAGGGGATTGTTGACCGCCAGGTCAACTACCCCTCCCCCCCTTCCCAGGACCACTTCCCACGGGTTAGGTGCCCGACCCGACTTCTCCATAATTTCTCACCTAAACCCGATCCCCTCTCGCCTAAACCCCGGATCCGATTCATTCATGATACATCCGAGACCCTCGCCGGGGTATCCGCCTCGAGATCCGCGCTCCAGAATGCCCTACCCGCGCTCATCTTCCCGGACCCTCCAACGTATATAGCTTGAGCTCCGCCACCTTCATTCGCATCTTTGGTTCATTCGCTCCACCCCCAGTGACCTCTAGTGCGTGAGTGAGAGTGACAACTCGCTCCAAGTGCTGTCGCAGCGAGGAGAGGGGCAGTGGCCCATTGATCCGGCGAGATACACCGCCGTGCTCTGCCCAGAGCAGGAGCTCGAGCCTCAGAGGTCGACGCTCTTCGAGGCAAGGACCCGGAGCTGCACAAGCTCGCCCACAGTCGCTTCGTCCAGCCAGGTAGACCCATCTCCCTTTCTTTTTCTTTAATTTTCAATTGTCCCCAATTCGCGCCGCCGTCGCCTTCTTTCGATTCCGACCACCTCATCGTTCCGTTCGATCATCGGAATACACCTTCGCCTCCGCCTCCCTCCCGCGCACATTCTGCACCCATCCACTCAACCCAGCTCGCACAGGAGCTGGGGTTCGAGCTCCTCCGTCCACACCCTCGCTGGAGCTCGCCCATATCGACCCCCCGACCACCTTCACCACGCCTAACGAGGTCGAGGTAGTTTGCCCTCGACCCGCGAGCTTTCTGATCTACTTTGCAGGTCTATCCAAGCCCATCTGAGGGCTTGGACCATTCGGTCCAGTAGCTCCAGCTCCGCCGACCTTGCCGGAGCTCTCCAGAGCTCGGCTGGGTCATCGGAGACCTCTAGCAGACGCGGAAGGCCTCCACGCTTCTTCTCCGATCATCCGTGGCCTCCGGAGAGGACTCATGTGCCAGCACGAGTCCGGCGAAGTTCGCTGATATCCCGCAAACGAATGATCAAGGCAAAGGTCTGGAAATGGTCGTTGCGACCTCAATCACTCAGACGGAGAATATCAAGAAAAATAACCACTCAGAATAGATCAAATCAATCAACGCAAAGAAGAGCGGTATAGCTATGGGATTAACCTGGTATAGCTCCCAGGGTCGAACACAAGGAGCACGGATTGGCCTAGGGCCTACGAAGTAGTGAAAACAATATAAAAATAAAAGGAAATGTTTTTTAGTGGTTTTTTAAAGGTTTTTATGAATTTTTATATTTTTTTGGATTTTCAAATTATAAAGAAAAGAAAAGAAAGTAAAATCTAGGCAACTTCAACAATTTATTAAACACACCAAAAATAATGCAAAAATTAAGTAAAAATTGTTTTTATGTTTTTTAGGTTTTTAAGTGTTTTTGGTGAATTTTTGGTAATTTTCTAATGGGTAGATTATTTTCTAAAAATCAAACAGTGCGGAAAATGAAAGGTACTGTCCAGCAAGGCTTAAGACCCAAAAATAAAATATTTAAGGATCCCAAAAAGCCTTGGAGGTAATTTTCCTGTAATCTAGAAGGAATAAGGAAAATTTAGGCACCCTAATTATTGTTTTTGTATTTTTAGATTAATTTTTAAATTTTTTATGAGTTTTTAAGGGTTTTTCAATTTTTAGGGTTTTTAGACAATGAAAAATAGCCAAAATTGGCTAGAAAATCAAACAACACACAAGAAACAGTAACTAATGTTTTTAGAATTTTTGGGGGTGATTTTATATTTTTTTGGTATTTTTATATCTAGACAGTAACTAAAAAGGCTGTTTTTGAATTTTTAAAAATACTAAATAAAATCAAAAATGTCCTCAAAAATTCTCAAAAATCCTACAACATGGCAGGAGCCATGTTTCAAATTTTCATCGAATTTGGAGGTGGTTTGATATTTATTCAAAAATCAAAGAGGGGGCACTGTGCACAGGGACATAAGTGCAAATACCCCAAGTTCTGAGGGCCAAGGTGCAAAAATCCCAGCAAGTCACGCGCGTGGCGCGTGGCTGGGGCACTCAGGGGCCTTTTGGTAATAAAAACCAAGTTTCTGGACTTATTGGTAACTCGTACCAAAAGTCCAGGGGCTTGGATGCAAAAATCCCACTAAAATCCGCACATGCGCATAAACAACACTCACAGGGGCATAAATGCAATTACCAAAAAGTTAACATTCATTCATTAACCCAACAGAACTACAGGGAAGAAGATGTAAAAAGCCCAGCTAAACACGTGACGAAGCACGTGGTCACATACACACAGGGGCATACATGCAATTAAAACTAAGCACAGGGTCCACAATGCAATTTACCCTACGTAAATAAAGTTCTAAAAATATTTACAGGACTAGAAATAAAACGACAAACTAAGAGGGGGTCCTAAGCAAATTACCCCTTATTTCGTCGACGGCCAGATGCGCGCCACGTGGAAGATCGGTCGGCTCTGGTGCGTTGGCGCTCTTCCTCTTCTTCTCTCGGGCCGAATCGACGCTCCAGAAGGAGCCACGTGGAGGATCGGACGGGTCAGGTCTCAGGTGGCTCCCTCTCTCTGCTCTACGGTCCTGATCAGCCCCTCCAGGTGATCGACGGTAGCTGCTCCACGATGAACGGACGGCTGGGATTAAAACTGGAGCGGAGGAGCTATCGGACGGTGCTGGAGGCTCCTCGAAGAACAGGTGGCTGGCGAGGTTCGCCGGCCTCGTGCACGAGCTTGGGACCTCCTCAGCTGCCTCTGGAGATCGGAGCAGGTCCGCCTTGGTATGCCGCAGTTGTGGGTGCTATCCGATGGCCCAACCGAGCCCTGGAGGGGCTCCGGCGAGGCTGGCGGCGCGAAGGAGCTGGCTGGAATGTAAGGGGGTCTCAGACGACTCCCTTTGGACCTGCAAAGCAAACCAACAGCTTCGCGGGTCGAGGGAAAAATGCCTCGACCCAAAGAAGCGAAGTGGGGGTGATCGGTGCGGCGGGGCGAAGGAGCTCCGGCGAGCGACAGGTGGTGGAGCTCGACTCCCAGCTCCGGGGCGAGCTGGGTTGAGTGGGAGTGCGAAGAACGTGCGTGAGGAAGTGGCGAAGGTGATGGGGTGCTCCGATGATCGAGATATTAAGCGAGATGGCCGGAATCAGGGAAGCACGTCGGAGAGTGGATTTGGGCGAAATCTGAAATTACACTAAATGGCGGAGCGAAATGGATACCTGGATGATGCGGGAGACTGGGCTGGAGCTTAGCTAGCTCCTGGTCCTTGCCTCAAGGGTCGTCAACGCCCGAGGCTCGAGCTCCGGTCAGACGTCGGAGCACGGCGGCGCAAGGCAGCCGGATCGATGGTCCGAGCACCTCCTCCTCGCTGCGACACCGGTGGATGCAAGCTGTCACCTTGCTGGTTGCGATGGAGCTCACTGGAGAGAGAATGGGGAGCCAAAGATGGATTGGGAGTGCGGCGGAGCTCGGAATATATATGCGTGCAGGTCCGGAAAGGAGGTGGCGGGTAGGGCGAGCTGATGCGCGGATCTCGAGGCCAAAGCTCCGGCGCGCTTCTCGGATGTGACATGGTCATTGCGGACCCGGATTTGGGGTGGATGGAAATCGGGTCATCAAGAGAAAAATCCGAGAAGGCGGGTCGAATGAACAGACCCGGGCTCTGGTGGTCCTGGGGGAGGTGTTGACCGGGGGTCAACAATCCCCCGTGGACCAATCAGAGCCCGCCAATTATTGAAATTTTACTTGATTTTTTTGGGGCCTTAAATGGCCGAATTTTCAAAAACTTAAAACATGAAAAATGTTTGTTTTAATTTTTTCTATTTTTTTGTGATTTTTAATTAATTTTTGGAAATTAAAAATAAGGTATATACATAGTAGCTATACATAGGTATATATACACTATATTGATTTTTGATTTTTGATTTTTAATTAGTTATTTTTATACATTTTTATTCCCATTTTATATTTTATTTATTTATAAGATAAAATGAGGAATAAAAGGCTATTTTTATTTTATTTTTATTGTTTATATACATAGGGGAAATAATGATTTATGCACAATTATATACATGGTATATATACAAGATATTTTTGTATTTTTAAGTTTGTAATTTTTATTTGATTTTTGTTTTAATTCTTTTTATTTATTTTATGTACAATATATACCATAAAATATTTACAAAAAGTTTTGGAAACAAATAGCTTTATTTACAAGGTGAAATAAGGTAAGGGAGGTGGTCTATGTACATGGTGAAAGGTTCTTTTTGGTATTTTTGATTTTTAGATTTTTATCTTGTTTTTAATAGTTCCTAAGTATATACAAAATATATACAAGTATATTTTTGGTTGAGGAAAATATTATTTTATTGATTTACATAAATATTTACACATGAGCTCCTATCTCCCTCTACTTGTGGCTTTTATGCGGTCAGGCCCATGCTGAGCCCTCCCTTGGGTTAGGTTGCTCAATATTTATTCTAAATATTTCCCTCTTTTTCTTTTTCTTCTTTATTCTTTTATTTTTGCACAAAAACATGCTAATTATCTAATTTTACAAATATGCATGCTTTTGCTAATTTGTCCTATTTACACATATCTACATGCATTTGCATAGGTTTTTGTAGCTAAAATATAAGAATAAAGAGTGATGAATGGGTATTCATCACCCCCCTATACTATACTTTGCTATTCCCTTAGCAAACACTTATTTGAAAAAGAAGTGCAAAAGAAAGAAAAAGAAAAAGAAAAAGAGAATGTACATGGATCAAGGTTGATTATTAAACTTTCCTTCATTAAATTGAGGTATGGAGCTTAATCAGATCTTTGGATTATTGATGTGTCGGAACCTTATTTAGACTTAAGCTTAAAACCTAACAGCCTCTAAGTTCCACTATTCTATAACCAAGACTCCTCAATGCTCCAGATCAGAACAAGTCATCAATCACAAACCCTGAAGACCATGAATCTTTTCTTGTCCTGTGAAAGTGAGGTCTAAGCTCTCCACCTCAGAAATGGCAACTTGACAACCCTCCCCAACAAGGTAACTCTATGACCTCAATCTGGCCACTCTTTCCTCGAGGAGCGGGGTATTCCCTTCTAAGTTCAAGTACAACCGGCTCAAGAAGAGGGGGAAGAAGAGAATGGGTCAAGGCCAGTGTAGCCAAGTACCCTTGGGAGCTTGACCAGTGTAGCCAAGTCTCCCTGCTGCAAGCTACAACAGGTGGATCATGAAACCAAGCTTTGCTTATTGCACTTATATACATACTCCGGTGGGATTATCATTTTCTCTCAGACCCACCACTTTTTTGGAGTTCTTTTTTCTTTTTGCACATTTTTTTTTCGAGTGCATCTATACAACATGTACATGTGCAGCATATATACAAGGAGTTTTTCCTCTTGAGCCAGTAGACTATCCCTCTTTTGAAGCTTTATTGCAACCCACAACTCCCGTCGTTAGACTTCATGGCAACCAGACCAAGTTGAGACGCACTTCCTTCACTAAATGAAGAAGAGAGGTTCCGCCTAGAAGTACTACCCTCATATGCTACCCCAAGTCAAGAAAGACTGCCTCCTCACCATCTCATCCGTAGAGAGCTCGGTGCATAGTGCGGTTGTCCAAGTAAAGCCATAATCTATATGAGTCATGTGTTGTTGTTAAGTGCTCTACTTAGGCTCATTGAGATGACATGTGATCATAGCCTAGTGGACTCAAAGAATTAAGTCACCATGGACCTGAAAAGCCTTAAACCTAAGCCCTATAAGGTTCCTCTTAGAAGTTAGGTGGATTAAGATCTTAATCAAGCTCCATTTCTCAATTTGATTCCAGGCTAGTTTAAGTGTCAACTATCATCCAAGGAAAACTATATACATATGTACAAAAAGATGCATATTTACACAATATTTTACACTCATGCAAAATTTTTGAAAAATGTTTTGAAATCATGAATGATGATGCATGAAGTGCAAGTTTTGCAAAAAGGTATTTACACACATTTACAAAGGATTTTTGCAAACTTTTGATTTTCAAAACATTTTGGAAAAATTTTGTACTATATACATAATTTTGATACAGAAAATATTTACACAAGCTTTACACACAAAAGATTTTTGAAATCATTTTTACAAAAATAATTTGTACACTAGCTATGTATGTGCAAATAAAAGAAGATTATGTACATGAAAATTTTTTAATTTTTGTGGTTTTTAGCCATTTTTATTTATTAACACACTCACACAAAGTACGAGTTATGGCTAAAGTATATATGAAATATATACACACCCCCTATACTTAGCTCGAACGATGTCCTCAGAGTCAAGAGCGATGAAGAAGACATAACTCGTGCAAAAGGAGAATGAATTATCAAGTGAAGAAGGACTCGGGTCTTCCCCCTATACTTAGGATCAAGTAATCCTAAGTATAGCAGGCTGTACACGAAGGGAAAACCGAGTGGAGAATGTACAGGGTCTACCCCCCCTATACTTAGGGTGAAATGCCCCTAAGTATAGGCAGCAAAAATAAGGGTAGACAGAAACAAAAGGAAAACCCGAAAGGTCTCACATCCCCCCTATACTTAGGGTAAAGTGCACCCTAAGTATAGCATAATCAAAAGATGAGGAAAGGGATGTGGGACTAAAGAAAGTGATGATATAGACATCTGGATCTATGTACAGCGGAGGGTCAGTAAAGCTCAGGCGTGAGATGCATTAGATGTGAGTCAAAAGACCACATCTCACGCAAAATGAATGGGGGCAAGATCAACGACCCGCGGCTCATGATCTAGAAATGGCTTGAGCCGCTGGCCGTTCACTCGGAAGGTACTCTCAGAAGACAACTCGGATATGTCGATGCTACCGTTGTCGTGTACCTTCTGAACCAGATAAGGTCCTTTCCATTTGCTCTGTAGCTTCCCTGGAAATAATCTAAGCCTCGCATCAAACAACCATACTCTCTGTCCAATCTCAAAATGTTTGTGGCTGATATGTGAATCATGCCACTCCTTGACTTTCTCCTTGTAATGTAGGCTGCTTGTGAAAGCTGCATCTCTAAGCTCTTCCAGGGCAGCTAGCTCTGCCCTCCTCTGGTCTCCTATACCATCTGGATCCATGAGAATGTCTGTAACTGCCCAGAGTGACTTGTGCCTCAGCTCAACAGGTAGGTGACAAGGCTTGCCATATACGAGGCGAAAGGGAGATGTACCCAAAGGTGTCTTGAAAGACGTCCTATATGCCCACAAGACCGAGTCCAAAAGCTGTGACCAGTTCTTTCGGTCAGGGCGGACGACTTTCTGCAGAATCGTCTTGATCTCCCTATTCGACACTTCGGCTAGACCATTCGTCTGTGGATGATACGGTGTAGCAACGCGATGATCTATGCCGAACTCGCTAGCAAGTGCCTTCACCTGGTCGTTGATGAAGTGAGATCCCCCATCAGAAATAAGAACTCGTGGAACCCCGAACCGCGTGATGATATGCTTCCTCAAAAATCTGCAAACTGTCCTCGCATCTGCGGCTCGGGCGGGGATAGCCTCCACCCAACGACTCACATAGTCTACGGCCAACAGAATGTACTCGAATCCCTGACTTTTAGGGAATGGACCCATGAAATCGATGCCCCATGCGTCAAAAACCTCACAGAAGTGAATGGGCTGCATCGGCATCATATCACGCTGTCCACAAGTGCCCATCCTCTGACAGTCAGTACACCTCTTCACGAACTCATCTGAGTCCTTGAAGAGGGTAGGCCACCACAAGCCGGATTGGAGCACTTTCTGTGCCGTTCTCCTCCCAGAATGATGTCCTCCTGCCTCAAGCTTGTGGCAGTAAGTGAGGACGCTATGGTGTTCCTCCTGAGGAATACACCGACGCCAGACGCTATCCCCTCCCTCGTGGTAAAGGATGGGATCCTCCCAATGGTAAGACTTGGCCTTCGCAAGGAAGGTCTCAAGCCTCTGCCTGGGCCAATCTTGTGGGACTTTCCCAGCAACGAGAAAGTTCACAATATCGGCATACCATGGGAGTGCGGCGATGGCAAGGATCGCCTCATCTGGGAAGGTATCTCTGATCGGATCAATCTGCTCTGACTCCTCAGGCTGCTCTAACCGGGAAAGGTGATCCGCCACCACATTCTTGACTCCAGGCTTATCCTTGATCTCAATGTCGAACTCCTGGAGTAGAAGGATCCATCTAGTCAGTCTGGCCTTGGCATCCTTCTTTGCCATGAGGTACCTGATGGCGGTGTGATCTGTGTACAAAGTCACTCGGGATCCAATGATATACGATCTGAACTTATCCAGGGCAAACACTACTGCTAGCATCTCCTTCTCTGTGACCGTATAATTCCGCTGGGCGGAATCCAATGTGCGGCTAGCATAGTGTATCGCAAATGGTACTCCATCCCTCCTCTGTCCCAGCACTGCCCCTACGGCAAAATCGGAGGCGTCCGTCATGATCTCGAATGGGAGAGACCAATCAGGTGGCTGGAGGACAGGAGCCTCAATCACACATCTCTGGAGAGTAGCAAACGACGAAAGACACTTGTCATCGACAAGGAACTCGGTGTCTTTCGTCAGGAGGTCAGTCAACGGTCGGGCAATCCTGCTAAAATCCTGAATGAATCTCCTATAAAATCCAACGAGCCCCAGGAATGACCGTAGCTGCCTCAAATTGGACGGCGGTGTGAGTTTTCTAATGACATCGACCTTGGCCGGGTCCACCTCCATGCCCCTGTTGGAGATGATGTGGCCAAGCACCGTCCCTTGAGTCACCATGAAGTGACTCTTCTCCCAAGATAGCACCAAGTTGTACTCAATACATCGCTGGAGTACCCGGTCTAGGCAGTCAAGACATGAGTCGAATCCGTCGCCGTAGACCGAGAAATCGTCCATGAAGACCTCTAAGCACTCCCCTACCATGTCCGAAAATATCGACATCATGCACCTCTGAAAAGTCGCAGGGGCGTTGCATAGCCCGAATGGCATGCGTCGAAAAGCGTATGTGCCGAAGGGACAGGTAAAGGTGGTCTTCTCCTGATCCTCAGGAGCGATGGCCACTTGGTTGTAGACCGAGTACCCATCCAGGAAGCAATAATGGCTCTTCCCTGCCAGTCTCTCAATGATCTGGTCAATAAAAGGCAGGGGGAAATGGTCCTTCTTGGTGGCTTGGTTGAGTCTCCTGTAGTCAACACAAACCCTCCAAGAGGTGGGTACCCGTGTAGCAATCTCCTCCCCCGACTCACTGATCACAGTCGTGATGCCCGTCTTCTTGGGCACCACATGCAAGGGGCTGACCCACTTGGAGTCGGAAATGGGATAAATAAAACCTGCACCCCACCACTTCGATATTTCCTTCATGACAACCTCTCTCAGGTTGGGGTTCAGACGCCGCTGGAACTCACGCGACGGCTTCGCCCCATCCTCGAGATAGATGTGGTGGGAGCACACTGATGGACTAATCCCATGGAGATCTGCTACGCTCCATCCGATCGCCTTGCGGTTCTTTTCAAGAACCCCCATCAAACGGGATTCCTGCTCTCCAGTCAACTCAGCGGAGATGATGACTGGGTACATCTCAGGATCGCCCGCAAGGAATCGATACTTCAGCGAAGTAGGGAGCGGCTTCAGCTCTGGAATGCTGGGTGTCGGCAAGTCTGGCTGTGGAAGAAACTGAGTGAACGCTGCAAGGTCTGCCAAATCTGCCTGGGAAAGTGAAAGTGTACTCTCGCAAACTGGGTCGGGAGAAGGCGGCTCAACTGCACTGTCTCTGCTCTGCTCTGCCTCTACCTCCTCCTCTGTAGGCTCGGGTGGACTCAGGTCTGGCATCTGATCATAACAATCGGCCCAATCAGACTCTGAATCCGAGGGATCTGTATCAGAATCGGTGGCATCAGTACCATCGGAAAGCAAGGTGGCATCAGTACCACCAGAAAACAAGGTGGCATCAGCACCACCATCACAAATCATCGTGCTACGATCAAGGACCGGCTCTGCTGCCGCTAAGGTATCCTGAACCAGGTCTGTGCTCTCCAGACTCTCCTCTGCTGTCATCTCTGCATCAGCTGTGTCTGAAAGTGAGAGGGTGGTCTGTGTCTCAAGGTCTGCCCAAGCTGCCTCATCATCTGTGATCACAAAATCACAGTCCTGGTGGATGTCTGGCTCTGCGTCTGTCAGCTGCTCTGAGTCGGTGCTGGCATCTGAGCGGGATCTAGATCTGGCTCTGTAGTCCTCGACCGTCTCTATTTGTATACTCTCGCCCTGGACGCGAAAGTACACCTTCCCGCTATCATGATCAGTCACCGCCTTGGCTGTGGCCAAGAACGGACGACCAAGGATGATGGGGGTATCGGTCACTGACTCAGGGATCTCCATGTCCAACACTACGAAGTCCACGGGGAATTGCAGACCCTGAATAGTGACGATAACGTCGCGTAGCAACCCCTTCGGCCTCTTGACAGATCGATCAGCGAACTGAAGGACTGTCCTGCTCTGTCTAAGAGTGCCCAACTCGAAGCGGTCGAGAAGGGTTGCCGGAAGTAGGTTGATCGACGATCCGCTATCTAAAAGAGTACGGTCGAACCACTGCTCACTAATCTGGCATCTGACATACGAGGCCCCTGCATCTGGCCTCTTGGCTGGCAGTCGGTTCTGGATCGCAAAGCACGTGGCTTTGGTCAGCACATGGATCTCTGAAGTGTGGTTCCTCCTCCTTCTCCTAACTGTAGTCCTCTCTCTCAAAGATCTCTGAAGGAGGGGGATGTGCTGCAAAGCCTCTTGGAGGGTCAGCTGAATGTGAAACCGATCTATCATGCTCTGGCTGAACTCCTCGAACTCTCTCTTTTTGGTATTTTCTTTCTTCCCCTTCCCCATCTGGAGGGCTCTAGGGAAGGGGATCACTGGGTCCTTCTCAGATGAAGGACCAGGAAAAGATCTACGCGGTTCAATGACCGGATCCACACATACATCATGCACCACAATGGGACCAAAAGAATGTAAACCTTTTCCTTTATTCATCACAGAATCCTGGGATACATGACCATGAGGAAAAACAACATCAGATCTCTCTCTACAAACACCGGTGGCCTCAGTACCACCACGAGTGGGCTGCTCTGCTGCTGCTGCTGCTGGAAGACGCCTCGCGGCATCAGTACCGCTAACTGGCTCGGCTGCTGCTGGGGTGGCATCAGTACCACCTCCTGAGTCTGGTGAAGTGGCGGCCTCAGTACCGCCGGTGGGATCAGCATCCTCGGTGGCCTCAGTACCACCGTCATCGACTGGAGCGGCCTCAGTACCGCTCTCCTCCTCCTCCTGGGGCGCCTCGGGGTGAAGCTCAGCTGAAACGCCGCCGCCTGCTGGGGTCCTACCGCTCCTAAGCGTGGCAAAATCAACATCAAACAGATCTGAAGAAGTATCATCAAATGGATCGCTAGGAGTGGCTAACTCAGTGTATACTACCTGCTCAGACTTCCGCTTGAGGTTGTTCGGATTCGGTTCTATCTGTGCAGGTATGGCGGCCTTCCCTCTCACCAAGTCCCGCATCTCATGGCGGAACTCATCCATCTCCCGTCGAAAGGTCGCCTACTGATCCGTGAGGAGGCGGGCGATATCATCCAAGGCAGGGCTCTCGTGGGAGCCCGACGGGTAGCCTCGCTGTGGGTGAGGCTGCTGGTACTGCTGCGGGTGAGAGGGGTAGGAAGGAGGCTGCTGCTGGTGCTGGTATCCCGGGTGAGCCTGCTGCTCACGCCTCCAAGACTGTCCCTGCTGATAGGGACGAGGACCGTAAGACGACTGCTGCTGGTAGACTGGGTGCTGCTGCTGCGGCTGCTGGTGATGGTCTCTCGGCTGGGAGTACTGCCCTCCCTGTGCTGACGGCTGCTGCTGGGGCTGGGCACCACCGCTCCCCCACCTGAATCCGGGATGATCACGTCGGATCCCAGGCTGGGGACGGTCGTACCAGATCCCGTTGACATCCATCAACGGCTCTGCATCCAAGGGGGCTGGGGGTAGTACCGCCAACGGCTGATCCGGCTGGTAGACCACCATCTGCATCTCTGGAGATGGTGGGGACTGGTAGGTGGGCTGCGGCTGCTGGTACGGCTCCGCCTGTACAAGGTGAACCTGTCTAGGCTGCGCTGGGGCGCTGGAGCGCTGGGACGAGCTGCTGCTGCTGCCGGAGTCGCCTCGCGACTGAAGACGGGGCTGAGAAGCCGTCTGTGTCTCCTGGAGACACATGAGCTGTGTCTTCAAGTCGCTCAAGACCTGTGCCATCTGATCCATCTGTGCTATGCTCTGGCACTGCTTCTTCTCAATCAGCTCCATGCGGTCCAGCTTCTCGCTGATGATGCCCATGTCCGCAGCTGACGACTCTAACTGTGCTGCTGCTGCTGCAGACGAACTGGAAGGACCTGCATCGACCCGTGCTATCCTCTGGTACTGCACGGGTCCTGGCTGATGTGGCTGGGTCTTCTGGGTGTAGAGACGGGTCTGGGACATGACCATGTAGTTTTCTGCCATCTCCTCAAAAATAGCCCAGACCTGGTCATGGTCCTTGGCGAAGTAGGACCCGCCACAAGAAGCGTTCACCAAGCCCTGTAGCTCTGGTGACAACCCACTGAAAAAACTCTGAACCAAGTTCGGCTTCATGATATCATGGTGTGGGCATCTGTCCAGGAGCTCTCTAAACCTCTCCCAAGCCTCGTGGAACTGCTCGTTGGGGAACATGGAGAAGTTGCTGATCAGGGCTCTTGCCGCGTTCGTCCGCCCGAGTGGATAGTACTTGTTCAAGTACTCGGTGCGGAGCTGCTCCCAGGTGTACACGAATCTCCCCAAATGTTTCAGCCAGGTGGCTGCTCTATCTGCCAGTGAGAAGGGGAAGGCAATCATCCGTATGGTATCTTGGTCCACATGTCTGTCGTGGACAGTACTGCAAATCATGAGAAACTCCTGAAGGTGGAGATGGGGCTCCTCGGTAGCCAGTCCATGGAACCGCGGGAGCATCTGCAAGGTGTTCGGGGGGAACTTGAAGTCCCCCACGATGGCTGGAACCACAACCCAATGGTGCATCAAGGTAGATCCGGGGTTGTGCAACTCCCGCATCGGTCTAGGTGGTCCTGCTCCTCCTGCGGCTGCTGCCGCTGTGGCGGCGGCCGCGGCTGCTGCTGCTGCTGCTGCGGCTCGTGCCTGTGCCTCATCGGGGTCCTCGGGCTCGCTCTGTGCATCTCTCTCTGCTCTGAGCCTCTCCATCTCACGCCTCATCTCTATCATAAAAGCTCCCTGATCGCGGAGCTGCTGCTGGACTGTCTCTAACTGTGCGATCAGGGTGGAGTTGATCGCTCCCTGGTCCAGTACAAAGTGCTCGGGACGAGAGTGATCGTCAGAACTGCCTGCGCCTGCCATCTCGACGTCTGCAAAATCGAAGGAGCCCAACTCAGGTGCTGTCAAATGAATAAGTCTCTCCTCGGGCTCATATCTCTCAGGTCGGTCAGAAAGGGGGTCGAGGGGGAACAGGGTGGAATCGTACTCGGGCTCGGAGAGCGGGTCTGAGCTCTCACGAGCCAACCTAGATGATGAGGGTAGACGCGCCCGAAAGCGGTGCAGCTAAAGGCTGCCTAAGAGAATCGTCTACCCATCATCTCGATCTGGCGAGTGGGGCGGATGAGATCTTGGAAAAACTATGATCGAAAAACAAACCCTCGGTTCACCAACGCAACGCGAGCTGAAGACCGTGAAAGTTCGGTCAAATTATCTTGTCGATTTTATTTTGGTGAACACTCAAGATATCAGAGCGATTACGTGACCTGTTGGGAACCCGATGCTCCCAAGAGACTGGCCCAATCCTAAAGCTAGATCTTTCCCAGCCCGTACAAGTTGCGGACCGTTTACCGGCTACCCGATCAACCCGCTCTGTTAAGGATGTCACGGCCCGCTTTACCGGGTACCGGAGAGATCCTCACTGGAGAACGACTAACTCTAAGACTAGTAGTCTTAACGGAAGTTCAGGCGTGGCTCTATCCTAGTGTGCGGGTCACTCTCTCGCTCAAGCAAACCAAACAATGAGGGGTTGCTCTCCCCAAGACCGAATTTTTAGGGTGAGCGTGTTTAAGGTCAATAGTCTTAGCAGTCCCAATTTATGGTTACACTTTTTTTAGGTATTTTTTCAAATCAAACAAAACGCCTAACGAATTTTTCGGTTTCTCCTGGTATTAAGTCCAAAATCGGGGGGAGAAGACGAAAAAGCGATGCTACGAAAATCATGATGCATGCAGAGTCAGAAATGCGTACCTGCCTCCAGCTCTCTACATGCAGAGTGATCCGCGCATAAAATAAAGACAGAAAAGTAAACTAAGCTATATGATGCAACGGTAAAAAACCGAGTCTAAGACAAGCAACTTCTATTGATCGTGAAGAACAATAGTTAGTCAACCGAATCGAGTCCGGAGTCCGATCTTGGGAGTCACTCGGTGCCCGCCACAACGGGTCCTGCCAGCGCTGTATGTGACTCCTAACGGCACGTGGTCTCAAATCCAATTAAACTAACTTTTTAGTGAATTTTAGTAAGGTCCAATTACGTTCTATAGGAACAGATATTCTATTAAGTGTTGGGCCTTAGAAATCTTACGTCACAATCAACAAAAAATCCTATGTCTAGGGCTCGAGCAAAACCGCGAAAAATCCGGAAAATGACAGTAAGAAATAAAAAGAAAACCGCGAGAAAAGCAGCGTAAAAACCGCAGGTCCTAATGGGTCCCCCGAGCACGCCGGTGCTCGGCGAAACAGACCCGCTACGATCTAAGTCTAACAGTCCAAGTCCACAGTTAGAGCCTGTATTATTACAATTAATAATAAATGAATGAATAAAACTATCCTACTGCCTCACTCCACTCAACTTTCTCCTCTCGCTCTCTCCTGCGACTTCGTAGAGAAGGAAGCCGCCTCCGAGTCTCGCGGCTGCACCGGCTCCTCGAAAGTTGCCTCCGCGGTCCTCGGGCCCTCGCAAGAAAAGAAAGAAAGTGGTCAGACCAATAAAATAATCAAATAATAAATGAAAAATAAAAATGAGGATATATGTGCAAAAATAGAAATAAAATAACCACACAAAAAAAATAAAACAAAAATAAAAAGAAAAGAAAATCAAAATAAAATAAAATAAAACAAAAAGAAAATAAATACAAAAGCCGCGAAAAGCCGCGAGCTCCGAAGAGCCGCGAAAAACCGCGAAAACAAAAACGAAAAATAAAAACACTACTAAGCCGTGCTCCCCGGCAACGGCGCCATTCTGATATCCCGCAAACGAATGATCAAGGCAAAGGTCTGGAAATGGTCGTTGCGACCTCAATCACTCAGACGGAGAATATCAAGAAAAATAACCACTCAGAATAGATCAAATCAATCAACGCAAAGAAGAGCGGTATAGCTATGGGATTAACCTGGTATAGCTCCCAGGGTCGAACACAAGGAGCACGGATTGGCCTAGGGCCTACGAAGTAGTGAAAACAATATAAAAATAAAAGGAAATGTTTTTTAGTGGTTTTTTAAAGGTTTTTATGAATTTTTATATTTTTTTTGGATTTTCAAATTATAAAGAAAAGAAAAGAAAGTAAAATCTAGGCAACTTCAACAATTTATTAAACACACCAAAAATAATGCAAAAATTAAGGAAAAATTGTTTTTATGTTTTTTAGGTTTTTAAGTGTTTTTGGTGAATTTTTGGTAATTTTCTAATGGGTAGATTATTTTCTAAAAATCAAACAGTGCGGAAAATGAAAGGTACTGTCCAGCAAGGCTTAAGACCCAAAAATAAAATATTTAAGGATCCCAAAAAACCTTGGAGGTAATTTTCCTGTAATCTAGAAGGAATAAGGAAAATTTAGGCACCCTAATTATTGTTTTTGGATTTTTAGATTAATTTTTAAAATTTTTATGAGTTTTTAAGGGTTTTTCAATTTTTAGGGTTTTTAGACAATGAAAAATAGCCAAAATTGGCTAGAAAATCAAACAACACACAAGAAACAGTAACCAATTTTTTTAGAATTTTTGGGGGTGATTTTATATTTTTTTGGTATTTTTATATCTAGACAGTAACTAAAAAGGCTGTTTTTGAATTTTTAAAAATACTAAATAAAATCAAAAATGTCCTAAAAAATTCTAAAAAATCCTACAACATGGCAGGAGCCATGTGTCAAATTTTCATCGAATTTGGAGGTGGTTTGATATTTATTCAAAAATCAAAGAGGGGGCACTGTGCACAGGGACGTAAGTGCAAATACCCCAAGTTCTGAGGGCCAAGGTGCAAAAATCCCAGCAAGTCACGTACGTGGCGCGTGGCTGGGGCACTCAGGGGCCTTTTGGTAATAAAAACCAAGTTTCTGGACTTATTGGTAACTCGTACCAAAAGTCCAGGGGCTTGGATGCAAAAATCCCACTAAAATCCGCACATGCGCATAAACAACACTCACAGGGGCATAAATGCAATTACCAAAAAGTTAACATTCATTCATTAACCCAACAGAACTACAGGGAAGAAGATGTAAAAAGCCCAGCTAAACACGTGACGAAGCACGTGGTCACATACACACAGGGGCATACATGCAATTAAAACTAAGCACAGGGTCCACAATGCAATTTACCCTACGTAAATAAAGTTCTAAAAATATTTACAGGACTAGAAATAAAACGACAAACTAAGAGGGGGTCCTAAGCAAATTACCCCTTATTTCGTCGACGGCCAGATGCGCGCCACGTGGAAGATCGGTCGGCTCTGGTGCGTTGGCGCTTTTCCTCTTCTTCTCTCGGGCCGAATCGACGCTCCAGAAGGAGCCACGTGGAGGATCGGACGGGTCAGGTCTCAGGTGGCTCCCTCTCTCTGCTCTACGGTCCTGATCAGCCCCTCCAGGTGATCGACGGTAGCTGCTCCACGATGAACGGACGACTGGGATTAAAACTGGAGCGGAGGAGCTATCGGACGGTGCTGGAGGCTCCTCGAAGAACAGGTGGCCGGCGAGGTTCGCCGGCCTCGTGCACGAGCTTGGGACCTCCTCAGCTGCCTCTGGAGATCGGAGCAGGTCCGCCTTGGTATGCCGCAGCTGTGGGTGCTATCCGATGGCCCAACCGAGCCCTGGAGGGGCTCCGGCGAGGCTGGCGGCGCGAAGGAGCTGGCTGGAATGTAAGGGGGTCTCAGACGACTCCCTTTGGACCTGCAAAGCAAACCAACAGCTTCGCGGGTCGAGGGCAAAATGCCTCGACCCAAAGAAGCGAAGTGGGGGTGATCGGTGCGGCGGGGCGAAGGAGCTCCGGCGAGCGACAAGTGGTGGAGCTCGACTCCCAGCTCCGGGGCGAGCTGGGTTGAGTGGGAGTGCGAAGAACGTGCGTGAGGAAGTGGCGAAGGTGATGGGGTGCTCCGATGATCGAGATATTAAGCGAGATGGCCGGAATCAGGGAAGCACGTCGGAGAGTGGATTTGGGCGAAATCTGAAATTACACTAAATGGCGGAGCGAAATGGATACCTGGATGATGCGGGAGACTGGGCTGGAGCTTAGCTAGCTCCTGGTCCTTGCCTCAAGGGTCGTCAACGCCCGAGGCTCGAGCTCCGGTCAGACGTCGGAGCACGGCGGCGCAAGGCAGCCGGATCGATGGTCCGAGCACCTCCTCCTCGCTGCGACACCGGTGGATGCAAGCTGTCACCTTGCTGGTTGCGATGGAGCTCACTGGAGAGAGAATGGGGAGCCAAAGATGGATTGGGAGTGCGGCGGAGCTCGGAATATATATGCGTGCAGGTCCGGAAAGGAGGTGGCGGGTAGGGCGAGCTGATGCGCGGATCTCGAGGCCAAAGCTCCGGCGCGCTTCTCGGATGTGACATGGTCATTGCGGACCCGGATTTGGGGTGGATGGAAATCGGGTCATCAAGAGAAAAATCCGAGAAGGCGGGTCGAATGAACAGACCCGGGCTCTGGTGGTCCTGGGGGAGGTGTTGACCGGGGGTCAACAATCCCCCGTGGACCAATCAGAGCCCGCCAATTATTGAAATTTTACTTGATTTTTTTGGGGCCTTAAATGGCCGAATTTTCAAAAACTTAAAACATGAAAAATGTTTGTTTTAATTTTTTCTATTTTTTTGTGATTTTTAATTAATTTTTGGAAATTAAAAATAAGGTATATACATAGTAGCTATACATAGGTATATATACACTATATTGATTTTTGATTTTTGATTTTTAATTAGTTATTTTTATACATTTTTATTCCCATTTTATATTTTATTTATTTATAAGATAAAATGAGGAATAAAAGGCTATTTTTATTTTATTTTTATTGTTTATATACATAGGGGAAATAATGATTTATGCACAATTATATACATGGTATATATACAAGATATTTTTGTATTTTTAAGTTTGTAATTTTTATTTGATTTTTGTTTTAATTCTTTTTATTTATTTTATGTACAATATATACCATAAAATATTTACAAAAAGTTTTGGAAACAAATAGCTTTATTTACAAGGTGAAATAAGGTAAGGGAGGTGGTCTATGTACATGGTGAAAGGTTCTTTTTGGTATTTTTGATTTTTAGATTTTTATCTTGTTTTTAATAGTTCCTAAGTATATACAAAATATATACAAGTATATTTTTGGTTGAGGAAAATATTATTTTATTGATTTACATAAATATTTACACATGAGCTCCTATCTCCCTCTACTTGTGGCTTTTATGCGGTCAGGCCCATGCTGAGCCCTCCCTTGGGTTAGGTTGCTCAATATTTATTCTAAATATTTCCCTCTTTTTCTTTTTCTTCTTTATTCTTTTATTTTTGCACAAAAACATGCTAATTATCTAATTTTACAAATATGCATGCTTTTGCTAATTTGTCCTATTTACACATATCTACATGCATTTGCATAGGTTTTTGTAGCTAAAATATAAGAATAAAGAGTGATGAATGGGTATTCATCATTCGCCGGCGAATTGTTCGTCCTCCATCCTCAGCAGCCGTCCGATCGACCTTCAGCTCCAGTTCGCATCCCAGCCATCCATTCGCGGAGCAGCTCTGACCGTCCGATCATCTGAAGATTCGATCCGCACAGTTGGCTCAGCGAGGCTTAGCCACAGCGTCTTGTACCCGTTCGATCATCCACGTGGCTGAGTCTCCACCGTCCGATCAGAGCGGAAGCCCTTCGTTCACCCACGACGCACCTCAGCCGTTAGATCTTCCACGTGGGAGCTTCCTTGCCGCTCGATCGCGCCGAGGGTTCTTTCGTTGTGCGCCGGGCCTCCTCGACCGTCAGATCCTCCGTGTGGCGCACATCCAGCCCTCGATATTTAATAAGGGGTAATTTGTCCTTAGGCCCCTCTTCTTTTCGCATTTATTAGTTAGTCCTGTAAATATTTTATCCAGTTCATTTTATTTCGAACATTTTGCACTTAGGACCCCGAATTTTCCTTATTTACATTTATACCCCTGTCTATGTGGACCACGTGCATCGTCACGTGATTTCTTAGGTGTATTTGCATTGACGCCCTTGTAGTTCTGGATGTTACTTAATGAATGAATATTTTTAGAAAATTGCATTTATACCCCTGTGCTTGAAATATTTGTGCATGTGCGTATATTATTGGGTATTTTGCAGACATGCCCTTGGGCTTTTGGTACCTGTTACCAAATAGCCCTCGGCACTTGTTTTCCTTACATTTGGATCCCTGAGTGCCCCAGGCACGCGCCACGCACGTGTTTACCTGGGTATTTTGCACCGGACCCCCCAGGACTCTTGGTATTTGCACTTAGGTCCCTATGCACAGTACCTTCTTTCTATTTTTGAATAAAATAGCAAACATACTCCAAATCTAATGAAAATTGGATACATGGCTCCTGCCATTGTGTAAAATTTTCTGGGAGTTTTGGAGACATTTTTATTTTGATTTGATATTTTTAAAAATTCAAAAACACGTATTTTCTTTACTGTCTGATTTGAAAAATCAAAAAAAAATATTAAAATTCATCTAAAAATCACAAAAAAACTATCTACTGTTTGCCTTTTTGTGCTTGATTTTCTAGCCAATTTTGGCTATTTTCCATTACCTAAAACACCTAAAAATTGAAAAACACTTAAAATCTTATAAAATTTCTAATAAATAAACTAAAAACCTAAACATAATAATTTAGGTGCCAAAATTTTCCTTGTTTATTTCTCTATAGAGGAAAATTACCTCTAGGCTTATTGGAGATTTCTAGATATTTTATCTAGGTCCCTTAAGCTTAGCTGGACAGTACCTTCTTTTCCTTTCACTGTTTGATTTTTAGAAAATTAAATAAACATCAGAAAAATCCCAAAAATTCACTAAAAACAGTAAAAATTATAAAACACACAAAAATATTTTTATTTGAATTTTTGGTTGATTTTTAGTGCATTTAATAAATAATTGAATTATCTTGTTTGGTTGTTTTTCTTATTTTCTTAATACATTAAAAACCCAAAAAAATATAAAAAGACTTAAAAACCACCAAAAATACCTTTTTATTTTCTTTTCTTTTCTTTTTGACTACTTCGTAGGCCGCGAGGCCAATTCGTGCTCCTTGTGTTCGACCCTGGTCGCTATACCAGGTTAAACTAATAGCAAGACCGCTATTGACTTTCGAGTTGATTTTTATATTGGTGGTCTATTTTTCTTGATTGATCGAGTCCGAGTGATTGAGGTCGCGACGACCATTTAGTACCTTTACCTTAGTCGCTTGGTTCGGTTATCAGAATGGCGCCGTTGCCGGGGAGCACGGCTTAGTAGTTTTTGTTTTATTTTCGTTTTCTTTTTCACGGCTTTTCACGGCTTTTTATTTTTATTTTTATTTTTGCTTTATTTTATTTTATTTTATTTTTGTTTTGTTTGATTTTTGTTTGTTTATTTTATTTGGTATTTTTGCATATATACCCTCATTTTATTTTCATTTATTTTTCTTGCTCTTATTTGCTCATTTTATTGGTCTGACACTTGTCTGCTTTCTTGCGAGGGCCCGAGGACCGAGGCGGCCGATTTCAAGAAGCCGATGCAACCGAGGAACTTGGAGGCGGCTCCCTTCTGTACGGAGCCGCAGGAGAGCGTGAGAGAGTAGACGAGCGGGCGAGGAGTAGCATAGTTTTTATTTTTATTTTATTTGATTATTATTGTAATAATACAGGGACAGACTCTTGGACTTGGTTGACTAGCGGGTCTGTTTCGCCGAGCATCGGTGTGCTCGGGGGACCCTTAGGTTTTTCGCGGTTTTTCTCGCGGCTTTTGTTTTCTTCGCTTCCTTTAATGGTTTTCAGCGGTTTTTTTATCGAGCCCATTGACTTAGGATTTTCAACTTGATTGTGTCGTAATTAGTAGGGTCCCCACACCTAATTGCTTGCATGTTCCTATAGTGCGATTAATTGGACCTACTAATAATTGATTAATAAAAATAACTGACTCATCCCCTTCGTAGCCTACGTGCCGTAGCCTGCCCCGTAAAGCGCTTTCTCCTAAACTCAAGTGTGTTGAGCAGAGGAGGGGTAGACCGAGACCGGACCTTTGGCTTGAAGGATCGGTGACCAGTTAAACGGTTCTTTGAGTAGACTTGCTTGTTTAGGACTCGGTTTTTCACCGCTGCATCATATAGGTAGTTTATTTCATATCTTTACATTTCTGCGCGGATCACTTGCATGTAGAGTGCTGGAGGAAAGGTATGCATTTCTATCTCTGCATGCATCATTGATTTCATCGCGCATCGGCTTTTTCGACTTCTCCCCCTTGTTTTTGATTAAATAACCAGGAGAACCGAAAAATTCGTTAGGCCTTTGTTTTTATTGAAAAAGATTAAAAAGAGAAACAAATTGGGACTGGCTAAAACTATTGACCCTAAAAGACACTCGACTTAAAAATTTATCTTGGGGAGAGCAACCCCCTCATTGTTTGGTTTGATTGCGCGAGAGAGTGACCCGTTCACTAGGTAGAGCCCTCT
The DNA here is from genome assembly GCA_037367405.1 of Ottelia alismoides. Taxonomy (NCBI): domain Eukaryota; kingdom Viridiplantae; phylum Streptophyta; class Magnoliopsida; order Alismatales; family Hydrocharitaceae; genus Ottelia; species Ottelia alismoides. Next base: position 1,098,079 of record JAZKJV010009714.1, read on the forward strand.
GGTGTTATTCCTGACTGACTACCGACTCTTCCATGTGGGCCAGTCGGTTGGGGTAGCATCGGGTATCCCAATAGGTCACGTAAGCGCTCTGATAGATTGTTTGTTCACCTAATAAAATTGGACAAGATAATTTGACCGAACCTTTACGGTCTTCAGCTCGTGTTGTGTTGGTGAACAGAGGGTTTGGTTGCCGATCATAGTTTCTCCAGATCTCATCCGCCTTACTCGTCAGATCACGATGATGGGTAGACGCTCTCTTAGGCAGCCTCTGGCTGCACCGCTTTCGGGCACGTCTACCCATTCATCTAGGTTGGCCCGCGAGAGCCGAGACCAGTTCTCCGAGCCCGAGTACGATTCTGCATTGTTCATCTCGACCCCCTTTCTTTCGGTTCTGAGAGATATGAGCCAGAGGAGAGATTAGCAGACTTGACAGCACCTGAGTTTGGCTCATTTGATTTTGCAGACGTCATGGTCGGTAGTTCTGAGGATCGTTCCCGAGGTCAGCCTGAGCACTTCGTATTGGACCAGGGTGCGATCAACTCCACCATGATCGCCTCACTAGAGACCGTTCAGCAGCAGTTGAGGGATCAGGGAGCATTCATGCTTGATATGAGGAGAGAGATGGAGCAGATGCGAGCTGAGCGCGAGGAGCGCAGAGAGGGACCGAGGATCCCAGAGGATGCAGATGCAGCAGCCGCGGCAGCAGCCGCAGCAGCCGCGGCAGGAGGACCACCGAGACCGATGCGGGAGTTGCACAACCCCGGATCGACGCTGACGCACCACTGGGTTGTACTTCCAGCCATCATGGGGGACTTCAAGTTCCCCCTGAACACCTTGCAGTTACTCCCCCGCTTCCACGAACTCGCCACTGAGGAGCCCCATCTCCACCTCCAGGAGTTCCTCATGATCTGCAGTACTGTCCACGACCGTCAGGTGGACCAGGATACGATTCGGATGATTGCCTTCTCCTTTTCCTTGGCCGACCGAGCAGTCACCTGGCTGAAACACTTGGGGAGGTTTGTTTACACCTGGGAGCAGCTCCACACCGAGTACTTGAACAAGTACTATCCACTCGGGCGGACCAATGCAGCGAGAGCCCTCATCAGCAACTTCTCCATGCTCCCCAACGAGAAATTCCATGAGGCATGGGAGAGGTTCCGTGATCTTACAGATCGATGCCCGCACCACGACATTTCGAAGCCCAACCTTGTGCAGACCTTCTTCAGCGGGCTGACACCAGAGCTCCAGGGCTTGGTGAATGCTTCTTGTGGTCTGGGCCATCTACGAGGAGATGGCCGAGAACTACATGGGGATGTCCCAGACCAGGTTGTATACTCAGGGCAGACCCCGACAACAGCCAGGACCTGTGCAGTACCAGAGGATAGCACGGGTCGATGTCGATCCATCCAGTTCATCCGTAGTAGCAGCAGCACAAGCAGAGTCATCCGCTGCGGATATGGGCATTATTAGTGAGAAATTGGATCGGATGGAGCTGATTGAGAAGAAGCAGTGCCAGGGCATCACTTAGATGGAGCAGATGGCACAGACTCTGAGCGACATAAAGACCCAGCTCATGTGTCTCCAGGAGGCACAGACGGCTTCACAGCCCCGTCTTCAATCGCGAGGCGATACCGGCGGCAGCAACAGCTCGTTCCAGCGCTCCAGCTCACACCAGCAGCCTAGACAGGTTCACCTTGTACAGGCGAAGCCGTACCAGCAGCCGTAGCCCACCTACCAGTCACCACCATCTCCAGACATGCAGATGGTGGTATACCAGCCGGATCAGCCTCTGGCAGTACTCCCGCCAGCCCAGTACGATGCAGAGCCGTTGATGGATGTCAACGGGATTTGGTATGACCGTCCTCAGCCTGGGATCCGACGAGACCATCCCGGATTCAGGTGGGGGAGTGGAGGTACCCAGCCCCAGCAGCAGTCATCCGGTCAGGGAGGGCAGTACAACCAGCAGAGGGATCACTGTTTACTTCGGAGACCGGTGGTCTTAAGTTCCTCACAAGGCGTGAACTTAGTCGCTGAGTCGACCACACGAGATCCGGAATAAGACAACAATTAACCCACAATAAATATATGCAATGAATATCCAAAAATGTGGAGTTAAAATTTATTATAACTCTACATGCAAATGTGTATAGGTGTAAGTACAGGTAGAGGTCGAACACAGGGAGGCGAATGGTTGTATGTAATGTATCATTCAATTATTCAATCATTGGTTCATGTCCTTTTATTGTTTTAGTGGGTTTTGGGTATTGTAATTTTTTTTATATTTTTGTTTTTATAATTTTTATTTTGTTTTTATATTTTATGTTTTTTTATGTTCTTTTTTATATTATTAGTTATATATATATATAAAGATATATATATATATATAAGAAAAGAGAGAGAGAGAGGAGTAATATAGTATATAGATATATATAGATATAAGTGTTTAAAATATATATAGATATATTTTTTTTAGCTTTTTTAATATTTTTCTAATTTTTTTGTTATTTTTCTGAAATATTTCTAATTTTTATGTATTTTTAGATTCAAAAATGTCCACAATATAGGACTAAATAATTGGCTGAATATAATTTGGGTTTGAAAAATATAAAATAAACTCCAAAAATTCCCAAATTAATTTTAATATATTAATAATAATATATAGATAATTATAAAAGAGAAAAATATATTTTTGGGTTTTTTAAAGATTTTTCTATTTTTTTGTTGGATTTTAGAGCTTTCTGATTTTTTTAATTTTCTTTTTCATATTTTTAGGGTTTTTCAATTTCTGGACTCAATATATATGTAATTATACCATATATAATCTTTTTGGGATTTTTCAAAAACATTTTCTAATATTTTGTATTTTCTAATTTAGACAGTGCAAAAATGGCTTCTATTTCATTTTTAATAATTAGGAAAATGCAAAAAAATGCGAAATAAAATATGGGCGTGAACAAGCATGGCATGGAGCACCTATCCTAATTTTTGTGGATTTTTAGAAGCCATCTAGGTATTTTTAATAAATGGATAAAAGACACAAAAATAATTAAGCCTGGCAGAGCATTTTTGCAATTAAAATAAATTCCAGGGGCATCAGTGCAAAAATACAACAGGAATAAACATTTATTTAAATTTTTAGAACTAATTTACAATTAACAACAACCGCCGGGGGTTACATGCAATTTTCACGCGCCTCACGTGGGACTGCACGTGAGGCGCGGAAGGACCTACATGTAATTTCAAGAAACTCAAGGGTCCTACTGCAAAAATCACAATTTATTTACAACGTGCTATTTAATTTACAATATTAAAAATTAAATACAAAAATGACAGGGGCTAGAAGTGCAAATTACCCCCAACGAGGGCGCTGATGGACGGCTGGATGTTGGTCACTTGACACGCGTCACTCATCGAACGGCCGATACCGCTTCGCCGATGAAGCGCTAGGATTAGATCTCCGGGTTGAGATCTACGGTCGTGGCATCGCTCCATCGAACGGTTGCGGTTTAAACTGGGGCCTTCGTCTTCATCTGACGGCGGAGAGCAAGCGTGGAAGAACAGGGAAGAAACCTCACCGGGTGATGAATCTCCATTTCATCACCTTTTTTCTATCATTTTGGCCTTAAAAACCCCAGCAAATGCATGAAAATAGCATTAATTTGTACATAATAGCATTCATTGTTCATTTGTATTTATTATACACAAAATAAGGTCGTTAATGCCAAAATTATAGAATAAAGAGAAGAAAAGAAAAAGGAATAAAATATTGCAAATATTTTATGACCCGAACCCCGAGACCAAGGCCAGCATGGACTTGGTCGACAAGGAATAAAGTAGGGGGAGATAAGGGCCACTAATACAATAAATACCTCATTTATTTATTCATTCATTCATGCATTTTTGACACCTATTTTGTATAGAATTATTTATTCATCAAATTAAAATCTTTTGTACATGAAATTTGTAGATAATAATGTAAATAAAAATACAAAATTGAGTTTGTGTAAAAATAATACCCAGTGTACATTTTATACATATAATAAAAAGCCAAAATCTCAACTTCACAGACCCACATCTTGCAAATAAAAACTCCAAATCACCCAAACTCACCTTTAATTGTATATAGCATTTCATAAACTATTTTATAAAATTGGTTTCATAATTTTTGGAGTCCATCTGTGGCAGTTAGGTTTTTGGCCCTTCTTGTACATAATACCTGATTAAAATATTCATTTTATTCAATATTCATTATTTTTATAAACTCATATTTTTAGAATTTTGTAGATAATGTATATAATTCCTGTACAAATTGACATTAGAATAAAACCAAAAATAATTTGGAAAATAAAATAAAACTATATCATATATATGGGCAAGATACCTATATGAAGTATGCACACAAATAAAAGGGGAAAACATTCTTTAATTATTCAAATCCCTTATATTTTTGTAATAATATAGTATATGTGTCCTATTAAAAATACAAATCCTTAATAAAAACACATAAAATTAATTAAATAAATACAATGTGTATAATATATAGGTAAAGTACCTATATATATACTTACAAATACATAGACCTATTTATTTATAAATCCAAATAAACTTATAAAAATCAAACAAAAATACCTTTATACTCACAAAAATAAGTTATAAATTTATAAAATAAGCCAAGAAAATAATGAAAGAAAATAAATAAATTAAAAATAAAATATCCAAAAATACATGTAAATACATACATATACACATTACTAAAATAAAACTACAACCAAACACCTCGAAAAATTCAATAAAAATCAGGAATAAATACTACATGAAATAATACACATTTTTTATTTTATAAGCAAAAATTAATAAAATCATTTCGGATGTCAAATAAATCAATCTTCCTTCAGACCTGCTATTTTGTCTCGTAGCGGCTTACGTGGCCCAATGATACGCCGGCCAACGTTGACCCCCTGGTCAACTGTCCCATCCCACGCCTGGCAGCTCTGAACAGTCCACTCCCCCGATTTCCTCCCTTTTTCCCGGGCACACCATCCATCAATCGACAACGCTTCCTTCACAAGATTTGTTCCCTAATCTTCCATGATGCCCGCCGAAATCACAGATCAACCAAATGCTCTCTAGATCATGAAATAATCGCCGGTCAATAAGGCTACTCGCCAATGTGTATAAATAAAAAGCTCCGCCTCCTTCCTCGAATTTGGCCACTTTCATTCCAACCTAACGCCTAGATCTTGTGCCTGGATTGTTCCTCGTGACAGGGGGAGTAGCCCAGCATCGAGACTCGGCCGGAGGGAGGAGAATTTTGACGCGGCGGAGCTCCGGCGTCCGCCCTGCTCCCTGGAGGCCCCCAGGTATAAGAGCTGTCCTTTTAATGCGTTCTTAGTTAGTTTTCAATGTTAGCATTTCATTTCAGTAGTTAGCTTAGTTGTTAGTTGATCACATTAGCGTAAAAATCAAAAATCGAAGTTCGCCGGAGCTCCGCTCCGGCGACTTCTTCATTGTAACCCTCACTGTATCCGACCGCCCCGATCATCCCATCTCGTTCCTCGTCGCCTTCTCCATCTCTCACACCCATCAGATCAACCCAAGACCCTTGGTCTTGGCAAATCCGGGTTCCAACTCCGCCGTTCGCCGGAGCCCTTCCGCCCACCTCCATCTTGCACCGCAGCTTCATAACCCCGGGTCGAGGAGATAGCCCTCTCGCCCGGGGTTCTTTCTGTGCAGGTACCACGAGGAATCGAGCCCTTCTGGGCTTGCTTTGACCAGGAAGAGGTTCCTGGGGGCCCCTTTCTTCTCCGACCTCGCTCCACCGACTCAGGCCCCCAGGAGCCATGAGACCACCGTCAAACGATGCGGAAGCCTCCCAGCTACGATCAGAACGCTCCAGATGCGCGGGAGGTGCCCGGAGGAGCCCGAGCTACCCGATCGAAGCTCGCCGAGGGCGAGTTCCTTCCCAGTTCTTCCAGGTGCCTTCTGCACCGTTGGATCGAGAGGGCTGGCCCAGATTGCACGCCAACCGTTCGATGAAGAAGCACGCCCACCGTCAGATCAGCCGGGACGTTCTAATCCCAGCCCTTCATCGCCGAATCGAAGTCCGCCGTCAGATGATTGCCACGTGTATAAGTGGCGCTCCCAGCGCCGCCGGATGCAAGACCTTCTTTAGGGGTAAATTTCATACCCTACCCCTTACTTTTTGTATTTAAAGTTTACACCCAAAAATAAAGTATTACGTTGTAAATAAGTCGTAAAAATTGCAGTGGACCCCCTGCTGTTTACATATTTACATTTTAGTCCCTCCGTGCCTCACGTGCGGCAACCACGTGAGGCGCGTGACATTTTGCATCTAACCCCTGCCGGGTTCTTGTATTTATGAAATGGTCCTGAAAATAAAAGTTGAAGTGTATTTTTGTTGTAATTTTTGCATGTATGCCCCTGCCAACTATTTTATTTGCAAAAATACCCCTGCCAGGCCATTTAATTTTTGAAGGCTTTGTCTATTTATTTCGTGCTTCATACTTAATCGAAAAATCTTGAGAAAATAGACTTAAGCTCCTGTTTGGTCATGCTTGAACGCCATATTTTTAGTTTTGCATTTTGTTGCATTTTTGCATTTATTAAAAATCAAAAACTTGTCTTTAAGTCCCTGTCTAACTCATAAAATCCCAAAAAAATATGAAGATGCCCTGAAAAATTCCAAAAAAATTATATGTAGTGCATTTTGTCCTATATTAGTGTCAGACCCAAAAATCCCTAAAAACCTCAAAAAGAAAACCTTAAAAATTCGAAAATACCCAAAAACTTCAAAAAAAATATAAAAAATCAAAGAAAAATCAGAAAAATATAAACGCAGGCCCTACTTATGCTATATTTTATGATTGTTATTAGAAAATTAAAGGGGAACATTTTGAGGCTGTTAGCTATTTTTAATCTCTATTTTTGTGACGGCCAGTACCTAGTCCACTGTTTGCTATCATGTAGCTATTTTAAAATGCTAAAAACATTTGCAAAAATACCCAAAAATTATAAAAACAGTAAAAAGCCATGAAAATCCCAAAAATATCCTTTTCCTGAATTTTTGACTCTTTTTTAGTATTTTTGTGAAAATTATAACACCCCTTTTATGTATATATACCTATATCTACATATCCAAAAAAAAGAAAAAAAAATTCTATATATATATATATAATAAATTTGTATTATACAAATATATATATATATCTACATACATACTACTTAAGTATTATATTTTAATAATAATAATAAAAATAAAAAAAAAACCCACACAAGGATGACTGGGATTGACGCGTAGGCTATGGCATTTTGTGTTGCTCTCTGTGGTTCGACCTCTACATATTTGTCACTATACATTTTCTGGTAGAGTAAATAAAAATTAATTCACATTTATTTTGAGCTTGATTGTTGCATTCTTTGGATTGTGGGTTAATTGCTGATTAACACCGGTCTTTCATGAGTGGTCGCCTCGGCGACAACACTTCTATTTTTTATGGTGACCCTCGTGGGAGCCCGCCTGTTATCAGATGGCGCCGTTGCCGGGGAGCAATGGGCATAGCCAAATTGATTTTTGTCATTCTTGTATAAAAATGTAGATTCATGATTCATTCTTTGTGTGAGCAGCTAGTGTTTTATTGTCATTAATCACCATGCTTTATTTCTTTATTTATTGTGATTATTTTTCTCTACTCTATCTAATTGACTAAGTATGCTAATGCAATCTTTTTGTGACTTTGATGCAAGGGACTCCTACGCGAGGATGGCTTCCTAAGAGGCCAAGGCAGCCGAGCTTGGAGGAGGATGGTTTTCTCTTCTCATGACCATCTGGAGAGTGCACCAAAGAAGCAAAGAGAGGGGCATTAGATAGGCTAGATACTTAGGGAAATTATTTTTGTAATTCATGGTGAGAGAGAGACTATTTTGGCATGTAATAAGTAACAGGACTCTACTCTTCACAATGAGGTCCAGTGCCTGGGTGTCTGTTCACCTGGGGGCCTCATCGCTGTTTTCCGCGATTTCTACCGCCTTCTTTTCTTTGTTTGCCGCTGTTTTGTGCTTTTCGCCTTTATTTTACTTTGTTTTGTGTGCTTGGAGCCCCTAGATATAGGTTGCCTGACTCGGTAGCTAGGTCCAAACATTAATAAGAATGCATGTTCCTATAGTCTACTTCGTATGGATCTAGTCAAACTTAAACAGCTAAGTCATTTATCTCTTAACCCACGTGCCGTGAGCGAGCCCCATCAAGCGCTACTCCTGAACTCGAGTGTGTCGAGAAGAGGAGGGGTGAGCCAAGACCGGACCCTAGGGTTAAAGATAAATGACCAGCTTATGGTTCTTCACGTTAATAGCAGCTAATGTTTAGGGCGATTTTGACGAATGCACACCGCCATGTAGATAGGTTTAAAAATTCTGTTTTGCATACCACATGGAGAGAGCTGGGATGCACTGTAAGTCTTCTAACTTAGCATGCATCATTCGGTTCAATGGTGAGATTTCCATCATAGAACCACTTGCATGGCTTTTCCGCTATCTCCCTCTGATTTTGAGCACCTAGGACTTAAACGAAAATCTACCAAAACGTTAGGCGCTGGTATGAAACAGATCCAAAAAAAAGTGAAAAACCAAAAAATTAAAACTAGGGGACTGCTAAATGAACTTTGACCTTAATTAAAATTCATAATGGACTATCATTGTACCGGGTTCATAAAGCCCTCATTGTTTTCAGGTACCTTGGAGGGGGACCAAAACCCTACTCCCTTGAGCGAGTGCGACCCCCTAAGGATTAGAGCCAAAAACCCAGTCTGCAACTGCCTTGTGTATCGCCTGGATTTCCGAAGTAATGGCGCTTCTATCGTACGTAGGCGAGTAGGGCTTGGTCACCAATGATGACTCTCTGTTGTGATGAGCATCGACCCTGTCCGAAGTATTGAGCATAGGCCACGCCTTCACGGGGGTGTCTGTCTCATTGTCCTGCGTCCGAGTAGGTTCTTGTACGCTCACGGGTGATTCCGTTGCGAGCGAGAACCGAAGTAGCGGTTTCGCCTATCGGCTTCCTCTCTCTATTTCTTTGGCTGAGTAGGGATCCAGGAAGGGTTACAAGGACTCCAAAAAGTACAGACTACAGGTTACACAGGAGGAGGACAAGTACGGGATACTCTTCCGGCAGTACTCTCTCTCCTAAAGGGTAGCGTACTAAGGACTTGTTATAAGATATGCCTGAAAATCACAACTCTAAAAATGAAAAGATAATAGCCGAACCTTTACGGCTTCACATGGCGTGAGTTGGTGAACCCGATTTTGAATTGTGTTTGTATGGATCTAGATTAAGGGTCAAAAATCAAGTCCCGTGCCTTTGCACAAAATTTTGTTGTATCACTCCTCTTTGACCCCCGCTCAGTTTGAGCCTTTTTCTACTGTTTTGCACTCCTTTGTATTCCTCGTTGACCATCGTATCTTTCATCCAACATCCTAGCTTCTCTTGTACCTCGCGAAGTTGATCCATGGATGGTTTCCGTCGGGACCGTGCCGACACCCACATCGATTCCATGGACTCAACTCCGCCAATAACTTCGAGGTGATTCATGAGAACTTGATCCGGACTTTGCGGATTGATCTCTAGACTCCTCGTTTTCTACCTTTCTCTTGACCACCCAATAAACTGGGATCACCTTTGTCCCACTTTCGCCGTTGTGAATAGAAGTCGATTACAGTCTACATCCTTCTCTATTCACAACATGCTGGGGTTGACCTGAATTCCAGCTTCATCTCGGCAGCTGAACATTGATTACAAGCAGTCTGATCAGGACTATCTCCTTATGCAGATAGAGGACAGTACAAGCCCTGGAGACTACGCCAGAGTTCATCTCTTCCGACTCAGACCCTGACATGGCTCCCGGAGGAAAGGGCAAGGGTCAGCAGCCACCCACACCAGAGGGACAGGCGCCAGATCAGAATCAGGTCAATGCACAATTACTGGCATCTATCCAGGCCATCCAACAGCAGCTGACCGAACAGGCCCTCACTCAGACAGCTTTTCAGGATATGTTGAATGATATGATGAACCATGATGATGGAGGAAGAGGCAGAGGCAGAGGAGGCAGGGGAGGAGAAGGTGAAGGTGGAGGAGGTGGTGATGACCACAATGATGATCTTGAATTACCACCACCGAAACCTACCCTTAAACAAACATACAATCCGGGAGACAGCCAGATGACCGAATGGATCCTCATTCCACCGGTACATGCTCACTTTGAGATGAAGCCCCAATTCATTGCTCTTCTTCCTGCATTCCATGGCAACACCAGTGAAGAGCCATACATTCACCTGCAGCAATTCTCCCGCATTTGCCGCACCACCCACTATCCGAATGTCCCCCTGGACATTGTCAAGATGACGGCTTTCCCCTTCAGCCTACAGGACAAGGCCCTCTATTGGGTCAATCATATGGGAAAGGTTGTGACGACCTGGGAGGAGTTGAAGTCTGCCTTCTTGCACAAGTATTACCCTCTGGGTCGACTCAACCAGATGCGGGCCCGTATCAGTAATTTCTCCCAAGGACCCCATGAGTCGATACATGAAGCATGGGAGAGATTCACTGATCTGCAGGAGAAGTGTCCCCATCATGATATTCCGAAGACCAGCTTGGTTCAGCATTTCTTTGGGGGACTGAACATTGAAAGTCAAAGGCTCGTAGACGCAGCATGTGGGGGCTCACACTTCAATAAGGATGAAGATGTCGTCTGGCAGATCTTTGAAGAAATGGCCGAAGGAGAGGCCGCCCTCTCTTCATCCAAGGCTTATCAGAAGCAACCCCAGATCCTTCAAAAGCAAGTGCACATGGCAGCATCTAAGGAATCAGAGAGAGATGAAAGCTCCAACCTCAGCATCATCGGGGGACATCTCTCTAAAGTTGACATTATCGAGAAGCGATCAAAAGATCTCGAAAAACTCGCCTTAATCGAGAAGAGGACCCAGAGTTTGGACAAACTGGATCACATCACCAAGCAGCTAGAACTGCTGGTAGGTACCATCAATTCTGTTCAGTCGGCAGCACCGCTCGAAGCTCCAGCTGAGAGAAAAGACGAGCAACCACCGCTACACCAGCCTCAGCCAAGCCAGCAACCACCGACAGTTCAGCACGTGTACTACGTGCAGGCACCTGATCAGAGCCAGCCACAACAGCAGATGGTTGTGTACCAACCAGAGTTTATCTCAGACACCGATTCAGTGTTCCCGCCACCACCCCTGGTCCAGGAAGTTAATGGGGTTTGGACTAATGATGCACAGCCGACCCGTCCTCAGGGACAACTCCAGGGTCATCCATTCGCCAACCGGCAGTACCACCAACCTCAGGGTGGTCGTTTTGGGCACCCCTCTCAACAACACCAGCAGCCTCCTCAATTCGCACATCAATGGAGGCAGAATTTTCCGTATCAGCAGCAGCAGCAGTATCGCCATCCGCAGCCGTATCACCAATACACGGCTGCTCAGCCTCAATCATACCAGCAGTACCCCTCTCCGTCCTACCAACAACTTCAACTTCCTGCTCCACCACAGCAACACCATCAGCAGCCTCCCCACCCATCTAACCAACAGCAGCGTGGTATGCACGCTGCATCTTCTGATGTGCCCCCAGCTAATCCCACCATGGAGTGTCTAGCCCAGCTTGTCCAAGGGCTAGCAGAGATGACCAAGCGGCTTGATGACCTGATCGCCACTCGCACTACCATTCCGGCGCAGGTCGAAGCCAACCCCAACAATTTCAAGAAGAAGGAGCAGGTAGAATGTGATGTCCAGTCCGCGTGTGATAATGATATTACTGCTTTTTCTAATGCTGTTACTCTCAGGAGCGGTAGGGCCTTGCCTCCGCCTGCTACCAGATATGGGGTGAATAAAGAAACAGGTGGATCGTCATCTTCCGCATCAGTCGTGCCAGCTCCAGGGGCGGGTGAGGAGGAAGAGGAAGGAGAAGCCAGTCCAGCCGTCGTGCATTGCCAGAAGCAATTCCAGCCAAAAATACCAAAAAATCCGCAAAAACAAAAACACCAAAAAGAAGCCTGTAGCAGAAGTGAAGTCGGGCCAGCCTTGGAGGAGCCGCCAGCAGCAGCCGATCCTGTGCCAGCCGATGGAGCCAATGCTACCCTTTTTGATCGCCCAGCAGCACCAGCAGAGTTAGATCCAGCTTGTACGCCTTTTTGTAGTCCGGATGTACAACATTCTGTGGGCGATAATCTTGATGTAAATAAGAACTCTAATTTTCCTGCCAGTAATGTGAATATTCCTTTCCCGCATGCAATACAAAAATCCAAAAAAATGACAAAAAGAAAAACTGCATTGTCTGATCCAGGTGTTGTAGATATTTTGGATAAATTGACTGTTGAGATTCCCTTGTTAAAGGCCGTGGAATACATGCCAGCTGTGAAGAAAGGATTGAAAGAGGCATGTACTGACAAGCGTCGCCCAGCGCAAGACAACAGACGCCGAGAGGTAGAAAAACACGTTTTGTCCATGGCCACAGTTGCAGCTATCACCAACCTCCCCCAGAAAAAGCAAGACTCAGGAGCACCTCTGATCAGTTGTGTGATTTTTGATCAGGTCTTCGAGCGTACTCTTCTTGACAGTGGTTCTTCCATCAACCTTCTGCCCTCGTCCATAATGCAAGAATTCGGGCTGGGACCGCTCAAGCAGACACGAATGATCCTTCAGTTCACTGACCGATCCGTTAAGCGGCCCCGCGGTCTGTTGGAAGACGTGATAGTTACCGTGCAGGAGATGAAATTCCCAGCTGATTTTGTAGTCCTTGACATGGACTCTCCTGCACCACTGCTCCAGACTCCTATCATCCTCGGCAGACCATTTCTCCGTACTTCTGGTGCCGTGGTTGATTACGGGTCTGGCAAGATCACCTTCAGCTCGAATACCAAATAAATCACGATCACCATGAACAAGGAGCAGAACGCCACAACTGATGAAAGTCAAGCAGCATCAGAAGCAGACTGTGATTTTATTGCGGCGATCAGAGACTCGGAGTTGTCACTGGACGATCCATGGACCCAAGAAATCCTCACTCTTGAGGAGGACTTGGAAAGCACAGTCATCATAAGCTCCGATGATCCATGGGAGACAGATTCTCAGATGCAAGCGCATCTTCTTGAGCATTCACTCCAGACCGAACATAATCAGCTCACCGCAGAACCGTTCGGTACATCACTAGGATCTCAACAGGATGTTGAGGATGATACTAGTCTCAAAGTACATCCCACCACCAGCATGGTACCAGAAGTGACCGGTAAAGGGGACAGACGGAAACCAGAACTCAAGCCACTTCCTGCAGGCCTGAAGTATGCTTTCCTTACGGGTGAAGAACACATGTATCCAGTCATCATCAGCAGCAGGCTGAATCTGGATCAAGAATCTCGACTCCTCGAGATTCTAGAAAAGAACCGCAAGGCACTTGGTTGGAGCGTATCAGACCTCCGAGGGATAAACCCAGCTCTGTGCTCACACCATATCTATTTAGAAGACGATGCCAAGCCGTCCCGCGAATTCCAGAGAAGGCTAAACCCTAACCTTCGGGACGTGGTCATGAAGGAAATCACAAAGTGGTGTGATGCAGGCTTCATTTATCCCATCTCCGATTCAAAGTGGGTAAGCCCCCTGCATGTAGTTCCCAAGAAATCCGGGCTTACTGTGGTCACAAATGAAAAAGGAGAGGAGATTTCAACTCAGGTACCGACATCCTGGCGGGTGTGTGTTGACTACCGCCGCCTAAATGCAGCAACCAAGAAGGACCACTTTCCCTTGCCATTTATTGATCAAGTCTTGGAGAGATTAGCAGGCAAGGAGTTCTTCTGCTTCCTGGACGGGTACTCCGGGTACAACCAAGTGGCGATCGCCCCTGAGGATCAAGAGAAGACTACCTTCACTTGCCCGTTCGGCACCTACGCCTTCAAGAGGATGCCCTTTGGATTATGCAATGCACCCGCAACCTTCCAAAGATGCATGCTAGCAGTCTTCGCCGAAATGGTAGGCAGTTTTCTCGAGGTGTTCATGGATGATTTCTCCGTCTATGGTGATAGTTTCGATTCTTGCCTCGAGCACCTAGACAGAGTGCTTCAGAAATGCCGGGAAGTCAATTTAGTGCTCTCATGGGAAAAGAGCCACTTTATGGTCACAGAGGGTATTGTGTTGGGCCATGTCGTTTCCAAACGTGGCATGGAAGTCGACCCAGCCAAGGTGGATGTCATTTCAAACCTGCAGCCACCTCAGTCAGTAAAGAATGTGAGGTCATTCCTGGGGCATGTGGGATTTTACAGACGATTTATCAAGGACTTCAGCCGCATTGTCCGACCTCTGACAGAACTTTTGTGCAAGGAGACAGAATTTATTGTTGATCAGCCAGTCCTCCTTGCCTTCAATCAATTGAAGGAGCTTATCACTCAGGCTCCAATCTTGCAGCCTCCAGACTGGACTCTTCCATTTGAAATAATGACCGATGCGTCAGATTTTGCCGTCGGAGCTGTTCTAGGGCAGAGGAAAGATAAGGCGCCCTATGCCATTCACTATGCCAGCAGAACATTAGATGAAGCTCAAAGAAATTATACAGTAACAGAGAAAGAACTGCTGGCTGTGGTTTTCGCCTTAGAGAAGTTCAGATCCTATTTGTTGGGGTCAAAGGTCACAATTTTCACAGACCACTCTGCTATTCGGTACCTACAGCAGAAGAAGGATGCCAAGCCCAGACTGATTCGTTGGATCCTTCTCCTCCAGGAATTCGATCTGGAAATTAAGGACAAACCTGGAGCTCAGAACGTGGTAGCAGATCACCTATCCAGAATAGAGCAGCATGACTCTCCTTTGAGTAACGCACCTATCACAGAGACCTTCCCTGACGAAGCTATCTTAGCCGTGGACGCTCTCCCTTGGTATGCTGACATTGTAAATTACCTCGCCTCTGGGGTAATACCTTCGGATTGGACGAAGAATCAGAAGAACAAATTCATGTCGACCATCCGCTTTTACCAGTGGGAAGATCCCCTTCTATTCAGGGAAGGAGCAGATTGTATTTGGCGCAGGTGCATTCCTCAGACGGAGCAATCTAGTGTCCTCGAGCATTGTCATTCGCTCGAATCTGGTGGGCACCATTCTGGAGATCGTACGGCAGCGAAAGTATTGCAGTGTGGCCTCTGGTGGCCCGCTTTATTCAAGGATGCAGCAGAATTTGTTAAAAGATGTCTTGATTGTCAGCGACTGAAAGGAACACTCACTGCCAAAGACTCAATGCCTCTGAAAATCATTCAGATAGCAGATGTTTTCGATGCATGGGGCATTGACTTCATGGGACCTTTCCCTAACAGTCAAGGTTTTGAGCACATCCTTCTTGCCGTAGATTACGTGAGTCGTTGGGTTGAAGCTATCCCCACCCGAGCCGCCGACAACAAAACAGTTTGCCAGTTTCTGAAGAAGAACATCATTTCGCGGTTTGGGATACCGAAGATCCTCATATCCGACGGAGGTAGTCATTTCATCAACAAAGAGGTCAAGAAGTTAACGAAGGAGTACGGCATCGATCACCGCGTCGCATCTCCTTATCATCCGCAGACCAATGGCATGGCCGAGTTATCCAATAGAGAAATCAAGACCATATTGCAGAAACATGTTAGGCCAAACAGAAAAGACTGGTCTCAACTCTTGGACTCAGCTCTTTGGGCTTACCGTACGGCATACAAGTCTCCCTTGGGTATGTCGCCCTACCGTCTTGTATATGGAAAACCATGCCATCTGCCCGTGGAATTACTTCACAAATCCCTTTGGGCAATTAGTAATTGTAACTTGGACTCACGAAAAGGTGGTCAGAAGAGAAAGGACGATCTGAACAGGCTCTTGGAATTCCGAGACTGCGCATACGATAACTCCTTGATGTACAAAGAGAAGGTGAAACGCTGGCATGACCGGCACATCAGACGAAAGACCTTCGATGTTGGGCAGAAAGTGTGGTTGTTTGATGCAAAGTTGCGGATATTCCCAGATAAATTAAAAAGTAAGTGGACAGGGCCATTTCGAGTATGTGAAGTGCGTGACAACGGAAGCATTGCTATATCAGAATTGTCCCCTGACGCACAGCCCTTCGTCGTCAACGGCCAACTACTGAAGCCTTACTTGGAACCAGATTCATTCTTGGCCGTTGTTGACTCTATTCAGTTAGTGCACCCCGAGGATATCTCTACACCTCCTGCAGCACCAAAAGATTCAGACGATGTACTCCAACCATTATTTCTCTGATTTTCTTCTTTTCTTTTCTTCTTTTCTTCTTTTCCTTATCTATTTTCTTTTTCTATCTAAAACGTGCCGCCTGTGTAGACAGTTTTCTATACTTAGGACGTACTTGGTCCTAAGTATGGGGGGGTGTGCACCTAGGGTTCTTGATTTCTGTTCGATCCTCTCCATCGTCTCCTCTTCTTGTCTATACTTAGGAGTATCTTACCCTAAGTATAGGGGGAGACAATCTGAGTACGATCAGTGTATTCTCACCCTTGACCCTCCCCGCTTTGTAAACAGTCTGCTATACAAAGGATTCTTTGATCCTAAGTATAGGGGGACGGTCAACTTCTCATTCATTCATTTCGTTCGTATTTATTCTTTAGATCTGTCTATACGCAGTACGAGTTATGTCTTTGCTTTTTCCTTTCGATCTATGAGGACATAGCTCAAGCTAAGTATAGGGGGGTCGTATATACTGTGTATATACTAAAAGCCATAACTCATACTGAAAAATAAAATACAACACAAAATAAAATGTAAAAAGTAGCTTTATAATAATAAAAGATGATTGTGAGTTCCTCAGACTCATTGTAATTATACAGACTAGTAAGTCAGAAAAGTGTTTTACGAAACGTTTTTTTTGAAAAATCTTGTGAAAGTTGTTTGAAAATAGCGTGAACAAGTATTCAACGATTGAAAAAATTAGTTTGTGTGTAAAACCTATTTTCTTTGAGTGAAAGCAAAATATGTGGAAATTAGTGTGCAAATGATTGTGAAAAGTTGATTGTCAAAAATTGTTTTGAAAAATCTATCTATGTTGTGTAAAACATTTGTAGAAGGGTTTTCAAATGCGTGTACATGTTACAAAAATTATTTTGGACTAGAGTTTTCGAAAACCCTTGTGAAAATGTTTCTCGAGTAAGTCTGAGGAATTTGCACAAAAATCTTTCATTTGTAAATGAGGAATAAGCCAAATAAAGTGTATAAGAACAGAACCATACTATACGTCAAATACAATTTTTTCTTCTTTTGTACCTACTGATTAATAAATCAGATACCTATACAGTATGATTTGAAAAATAGTGTGACCAGTTTTGGAAAATTTGATGTGAAATGATTTCAAATGCGTGAAACGGTGTTGATTGCAAAATTTTTCTTTGTGTGAAAGAAAGGATTTGAAAAACCTATGTGCAAATGTTTTGAAAAATGCTTGTTAAAAGTATTGTGAAAATTGTATATATCTACATATAGTGTGAAAAATCTTTGCAAAAATAGTTTTCAAATGTGTGTAAAGAATTGCAAAAATTATCGTGTACTATAGTTTGCAAAATTATTTTCAAAAAGCTATTAATAACACCATTGCAGATACTAGTAAATCAGAAACAAGATACATACAATTCTTTCTATACATACCCAAAAAAAAAAAACTATTTCATTCATACCTGTAAAGTCGCTAAAAAAATTTCCTAAATTCTGAAAACAAAGCAGCACGCCTGTGTAAATAAATGTACATACTCTTTAAACATTTTCAGTTCGTACTTCCTGTGCAGAGATTCTTTTTGTAAAAACATTCTTTGATCCTTCCAAATTTTTGTGAAAAATTGCATCATTCATTGCACGTAGCATAAGCATACCATTCATATTCTTTTTGAGTGAAGCTTGATGATTGAATCAGTCTAAGAAAATCTCAAATTGGAGCTCGGTTAGACCTTACCGCACCTAATTGCACTGGAACCTTATGGGAACTAGGTTTAAGGTACTTCAGGTCTATTCAGACTTAATTCTTTGAGAAATCAGGGCTGGGTTCAAGTCACCTCAGTGGACTAACTAGAACTTTTCGAGACACACGTATGACTCTTGCCGACTGTGATCTAACTTGGACACCTGCACCTTTCACTTGGCTCAACCCAGTTGGAGTGGTGAGGGGGTTGGATTTGCCAGTCTGAGACGCACACGGGTGGAAACATTCGTCCTCGTCTAGGGAGGGAAGTGCACCCCAACCAGATTCAATAGCAATGAGGTCTAAAGACAGGAGATTGTGGGTTGCGATAAAGCTTCAAAAGAGGGATAGTCTACTGGCTCAAGAGGAAAAACTCCTTATGTAAATGCTGCTGTGAATAGTATGTTAAAAAAAAAAGTGATGCTGATGATGATCAGGCCTGTACAAAAATAAAACGCCTGCAAAGTATGTACAAAGTCAATAAGCAAGCTTGAGCTCCAAAGACAAACATGTAAGCCTGCAGCTGGATGACTTGACTACACTGGTCTTGCATCCCAGGATAGGTAGCTACACTGGCTACCGTCCATTCTTCTCTTCACCTCCTCCTCTTGAGCTGGTTGCCACTTGAACTTAGAAGGGAATACCCTGCTCCTCGAGGAAAGAGCTGTTGGATAGGGGAATCATTGGGTTGTCATTCTGGAGAAGTCAGTTCCTTTATCATTTCAGTTGGGGAGAGCCACTAACACTTACACCGTACAAGTCAGCTTCATAGTTATAAGAGTTTGCGTATGATGTAGACTAGTTCTGACCCGACTCTTGAGGTGGGTTGAACCGAGTTCTGTGATTACCGAAGGCTGTTGTACTTTAGAGCTGGTTCCCGACTAGGTTCCACACACCTTCACACCCAAGGTCTGACAGGAGCTCCAAATTCAGATTTTGTAAGGACATGCCTTGCACTGAAAGCACCCCAATTCACTCTATCTCTCTTGCATTTTCCTTTTTCTTTTCTTTATTCATTTTGCGCTTATTGCATAAGTGTTTGCTAGGGACTAGCAAAGGCAAGTATAGGGGGGTGATGAATCTCCATTTCATCACCTTTATTCTATCATTTTGGCCTTAAAATCCCCAGCAAATGCATGAAAATAGCATTAATTTGTACATAATAGCATTCATTGTTCATTTGTATTTATTATACACAAAATAAGGTCGTTAATGCCAAAATTATAGAATAAAGAGAAGAAAAGAAAAAGGAATAAAATATTGCAAATATTTTATGACCCGAACCCCGAGACCAAGGCCAGCATGGACTTGGTCGACAAGGAATAAAGTAGGGGGAGATAAGGGTCACTAATACAATAAATACCTCATTTATTTATTCATTCATTCATGCATTTTTGACACCTATTTTGTATAGAATTATTTATTCATCAAATTAAAATCTTTTGTACATGAAAGTTGTAGATAATAATGTAAATAAAAATACAAAATTGAGTTTGTGTAAAAATAATACCCAGTGTACATTTTATACACATAATAAAAAGCCAAAATCTCAACTTCACAGACCCACATCTTGCAAATAAAAACTCCAAATCACCCAAACTCACCTTTAATTGTATATAGCATTTCATAAACTATTTTATAAAATTGGTTTCATAATTTTTGGAGTCCATCTGTGGCAGTCAGGTTTTTGGCCCTTCTTGTACATAATACCTGATTAAAATATTCATTTTATTCAATATTCATTATTTTTATAAACTCATATTTTTAGAATTTTGTAGATGATGTATATAATTCCTGTACAAATTGACATTAGAATAAAACCAAAAATAATTTGGAAAATAAAATAAAACTATATCATATATATGGGCAAGATACCTATATGAAGTATGCACACAAATAAAAGGGGAAAACATTCTTTAATTATTCAAATCCCTTATATTTTTGTAATAATATAGTATATGTGTCCTATTAAAAATACAAATCATTAATAAAAACACATAAAATTAATTAAATAAATACAATGTGTATAATATATAGGTAAAGTACCTATATATATACTTACAAATACATAGACCTATTTATTTATAAATCCAAATAAACTTATAAAAATCAAACAAAAATACCTTTATACTCACAAAAATAAGTTATAAATTTATAAAATAAGCCAAGAAAATAATGAAAGAAAATAAATAAATTAAAAATAAAATATCCAAAAATACATGTAAATACATACATATACACATTACTAAAATAAAACTACAACCAAACACCTCGAAAAATTCAATAAAAATCAGGAATAAATACTACATGAAATAATACACATTTTTTATTTTATAAGCAAAAATTAATAAAATCATTTCGGATGTCAAATAAATCAATCTTCCTTCAGACCTGCTATTTTGTCTCGTAGCGGCTTACGTGGCCCAATGATACGCCGGCCAACGTTGACCCCCTGGTCAACTGTCCCATCCCACGCCTGGCAGCTCTGAACAGTCCACTCCCCCGATTTCCTCCCTTTTTCCCGGGCACACCATCCATCAATCGACAACGCTTCCTTCACAAGATTTGTTCCCTAATCTTCCATGATGCCCGCCGAAATCACAGATCAACCAAATGCTCTCTAGATCATGAAATAATCGCCGGTCAATAAGGCTACTCGCCAATGTGTATAAATAAAAAGCTCCGCCTCCTTCCTCGAATTTGGCCACTTTCATTCCAACCTAACGCCTAGATCTTGTGCCTGGATTGTTCCTCGTGACAGGGGGAGTAGCCCAGCATCGAGACTCGGCCGGAGGGAGGAGAATTTTGACGCGGCGGAGCTCCGGCGTCCGCCCTGCTCCCTGGAGGCCCCCAGGTATAAGAGCTGTCCTTTTAATGCGTTCTTAGTTAGTTTTCAATGTTAGCATTTCATTTCAGTAGTTAGCTTAGTTGTTAGTTGATCACATTAGCGTAAAAATCAAAAATCGAAGTTCGCCGGAGCTCCGCTCCGGCGACTTCTTCATTGTAACCCTCACTGTATCCGACCGCCCCGATCATCCCATCTCGTTCCTCGTCGCCTTCTCCATCTCTCACACCCATCAGATCAACCCAAGACCCTTGGTCTTGGCAAATCCGGGTTCCAACTCCGCCGTTCGCCGGAGCCCTTCCGCCCACCTCCATCTTGCACCGCAGCTTCATAACCCCGGGTCGAGGAGATAGCCCTCTCGCCCGCGGTTCTTTCTGTGCAGGTACCACGAGGAATCGAGCCCTTCTGGGCTTGCTTTGACCAGGAAGAGGTTCCTGGGGGCCCCTTTCTTCTCCGACCTCGCTCCACCGACTCAGGCCCCCAGGAGCCATGAGACCACCGTCAAACGACGCGGAAGCCTCCCAGCTACGATCAGAACGCTCCAGATGCGCGGGAGGTGCCCGGAGGAGCCCGAGCTACCCGATCGAAGCTCGCCGAGGGCGAGTTCCTTCCCAGTTCTTCCAGGTGCCTTCTGCACCGTTGGATCGAGAGGGCTGGCCCAGATTGCACGCCAACCGTTCGATGAAGAAGCACGCCCACCGTCAGATCAGCCGGGACGTTCTAATCCCAGCCCTTCATCGCCGAATCGAAGTCCGCCGTCAGATGATTGCCACGTGTATAAGTGGCGCTCCCAGCGCCGCCGGATGCAAGACCTTCTTTAGGGGTAAATTTCATACCCTACCCCTTACTTTTTGTATTTAAAGTTTACACCCAAAAATAAAGTATTACGTTGTAAATAAGTCGTAAAAATTGCAGTGGACCCCCCTGCTGTTTACATATTTACATTTTAGTCCCTCCGTGCCTCACGTGCGGCAACCACGTGAGGCGCGTGACATTTTGCATCTAACCCCTGCCGGGTTCTTGTATTTATGAAATGGTCCTGAAAATAAAAGTTGAAGTGTATTTTTGTTGTAATTTTTGCATGTATGCCCCTGCCAACTATTTTATTTGCAAAAATACCCCTGCCAGGCCATTTAATTTTTGAAGGCTTTGTCTATTTATTTTGTGCTTCATACTTAATCGAAAAATCTTGAGAAAATAGACTTAAGCTCCTGTTTGGTCATGCTTGAACGCCATATTTTTAGTTTTGCATTTTGTTGCATTTTTGCATTTATTAAAAATCAAAAACTTGTCTTTAAGTCCCTGTCTAACTCATAAAATCCCAAAAAAATATGAAAATGCCCTGAAAAATTCCAAAAAAATTATATGTAGTGCATTTTGTCCTATATTAGTGTCAGACCCAAAAATCCCTAAAAACCTCAAAAAGAAAACCTTAAAAATTCGAAAATACCCAAAAACTTCAAAAAAAATTATAAAAAATCAAAGAAAAATCAGAAAAATATAAACTCAGGCCCTACTTATGCTATATTTTATGATTGTTATTAAAGGGGAACATTTTGAGGCTGTTAGCTATTTTTAATCTCTATTTTTGTGACGGCCAGTACCTAGTCCACTGTTTGCTATCATGTAGCTATTTTAAAATGCTAAAAACATTTGCAAAAATACCCAAAAATTATAAAAACAGTAAAAAGCCATGAAAATCCCAAAAATATCCTTTTCCTGAATTTTTGACTCTTTTTTAGTATTTTTGTGAAAATTATAACACCCCTTTTATGTATATATACCTATATCTACATATCCAAAAAAAAAGAAAAAAAAATTCTATATATATATAATAAATTTGTATTATACAAATATATATATATCTAC
Organism: Ottelia alismoides; assembly: GCA_037367405.1. Classification (NCBI taxonomy): domain Eukaryota; kingdom Viridiplantae; phylum Streptophyta; class Magnoliopsida; order Alismatales; family Hydrocharitaceae; genus Ottelia; species Ottelia alismoides. The sequence goes on from JAZKJV010009714.1 coordinate 1,120,794, forward strand.
ATACATACTACTTAAGTATTATATTTTAATAATAATAATAATAAAAAAAAAACCCACACAAGGATGACTGGGATTGACGCGTAGGCTATGGCATTTTGTGTTGCTCTCTGTGGTTCGACCTCTACATATTTGTCGCTATACATTTTCTGGTAGAGTAAATAAAAATTAATTCACATTTATTTTGAGCTTGATTGTTGTATTCTTTGGATTGTGGGTTAATTGCTGATTAACACCGGTCTTCCATGAGTGGTCGCCTCGGCGACAACACTTCTATTTTTTATGGTGACCCTCGTGGGAGCCCGCCTGTTATCACCGGGGCGAGCTTCTTCCGCCTGGATCTCGCTCCTCCGCCGTTCATCGCTGCATCTGAAGGTCCTCCAAGCTTCCTGGAAGGTGTCTCTAGCTGCTGGAGCTCTCGGATCGACCAAAGACACACTGGAGCGCCCTCGCGAGGTCGGAGAAGACAGGGTGCTCCAGGTATCTCCGGCGTACTGTGATTTCGACTCCGGGTGCTTATTCGCGCACCAAACCTGCACAGGAAGATCGCACGGCTCGAGGGCGTCACCCTCGACCTGGGGTTTGAAGCTGTCAGCATAAAAACGACAGTGGGTGGCGATGCTCCGGTGAAGTGGCGGAGGCGAGCATCGATTCGCAGATCTAAGGAAGATCTGGTTGAACAAAGATGGCTGGGAGGTGGAGAACATGGAGAGGAACGAAATGGAGGTGGAAGGTGGTCGGAAAACATTCGAGGAGCGGTGGAGAAGTCGCCGGAGCGAAGCTCCGGCGAACTTCGAATCGCCTAAAGTAAGTAATCTATGAACCTAAATACGAAATAAACTACGGAAATGAAACGCTGGAATCGAAATCTACCTAGAAATATAAAAAGCGCAGCTCTTATACCTGGGGGCCGCCAGGGAGCAGGGTGGCCGCCGGAGCGCCACCGCGACAAAACTTCCTCCATCTCCGGCCGAATCGAGGTGGTGGGAAGCGCCTCCTGTCACGAGGGCTTCGCCAGGAGCTCTCTCAAGCACAAAGAAGGGGGTGAAATTGGCCAAATTCGGCGGAGAAGGAGGAGGTTTTTATTTATACACATTCCAAGGGACCCCCAGTAACCGACGATTATTGAAGAATCGGGGCTATGTACAAGGGATCCAAATGATCGGCGGGGATCACGGGTGAAAGGGGAGCAAATCTCATGAAATGATTGTTGTTGATTGATCACTGAGCCACGTGGGAAAAAGGCAAGAAATCGGGAGAAAAGACAGTTTACGTCAGGTCAGGCGCCTGGGGGCGCAGTTGACCGACCGGTCAACAAACGCCAGGACCTGATTGGTCCACATCATCCAGAAATTGACCGATTTATTTAACATAATAAATGAATTAATTAGATTTTTCTTATAAAATAAAAAATGTTTATAAATTAACGTAGTATTTAATTACCATTTTTATTTATTTTTTTTGAAGTATTTTATTACGGTTTTATTAAAATATGATATTTATAAGTATATTTATATACATTTATTTTTATTTTATTATTTTATTTTCTAATTTTATAAATTTATAACTTATTTTTGTGAGTATAAATATATTTTTATTCAATTATTATGAGTTTATTTATATTTTTAAATAAATGTGTCTATGTATATATAAGTATACTTATAGGTATTTTACCTATATGTTATATACATTTTATTTATTTATGAATTTTATTTGTTTTTATTTTGGATTTGTATTTTTAATAGGCTATACATAATATATACATTCTTATAAAGATATAAAAGAATGAAATAATTAAAGAATGCTTTTCCCTTTTTATTTATATACAACCTTCTCATAGGTATTTTGCATATATATATAGACTTATTTTATTTTACAAAATATTTTTGGTTTTCTTTTAATTTTAATATGTACATGTATTCTATACATTATTTACAAAATTCTAAAAATATGAATTTATAAAAATAATGATTATTGAATAAAATGAATATTTTAATCAGGTATTATGTACAAGAAGGGCTAAAAACCTAACTTCCACAGATGGACTCCAAATATTATGAAACCAATTTTATAAATCAGTTCTTGGAATTCTATATACAATTAAAGGTGAGTTTGGGTGATTTGGAGTTTTTATTTGCAAGATATGGGTCTGTGAAGTTGAGATTTTTGCTTTTTATTTTGTGTATAAAATGTACACTGAGTCTTATTTTTATACAAACTTAATTTTGTATTTTTATTTATATTATTATCAACAACTTTCATGAACAAAGTTTCTTTATTTGATGAATAAATAATTATATACAAAATATGTATCAAAAATGCATAAATGGATGAATAAATAAATGAGGTATTTATTGTACTCTTGGCCCTTATCTCCCCCTACTTTATTCCTTGTCGACCAATTCCATGCTGGCCTTGGTCTTGGGGTTAGGGTCATAAAATGTTTGCAATATTTTATTCTTTTTTTCTTTTCTTCTCTTTATTCTATAATTTTGGCATTAAAAACCTTATTTTCTGTACATTTAATACAATAAACAATGAATGCTATTATATACAAATTAATGCTATTTACATGCATTTGCTGGGGTTTTTAAGGCCAAAATGATAGAATAAAGGTGACGAAATGGAGATTCATCACCCCCCTATACTTGCCTTTGCTAGTCCCTATCAAACACTTATGCAATAAGTACAAAAAGAATGAAGAATAAGAAGAAAAGAAAAAGCAAAAATAAAAAATTCAAAGAATAAATTGAATTGATCATGATTTATTGAACTCATCTGTACAAAATTAAAGTTTGGAGCTCAGGTTAGACCTTGGTGTGAGAATGTGTGTGGAACCTAGTAGGGAACCAAATTTAAAACACAACAGCCTCTGAGAGTCACAGAACTCGGTTCAAATCACCTTAATAGCCAGGTCAGAACTATCCTACATCATACGCAAACCCTTATGACTATGAAGCTGACTTGTACGTGTAAGTGATGGTGGCTCTCCCCAACTGAAATGACAAAGAGACTGACTTCTCCAGAATGACAACCCAATGATTCCCTAATCCAACAGCTCTTTCCTCGAGGAGCGGGGTATTCCCTTCTAAGTTCAAGTGGCATCCAACTCAAGAGGAGGAGGTAAAGAAAAGAATGGACGGTAGCCAGTGTAGCTACCTATCCTGGGATGCAAGACCAGTGTAGTCAAGTCATCCAGCTGCAGGCTCACATGGTATAACTTTGATGCTCAAGCTTGCTTATTTTCTATACAACATATATACATACTCCGGCAGGCATTTTTATTTTTATTTACAAGCCTGTCCACTTTTTTGGAGTTTCTCTTTTTTTTTTCAACATACTATTTACAGCAGCATTTACATAAGGACTTTTTCCTCTTGAGCCAGAAGACTATCCCTCTTTTGAAGCATTATTGCAACCCACACTCTCCTATCGTTAGACCTCATGGCTACTGGACCAGGTTGGGGTGCACTTCCCTCCCTAAACGAGGACGAATGTTTCCACCCGTGTGCGTCTCAGACTGGCAAATCCAACCCCTTCACCACTCCAACTGAGTTGAGCCAAGTGAAAGGTGCAAGTGTCCAAGTTAGGTCACGGTCGACAAGAGTCATACGTGTGTTTCGAAAAGCTCTAGTTAGTCCACTGAGGTGACTTGAACCTAGCCCTTATTTCTCAAAGAATTAAGTCTGAATAGACCTGGAGTACCTTAAACCTAGTTCCCGTAAGGTTCCAGTGCAGTTAAGTGCAGTAAGGTCCAACCAAGCTCCAATCTTCAACTTTATTGGACTAGTTCAATTATCAAGCTCAATCAAAGAAGATGAATGCAATGCAAATGCTATTTACAAATATGCAAAGAATAATGCAATTTTTCAAAGAATTAAGATAAGAATTTTTACACAAAGAATTTTTGCAAATTAAATAATTTTGGCACTCAAAATATAAAATATGTACAATTATTTACATGGGCGTGCCGCTTTATTTTACAAGAATTAAGAATTTACAATACAGTTTTTATTTATAGGTATATATGTACATTTGTTAAAGAATTTTGTTTATTATTTATTTATTTATTTATAATTCTTATTATATATATTATTTTAGTTATATGTGACTATTCCTCAAACTTATTTGACACACATTTTTCAAACAATTTTTGAAAACTATAGTCCAAAATAATTTTTACAACCATTTTTACAAACATGTACACACATTTGAAAATCATTTTGCAAAGGTTTTTCAAAACAGTATATATAGATTTTTCAAAATATTTTTACAACCATTTTTTTTCAAACCATTTGCAAATCATTTTTCAAACATTTTATTTCACACAAAGAAAATAAATTTTACAAACCACACATTTTTACACAGGTTGAAAACATGTAACAAAATGTTTTCAAAACAGTTTTCAATAAATGTTCACAATACTTTTCAAACTATTTTTCAAACATTTTGCAAAAAACATTTTCACCTGATTTATTAATCAGTATATACAAAAAGAATTTGAGGAATAATCACATTTCTTATTAAGGGTTTTTAATGATTTTTAAAGAATTATTAGCCATATATATTAATAAAATACGAGAATACGAGTTATGGCTAAAGTATATACATAGTATATACGACCCCCCTATACTTAGCTTGAGTTATGTCCTCATAGATCGAAAAGAAAAGAGAAGACATAACTCGTACTGAATATAGACAAGTCTAAAGAATATATGAATAAGAGACGAAGTAAATAGAAGTCGACCGTCCCCCCTATACTTAGGATCAAGTAATCCTAAGTATAGCTGATTGTAAATAAACATATCGAAGAATTAACAAATCAGGGGTGCACCCCCCTATACTTAGGACAAAGTACGTCCTAAGTACAGAAAACTGACACAAAGGGGCGACACCTTTTATTTAGATACAGAAGATAGAAAAGGAAAAGAAGAAAAGAAGAAAAGAAGAGATATGAAAAGATCGTGTAGAATATACGCATCACTCCCCTATACTTAGGGTGAGATATCCCTAGGTATAGGCAACAACAGGAGTGACGAAACTGAACGACGAAAGAACAACTTGGTGTGTACCCCCCTATACTTAGGACAAGGTACGTCCTAAGTGTAGACACAAAGATGTGGCGATAGATCTGGGGCACACATAACATACGGGAGAAAGAAGGGATAGACAAACACATATATACAACTGGTGGAGAAGCTGGTGGAGTACAGGACGGTGTCTGGTAAGCGACTACCGTACTATCGTCGTCGTCTCCCTATGAGAACGAGGACGCAGTCAGAAGGTGAAAAGACACCCTGATATACAATCAGGTGGGTGTCGGCTACCGGAGCAAAATAGATCGAAAGCACAGATATCGGGTCCGGTAGCATGAATCAATCAATCGGCTCATAGGGTCAGCATGAGGAAACAGAGCCGACACCGTAAGACCGGGAGGAAGAAAGAGCAGTACAGACTCCTCCGGTCAATCATGGTCTCAGATAGATCGGAAATAAAGCATATGAGACTGTGTGATGCACGGGGGTGAAATAATCTGAATGTCACAAGAATATACCGAGCAGCACCATATGTGGCTCACTCCTGCGAGGGTCCTCAAGGTGAGTAAAATCAGAGAATAATCAGAGTACTCGGCTCCGTGCTCCCTCAGATAGGAGACACAACCAGGGAGGAGACCGGGTAAGAAGCTCAAAAGACTCGGCTTCGTGCTCCCACAGATGGGAGACACCAGAAATGAAGCCGAGTACCTACAAGGTGATGTACCCTTCCGTAGATAACCCTCGGGGAGTAGTACATGCTAGTCAATGAATAATCAGAACAGAAGCTCACCCTTCCGAGGGTCGTCAAGGAGAGCGGGCTCAAAGGAGCCTGATCCATCAGACGGATCATAGAAACGGTCTCGGTAGGCAACAAATCGGCTACCAGCAGAAGAAACCGTAAAATCGAGAAAGTGTGGCAGCGTCCCGCAAATAACCCTCGGGGAGCGGGCTGCCAACTAGTCATGGGAATAGCAGATACCAGAAGCTCCACCTTGCGAGGACCATCAAGGCGAGCAGACTCAAAGGAGTCTAATCAGATAGGTCCCACGATCCGCAGATCGGATACATAACTCAAGATGGGACCAAAAATCATGTATATCAGACGACTCGATTCCGTGCTCCGCAGATCGGGGACACAGTCAGCAGTGGGAACCGAGCGTAAAGAGAGTGTCGCAGTCTCTCTCAGATAGTCCTCGGAGAGCACTGTGAACTAAGCAAAGAATAGTCAGAACGTGTCTCTACCTTGCGAGGGTCGTCAAGGAGAGAGGGCTCAAAGGAGCCGGATCCATCAGACGGATCCACATAGTGGTCTTAGTAGTCTACAAGGCGGCTACCAACAGAAGAGACCAATCAGATCTGAAATATGTCATAGTCTCTCGCAGATAACCCTCGGGGAGTTATGAACTATGCATGGAATAATCAGAAAAATGGAGCTCTGCCTTGCGAGGACCGTCAAGGAGAGCAGACTCAGATGAGTCTAATACATTGGCCTCGTGTACCGACAGGTCAGGCACACAATCACAGGGGGAGGCCAATCAAGCATATCATCTGACTCGGTTTCAGGTCCCATCACAATGGCGACCTAAGCAGTGAATGAAACCGCAGTCCTAAAAGTTATCGCATTCTCCCGCAGATAGTCCTCGGGGAGTAATGTGAGCTAGATCAATGTGGGCCATGGGCATGCTGGCAAGTCATCTCACGTCCTCAAAAGCAATAAATCATTCAATCATTTGGAGGGCATAAGATCATGCAAGGGAGTAAATAATCATGTCATTCACCAAACATCCCTTGGGTCAATCCAGTCTGCTGAGATGGCACGAAAAATAGTCAGGAATCCTCTAAGTGCCAGGGTGGACTTGAGAGTCAGGAGATCAAGGATGGGTCTAATAGGAAGATGAGAGATCATGCAGGGCTCGCACACCAATATCAGGAAGTCCAAATCAGAATAATCATTCAATTCTCAAAATCAAGATGGGTGGAACCTCAAGAAAGATAGATCAATCAATACTTATGAAGTCTTCATCGAATTATCGCATCATACCACATCCTCAATCCGGTGTGCGAGAACTAGAATTCCTCAATAATGCATCACACCTATGCTCTATGCATCAGCAAAAATCCTCAATAAGCTCGTATGCATGTATCAAAGACAAATTACATCAATCTCAGCAACCTCAACATCATAGGCCCGACTTACAAATAATTTGTATAAATAATCCTCGATGCGGGCCTCATCATTATGCACAGCATTCCCGGGTAAAGGGAAAGATGATACGGGGGACACGAGGAATATGGATAAGAAGGGTACACAAAGGGGAGTGGAGAAGCTGATTGAGCGGGCGTGCCAATATCATGGGTGGTAGAAGAGTGATACAGAGGGTACGAGGAGGGCGGGCGAGAAGATCGGGATGTAGACAAATTTGGGTGTTCCACACAAGGCGGGAACACCGTCAAAATTGTGGTTCAAGGAGACTGCTCTCCCTGAACCAGAGAATGATGATGGTACGGAGTATACGAGGAGAGTGATAAAGAAGAGGGAAACAAAGGATTTGGCGAAGAATGATTGAGCTCAAGCGCCAATATCACGACTCGATGCAACATGAAGAGATATATGTATAAGAGAGATAGAGAGACTCAAAGATGAAAAATGCATGACTCACACGGACGGGACCGATGATGAATACCCATTCATCACTCTTTATTCTTATATTTTAGCTACAAAAACCTATGCAAATGCATGTAGATATGTGTAAATAGGAAAAATTAGCAAAAGCATGCATTCTTGTAAATATAAATAATTAGCATGTTTTTGTGCAAAAATAAAAGAATAAAGAAGAAAAAGAAAAAGAGGGAAATATTTAGAATAAATATTGAGCAACCTAACCCAAGGGAGGGCTTAGCATGGGCCTGACCGCATAAAAACCAAGTAGAGGGAGATAGGGGCTCACATGTACATATATTTGTAAATAAATAAAATAATATTTTTCCTCAACCAAAAATATGTTGTAAATACTTGTATATATTTTGTACATATTTATAGCCTATTAAAAACAAAATAAAAAAAAAGTTAAAAATCAAAATCCTAAAAACAATCTCTTCACCATATACATAGACCACCTTCTTTATCTATTCCACCTTGTAAATAGATTTATTTATTTATAAAACTTTTTGTAAATATTCTATGTATATATTGTACATAAATTGAATAAAAAGAAACAAAACAAAAATCAAATAAAAACTACAAAATTAAAAACACAAAAACATATTGTATATATACCATGTACATAAATGTACATAAATAATTATTTAACCTATGTATATAAATAATAAAAATAAAATAAAAATAGCCTTTTATTCCTCATTTTATCCTATAAATAAATAAAATATAAAATAGGAATAAAAATGTATAAAAATAACTAATTAAAAATAAAAATCAAAAATCCTACATTGTACATATACCTATGCATAGCTATAACATGTAAATACCTTATTTTAATTTCCAAAAATTAATTAAAAATCACAAAAAAATAGAAAAAATTAAAACAAACATTTTTCATGTTTTAAGTTTTTGAAAATTCGGCCATTTAAGGCCCCAAAAAAATCAAATAAAAAGTCCACCCTTGGCGGGCTCTGATTGGTCCACGGGGGATTGTTGACCCCCGGTCAACACCTCCCCCAGGACCACCAGAGCCCGAGTCCGCTCGCCCGACCCGATTTCATTGCTTTTTCCCTGCTCGATCCGCCTGCTAATCATGCAAACCCCGGGTCCTAATCCATCTGCGCACATCCGAGATCCTCGCCCGGAGGTTTGCATGGGGATCCGCGCTCCGATCTTCGTGCCCGACTCCCATTTAGCCGGACCCCTAGCACTATATATCCCGAGCTCCGCCGCACTCCACTGTCATCTTTGGCTCCCCATTCTCTCTCCAGTGACCTCCATCGCAACCAGCAAGGTGACAGCTTGCATTTGCCGGTGTCGCAGAGAGGAGGAGGTGCTCGGACCATCGATCCGGCTGCCTCGCGCCGCCGTGCTCCGACGTTCAACCGGAGCTCGAGCCTCGGGCGTTGACGACCCTTGAGGCAAGGACCAGGAGCTAGCTAAGCTCCAGCATAGTCTCCAGCATCACCCAGGTAACCTTCGTTCCTTCTTGTTTAGTCTAATTTTAAGTTACCCCCAAATCGACTCCTTGCTGTGTTCCTCTGATTCCGACCATCACGCACACTATCTCGATCATCGGAGCACACTACCATCTTCGCCGTTCCCCCACGCACGTTCTTCGGCCACTCGTTCAACCCAACTCGCCCCGGAGCTGGGAGTCGAGCTCCACCACCTGTCGCTCGCCGGAGCTCATTCACCCCGCCGCACCGTTCACCCTCACGACGCTTCTTGGGGTCGAGGCACTTTGCCCTCGACCCGCGAAGCTTTTGGTTTGCTTTGCAGGTCCAACGGGAGGCATCTGAGCCCCTCTTACATTCCAGCCAGGAGCTTCGCGCCGCCAGCCTCGCCGGAGCCCCTCCAGGGCTCGGCCGGGCCATCGAAGTCCACCACCAGCTGCGGAGCTTCACCGCGGACCCGTTCCGATCATCAGGAGCAGCTGAGGAGGAGTACAGCTCACGCACGAGGCCGGCGAAGTTCGCCGGCGTCGTGTTCTTCCACCATCCTCCAGAACCGTCCGATGACGCTGATGAATACCCATTCATCACTCTTTATTCTTATATTTTAGCTACAAAAAAACCTATGCAAATGCATGTAGATAGGTGTAAATAGGAAAAGTTAGCAAAAGCATGCATATTTGTAAAATTAGATAATTAGCATGTTTTTGTGCAAAAATAAAAGAATAAAGATGAAAAAGAAAAAGAGGGAAATATTTAGAATAAATATTGAGCAACCTAACCCAAGGGAGGGCTCAGCATGGGCCTGACCGCATAAAAGCCACAAGTAGAGGGAGATAGGGGCTCATATGTAAATACTTATGTAAATAAATAAAATAATATTTTTCCTCAACCAAAAATATGTTGTAAATACTTGTATATATTTTGTACATATTTAGAGCTATTAAAAACAAAACAAAAAGATAAAAATCAAAAACCCAAAAATGAACCTTACACCTTGTACATAGACCATCATCCTTATTTATTTCACCTTGTAAATAAATAAAATATATTTCCAAAACTTTTTGTAAATATTCCTTTTTATGTTTTGTAAATAAAATAAATAAAAAGAATTGAAACAAAAATCAAATAAAAATTACAAAATTAAAAATACCAAAAACATCTTGTATATATACCATGTATATATCATGTATATAAATAATTATTTAACCTATGTATATAAATAATAAAAATAAAATAAAAATAGCCTTTTATTCCTCATTCTATCCTATAAATAAATAAAATATAAAATAGGAATAAAAATGTATAAAAATAACTAATTAAAAATCAAAATCAAAAATCCTACATTGTATATATACCTATGTATAGCTATATTGTATATACCTTATTTTGATTTCCAAAAATTAATTAAAAATCACAAAAAAATAGAAAAAATTAAAACAAAAATATTTTGTGTTTTAAGTTTTTGAAAATTCGGCCATTTAAAGGCCCAAAAAAATAAAATAAAAATTTCAGCCTTGGCGGGCTCTGATTGGTCCACGGGGGATTGTTGACCCCCGGTCAACACCTCCCCCAGGACCACCAGAGCCCGAGTCCGCTCGCCCGACCCGATTTCATTGCTTTTTCCCTGCTCGATCCGCCTGCTAATCACGCAAACCCCGGGTCCTAATCCATCTGCGCACATCCGAGATAGTCGCCCGGAGGTTTGCATGGGGATCCGCGCTCCGATCTTCGTGCCCGACTCCCATTTAGCCGGACCCCTAGCACTATATAGCCCGAGCTCCGCCGCACTCCACTGTCATCTTTGGCTCCCCATTCTCTCTCCAGTGACCTCCATCGCAACCAGCAAGGTGACAGCTTGCATTTGCCGGTGTCGCAGAGAGGAGGAGGTGCTCGGACCATCGATCCGGCTGCCTCGCGCCGCCGTGCTCCGACGTTCAACCGGAGCTCGAGCCTCGGGCGTTGACGACCCTTGAGGCAAGGACCAGGAGCTAGCTAAGCTCCAGCATAGTCTCCAGCATCACCCAGGTAACCTTCGTTCCTTCTTGTTTAGTCTAATTTTAAGTTACCCCCAAATCGACTCCTTGCTGTGTTCCTCTGATTCCGACCATCACGCACACTATCTCGATCATCGGAGCACACTACCATCTTCGCCGTTCCCCCACGCACGTTCTTCGCCCACTCGTTCAACCCAACTCGCCCCGGAGTTGGGAGTCGAGCTCCACCACCTGTCGCTCGCCGGAGCTCATTCACCCCGCCGCACCGTTCACCCTCACGACGCTTCTTGGGGTCGAGGCACTTTGCCCTCGACCCGCGAAGCTTTTGGTTTGCTTTGCAGGTCCAACGGGAGGCATCTGAGCCCCCCTTACATTCCAGCCAGGAGCTTCGCGCCGCCAGCCTCGCCGGAGCCCCTCCAGGGCTCGGCCGGGCCATCGAAGTCCACCACCAGCTGCGGAGCTTCACCGCGGACCCGTTCCGATCATCAGGAGCAGCTGAGGAGGAGTACAGCTCACGCACGAGGCCGGCGAAGTTCGCCGGCGTCGTGTTCTTCCACCATCCTCCAGAACCGTCCGATGACGCCTCCGCTCCAGTTTTGATCTCAGCCGTCCATCTTCCGAGGAGCAGCGACCGTCGATCACTCCGAGGAGCTCATCTGGACCGTTCGCAGCAGAGGAGAGAGGTACCTGAGCCCAGAACCGCCCGATCTCCCACGTGTCCTCGCCTCCACCGTCGATCGAGCCCCCGAGCTGAAGAAGAGACGCGCCCCCATCCAGAGCCGACCGATCTTCCACGTGGCGCGCATCTGGCCGTCGACGAATAAAGGGGTAATTTACTTAGGGCCCCCTCTTAGTTTGTCTTTTTCGTCTTAGTCCTGTAAATATTTCTAGAACTTTATTTTCGTAGGGTAAATTGCATTGTGGACCTCGTGCTTGTTTAGATTTGCATGTATGCCCCTGTTTGTATGAGACCACGTGCGTCGTCACGTGTAGTTTAGGGCTATTTGCATTTATTTCCCTGTAGTTCTGTTGGGTTATTGAATGACAAGAAACTTTTTGGTATTTGCAGTTATGCCCCTGTGAGCATTTTTATTTCTACATGTGCGTGTATTAGTGGGATTTTTGCATCCAAGCCCCTGGACTTTTGGTACGAGTTACCAAAAAGTCCAGAAACTTGGTTTTTATTACCAAAAGGCCCCTGAGTGCCCCAGCCACGCGCCACACGCGTGACTTGCTGGGATTTTTACACCTTGGCCCTCAGAACTTTGGGTATTTGCACTTACGTCCCTGTGCACAGTGCCCCCTCTTTGATTTTTGAATAAATATCAAACCACCTCCAAATTCGATGAAAATTTGACACATGGCTCCTGCCATGTTGTAGGATTTTTGAGAATTTTTGAGGACATTTTTGATTTTATTTAGTATTTTTAAAAATTCAAAAACAGCTTTTTTAGTTACTGTCTAGATATAAAAATACCAAAAAAATATAAAAACACCCCCAAAAATTATAAAAAAATTAGATACTGTTGTTTGCTTGTTGTTTGATTTTCTAGCCAATTTTGGCTATTTTTCATTACTTAAAAACCCTAAAAATTGCAAAACCCTCAAAAACTCATAAAAATTATAATAATTAATCTAAAAGTCCAAAAACAATAATTAGGGTGCCTAAATTTTCCTTATTCTTTCTAGATTACAGGAAAATTACCTCCAGGGCTTTTTGAGATCCTTAAATATTTTATTTTTCGGTCTTAAGCCTTGCTGGACAGTACCTTTCATTTTTCGCACTGTTTGATTTTTAGAAAATAATTTACCCATTAGAAAAATCTCAAAAATTCACCAAAAACACTTAAAAACTTAAAAAACATAAAAACAATTTTTCCTTAATTTTTGCATTATTTTTGGTGTGTTTAATAAATTGTTGAAGTTGCCTAGATTTTACTTTCTTTTATTTTCTTTATAACTTGAAAATCCAAAAAATATAAAAATTCATAAAAACCTCTAAAAAAAACATTTTCTTTTATTTTTATTACATTTTCACTACTTCGTAGGCCCTAGGCCAATCCGTGCTCCTTGTGTTCGACCCTGGGAGCTATACCAGGTTAATCACATAGCTAGGACCGCTTGCTCGCTTTGTTTTGATCTTTGATTTCTTTTACGGTTCGATCTTTTTCTTGATATACATGGTCTGATTGCTCGGGTCACAACGACCTGATTTTTGTACCTCATACCCTAGCCTTCAGGCCTGTTATCAGAATGGCGCCGTTGCCGGGGAGCACGGCTTAGTAGTTGTTTTTATTTTATTTTTCGTTTTTATTTTCGCGGTTTTTCGCGGCTCTTCGGAGCTCGCGGCTTTTTCGCGGCTTTTGTTCATAGTTCCTTTTTGCTTTATTTTGTTTTATTTTGATTTTCTTTTGTTTTTATTTTTGTTTTATTTTGTGTGATTATTTTGTTTTCCATTTTTGCACATATACCCTTGTTTTTATTTTTCATTCATTATTTGATTATTTTATTGGTCTGACCACTTTTCCTGTCTTCTTGCGAGGGCCCGAGGACCGCGGAGGCAACTTTCGAGGAGCCGGTGCAGCCGCGAGACTCGGAGGCGGCTTCTTTCTCCACGAAGCCGCAGGAGAGAGCGAGAGGAGAGAGTTGAGTGGGGTGAGGCAGTAGGATAGAATTTTATTCATTTATTATTATTTGTAATAATACAGGACTCTGAGACTGTTTGGACTCTCTTAGACACTTAGACCGTAGCGGGTCTGTTTCGCCGAGCACCGGCGTGCTCGAGGGACCCATTAGGACCCTTCGGTTTTTTTTTTCGCGGCTTTTTACGCGGTTTTCTTTTTCTTTTCTTACTGTCATTTTCCGGATTTGTCGCGGTTTTTATTCGAGCCCCTAGACATAGGATTTTTGTTGATTGTGACGTAAGACTTTTAAGGCCCAACACTTAATAGAATATCTGTTCCTATAGAACGTAATTGGACCTTACTAAAATTCACTGAAAAAGTTAGTTTAATTGGATTTGAGACCACGTGCCGTTAGGAGTCACATACAGCGCTGGCAGGACCCGTTGTGGCGGGCACCGAGTGACTCCCAAGATCGGACTCCGGACTCGATTCGGTTGACTAACTATTGTTCTTCACGATCAATAGAAGTTGCTTGTCTTAGGACTCGGCTTTTTACCGTTGCATCATATAGCTTAGTTTACTTTTCTGTCTTTATTTTATGCGCGGATCACTTTGCATGTAGAGAGCTGGAGGCAGGTACGCATTTCTGACTTTGCATGCATCATTGATTTTTCGTGCATCGGCTTTTTCGTCTTCTCCCCCCGATTTTGGACTTAATAACCAGGAGAAACCGAAAAATTCGTTAGGCGTTTTGTTTGATCTGAAAAGTACCTAAAAAAGTGTAACCATAAAATTGGGATTGCTAAGACTATTGACCTTAAAACACGCTCACCCTAAAAATTCTGTCTTGGGGAGAGCAACCCCCTCATTGTTTGGTTTGCTTGAGCGAGAGAGTGACCCGCACACTAGGATAGAGCCACGCCTGAACTTCCGTTAGACTACTAGTCTTAGAGTTAGTCGTTCTCCAGTGAGGATCTCTCCGGTACCCGGTAAAGCGGGACGTGACATCCTTAACAGAGCGGGTTGATCGGGTAGCCGGTAAACGGTCCGCAACTTGTACTGGCTGGGAAAGATCTAGCTTTAGGATTGGGCCAGTCTCTTGGGAGCATCGGGTTCCCAACAGGTCACGTAATCGCTCTGATATCTTGAGTGTTCACCAAAATAAAATCGACAAGATAATTTGACCGAACTTTCACGGTCTTCAGCTCGCGTTGCGTTGGTGAACCGGGGGTTTGTTTTTCGATCATAGTTTTTCCAGATCTCATCCGCCCTACTCGCCAGATCGAGATGATGGGTAGACGATCTCTTAGGCAGCCTTTGGCTGCACCGCTTTCGGGCGCGTCTACCTCATCATCTAGGTTGGCTCGCGAGAGCTCAGACCCGCTCTCCGAGCCCGAGTACGATTCCACCCTGTTCCCCCTCGACCCCCTTTCTGACCGACCTGAGAGATATGAGCCCGAGGAGAGACTTATTCATTTGACAGCACCTGAGTTGGGCTCCTTCGATTTTGCAGACGTCGAGATGGCAGGCGCAGGCAGTTCTGACGATCACTCCCGTCCCGAGCACTTTGTACTGGACCAGGGAGCGATCAACTCCACCCTGATCGCACAGTTAGAGACAGTCCAGTAGCAGCTCCGCGATCAGGGAGCTTTTATGATAGAGATGAGGCGTGAGATGGAGAGGCTCAGAGCAGAGAGAGATGCACAGAGCGAGCCCGAGGACCCCGAGGAGGCACAGGCACGAGCCGCAGCAGCAGCAGCAGCAGCCGCGGCCGCCGCCGCAGCGGCAGCAGCCGCAGGAGGAGCAGGACCACCTAGACCGATGCGGGAGTTGCACAACCCCGGATCTACCTTGATGCACCGTTGGGTTGTGGTTCCAGCCATCGTGGGGGACTTCAAGTTCCCCCCGAACACCTTGCAGATGCTCCCGCGGTTCCATGGACTGGCTACAGAGGAGCCCCATCTCCACCTTCAGGAGTTTCTCATGATTTGCAGTACTGTCCACGACAGACATGTGGACCAGGATACCATACGGATGATTGCCTTCCCCTTCTCACTGGCAGATAGAGCAGCCACCTGGCTGAAACATTTGGGGAGATTCGTGTACACCTGGGAGCAGCTCCGCACCGAGTACTTGAACAAGTACTATCCACTCGGGCGGACGAACGCGGCAAGGGCCCTGATCAGCAACTTCTCCATGTTCCCCAACGAGCAGTTCCACGAGGCTTGGGAGAGGTTTAGAGAGCTCCTGGACAGATGCCCACACCATGATATCACGAAGCCGAACTTGGTTCAGAGTTTTTTCAGTGGGTTGTCACCAGAGCTACAGGGCTTGGTGAACGCTTCTTGTGGCGGGTCCTACATTGCCAAGGACCATGACCAGGTCTGGGCTATTTTTGAGGAGATGGCGGAGAACTACATGGTTATGTCCCAGACCCGCCTCTACACGCAGAAGACCCAGCCACATCAGCCAGGACCCGTGCAGTACCAGAGGATAGCACGGGTAGATGCAGGTCCTTCCAGTTCGTCTGCAGCAGCAGCAGCACAGTTGGAGTCGTCAGCTGCGGACATGGGCATCATCAGCGAGAAGCTGGACCGCATGGAGCTGATAGAGAAGAAGCAGTGCCAGAGCATAGCACAGATGGATCAGATGGCACAGGTCTTGAGCGACCTGAAGACACAGCTCATGTGTCTCCAGGAGACACAGACGGCTTCTCAGCCCCGTCTTCAGTCGCGAGGCGACTCCGGCAGCAGCAGCAGCTCGTCCCAGCGCTCCAGCGCCCCAGCGCAGCCTAGACAGGTTCACCTTGTACAGGCGGAGCCGTACCAGCAGCCGCAGCCCACCTACCAGTCCCCACCATCTCCAGAGATGCAGATGGTGGTCTACCAGCCGGATCAGCCGTTGGCGGTACTACCCCCAGCCCCCTTGGATGCAGAGCCGTTGATGGATGTCAACGGGATCTGGTACGACCGTCCCCAGCCTGGGATCCGACGTGATCATCCCGGATTCAGGTGGGGGAGCGGTGGTGCCCAGCCCCAGCAGCAGCCGTCAGCACAGGGAGGGCAGTACTCCCAGTCGAGAGACCATCACCAGCCGCCGCAGCAGCAGCACCCAGTCTACCAGCAGCAGTCGTCTTACGGTCCTCGTCCCTATCAGCAGGGACAGTCTTGGAGGCGTGAGCAGCAGGCTCACCCGGGATATCAGCACCAGCAGCAGCCTCCTTCCTACCCCTCTCACCCGCAGCAGTACCAGCAACCTCACCCACAGCGAGGCTACCCGTCGGGCTCCCACGAGAGCCCTGCCTTGGATGATATCGCCCGCCTCCTCACGGATCAGCAGGCGACCTTTCGACGGGAGATGGATGAGTTCCGCCAGGAGATGCGGGACTTGGTGAGAGGGAAGGCCGCCATACCTGCACAGATAGAGCCGAATCCGAACAACCTCAAGCGGAAGTCTGAGCAGGTAGTACATACTGAGTTAGCCACTCCTAGCGATCCATTTGATGATACTTCTTCAGATCTGTTTGATGTTGATTTTGCCACGCTTAGGAGCGGTAGGACCCCAGCAGGCGGCGGCGTCTCAGCTGAGCTTCACCCCGAGGCGCCCCAGGAGGAGGAGGAGAGCGGTACTGAGGCCGCTCCAGTCGATGACGGTGGTACTGAGGCCACCGAGGATGCTGATCCCACCGGCGGTACTGAGGTCGCCACTTCACCAGATTCAGGAGGTGGTACTGATGCCACCCCAGCAGCAGCCGAGACAGTTAGCGGTACTGATGCCGTGAGACGTCGTCCAGCAGCAGCAGCAGAGCAGCCCATTCGTGGTGGTACTGAGGCCACCGGTGTTTGTAGAGAGAGATCTGATGTTGTTTTTCCTCATGGTCATGTATCCCAGGATTCTGTGATGAATAAAGGAAAAGGTTTACATTCTTTTGGTCCCACTGTGGTGCATGATGTATGTGTGGATCCGGTCCTTGAACCGCGTAGATCTTTTCCTGGTCCTTCATCTGAGAAGGACCCAGTGATCCCCTTCCCTAGAGCCCTTCAGATGAGGAAGGGGAAGAAAGAAAATACCAAAAAGAGAGAGTTCGAGGAGTTCAGCCAGAGCATGATAGATCGGTTTCACATTCAGCTGACCCTCCAGGAGGCTTTGCAGCACATCCCCCTCCTTCAGAGATCTTTGAGAGAGAGGACTACAGTTAGGAGGAGGAGGAGGAACCACACTTCAGAGATCCATGTGCTGACCAAAGCCACGTGCTTTGCGATCCAGAACCGACTGCTAGCCAAGAGGCCAGATGCAGGGGCCCCGTATGTCAGATGCCAGATTAGTGAGCAGTGGTTCGACCGTACTCTTCTAGATAGCGGATCGTCGATTAACCTTCTTCCGGCAGCCCTTCTCGACCGCTTCGAGTTGGGCACTCTTAGACAGAGCAGGACAGTCCTTCAGTTCGCTGATCGATCTGTCAAGAGGCCGAAGGGGTTGCTACGCGACGTTATCGTCACTATTCAGGGTCTGCAATTCCCCGTGGACTTCGTAGTGTTGGACATGGAGATCCTTGAGTCAGTGACCGATACCCCCATCATCCTTGGTCGTC
Source organism: Ottelia alismoides (assembly GCA_037367405.1). Taxonomy (NCBI): domain Eukaryota; kingdom Viridiplantae; phylum Streptophyta; class Magnoliopsida; order Alismatales; family Hydrocharitaceae; genus Ottelia; species Ottelia alismoides. Next base: position 1,139,152 of record JAZKJV010009714.1, read on the forward strand.
CGTTCTTGGCCACAGCCAAGGCGGTGACTGATCATGATAGCGGGAAGGTGTACTTTCGTGTCCAGGGCGAGAGTATACAAATAGAGACGGTCGAAGACTACAGAGCCAGATCTAGATCCCGCTCAGATGCCAGCACTGACTCAGAGCAGCTGACAGACGCAGAGTCAGACATCCACCAGGATTGTGATTTTGTGATCACAGATGACGAGGCAGCTTGGGCAGACCTTGAGTCACAGACTACCCTCTCACTTTCAGATACAGCTGAAGCAGAGATGACAGCAGAGGAGAGTCTGGAGAGCGCAGACCTGGGTTCGGATACAGTTGCGACAGCAGAGCCGGTTCTCGATCGCAGCACGGTGATTAGTGATGGTGGTGCTGAGGCCACCTTGTTTTCCGGTGGTACTGATGCCACCGATTCTGATACAGATCCCTCGGATTCAGAGTCTGATTGGGCCGATTGTTATGATCAGATGCCAGACCCGAGTCCACCCGAGCCTACAGAGGAGGAGGTAGAGGCAGAGCAGAGCAGAGACAGTGCAGTTGAGCCGCCTTCTCCCGACCCAGTTTGCGAGAGTACACTTTCACTTTCCCAGGCAGATTTGGCCGACCTTGCAGCATTCACTCAGTTTCTTCCACAGCCAGATTTGCCGGCACCCAGCATTCCAGAGCTGAAGCCGCTCCCTACTTCGCTGAAGTATCGATTCCTTGCGGGCGATCCTGAGATGTACCCAGTCATCATCTCCGCCGAGTTGACTGGAGAGCAGGAATCCCGTCTGATGGGGGTTCTTGAAAAGAACCGCAAGGCGATCGGATGGAGCGTAGCAGATCTCCATGGGATTGATCCATCAGTGTGCTCCCACCACATCTATCTCGAGGATGGGGTGAAGCCGTCGCGTAAGTTCCAGCGGCGTCTAAACCCCAACTTGAGAGAGGTTGTCATGAAGGAGATATCAAAGTGGTGGGGTGCAGGTTTTATTTATCCCATTTCCGACTCCAAGTGGGTCAGCCCCTTGCATGTGGTGCCCAAGAAGACGGGCATCACGACTGTGATCAGTGAGTCGGGGGAGGAGATTGCTACACGGGTACCCACCTCTTGGAGGGTTTGTGTTGACTACAGGAGACTCAACCAAGCCACCAAGAAGGACCATTTCCCCCTGCCTTTTATTGACCAGATCATTGAGAGACTGGCAGGGAAGAGCCATTATTGCTTCCTGGATGGGTACTCGGGCTACAACCAAGTGGCCATCGCTCCTGAGGATCAGGAGAAGACCACCTTTACCTGTCCCTTCGGCACATACGCTTTTCGACGCATGCCATTCGGGCTATGCAACGCCCCTGCGACTTTTCAGAGGTGCATGCTGTCGATATTTTCGGACATGGTAGGGGAGTGCTTAGAGGTCTTCATGGACGATTTCTCGGTCTACGGCGACGGATTCGACTCCTGTCTTGACTGCCTAGACCGGGTACTCCAGCGATGTATTGAGTACAACTTGGTGCTATCTTGGGAGAAGAGTCACTTCATGGTGACTCAAGGGACGGTGCTTGGCCACATCATCTCCAACAGGGGCATGGAGGTGGACCCGGCCAAGGTCGATGTCATTAGAAAACTCACACCGCCGTCCAATTTGAGGCAGCTACGGTCATTCCTGGGGCACGTTGGATTTTATAGGAGATTCATTCAGGATTTTAGCAGGATTGCCCGACCGTTGACTGACCTCCTGACGAAAGACACCGAGTTCCTTGTCGATGACAAGTGTCTTTCGTCGTTTGCTACTCTCCAGAGATGTGTGATTGAGGCTCCTGTCCTCCAGCCACCTGATTGGTCTCTCCCATTCGAGATCATGACGGACGCCTCCGATTTTGCCGTAGGGGCAGTGCTGGGACAGAGGAGGGATGGAGTACCATTTGCGATACACTATGCTAGCCGCACATTGGATTCCGCCCAGCGGAATTATACGGTCACAGAGAAGGAGATGCTAGCAGTAGTGTTTGCCCTGGATAAGTTCAGATCGTATATCATTGGATCCCGAGTGACTTTGTACACAGATCACACCGCCATCAGGTACCTCATGGCAAAGAAGGATGCCAAGGCCAGACTGACTAGATGGATCCTTCTACTCCAGGAGTTCGACATTGAGATCAAGGATAAGCCTGGAGTCAAGAATGTGGTGGCGGATCACCTTTCCCGGTTAGAGCAGCCTGAGGAGTCAGAGCAGATTGATCCGATCAGAGATACCTTCCCAGATGAGGCGATCCTTGCCATCGCCTCACTCCCATGGTATGCCGATATTGTGAACTTTCTTGTTGCTGGGAAAGTCCCACAAGATTGGCCCAGGCAGAGGCTTGAGACCTTCCTTGTGAAGGCCAAGTCTTACCATTGGGAGGATCCCATCCTTTACCACGAGGGAGGGGATAGCATCTGGCGTCGGTGTATTCCTCAGGAGGAACACCATAGCGTCCTCACTTACTGCCACAAGCTTGAGGCAGGAGGACATCATTCTGGGAGGAGAACGGCACAGAAAGTGCTCCAATCCGGTTTGTGGTGGCCTACCCTCTTCAAGGACTCAGATGAGTTCGTGAAGAGGTGTACTGACTGTCAGAGGATGGGCACTTGTGGACATCGTGATATGATGCCGATGCAGCCCATTCACTTCTGTGAGGTTTTTGACGCATGGGGCATCGATTTCATGGGTCCATTCCCTAAGAGTCAGGGATTTGAGTACATTCTGTTGGCCGTAGATTATGTGAGTCGTTGGGTGGAGGCTATCCCCACCCGAGCCGCTGATGCGAGGACAGTTTGCAGATTCTTGAGGAAGCATATCATCACGCGGTTCGGGGTTCCACGAGTTCTTATTTCTGATGGGGGATCTCACTTCATCAACGACCAGGTGAAGGCACTTGCTAGCGAGTTCGGCATAGATCATCGCGTTGCTACACCGTATCATCGACAGACGAATGGTCTAGCCGAAGTGTCGAATAGGGAGATCAAGACGATTCTGCAGAAAGTCGTCCGCCCTGACCGAAAGAACTGGTCACAGCTTTTGGACTCGGTCTTGTGGGCATATAGGACGTCTTTCAAGACACCTTTGGGTACATCTCCCTTTCGCCTCGTATATGGCAAGCCTTGTCACCTACCTGTTGAGCTGAGGCACAAGTCACTCTGGGCAGTTACAGACATTCTCATGGATCCAGATGGTATAGGAGACCAGAGGAGGGCAGAGCTAGCTGCACTGGAAGAGCTTAGAGATGCAGCTTTCACAAGCAGCCTACATTACAAGGAGAAAGTCAAGGAGTGGCATGATTCACATATCAGCCACAAACATTTTGAGATTGGACAGAGAGTATGGCTGTTTGATGCGAGGCTTAGATTATTTCCAGGGAAGCTACAGAGCAAATGGAAAGGACCTTATCTGGTTCGGAAGGTACACGACAACGGTAGCATCGATATATCCGAGTTGTCTTCTGAGAGTACCTTCCGAGTGAACGGCCAGCGGCTCAAGCCATTTCTAGATCATGAGCCGCGGGTCGTTGATCTTGCCCCTATTCATTTTGCGTGAGATGTGGTCTTTGACTCACATCTAATGCATCTCACGCCTGAGCTTTACTGACCCTCCGCTGTACATAGATCCAGATGTCCATATCACCACATTCCTTAGTCCCACATCCCTTTCTTCATCTTATGATTATGCTATACTTAGGGTGTACTTTACCCTAAGTATAGGGGGGATGTGAGACATTTTGGGTATTTCTTTTGTTTCTGTTTACCCCTGTTTTGCTGCCTATACTTAGGGGCATTTCACCCTAAGTATAGGGGGGTAGACCCTGTACATTCTTCACTCGGTTTTCCCTTCGTGAACAGCCTGCTATACTTAGGATTATTTAATCCTAAGTATAGGGGGAAGACCCGAGAACCTTTTGACCTTTCATTCTCCTTTTGTATAGCCTTCCTTTTCACTTCCCTATACATAGCACGAGTTATGTCTTCTTCATCGCTCTTGACTCTGAGGACATCGTTCGAGCTAAGTATAGGGGGGTGTGTATATATTTCATATATACTTTAGCCATAACTCGTACTTGGTGTGAGTGTGTTAATAAATAAAAATGGCTAAAAACCACAAAAATTAAAAAAAATTTCATGTACATAATCTTCTTTTATTTGCACATACATAGCTAGTGTACAAATTATTTTTGTAAAAATGATTTCAAAAATCTTTTGTGTAAAGCTTGTGTAAATATTTTCTGTATCAAAATTATGTATATGGTACAAAATTTTTCCAAAATGTTTTGAAAATCAAAGGTTTGCAAAAATCTTGTGTAAATGTGTGTAAATACCTTTTTGCAAAACTTGCACTTCATGCATCATCATTCATGATTTCAAAACTTTTTTTTTTTCAAAAATTTTGCATGATTGTAAAATATTGTGTAAATATGCATCTTTTTGTACATATGTATATAGTTTTCCTTGGATGATAGTTGACACTTAAACTAGCCTGGAATCAAATTGAGAAATGGAGCTTGATTAAGATCTTAATCCACCTAACTTCTAAGAGGAACCTTATAGGACTTAGGTTTAAGGCTTTTCAGGTCCATGGTGACTTAATTCTTTGAGTCCACTAGGCTATGATCACATGTCATCTCAATGAGCCTAAGTAGAGCACTTAACAACAACACATGACTCATATAGATTATGGCTTTACTTGGACAACCGCACTATGCACCGAGCTCTCTACGGATGAGATGGTGAGGAGGCAGTCTTCCTTGACTTGGGGTAGCATATGAGGGTAGTACTTCTAGGCGGAACCTCTCTTCTTCATTTAGTGAAGGAAGTGCGTCTCAACTTGGTCTGGTTGCCATGAGGTCTAACGACGGGAGTTGTGGGTTGCGATAAAGCTTCAAAAGAGGGATAGTCTACTGGCTCAAGAGGAAAAACTCCTTGTATATATGCTGCACATGTACATGTTGTATAGATGCACTCGAAAAAAAATGCGAAAAGAAAAGAACTCCAAAAAAGTGGTGGGTCTGAGAGAAAATGATAATCCCACCGGAGTATGTATATAAGTGCAATAAGCAAAGCTTGGTTTCATGATCCACCTGTTGTAGCTTGCAGCAGGGAGACTTGGCTACACTGGTCAAGCTCCCAAGGGTACTTGGCTACACTGGCCTTGACCCATTCTCTTCTCCCCCCTCTTCTTGAGCCGGTTGTACTTGAACTTAGAAGGGAATACCCCGCTCCTCGAGGAAAGAGTGGCCAGATTGAGGTCATAGAGTTACCTTGTTGGGGAGGGTTGTCAAGTTGCCATTTCTGAGGTGGAGAGCTTAGACCTCACTTTCACAGGACAAGAAAAGATTCATGGTCTTCAGGGTTTGTGATTGATGACTTGTTCTGATCTGGAGCATTGAGGAGTCTTGGTTATAGAATAGTGGAACTTGGAGGCTGTTAGGTTTTAAGCTTAAGTCTAAATAAGGTTCCGACACATCAATAATCCAAAGATCTGATTAAGCTCCATACCTCAATTTAATGAAGGCAAGTTTAATAATCAACCTTGATCCATGTACATTCTCTTTTTCTTTTTCTTTTTCTTTCTTTTTCACTTCTTTTTCAAATAAGTGTTTGCTAAGGGACTAGCAAAGTATAGTATAGGGGGGTGATGAATACCCATTCATCACTCTTTATTCTTATATTTTAGCTACAAAAAAACCTATGCAAATGCATGTAGATAGGTGTAAATAGGAAAAGTTAGCAAAAGCATGCATATTTGTAAAATTAGATAATTAGCATGTTTTTGTGCAAAAATAAAAGAATAAAGATGAAAAAGAAAAAGAGGGAAATATTTAGAATAAATATTGAGCAACCTAACCCAAGGGAGGGCTCAGCATGGGCCTGACCGCATAAAAGCCACAAGTAGAGGGAGATAGGGGCTCATATGTAAATACTTATGTAAATAAATAAAATAATATTTTTCCTCAACCAAAAATATGTTGTAAATACTTGTATATATTTTGTACATATTTAGAGCTATTAAAAACAAAACAAAAAGATAAAAATCAAAAACCCAAAAATGAACCTTACACCTTGTACATAGACCATCATCCTTATTTATTTCACCTTGTAAATAAATAAAATATACTTCCAAAACTTTTTGTAAATATTCCTTATTATGTTTTGTAAATAAAATAAATAAAAAGAATTGAAACAAAAATCAAATAAAAATTACAAAATTAAAAATACCAAAAACATCTTGTATATATACCATGTATATATCATGTATATAAATAATTATTTAACCTATGTATATAAATAATAAAAATAAAATAAAAATAGCCTTTTATTCCTCATTCTATCCTATAAATAAATAAAATATAAAATAGGAAAAAAAGTGTATAAAAATAACTAATTAAAGATCAAAATCAAAAATCCTACATTGTATATATACCTATGTATAGCTATATTGTATATACCTTATTTTGATTTCCAAAAATTAATTAAAAATCACAAAAAAATAGAAAAAATTAAAACAAAAATATTTTGTGTTTTAAGTTTTTGAAAATTCGGCCATTTAAAGGCCCAAAAAAATAAAATAAAAATTTCAACCTTGGCGGGCTCTGATTGGTCCACGGGGGATTGTTGACCCCCGGTCAACACCTCCCCCAGGACCACCAGAGCCCGAGTCCGCTCGCCCGACCCGATTTCATTGCTTTTTCCCTGCTCGATCCGCCTGCTAATCACGCAAACCTCGGGTCCTAATCCATCTGCGCACATCCGAGATCTTCGCCCGGAGGTTTGCATGGGGATCCGCGCTCCGATCTTCGTGCCCGACTCCCATTTAGCCGGACCCCTAGCACTATATAGCCCGAGCTCCGCCGCACTCCACTGTCATCTTTGGCTCCCCATTCTCTCTCCAGTGACCTCCATCGCAACCAGCAAGGTGACAGCTTGCATTTGCCGGTGTCGCAGAGAGGAGGAGGTGCTCGGACCATCGATCCGGCTGCCTCGCGCCGCCGTGCTCCGACGTTCAACCGGAGCTCGAGCCTCGGGCGTTGACGACCCTTGAGGCAAGGACCAGGAGCTAGCTAAGCTCCAGCATAGTCTCCAGCATCACCCAGGTAACCTTCGTTCCTTCTTGTTTAGTCTAATTTTAAGTTACCCCCAAATCGACTCCTTGCTGTGTTCCTCTGATTCCGACCATCACGCACACTATCTCGATCATCGGAGCACACTACCATCTTCGCCGTTCCCCCACGCACGTTCTTCGCCCACTCGTTCAACCCAACTCGCCCCGGAGTTGGGAGTCGAGCTCCACCACCTGTCGCTCGCCGGAGCTCATTCACCCCGCCGCACCGTTCACCCTCACGACGCTTCTTGGGGTCGAGGCACTTTGCCCTCGACCCGCGAAGCTTTTGGTTTGCTTTGCAGGTCCAACGGGAGGCATCTGAGCCCCCCTTACATTCCAGCCAGGAGCTTCGCGCCGCCAGCCTCGCCGGAGCCCCTCCAGGGCTCGGCCGGGCCATCGAAGTCCACCACCAGCTGCGGAGCTTCACCGCGGACCCGTTCCGATCATCAGGAGCAGCTGAGGAGGAGTACAGCTCACGCACGAGGCCGGCGAAGTTCGCCGGCGTCGTGTTCTTCCACCATCCTCCAGAACCGTCCGATGACGCCTCCGCTCCAGTTTTGATCTCAGCCGTCCATCTTCCGAGGAGCAGCGACCGTCGATCACTCCGAGGAGCTCATCTGGACCGTTCGCAGCAGAGGAGAGAGGTACCTGAGCCCAGAACCGCCCGATCTCCCACGTGTCCTCGCCTCCACCGTTGATCGAGCCCCCGAGCTGAAGAAGAGACGCGCCCCCCATCCATAGCCGACCGATCTTCCACGTGGCGCGCATCTGGCCGTCGACGAATAAAGGGGTAATTTACTTAGGGCCCCCTCTTAGTTTGTCTTTTTCGTCTTAGTCCTGTAAATATTTCTAGAACTTTATTTTCGTAGGGTAAATTGCATTGTGGACCTCGTGCTTGTTTAGATTTGCATGTATGCCCCTGTTTGTATGAGACCACGTGCGTCGTCACGTGTAGTTTAGGGCTATTTGCATTTATTTCCCTGTAGTTCTGTTGGGTTATTGAATGACAAGAAACTTTTTGGTATTTGCAGTTATGCCCCTGTGAGCATTTTTATTTCTACATGTGCGTGTATTAGTGGGATTTTTGCATCCAAGCCCCTGGACTTTTGGTACGAGTTACCAAAAAGTCCAGAAACTTGGTTTTTATTACCAAAAGGCCCCTGAGTGCCCCAGCCACGCGCCACGCGCGTGACTTGCTGGGATTTTTGCACCTTGGCCCTCAGAACTTTGGGTATTTGCACTTACGTCCCTGTGCACAGTGCCCCCTCTTTGATTTTTGAATAAATATCAAACCACCTCCAAATTCGATGAAAATTTGATACATGGCTCCTGCCATGTTGTAGGATTTTTGAGAATTTTTGAGGACATTTTTGATTTTATTTAGTATTTTTAAAAATTCAAAAACAGCTTTTTTAGTTACAGTCTAGATATAAAAATACCAAAAAAATATAAAAACACCCCCAAAAATTATAAAAAAAATTAGATACAGTTGTTTGCTTGTTGTTTGATTTTCTAGCCAATTTTGGCTATTTTTCATTACTTAAAAACCCTAAAAATTGCAAAACCCTCAAAAACTCATAAAAATTATAATAATTAATCTAAAAATCCAAAAACAATAATTAGGGTGCCTAAATTTTCCTTATTCTTTCTAGATTACAGGAAAATTACCTCCAGGGCTTTTTGAGATCCTTAAATATTTTATTTTTGGGTCTTAACCCTTGCTGGACAGTACCTTTCATTTTTCGCACTGTTTGATTTTTAGAAAATAATTTACCCATTAGAAAAATCTCAAAAATTCACCAAAAACACTTAAAAACTTAAAAAACATAAAAACAAATTTTCCTTAATTTTTGCATTATTTTTGTTGTGTTTAATAAATTGTTGAAGTTGCCTAGATTTTACTTTCTTTTATTTTCTTTATAACTTGAAAATCCAAAAAATATAAAAATTCATAAAAACCTCTAAAAAAACATTTTCTTTTATTTTTATTTCATTTTCACTACTTCGTAGGCCCTAGGCCAATCCGTGCTCCTTGTGTTCGACTCTGGGAGCTATACCAGGTTAATCACATAGCTAGGACCGCTTGCTCGCTTTGTTTTGATCTTTGATTTCTTTTGCGGTTCGATCTTTTTCTTGATATACATGGTCTGATTGCTCGGGTCACAACGACCTGATTTTTGTACCTCATACCCTAGCCTTCAGGCCTGTTATCAGACGCCTCCGCTCCAGTTTTGATCTCAGCCGTCCATCTTCCGAGGAGCAGCGACCGTCGATCACTCCGAGGAGCTCATCTGGACCGTTCGCAGCAGAGGAGAGAGGTACCTGAGCCCAGAACCGCCCGATCTCCCACGTGTCCTCGCCTCCACCGTCGATCGAGCCCCCGAGCTGAAGAAGAGACGCGCCCCCATCCAGAGCCGACCGATCTTCCACGTGGCGCGCATCTGGCCGTCGACGAATAAAGGGGTAATTTACTTAGGCCCCCCTCTTAGTTTGTCTTTTTCGTCTTAGTCCTGTAAATATTTTTAGAACTTTATTTTCGTAGGGTAAATTGCATTGTGGACCTCGTGTTTGTTTAGATTTGCATGTATGCCCCTGTTTGTATGAGACCACGTGCGTCGTCACGTGTAGTTTAGGGTTATTTGCATTTCTTTCCCTGTAGTTCTGGGTTGTTATGTAATGAATAGAAACTTTTTGGTAATTGCTTTTATACCCCTGTGAGCCTGTTATTCACGCATGTGCGGATTTTAATGGGATATTTGCAACCATACCCTTGGACTTTTTGGTACCAGTTACCAAAAGGTCCAAGAAGTAGGTTTTTATTACAAATAGGCCTCTGAGTGCCCCAGCCACGCGTCACGCGCGTGACTTGCTGGGTATTTTGCACCTGGGCCCCCAGATTCTCGGGTATTTGCACTTACGTCCCTGTGCACAGTGCCCCCTTGTTATTTTTGAATAAAATATCAAATCACCTCCAAATCCAATGAGATTTTGACACATGGCTCCTGCCATGATGTAGAAATTTTAGGGATTTTTGAGGACATTTCTGATTTCATTTAGTATTTTTAAAAATTCAAAAACCTATTTTTTAGCTACTGTCTAGGTTTAAAAATACCAAAAAAATATAAAAACACCCCCAAAAATTATAAAAAAATTAGATACTGTTGTTTGCTTGTTGTTTGATTTTCTAGCCAATTTTGGCTATTTTTCATCACTTAAAAGCCCTAAAAATTGCAAAACTCTCAAAAACTCATAAAAATTATAATAATTAATTTAAAAATCCAAAAACAATAATTAAGGTGCCTAAATTTTCCTTATTCTTTCTAGATTACAGGAAAATTACCTCCAGGGCTTAGTGAGACTCTTAGATATTTTATTTTTGAGTTTCAAGCCTTGCTGGACAGTACCTCTCCTGTTTAGCACTGTTTGATTTTTAGAAAATAATTTACCCATTAGAAAAATCTCAAAAATTCACCAAAAACACTTAAAAACTTAAAAAACATAAAAACAATTTTTCCTTAATTTTTGCATTATTTTTGGTGTGTTTAATAAATTGTTGAAGTTGCCTAGATTTTACTTTCTTTTATTTTCTTTATAATTTGAAAATCCAAAAAAATATAAAAATTCATAAAAACCTCTAAAAAAAACATTTTCTTTTATTTGTATTTCATTTTCACTACTTCGTAGGCCCTAGGCCAATCCGTGCTCCTTGTGTTCGACCCTGGGAGCTATACCAGGTTAATCCTATAGCTAGACCGCTCTTCTTTCGTGCTTGATTATTTTTTATCTGTTTGAGTGGTTGATTCTTCTTGATATACGTGGTCTTATTGCTTGGGTCACAACGACCTGATTTTTGTACCTCATACCCTAGTGATCAGGCCGGTTATCAGAATGGCGCCGTTGCCGGGGAGCACGGCTTAGTAGTTGTTTTAGTTTTGATTTTCGTTTTTGTTTTCGCGGTTTTTCGCGGCTCTTCGGAGCTCGCGGCTTTTCGCGGCTTTTGTTCATAGTTCCTTTTTGATTGATTTTGTTTTATTTTGATTTTCTTTTCCTTTTATTTTTGTTTGATTTTGTGTGACTATTTTATTTCTCATTTTTGCACATATACCCTTGTTCTTATTTTCATTTATTATTTGATTATTTTATTGGCCTGACCACCCTCTTCTGTCTTTCTTGCGAGGGCCCGAGGACCGCGGAGGCGACTTTCGAGGAGCCGGTGCAGCCGCAAGACTCGGAGGCGGCTTCTTTCTCTACGAAGCCGCAGGAGAGAGCGAGAGGAGAGAGTTGAGTGGGTGAGGCAGTAGGATAGTTTTTATTTCATTTATTCATTCTTAATTGTAATAATACAGGGACTTGAACTTTTGGACTCTTTGTGGACTTGAGACCGTAGCGGGTCTGTTTCGCCGGGCACCGGCGTGCTCGGGGGACCCATTAGGACCTCGCGGTTTTTCGCGGCTTTTCACGCGGTTTTCTTTTTCTTTTCTTACCGTCATTTTCCGGATTTTTCGCGGTTTTTATTCGAGCCCCTTGACATAGGATTTTTGTTGGTTGTGACGTAAGATTTTTAAGGCCCAACACTTGATAGAATATCTGTTCCTATAGAACGTAATTGGACCTTACTAAAATTCACTAAAAAAAGTTAGTTTAATTGGATTTGAGACCACGTGCCGTTAGGAGTCACATACAGCGCTGGCAGGACCCGTTGTGGCGGGCACCGAGTGACTCCCAAGATCGGACTCCGGACTCGATTCGGTTAACTAACTATTGTTCTTCACGATCAATAGAAGTTGCTTGTCTTAGGACTCGGCTTTTTACCGTTGCATCATATAGCTTAGTTTACTTTTCTGTCTTTATTTTATGCGCGGATCACTTTGCATGTAGAGAGCTGGAGGCAGGTACGCATTTCTGACTCTGCATGCATCATTGATTTTTCGTGCATCGGCTTTTTCGTCTTCTCCCCCCGATTTTGGACTTAATAACCAGGAGAAACCGAAAAATTCGTTAGGCGTTTTGTTTGATTTGAAAAATACCTAAAAAGTGTAACCATAAAATTGGGACTGCTAAGACTATTGACCTTAAAACACGCTCACCCTAAAAATTCTGTCTTGGGGAGAGCAACCCCCTCATTGTTTGGTTTGCTTGAGCGAGAGAGTGACCCGCACACTAGGATAGAGCCACGCCTGAACTTCCGTTAGACTACTAGTCTTAGAGTTAGTCGTTCTCCAGTGAGGATCTCTCCGGTACCCGGTAAAGCGGGCCGTGACATCCTTAACAGAGCAGGTTGATCGGGTAGCCGGTAAACGGTCCGCAACTTGTACTGGCTGGGAAAGATCTAGCTTTAGGATTGGGCCAGTCTCTTGGGAGCATCGGGTTCCCAACAGGTCACGTAATCGCTCTGATATCTTGAGTGTTCACCAAAATAGAATCGACAAGATAATTTGACCGAACTTTCACGGTCTTCAGCTCGCGTTGCGTTGGTGAACCGGGGGTTTGTTTTTCGATCATAGTTTTTCCAGATCTCATCCGCCCTACTCGCCAGATCGAGATGATGGGTAGACGATCTCTTAGGCAGCCTTTGGCTGCACCGCTTTCGGGCGCGTCTACCTCATCATCTAGGTTGGCTCGCGAGATCTCAGACCCGCTCTCCGAGCCCGAGTACGATTCCACCCTGTTCCCCCTCGACCCCCTTTCTGACCGACCTGAGAGATATGAGCCCGAGGAGAGACTTATTCATTTGACAGCACCTGAGTTGGGCTCCTTCGATTTTGCAGACGTCGAGATGGCAGGCGCAGGCAGTTCTGACGAACACTCCCGTCCCGAGCACTTTGTACTGGACCAGGGAGCGATCAACTCCACCCTGATCGCACAGTTAGAGACAGTCCAGCAGCAGCTCCGCGATCAGGGAGCTTTTATGATAGAGATGAGGCGTGAGATGGAGAGGCTCAGAGCAGAGAGAGATGCACAGAGCGAGCCCGAGGACCCCGATGAGGCACAGGCACGAGCCGCAGCAGCAGCAGCCGCGGCCGCCGCCGCAGCGGCAGCAGCCGCAGGAGGAGCAGGACCACCTAGACCGATGCGGGAGTTGCACAACCCCGGATCTACCTTGATGCACCATTGGGTTGTGGTTCCAGCCATCGTGGGGGACTTCAAGTTCCCCCCGAACACCTTGCAGATGCTCCCGCGGTTCCATGGACTGGCTACAGAGGAGCCCCATCTCCACCTACAGGAGTTTCTCATGATTTGCAGTACTGTCCACGACAGACATGTGGACCAGGATACCATACGGATGATTGCCTTCCCCTTCTCACTGGCAGATAGAGCAGCCACCTGGCTGAAACATTTGGGGAGATTCGTGTACGCATGGGAGCAGCTCCGCACCGAGTACTTGAACAAGTACTATCCACTCGGGCGGACGAATGCAGCGAGGGCCCTGATCAGCAACTTCTCCATGTTCCCCAACGAGCAGTTCCATGAGGCTTGGGAGAGGTTCAGAGAGCTTTTGGACAGATGCCCATACGACGATATCACGAAGCCGAACCTAGTTCAGAGCTTCTTCAGTGGGTTGTCACCAGAGCTACAGGGCTTGGTGAACGCTTCTTGTGGCGGGTCCTACTTCGCCAAGGACCACGACCAGGTCTGGGCTATTTTTGAGGAGATGGCAGAGAACTACATGGTCATGTCCCAGACCCGGCTCTACACTCAGAAGACCCAGCCACATCAGCCAGGACCCGTGCAGTACCAGAGGATAGCACGGGTCGATGCAGGTCCTTCCAGTTCGTCTGCAGCAGCAGCAGCACAGGCAGAGTCATCAGCTGCGGACATGGGCATCATCAGCGAGAAGCTGGACCGCATGGAGCTGATAGAGAAGAAGCAGTGCCAGAGCATAGCACAGATGGATCAGATGGCACAGGTCTTGAGCGACCTGAAGACACAGCTCATCTGTCTCCAGGAGACACCGACGGCTTCTCAGCCCCGTCTTCAGTCGCGAGGCGACGCCGGCAGCAGCAGCAGCTCGTCCCAGCGCTCCAGCACCCCAGTGCAGCCTAGACAGGTTCACCTTGTACAGGCGGAGCCGTACCAGCAGCCGCAGCCCACTTTGCAGTCACCACCATCTCCAGAGATGCAGTTGGTGGTCTACCAGCCGGATCAGCCGTTGGCGGTACTACCCCCAGCCCCCTTGGATGCAGAGCCGTTGATGGATGTCAACGGGATCTGGTACGACCGTCCCCAGCCTGGGATCCGACGTGATCATCCCGGATTCAGGTGGGGGAGCGGTGGTGCCCAGCCCCAGCAGCAGCCGTCAGCACAGGGAGGGCAGTACTCCCAGCCGAGAGACCATCACCAGCAGCCGCAGCAGCAGCACCCAGTCTACCAGCAGCAGTCGTCTTACGGTCCTCGTCCCTATCAGCAGGGACAGTCTTGGAGGCGTGAGCAGCAGGCTCACCCGGGATACCAGCACCAGCAGCAGCCTCCTTCCTACCCCTCTCACCCGCAGCAGTACCAGCAGCCTCACCCACAGCGAGGCTACCCGTCGGGCTCCCACGAGAGCCCTGCCTTGGATGATATCGCCCGCCTCCTCACGGATCAGCAGGCGACCTTTCGACGGGAGATGGATGAGTTCCGCCAGGAGATGCGGGACTTGGTGAGAGGGAAGGCCGCCATACCTGCACAGATAGAGCCGAATCCGAACAACCTCAAGCGGAAGTCTGAGCAGGTAGTACATACTGAGTTAGCCACTCCTAGCGATCCATTTGATGATACTTCTTCAGATCTGTTTGATGTTGATTTTGCCACGCTTAGGAGCGGTAGGACCCCAGCAGGCGGCGGCGTCTCAGCTGAGCTTCACCCCGAGGCGCCCCAGGAGGAGGAGGAGAGCAGTACTGAGGCCGCTCCAGTCGATGACGGTGGTACTGAGGCCACCGAGGATGCTGATCCCACCGGCGGTACTGAGGCCGCCACTTCACCAGATTCAGGAGGCGGTACTGATGCCACCCCAGCAGCAGCCGAGCCAGTTAGCGGTACTGATGCCGCGAGACGTCTTCCAGCAGCAGCAGCAGAGCAGCCCACTCGTGGTGGTACTGAGGCCACCGGTGTTTGTAGAGAGAGATCTGATGTTGTTTTTCCGCATGGTCATGTATCCCAGGATTCTGTGATGAATAAAGGAAAAGGTTTACATTCTTTTGGTCCCACTGTGGTGCATGATGTATGTGTGGATCCGGTCCTTGAACCGCGTAGATCTTTTCCTGGTCCTTCGTCTGAGAAGGACCCAGTGATCCCCTTCCCTAGAGCCCTTCAGATGGGGAAGGGGAAGAAAGAAAATACCAAAAAGAGAGAGTTCGAGGAGTTCAGCCAGAGCATGATAGATCGGTTTCACATTCAGCTGACCCTCCAGGAGGCTTTGCAGCACATCCCCCTCCTTCAGAGATCTTTGAGAGAGAGGACTACAGTTAGGAGGAGGAGGAGGAACCACACTTCAGAGATCCATGTGCTGACCAAAGCCACGTGCTTTGCGATCCAGAACCGACTGCCAGCCAAGAGGCCAGATGCAGGGGCCCCGTATGTCAGATGCCAGATCAGAGAGCAGTGGTTCGACCGTACTCTTTTAGATAGCGGATCTTCGATCAACCTACTTCCGGCAGCCCTTCTCGACCGCTTTGAGTTGGGCACTCTTAGACAGAGCAGGACAGTCCTTCAGTTCGCTGATCGATCTGTCAAGAGGCCGAAGGGGTTGCTACGCGACGTTATCGTCACTATTCAGGGTCTGCAATTCCCCGTGGACTTCGTAGTGTTGGACATGGAGATCCCTGAATCGGTGGCCGATACCCCCATCATCCTCGGTCGTCCGTTCTTGGCCACAGCCAAGGCGGTGACTGATCATGATAGCGGGAAGGTGTACTTTCGCGTCCAGGGCGAGAGTATACAAATAGAGACGGTCGAGGACTACAGAGCCAGATCTAGATCCCGCTTAGATGCCAGCACCGACTCAGAGCAGCTGACAGACGCAGAGCCAGACATCCACCAGGACTGTGATTTTGTGATCACAGATGATGAGGCAGCTTGGGCAGACCTTGAGGCACAGACTACCCTCTCACTTTCAGACACAGCTGAGGCAGAGATGATAGCAGAGGAGAGTCTGGAGAGCACAGACCTGGTTCAGGATACCATTGCGGCAGCAGAGCCGGTCCTTGATCGCAGCACGATGATTTGTGATGGTGGTGCTGATGCCACCCTGTTTTCTGGTGGTGCTGATACCACCTTGCTTTCCGGTGGTACTGATACCACCGTTTCTGATGCAGATCCCTCGGATTCAGAGTCTGATTGGGCCGATTGCTATGATCAGATGCCAGACTCGAGTCCAGTTGAGCCTATTGAGGAGGAGGTAGATGCAGAGCGGAGCAGAGACAGTGCAGATGAGCAGCCTTCTCCCGACCCAGTTTGCGAGAGTATGCTTTCACTTTCCCAAGCAGATTTGGCCGACCTTGCAGCATTCACTCAGTTTCTTCCACAGCCAGATTTGCCGGCACCCAGCATTCCAGAGCTGAAGCCGCTCCCTACTTCGCTGAAGTATCGATTCCTTGCGGGCGATCCTGAGATGTACCCGGTCATCATCTCCGCCGAGTTGACTGGAGAGCAGGAATCCCGTCTGATGGGGGTTCTTGAAAAGAACCGCAAGGCGATCGGATGGAGCGTAGCAGATCTCCATGGGATTGATCCATCTGTGTGCTCCCACCACATCTATCTCGAGGATGGGGCGAAGCCGTCGCGTGAGTTCCAGCGGCGTCTAAACCCCAACTTGAGAGAGATTGTCATGAAGGAGATATCGAAGTGGTGGGGTGCAGGTTTTATTTATCCCATTTCCGACTCCAAGTGGGTCAGCCCCTTGCATGTGGTGCCCAAGAAGACGGGCATCACGACTGTGATCAGTGAGTTGGGGGAGGAGATTGCTACACGGGTACCCACCTCTTGGAGGGTTTGTGTTGACTACAGGAGACTCAACCAAGCCACCAAGAAGGACCATTTCCCCCTACCTTTTATTGACCAGATCATTGAGAGACTGGCAGGGAAGAGCCATTATTGCTTCCTGGATGGGTACTCGGGCTACAACCAAGTGGCCATCGCTCCTGAGGATCAGGAGAAGACCACCTTTACCTGTCCCTTCGTCACATACGCTTTTCGACGCATGCCATTCGGGCTATGCAACGCCCCTGCGACTTTTCAGAGGTGCATGCTGTCGATATTTTCGGACATGGTAGGGGATTGCTTAGAGGTCTTCATGGACGATTTCTCGGTCTACGGCGAAGGATTCGACTCCTGTCTTGACTGTCTAGACCGGGTACTCCAGTGATGTATTGAGTACAACTTGGTGCTATCTTGGGAGAAGAGTCTCTTCATGGTGACTCAAGGGACGGTGCTTGGCCACATCATCTCCAACAGGGGCATGGAGGTTGATCCATCCAAGGTTGATGTCATTAGGAAACTCACACCGCCGTCCAATCTGAGGCAGTTACGGTCATTTCTGGGGCACGTTGGATTTTACAGGAGATTCATTCAGGATTTTAGCAGGATTGCCCGACCGTTGATTGACCTCCTGACGAAAGACACCGAGTTCCTTGTCGATGACAAGTGTCTTTCGTCGTTTGCTACTCTCCAGAGATGTGTGATTGAGGCTCCTGTCCTCCAGCCACCTGATTGGTCTCTCCCATTTGAGATCATGACGGACGCCTCCGATTTTGCCGTAGGGGCAGTGCTGGGACAGAGGAGGGATGGAGTACCATTTGCGATACACTATGCTAGCCGCACATTGGATTCCGCCCAGCGGAATTATACGGTCACAGAGAAGGAGATGCTAGCAGTAGTGTTTGCCTTGGATAAGTTCAGATCGTATATCATTGGATCCCGAGTGACTTTGTACACAGATCACACCGCCATCAGGTACCTCATGGCAAAGAAGGATGCCAAGGCCAGACTGACTAGATGGATCCTTCTACTCCAGGAGTTCGACATTGAGATCAAGGATAAGCCTGGAGTCAAGAATGTGGTGGCGGATCACCTTTCCCGGTTAGAGCAGCCTGAGGAGTCAGAGCAGATTGATCCGATCAGAGATACCTTCCCAGATGAGGCGATCCTTGCCATCGCCTCACTCCCATGGTATGCCGATATTGTGAACTTTCTTGTTGCTGGGAAAGTCCCACAAGATTGGCCCAGGCAGAGGCTTGAGACCTTCCTTGCGAAGGCCAAGTCTTACCATTGGGAGGATCCCATCCTTTACCACGAGGGAGGGGATAGCGTCTGGCGTCGGTGTATTCCTCAGGAGGAACACCATAGCGTCCTCACTTACTGCCACAAGCTTGAGGCAGGAGGACATCATTCTGGGAGGAGAACGGCACAGAAAGTGCTCCAATCCGGCTTGTGGTGGCCTACCCTTTTCAAGGACTCAGATGAGTTCGTGAAGAGGTGTACTGACTGTCAGAGGATGGGCACTTGTGGACAGCGTGATATGATGCCGATGCAGCCCATTCACTTCTGTGAGGTTTTTGACGCATGGGGCATCGATTTCATGGGTCCATTCCCTAAGAGTCAGGGATTTGAGTACATTCTGTTGGCCGTAGATTATGTGAGTCGTTGGGTGGAGGCTATCCCCGCCCGAGCCGCTGATGCGAGGACAGTTTGCAGATTTTGATTATGCTATACTTAGGGTGCTATACTTAGGGTGCACTTTACCCTAAGTATAGGGGGGATGTGAGACCTTTCGGGTTTTCCTTTTGTTTCTGTCTACCCTTATTTTTGCTGCCTATACTTAGGGGCATTTCACCCTAAGTATAGGGGGGGAAGACCCTGTACATTCTCCACTCGGTTTTCCCTTCGTGTACAGCCTGCTATACTTAGGATTATTTAATCCTAAGTATAGGGGGAAGACCCGAGAACCTTTTGACCTTTTATTCTCCTTTTGTATAGCCTTCCTTTTCACTTCCCTATACAAAGCACGAGTTATGTCTTCTTCATCGCTCTTGACTCTGAGGACATCGTTCGAGCTAAGTATAGGGGGGTGTGTATATATTTCATATATACTTTAGCCATAACTCGTACTTTGTGTGAGTGTGTTAATAAATAAAAATGGCTAAAAACCACAAAAATAAAAAATTTTTCATGTACATAATCTTCTTTTATTTTGCACATACATAGCTAGTGTACAAATTATTTTTGTAAAAATGATTTCCAAAAATCTTTTGTGTAAAGCTTGTGTAAATATTTTTTGTATCAAAATTATGTATATAGTACAAAATTTTTCCAAAATGTCTTGAAAATCAAAAGTTTGCAAAAATCTTGTGTAAATGTGTGTAAATTTCTTTTTGCAAAACTTGCACTTCATGCATCATCATTCATGATTTCAAAACATTTTTCAAAAATTTTGCATGATTGTAAAATATTGTGTAAATATGCATCTTTTTGTACATATGTATATAGTTTTCCTTGGATGATAGTTGACACTTAAACTAGCCTGGAATCAAATTGAGAAATGGAGCTTGATTAAGATCTTAATCCACCTAATTTCTAAGAGGAACCTTATAGGGCTTAGGTTTAAGGCTTTTCAGGTCCATGGAGACTTAATTCTTTGAGTCCACTAGGCTATGATCACATGTCATCTTAATGAGCCTAAGTAGAGCACTTAACAACAACACATGACTCATATAGATTATGGCTTTACTTGGACAACCGCACTATGCACCGAGCTCTCTACGGATGAGGTGGTGAGGAGGCAGCCTTCCTTGGCTTGGGGTAGCATATGAGGGTAGTACTTCTAGGCGGAACCTCTCTTCTTCATTTAGTGAAGGAAGTGCGTCTCAACTTGGTCTGGTTGCCATGAAGTCTAACGACGGGAGTTGTGGGTTGCAATAAAGCTTCAAAAGAGGGATAGTCTACTGGCTCAAGAGGAAAAACTCCTTGTATATATGCTGCACATGTACATGTTGTATAGATGCACTCGAAAAAAAAATGCAAAAAGAAAAGAACTCCAAAAAAATGGTGGGTCTGAGAGAAAATGATAATCCCACCGGAGTATGTATATAAGTGCAATAAGCAAAGCTTGGTTTCATGATCCACCTGTTGTAGCTTGCAGCAGGGAGACTTGGCTACACTGGTCAAGCTCCCAAGGGTACTTGGCTACACTGGCCTTGACCCATTCTCTTCTTCCCCCTCTTCTTGAGCCGGTTGTACTTGAACTTAGAAGGGAATACCCCGCTCCTCGAGGAAAGAGTGGCCAGATTGAGGTCTTAGAGTTACCTTGTTAGGGAGGGTTGTCAAGTTGCCATTTCTGAGGTGGAGAGCTTAGACCGCACTTTCACAGGACAAGAAAAGATTCATGGTCTTCAGGGTTTGTAGTTGATGACTTGTTCTGATCTGGAGCATTGAGGAGTCTTGGTTATAGAATAGTGGAACTTAGAGGCTGTTAGGTTTTAAGCTTAAGTCTAAATAAGGTTCCGACACATCTATAATCCAAAGATCTGATTAAGCTCCATACCTCAATTTATTGAAGGCAAGTTTAATAATCAACCTTGATCCATGTACATTCTCTTTTTCTTTTTCTTTTTCTTTTTCTTTCTTTTGCACTTCTTTTTCAAATAAGTGTTTGCTAAGGGACTAGCAAACTATAGTATAGGGGGGTGATGAATACCCATTCATCACTCTTTATTCTTATATTTTAGCTACAAAAACCTATGCAAATGCATGTAGATATGTGTAAATAGGAAAAATTAGCAAAAGCATGCATTCTTGTAAATATAAATAATTAGCATGTTTTTGTGCAAAAATAAAAGAATAAAGAAGAAAAAGAAAAAGAGGGAAATATTTAGAATAAATATTGAGCAACCTAACCCAAGGGAGGGCTCAGCATGGGCCTGACCGCATAAAAACCAAGTAGAGGGAGATAGGGGCTCACATGTACATATATTTGTAAATAAATAAAATAATATTTTTCCTCAACCAAAAATATGTTGTAAATACTTGTATATATTTTGTACATATTTATAGCCTATTAAAAACAAAATAAAAAAAAAGTTAAAAATCAAAATCCTAAAAACAATCTCTTCACCATATACATAGACCACCTTCTTTATCTATTCCACCTTGTAAATAGATTTATTTATTTCTAAAACTTTTTGTAAATATTCTATGTATATATTGTACATAAATTGAATAAAAAGAAACAAAACAAAAATCAAATAAAAACTACAAAATTAAGAACACAAAAACATATTGTATATATACCATGTACATAAATGTACATAAATAATTATTTAACCTATGTATATAAATAATAAAAATAAAATAAAAATAGCCTTTTATTCCTCATTTTATCCTATAAATAAATAAAATATAAAATAGGAATAAAAATGTATAAAAATAACTAATTAAAAATAAAAATCAAAAATCCTACATTGTACATATACCTATGCATAGCTATAACATGTAAATACCTTATTTTAATTTCCAAAAATTAATTAAAAATCACAAAAAAATAGAAAAAATTAAAACAAACATTTTTCATGTTTTAAGTTTTTGAAAATTCGGCCATTTAAGGCCCCAAAAAAATCAAATAAAAAGTCCACCCTTGGCGGGCTCTGATTGGTCCACGAGGGATTGTTGACCCCCGGTCAACACCTCCCCCAGGACCACCAGAGCCCGAGTCCGCTCGCCCGACCCGATTTCATTGCTTTTTCCCTGCTCGATCCGCCTGCTAATCATGCAAACCCCGGGTCCTAATCCATCTGCGCACATCCGAGATCCTCGCCCGGAGGTTTGCATGGGGATCCGCGCTCCGATCTTCGTGCCCGACTCCCATTTAGCCGGACCCCTAGCACTATATATCCCGAGCTCCGCCGCACTCCACTGTCATCTTTGGCTCCCCATTCTCTCTCCAGTGACCTCCATCGCAACCAGCAAGGTGACAGCTTGCATTTGCCGGTGTCGCAGAGAGGAGGAGGTGCTCGGACCATCGATCCGGCTGCCTCGCGCCGCCGTGCTCCGACGTTCAACCGGAGCTCGAGCCTCGGGCGTTGACGACCCTTGAGGCAAGGACCAGGAGCTAGCTAAGCTCCAGCATAGTCTCCAGCATCACCCAGGTAACCTTCGTTCCTTCTTGTTTAGTCTAATTTTAAGTTACCCCCAAATCGACTCCTTGCTGTGTTCCTCTGATTCCAACCATCACGCACACTATCTCGATCATCGGAGCACACTACCATCTTCGTCGTTCCCCCACGCACGTTCTTCGCCCACTCGTTCAACCCAACTCGCCCCGGAGCTGGGAGTCGAGCTCCACCACCTGTCGCTCGCCGGAGCTCATTCACCCCGCCGCACCGTTCACCCTCACGACGCTTCTTGGGGTCGAGGCACTTTGCCCTCGACCCGCGAAGCTTTTGGTTTGCTTTGCAGGTCCAACGGGAGGCATCTGAGCCCCTCTTACATTCCAGCCAGGAGCTTCGCGCCGCCAGCCTCGCCGGAGCCCCTCCAGGGCTCGGCCAGGCCATCGAAGTCCACCACCAGCTGCGGAGCTTCACCGCGGACCCGTTCCGATCATCAGGAGCAGCTGAGGAGGAGTACAGCTCACGCACGAGGCCGGCGAAGTTCGCCGGCGTCATGTTCTTCCACCATCCTCCAGAACCGTCCGATGACGCCTCCGCTCCAGTTTTGATCTCAGCCGTCCATCTTCCGAGGAGCAGCGACCGTCGATCACTCCGAGGAGCTCATCTGGACCGTTCGCAGCAGAGGAGAGAGGTACCTGAGCCCAGAACCGCCCGATCTCCCACGTGTCCTCGCCTCCACCGTCGATCGAGCCCCCGAGCTGAAGAAGAGACGCGCCCCCATCCAGAGCCGACCGATCTTCCACGTGGCGCGCATCTGGCCGTCGACGAATAAAGGGGTAATTTACTTAGGCCCCCCTCTTAGTTTGTCTTTTTCGTCTTAGTCCTGTAAATATTTTTAGAACTTTATTTTCGTAGTGTAAATTGCATTGTGGACCTCGTGTTTGTTTAGATTTGCATGTATGCCCCTGTTTGTATGAGACCACGTGCGTCGTCACGTGTAGTTTAGGGTTATTTGCATTTCTTTCCCTGTAGTTCTGGGCTGTTATGTAATGAATAGAAACTTTTTGGTAATTGCTTTTATACCCCTGTGAGCCTGTTATTCACGCATGTGCGGATTTTAGTGGGATATTTGCAACCATACCCTTGGACTTTTTGGTACCAGTTACCAAAAGGTCCAAGAAGTAGGTTTTTATTACAAATAGGCCCCTGAGTGCCCCAGCCACGCGCCACGCGCGTGACTTGCTGGGTATTTTGCACCTGGGCCCCCAGATTCTCGGGTATTTGCACTTACGTCCCTGTGCACAGTGCCCCCTTGTTATTTTTGAATAAAATATCAAATCACCTTCAAATCCAATGAGATTTTGACACATGGCTCCTGCCATGATGTAGAAATTTTAGGGATTTTTGAGGACATTTCTGATTTCATTTAGTATTTTTAAAAATTCAAAAACCTATTTTTTAGCTACTGTCTAGGTTTAAAAATACCAAAAAAATATAAAAACACCCCCAAAAATTATAAAAAAATTAGATATTGTTGTTTGCTTGTTGTTTGATTTTCTAGCCAATTTTGGCTATTTTTCATCACTTAAAAACCCTAAAAATTGCAAAACTCTCAAAAACTCATAAAAATTATAATAATTAATTTAAAAATCCAAAAACAATAATTAAGGTGCCTAAATTTTCCTTATTCTTTCTAGATTACAGGAAAATTACCTCCAGGGCTTAGTGAGACTCTTAGATATTTTATTTTTGAGTTTCAAGCCTTGCTGGACAATACCTCTCCTGTTTAGCACTGTTTGATTTTTAGAAAATAATTTACCCATTAGAAAAATCTCAAAAATTCACCAAAAACACTTAAAAACTTAAAAAAACATAAAACAATTTTTCCTTAATTTTTGCATTATTTTTGGTGTGTTTAATAAATTGTTGAAGTTGCCTAGATTTTACTTTCTTTTATTTTCTTTATAATTTGAAAATCCAAAAAAAATATAAAAATTCATAAAAACCTCTAAAAAACATTTTCTTTTATTTTTATTTCATTTTCACTACTTCGTAGGCCCTAGGCCAATCCGTGCTCCTTGTGTTCGACCCTGGGAGCTATACCAGGTTAATCCTATAGCTAGACCGCTCTTCTTTCGTGCTTGATTATTTTTTATCTGTTTGAGTGGTTGATTCTTCTTGATATACGTGGTCTGATTGCTTGGGTCACAACGACCTGATTTTTGTACCTCATACCCTAGTGATCAGGCCGGTTATCAACCGACTACTCTAATAATGAATGGAAAACACAATGGACTCCAAGTCACAATCAAGACACAAGGCAAACCCCCAATTCACCTACTCAACACAGTAAAGACCATCAGGTGACGGTCATTTATCTTTTCGATTTAAGAGTAAGGTGAGAATCACAAAAATTGCACAATCACTTAGGAGGCTTGATAGGATTTGGGCTCTACTCCTTAGTGTGTACGTGAGCAATTTAAAACGCATACAATGAGGGGGTTCCTCTCCCCAAGACAAGGAATCTGTTACGTTTTATTTTTAAGTCCAATAGAGTTAGCAGTCCCGATTTTATTTAAGTTATCACTTTTTTTTGGGTATTTTCAATGCACGTGCCTATCGAGGTTCCAATTTCCATTAAGCATCCTAGGTTGGCAAAAACAGAGGGAGAAGATTGGAAAAGCCATGCAAGTCGGAAAACGATGATGCATGCCAAGTAAGAAGACTTACAGTGCC
Organism: Ottelia alismoides; assembly: GCA_037367405.1. NCBI lineage: Eukaryota > Viridiplantae > Streptophyta > Magnoliopsida > Alismatales > Hydrocharitaceae > Ottelia > Ottelia alismoides. Next base: position 1,164,077 of record JAZKJV010009714.1, read on the forward strand.
TCCCAGCTCTCTCCATACGGGATGCAAAACAGAATTTGAAACCTATGCTATATGAAAATGCAAACCGAAGAAATCGCCCTAGGTACAGGAATTGCTATTATCGTGAAGCACCACGAGTCGCTCATTCATCCTTAGCCTCAAAAAGTCTGGTCTTGGCTAACCCCTCCTCTGTACTCAACACACTTGAGCTTAGGAGAAAGCGCTTTGCGGGGCTCGCTGTGGCACAAAGGCTAAGAGATTAATGAGCGGCTGTTTAGAGTTTGATCTAGGTCCAAAGCGAACTATAGGTACATGCAATTAATTAGGGTGTTTGGACCTAACTCTACGAGCAAGCAACTCCTAATGCTAAGGCTCATTCACACAAAATAATAAAACTAAAAATAAAAGAAAAGCCTCAAAAATCATCGAGGCCCCCAAGGGAACAATCCCTCGGGCACTGGACCTCGGGAGTCTTCGTGTACCTGTGAGAGTCTTGTATTATTACATGTTTCTAAGTACCACTCTCTCACATGAATATACATAATAAAATGAAATAAAATAAAATGCCTAAAAATAGTGACTGTCTTCAAAAAAATTCTCCTTCTTCTGTCATGGATGCTCTCTCCTGTTGGCTGGCATAGAAGAGCCAACTCCACCTTGCTCGGGTGCATAGGCCCTCCTAGGAGGTCCTCCTTCGCTTGGCGGTCCCTCGCATCACAGACAAAGAAAGGAGATGGTCAGAACAATCAATCAAATAATATCAAATAGAAATAAAAACCAAATAAATAAATAAATAGAAATAAAAACCAAATAAATCAAGGACATGAGCAAACAATTGAATAAATAGGCAGATATGCTCACAAAATCATACCAAATCCGTTGCCTCCCCAGCAACGGCGCCATTTGTTTACTCCGGAGACCGGTGGTCTTAAGTTCCTCACAAGGCGTGAACTTAGTCGCTGAGTCGATCACACGAGATCCGGAATAAGACAACAATTAACCCACAATAAATATATGCAATGAATATCCAAAAATGTGGAGTTAAAATTTATTATAACTCTACATGCAAATGTGTATAGGTGTAAGTACAGGTAGAGGTCGAACACTGGGAGGCGAATGGTTGTATGTAATGTATCATTCAATTATTCAATCATTGGTTCATGTCCTTTTATTATTTTAGTGGGTTTTGGGTTTTGTAATTTTTTTATATTTTTGTTTTTATAATTTTTATTTTGTTTTTATATTTTATATTTTTTTATTATCTTTTTTATATTATTAGTTATATAAATATAGATATATATATATATGATATATATAAAGAGATATATATATAAGAAAAGAGAGAGAGAGGAGTAATATAGTATATAGATATATATAGATATAAGTGTTTAAAATATATATAGATATAATTTTTTAGCTTTTTTAATATTTTTCTAATTTTTTTGTTATTTTTCTGAAATATTTCTAATTTTTATGTATTTTTAGATTCAAAAATGTCCACAATATAGGACTAAATAATTGGCTGAATATAATTTGGGTTTGAAAAATATAAAATAAACTCCAAAAATTCCCAAATTAATTTTAATATATTAATAATAATATATAGATAATTATAAAAGAGAAAAATATATTTTTGGGTTTTTTTAAAGATTTTTCTATTTTTTTGTTGGATTTTGGAGCTTTCTGATTTTTTTAATTTTCTTTTTCATATTTTTAGGGTTTTTCAAATTCTGGACTCAATATATATGTAATTATACCATGTATAATCTTTTTGGGATTTTTCAAAAACATTTTTTAATTTTTTTGTATTTTCTAATTTAGACAGTGCAAAAACGGCTTCTATTTCATTTTTAATAATTAGGAAAATGCAAAAAAATGCGAAATAAAATATGGGCGTGAACAAGCATGGCATGAAGCACCTATCCTAATTTTTGTGGATTTTTAGAAGCCATCTAGGTATTTTTAATAAATGGATAAAAGACACAAAAATAATTAAGCCTGGCAGAGCATTTTTGCAATTAAAATAAATTCCAGGGGCATCAGTGCAAAAATACAACAGGAATAAACATTTATTTAAATTTTTAGAACTAATTTACAATTAACAACAACCGCCAGGGGTTACATGCAATTTTCACGCGCCTCACGTGGGACTGCACGTGAGGCGCGGAAGGACCTACATGTAATTTCAAGAAACTCAAGGGTCCTACTGCAAAAATCACAATTTATTTACAACGTGCTATTTAATTTACAATATTAAAAATTAAATACAAAAATGACAGGGGCTAGAAGTGCAAATTACCCCCAACGTGGGCGCTGATGGACGGCTGGATGTTGGTCACTTGACACACGTCACTCATCGAACGGCCTATACCGCTTCACCGATGAAGCGCTAGGATTAGATCTCCGGGTTGAGATCTACGGTCGTGGCATCGCTCCATCGAACGGCTGCGGTTTGAACTGGGGCCTTCGTCTTCATCTGACGGCGGAGAGCAAGCGTGGAAGAACACGGAAGAAACCTCGCCGGGGCGAGCTTCTTCCACCTGGATCTCGCTCCTCCGCCGTTCATCGCTGCATCTGAAGGTCCTCCAAGCTTCCTGGAAGGTGTCTCTAGCTGCTGGAGCTCTCGGATCGACCAGAGACACACTGGAGCGCCCTCGCGAGGTCGGAGAAGACAGGGTGCTCCAGGTATCTCCGGCGTACTGTGATTTCGACTCCGGGTGCTTATTCACGCACCAAACCTGCACAGGAAGATCGCACGGCTCGAGGGCGTCACCCTCGACCTCGGGTTTGAAGCTGTCAGCATAAAAACGACGGTGGGTAGCGATGCTCCGGTGAAGTGGCGGAGGCGAGCATCGATTCGCAGATCTAAGGAAGATCTGGTTGAACAAAGATGGCTGGGAGGTGGAGAACACGGAGAGGAGCGAAATGGAGGTGGAAGGTGGTCGGAAAACAGTCGAGGAACGGTGGAGAAGTCGCCGGAGCGAAGCTCCGACGAACTTCGAATCGCCTAAAGTAAGCTAATCTATGAACCTAAATACGAAATAAACTACGGAAATGAAACGCTGGAATCGAAATCTACCTAGAAATATAAAAAGCGCAGCTCTTATACCTGGGGGCCGCCAAGGAGCACGGTGACCGCCGGAGCGCCACCGCGACAAAACTTCCTCCATCTCCGGCCGAATCGAGGTGGTGGGAAGCGCCTCCTGTCACGAGGGCTTCGCCAGGAGCTCTCTCAAGCACAAAGAAGGGGGTGAAATTGGCCAAATTCGGTGGAGAAGGAGGAGGGTTTTATTTATACACATTCCAAGGGACCCCAGTAACCGGCGATTATTGAAGAATCGGGGCTATGTACAAGGGATCCAAATGATCGGCGGGGATCACGGGTGAAAGGGGAGCAAATCTCATGAAATGATTGTTGTTGATTGATCACTGAGCTACGCGGGAAAAAGGCAAGAAATCGGGGGAAAAGACAGTTTACGTCAGGTCAGGCGCCTGGGGGCGCAGTTGACCGACCGGTCAACAAACGCCGGGACCTGATTGGTCCACGTCATCCAGAAATTGACCGATTTATTTAACATAATAAATGAATTAATTAGATTTTTCTTATAAAATAAAAATGTTTATAAATTAACGTAGTATTTAATTACCATTTTTATTTATTTTTTGAAGTATTTTATTACGGTTTTATTAAAATATGGTATTTATAAGTATATTTATATACATTTATTTTTATTTTATTTATTTTTATTTTATTATTTTATTTTCTTATTTTATAAATTTATAACTTATTTTGTGAGTATAAATATATTTCTATTCAATTATTATGAGTTTATTTATATTTTTAAATAAATGTGTCTATGTATATGTAAGTATACTTATAGGTATTTTACCTATATGTTATATACATTTTATTTATTTAATGAATTTTATTTATTTTTATTTTGGATTTGTATTTTTAATAGGCTATACATAATATATACATTCTTATAAAAATATAAAAGAATGAAATAATTAAAGAATGCTTTTCCCTTTTTATTTATATACAACCTTCTCATAGGTATTTTGCCTATATATATAGAATTATTTTATTTTACAAAATATTTTTGGTTTTCTTTTAATTTTAATATGTACATGTATTCTATACATTATTTACAAAATTCTAAAAATATGAATTTATAAAATAATGATTATTGAATAAAATGAATATTTTAATCAGGTATTATGTACAAGAAGGGCTAAAAACCTAACTTCCACAGATGGACTCCAAAAATTATGAAACCAATTTTATAAAATAGTTCTTGGAATTCTATATACAATTAAAGGTGAGTTTGGGTGATTTGGAGTTTTTATTTGCAAGATATGGGTCTGTGAAGTTGAGATTTTTGCTTTTTATTTTGTGTATAAAATGTACACTGAGTCTTATTTTTATACAAACTCAATTTTGTATTTTTATTTATATTATTATCTACAACTTTCATGAACAAAGTTTCTTTATTTGATGAATAAATAATTATATACAAAATAGGTGTCAAAAATGCATAAATAGATGAATAAATAAATGAGGTATTTATTGTACTCTTGGCCCTTATCTCCCCCTACTTTATTCCTTGTCGACCAATTCCATGCTGGCCTTGGTCTCGGGGTTAGGGTCATAAAATATTTGCAATATTTTATTCTTTTTTTTCTTTTCTTCTCTTTATTCTATAATTTTGGCATTAAAAACCTTATTTTCTGTACATTTAATACAATAAACAATGAATGCTATTATATACAAATTAATGCTATTTACATGCATTTGCTGGGGTTTTTAAGGCCAAAATGATAGAATAAAGGTGATGAAATGGAGATTCATTAATCACCAGCAGCAGCAGCCCCCAGCCTATCAGTCACAGCAGCAGTCATCCTTCGTTCCTCGTCCCTATCAGCAGCAGGGACAGTCTTGGAGGCGAGAGCAGTCGCACCAGCCACACCAGCAGCAACACCCTTCCTCTTACCCCTCTCAGCAGCAGCAACACTAGTTCCAGCAGCCTCATCACCAGAGAGGCTACCCGTCGGGCTCTCATGGTCCTCCATACGAGAGCCCCGCCTTGGACGACATAGCCCGCCTCCTCACGGACCAGCAAGCTACTTTCAGACGGGAGATGGACGAGTTTCGCCAGGAGATGGGGGACATTGTGAGAGGGAAGGCCGCCATTCCTGCCCAGATAGAGCTGAATCCCAACAGCCTGAAGCGGAAGTCTGAGCAGGTAGCTTACACTGAGCATGCCACTCCTAGTGATCCATTTGATGATATGTCTTCGGATCTATTTGATGCTGATTTTGTCACACTTAGGAGCGGTAGGACACCAGCCGGCGGCGGCGCCTCATCTGAGCGACGGCACGAGGATACACCTAGAGCGCCAGATGAGGAGGAGGAGAGCGGTACTGAGGCCGCTCATGATGATGACGGTGGTACTGATGCCACCAAGGTTGCTGACCCCCCTGGCGATGCTGAGGCCGCCACTTCACTAGTTCGAGGAGGTGGTACTGACGCCACCCGAGTTGCCGAGCCAGCACGCGGTACTGAGGCCGCGAGACGTCCAGGAGAGCCAGCCCGTGGTGGTACTGAGGCCACCGGTGTTCATGTAGAGAGAGCTGTTGTTTTTCCTTCCACTGATGTAGCTCGGAACCATGTTGTGAATAAAGGAAAAGGTTTAGTTTACTCTGGTCCCACTGTGGTGCTTGTTGTATGTGCGGATCCGGTCGTCGAGCCATCTAGACCTATTCCTAGTCCTTCATCTGAGAAGGACCCTGTGATCCCCTTCCCTAGAGCCCTTCAGATGGGTAAGGGGAAGAAAAAAGAAAAAGATCCAAAAAAGAGAGAGCAGGAGGAGTTCAGCCAGAGCATGATTGATCGTTTCCATATCCAGCTGACCCTTCAGGAGGCTTTGCAGCACATCCCCCTTCTTCAGCGATCGTTGAGAGATAGGACTACAGTCAGGAGGAGGAGGAGGAACCACCATTCAGAGATTCATGTGCTGACGAAAGCCACGTGCTTCGCGATCCAGAACCATCTGCCGGCCAAGAGGCCAGATTCAGGAGCCCCATATGTCAGATGTCATATTAGTGAGCAGAGGTTTGACCGGACTCTATTGGATAGCGGATCGTCTATCAACCTCTTTCCGGCAGCCCTTCTCGACCGCTTCGAGTTGGGCACTCTTAGACAGGGCAGGACAGTCCTTCAGTTTGCTGATCGATCTGTCAAGAGGCCGAAGGGGTTGTTGCGAGACGTTATGGTCACTATTCAGGGCCTGCAATTCCCCGTGGACTTCGTAGTGTTGGACATGGAGATCCCTGATTCAGTGGTCGATACCCCCATCATCCTCGATCGTCCGTTCTTGGCCACAGCCAAGGCGGTGACTGACCATGATAGCGGGAAGGTATACTTTCGCGTCGAGGGCGAGAGTGTACAAATAGAGACGGTCGAGGACTATAGAGCCAGAGACAGAGCATGCTCAGAGACCAGCACAGACACAGAGCAGATGACAGATGCAGGGCTAGACATCCACCAGGACTGTGATTTTGTGATCACAGACGATGAGGCAGCATGGGCAGACCCAGCAGCACAGGCCATCATCTCATTTCCAGACACCGCTGATGCCGAGATGATAGCAGAGGAAAGCTTGGAGAGCACATCCCTGGTCCAGGATATTTCAGTGGCAGCAGAGCCGGTTCTTGACCGCGACATGATTTCTAGTTATGGTGGTACTGAGGCCACCTTGTGTGATGGTGGTACTGAGGCCACCTTGTGTGGTGGTGGTACTGATGCCACCTTGTTTGATGCAGATCCCTCAGATTCAGAGTCTGATTGGGCAGATTGCGAGGATCAGATGCCAGACCTGAGTCCCACAGAGCCTACAGCTGAGGAGGAGGTAGATGCCGAGCAGATCAGAGACAGTTCAGTTGAGCAGCCTTCTCCAGATCCAGTTTGCGAAAGTTTGTTTTCATTCTCCCAGGCAGACTTGGCAACATACACTCACCTTCTTCCTAAGCCAGATTTGCTAGCACCCAGCTGTCCAGAGCTGAAGCTGCTCCCTACTTCGCTGAAGTATCGATTCCTTGCGGGCGAGCCTGAGATGTACCCAGTCATCATCTCCGCCGATCTGACTGGAGAGCAAGAATCCCGTTTGATGGGAGTTCTTGAAAAGAACCGCAAGGCAATCGGATGGAGCGTAGCAGATCTCCATGGGATTAGTCCATCGTTGTGCTCCCACCATATTTATCTCGAGGAGGGGGCGAAGCCGTCGTGTGAGTTCCAGCGGCGGCTGAACCCCAACCTGAGAGAGGTCGTCATGAAGGAGATTTCCAAATGGTGGAGCGCAGATTTTATTTATCCCATTTCCGACTCCAAGTGGGTCAGCCCCTTGCATGTGGTGCCCAAGAAGACGGGCATCACGACTGTGATCAGTGAGTAGGGAGAGGAGATTGCTACAGGAGTACCCACCTCTTGGCGGGTCTGTGTTGACTACAGGAGACTCAACCAGGCCACCAAGAAGGACCATTTCCCCCTACCTTTTATTGACCAGATCATTGAGAGACTGGCAAGGAAGAGCCATTACTGTTTCCTGGATGGGTACTAGGGCTACAACCAGGTAGCCATCGCTCCTGAGGATCAGGAGAAGACCACCTTTACCTGTCCCTTCGGTACATATGCCTTCCGACGCATGCCATTTGGGCTATGCAATGCCCCTGCGACATTTCAGAGATGCATGCTGTCGATCTTTTCGGACATGGTAGGGGAGTGTTTGGAGGTCTTCATGGACGATTTCTCGGTCTACGGCGACGGATTCGACTCCTGTCTTGACTGCCTAGACCGAGTACTCCAGCGATGTATAGAGGTCCATTTGGTGCTTTCTTGGGAGAAGAGTCACTTCATGGTGACTCAAGGGACGGTGCTTGGCCATATCATCTCCAACAGGGGCATGGAGGTTGATCCGGCCAAGGTTGATGTCATTAGAAAACTCGCACTGCCGTCCAATTTGAGGCAGCTACGGTCATTCCTGGGTCACGTTGGTTTCTATCAGAGGTTTATTCATGATTTCAGCAAGATTGCCCGGCCGTTGACTAACCTCTTGACGAAAGACACCGAGTTCCTTGTCGATGACAAGTGTCTTTCGTCCTTTGCGACTCTCTAGCAGTGTGTGATTGAGGCTCCTGTTCTCCAGCCACCTGATTGGTCTCTCCCATTCGAGATCATGACGGATGCCTCCGATTTTGCCTTCGGGGCCATGCTGGGACAGAGGAGGGATGGAGTCCCCTTTGCTATCCACTACGCTAGCCGCACATTGGATTCCGCCCAGCGGAATTACACAGTCACAGAGAAGGAGATGCTAGCCGTAGTGTTCGCCCTAGATAAGTTTCGATCTTATATCATTTGATCTAGAGTGACCTTGTATACTGATCACACCGCCATCCGATACCTCATGGCAAAGAAGGATGCCAAGGCCAGACTTACTAGATGGATCCTTTTACTCCAGGAGTTCGACATTGAGATCAAGGATAAGCCTGGAGTCAAGAATGTGGTGGCGGATCACCTCTCCCGTTTAGAGCAGCCTGAGGAGTCTGAGCAGATTGATCCCATTTGTGAGACCTTCCCAGATGAGGCGATCCTTGCTATCGCCTCACTCCCATGGTATGTCGATATTGTGAACTTTCTCGTTGCTGGGAAAGTCCCACAAGATTGGTCCAGGCAGAGGCTTGAGACCTTCCTTGCGAAGGCCAAGTCCTACCACTGGGAGGATCCCATCCTTTACCACAAAGGAGGGGATAGCGTCTGGCGTCGGTGCATTCCTCAGGAGGAGCACCATAGCGTCCTCACTTACTGCCACAAGCTTGAGGCAGGAGGACATCATTCTGGGAGGAGAACAGCACAGAAAGTGCTCCAATCCGGCTTGTGGTGGCCTACCCTCTTCAAGGACTCTGATGAGTTCGTGAAGAGGTGTACTGACTGTCAGAGGATGGGCACTTGTGGACAGCGTGATATGATGCCGATGCAGCCCATTCACTTCTGTGAGGTTTTTGACGCATGGAGCATCGATTTCATGGGTCCATTCCCTAAGAGTCAGGGATTTGAGTACATTCTGTTGGCCGTGGACTATGTTAGTCTTTGGGTTGAGGCTATCCCCGCCCGAGCTGCTGATGCGAGGACAGTTTGCTGATTTTTGAGGAAGCATATCATCATGCGGTTCAGGGTTCCTAGAGTTCTGATTTCAGATGGGGGGTCTCATTTAATCAACGACCAGGTGAAGGCCCTTGCTAGCGAGTTCGGTATAGACCATCGTGTTGCTACACCTTACCATCCATAGACGAATGGTCTAGCCGAGGTGTCGAACAGGGAGATCAAGACTATATTGCAGAAAGTCGTCCGCCCTGACCGAAAGGATTGGTCACAGCTTTTGGACTCGGTCTTGTGGGCATATAGGACGTCTTTCAAGACACCATTGGGCACATCTCCCTTTCGCCTCGTATATGGCAAGCCGTGCCATTTACCTGTTGAGCTGAGGCACATGTCACTATGGGCAGTTACTGATATACTTATGGATCCAGATGGTGTAGGAGACCAGAGGAGGGCAGAGTTAGCAGCCCTGGAGGAGCTTAGAGATACCGCCTTCTCAAACAGCCTACAGTATAAGGAGAGAGTGAAGGAGTGGCATGATTCTCATATCAGCCACAAGCATTTTGAGCCTGGACAGAGAGTATGGTTGTTTGATGCGAGGCTTCGTTTATTTCCAGGGAAGCTACAGAGCAAGTGGAAGGGACCCTACTTGGTGAGAAAGGTACACGACAACGGTAGCATTGATATATCCGAGTTGTCTTCTGAGAGTACCTTTCGAGTGAACGGCCAGCGACTCAAGCCATTTCTAGATCATGAGCCGCGGGTCGTTGATCTTGCCCCTATTCATTTTGTGTGAGATGTGGTCTTTGACTCACATCTAATGCATCTCACGCCTGAGTTTCACTGATCTTCCGCCTTGTATAGATCCAGATGTCTATATCACTACATTCTCTAGTCCCACATCCCTGTCTTCATCTGTTGATTATGCTATACTTAGGGTGCACTTTACCCTAAGTATAGGGGGAATGTAGGACCTTTGGGTATTTCTTTTGTTTCTTTCTACCCCTGTTTTTGTTGCCTATACTTAGGGATATTTTACCCTAAGTATAGGGGGGTAGACCCTGTACATTCTCCTCTCGGTTTTCCCTTCGTGTACAGCCTGCTATACTTAGGATTACTTGATCCTAAGTATAGGGGGAAGACCCGAGACCTTCTTGACTTTTCTATTTCATCTTTGTATAGCCTTTCTTTTCACTTCCCTATACCTAGCACGAGTTATGTCTTCTTCATCGCTCTTGACTCTGAGGACATCGTTCGAGCTAAGTATAGGGGGTGTGTATATATTTTATATATACTTTAGCCATAACTCGTACTTTGTGTGAGTGTGTTAATAAATAAAATGGCTAAAAACCCTAAAAATCACAAAAATTAAAAATTTTTCATGTACATAAACATTCTTTTATTTGCACATAAATAGATAGTGTACAAATTATTTTTGTAAAAATGATTTCAAAAATCTTTTGTGTAAAGCTTGTGTAAATATTTTCTTATCCAAATTATGTATATAGTACAAAATTTTTCCAAAATGTTTTAAAAATCAAAAGTTTGCAAAAATCTTGTGTAAATGTGTGTAAATACCTTTTTGCAAAACTTGCACTTCATGCATCATCCATTCATGATTTCAAAACATTTTTCAAAAATTTTGCATGTTTGTAAACTTTGTGTAAATAGCATCTTTTGTACATATGTATATAGTTTTTCTGGATGATAGTTGACATTTAAACTAGCCAGGACTCTAATTGAGAAATGGAGCTTGATTAAGATCTTAATCCACCTAATTTATAAGAGGAACCTTATAGGGCTTAGGTTTAAGGCTTTTCAGGTCCATGGTGACTTAATTCTTTGAGTCCACTAGGCTATGATCACTTGTCATCTTAATGAGCCTAAGTAGAGCACTTAACAACAACACATGACTCATATAGACAGTGGCTTTACTTGGACACCAGCACTATGCACCGAGCTCTCTACGGATGAGGTGGTGAGGAGGCAGTCTTCCTTGACTTGGGGTAGCATATGAGGGTAGTACTTCTAGGCGGAACCTCTCTTCTTCTTTTAGTGAAGGAAGTGTGTCTCAACTTGGTCTGGTTGCCATGAGGTAACGACGGGAGTTGTGGGTTGCAATAAAGCTTCAAAAGAGGGATAGTCTACTGGCTCAAGAGGAAAAACTCCTTGTATATATGCTGCACATGTATATGTTGTATAGATGCACTTGAAAAAAATGCAAAAAGAAAATAACTCCAAAAAAGTGGTGGGTCTGAGATAAAATGATAATCCCACCGGAGTATGTATATAGAGTGCAATAAGCAAAGCTTGAGTTTCATGATCCACCTGATGTAGCTTGCAGCAGGGAGGCTTGGCTATACTGGTCAAGCTCCCAAGGGTACATGGCTACACTAGCCTTGACCCATTCTCTTCTTCCTCCACTTCTTGAGCCGGTGGAACTTGAACTTAGAAGGGAATACCCCGCTCCTCGAGGAAAGAGTGGCCAGATTGAGGTCATAGAGTTACCTTGTTGGGGAGGGTTGTCAAGTTGCCATTTCTGAGGTGGAGAGCTTAGACCTCACATTCACAGGACAAGAAAAGATTCATGGTCTTCAGGGTTTGTGATTGATGACTTGTTCTGATCTGGAGCATTGAGGAGTCTTGGTTATAGATTAGTGGAACTTAGAGGCTGTTGAGTTTTAAACTTAAGTCCAAATAAGGTTCCGACGCATTAATAATCCAAAGATCTGATCGAGCTCCATACTTTAATTTAATGAAGGCAAGTTTAATAATCAGCCTTGATCCATGTACATTCTCTTTTTCTTTTTCTTTATTTCTTTTTCACTTCTTTTTCAAATAAGTGTTTGCTAAGGGACTAGCAAAGTTAAGTATAGGGGGTGATGAATACTCATTCATCACTCTTTATTCTTATATTTTAGCTACAAAAACCTTTGCAAATGCATGTATATAGTTGTAAATAGAAATAATTACCAAAAGCATGCATTGTGTAAAAACCTATAATTAGCATGTTTTTGTGCAAAAATAAAAGAATAAAGATTAAAAAAAAGAGGGAAATATTTAGAATAAATATTGAGCAACGTAACCCATGGGAGGGCTCAGCATGGGCCTGACCGCATAAAAGCCAAAGTAGAGGGAGATAGGGGCTCATGTGTGTAAATATTTATGTAAATAAAATAAAAATATTTTCCTCCCAAAAAGCGACTAAAATAGGCTTGTAAATACTTGTATATATTTATAAAGATAAAAACAAGATAAAAATAGAAAAATTAAAAAGAAAACATCACTTTCACCATGTATATAGTCCACTCATATTTATTTATTTAACCTTATAAATAAATAAAATTAATTTCCAAAAATCTTGCAAATATTCTATATGATATGGTGTAAATAAATAAAATAAATTAAAACAAAAACAAAATAAAAAGAACAATATTAAAAATCAAAAAGACTATTGTAAATATACCATGTATATAAATGTACATATGTATTTATTTCACCTATGTATATAAATAATAAAAATAAAATAAAAATATCTTTTTATTCCTTATTTTATGGTATAAATAAATAAAATATAAAATGGGAATAAAATTGTATAAAAATAACAAATTAAAAATCAAAATTAAAATCCTATATATTGTACATATACCTATATATAACCCTACTATGTAAATACCTTATTTTTACTTTGAAAAATTAATTAAAAATCACAAAAAAATAGAAAAAATTAAAACAAAAATATTTCATGTTTTGACTTTTTAATAATTCGGCCGTTTTCTATTTTTTATTTAATTTTTAAACATTTACCACGCGGCCGCTTCCCATTGGTCCAGGGGATTGTTGACCGCCAGGTCAACTGCCCCCCCCCCCCAGGACCACTTCCCACGGGTTAGGTGCCCGTCCCGACTTCTCCCTAATTTCGCACCTAAACCCGATCCCCTCTCGCCTAAACCCCGGATCCGATTCATTCATGATACATCCGAGACCCTCGCCGGGGTATCCGCCTCGAGATCCGCGCTCCAGAATGCCCTACCCGCGCTCATCTTCCCGGACCCTCCAACGTATATAGCTCGAGCTCCGCCACCTTCATTCGCATCTTTGGTTCATTCGCTCCACCCCCAGTGACCTCCAGTGCGTGAGTGAGAGTGACAGCTCGCTCCAAGTGCTGACGCAGCGAGGAGAGGGGCAGTGGCCCATTGATCCGGCGAGATACACCGTCGTGCTCGGCCCAGAGCAGGAGCTCGAGCCTCGGAGGTCGACGCTCCTCGAGGCAAGGACCAGGAGCTGCGCAAGCTCGCCCACAGTCGCTTCGTCCACCCAGGTAGACCCATCTCCCTTTCTTTTTCTTTAATTTTCGAGTGTCCCCAATTCGCGCCGCCGTCGCCTTCCTTCAATTCCGACCACCTCATCATTCCGTTCAATCATCGGAATCCACCTTCGCCTCCGCCTCCCTCCCGCGCACGTTCTGCACCCATCCACTCAACCCAGCTCGCATAGGAGCTGGGGTTCGAGCTCCTCCGTCCACACCCTCGCCGGAGCTCGCCCATATCGACCCCCCGACCACCTTCACCACGCCTAACGGGGTCGAGGCAGTTTGCCCTCGACCCGCGAGCTTTCTGGTCTACTTTGCAGGTATATCCAAGCCCATCTGAGGGCTTGGACCATTCAATCTAGTAGCTCTAGCTCCGCCGACCTTGCCGGAGCTCTCTAGAGCTCAGCTGGGTCATCGGAGACCTCCAGCAGACGCGGAAGGACTCCACGCTTCTTCTCCGATCATCCGTGGCCTCCGGAGAGGACTCCTGTGCCAGCACGAGTCCGGCGAAGTTCGCCGGCGAACTATTCATCCTCCATCCTCAGCAGTCGTCCGATCGACCTTTAGCTCCAGTTCGCATCCCAGCCATCCATTCGCGGAGCAGCTCTGACCGTCCGATCATCTGAAGATTCGATCCGCATCGTTGGCTCAGCAAGGCTTAGCCACAACGTCTTGTACCCGTTCGATCATCCACGTGGCTGAGTCTCCACCGTCCGATCAGAGCGGAAGCCCTTCGTTCACCCACGACGCACCTCAGCCATTAGATCTTCCACGTGGGAGCTTCCTTGCCACTCGATCGCGTCGAGGGTTCTTTCGTTGTGCGTCGGGCCTCCTCGACCATCAGATCTTCCGCGTGGCGCACATCCAGCCCTCGATATTTAATAAGGGGTAATTTGTCCTTAGGCCCCTCTTCTTTTCGCATTTATTAGTTAGTCCTGTAAATATTTTATCCAGTTCATTTTATTTCGAACATTTTGCACTTAGGACCCCGTACTTTCCTTATTTGCATTTATACCCCTGTTAATGTGGACCACGTGCATCGTCACGTGATTTCCTAGGTGTATTTGCATTGACGCCCTTATAGTTCTGGATGTTACTTAATGGATGAATATTTTTAGAAAATTGCATTTATACCCCTGTGCGTGAAATATTTGTGCATGTGCGTATATTATTGGGTATTTTACAGACAGGCCTTTGGGCTTTTGGTACATGTTACCAAATAGCCCTCGGAACTTGTTTTCCTTACATTTAGGTCCGTGAGTGCCCCAGGCACGCGCCACGCACGTGTTTACATGGGTATTTTTCACCGGACCCCCCTAGACTCTTGGTATTTGCACTTAGGTCCCTATGAATAGTACCTTCTTTCTATTTTTGAATAAAATAGCAAACATACTCCAAATCCAATGAAAATTGGACACATAGCTCCTGCCATTGTGTAAAATTTTCTGGGATTTTTGGAGATATTTTTATTTTGATTTGATATTTTTAAAAATTCAAAAACACATATTTTCTTTACTGTCTGATTTGAAAAATCACAAAAAAATATTAAAATTCATCTAAAAATCACAAAAAAATTATCTACTGTTTGTCTTGTTGTGCTTGATTTTTTAGCCAATTTTGGCTATTTTTCATTACCTAAAACACCTAAAAATTGAAAACACTTAAAATCTTATAAAAATTCTAATAAATAAACTAAAAAGCCAAAAATAATAATTTAGGTGCCAAAATTTTCCTTGTTTATTTCTCTCTATACAGGAAAATTACCTCTAGGCTTATTAGGGATTTTTAGATATTTTATCTAGGTCCCTTAAGCTTGGCTGGACAGTACCTTCTTTTCCTTTCACTGTTTGATTTTAGAAAATTAAATAAACATCAGAAAAATCCCAAAAATTCACTAAAAACAGTAAAAATTATAAAACACACAAAAATATTTTTATTTGAATTTTTGGTTAATTTTTAGTGCATTTAATAAATAATTGAATTGTCTTGTTTGGTTGTTTTTCTTATTTTCTTAATACATTAAAAATCCAAAAAAAATATAAAAAGACTTAAAAACCACCAAAAATACCTTTTTATTTCCTTTTCTTTTCTTTTTGACTACTTCGTAGGCTGCGAGGCCAATTCGTGCTCCTTGTGTTCGACCCTGGTCGCTATACCAGGTTAAACTAATAGCAAGACCGCTATTGACTTTCGAGTTGATTTTTATATTGGTGGTCTATTTTTCTTGATTGATCGAGTCCGAGTGATTGAGGTCGCGACGACCATTTAGTACCTTTACCTTAGTCGCTTGGTTCGGTTATCAATCGTCAAATTATCAAAATCAACCATGTATGGATGGAAGTCGTAGGAGTATCTGTTTCGCATGAAACTTGAACGATATAATATATAGATATAGTAATGAAAATCTACGGAATCATTTTCAAAAAAATTAAAAAAATAAAGCAGTGGGAGCCAAGTTAGCTCTTCCAAGGACAACCCCATTTTACCCATTGAATAATTATATTACAAAGAATATGCTATATACTGTCAACATACGATATGTGTGTATGTATGTATGTATGTATGTATATGAGGAAAGGGAAGCTACATCATGATGTAGCTAACCTTAGCTACATCAGGGGTATTTTAGTCTTTTCTTTTATTTTTTCTGAAAAATCCACGATGGATTTTCATAACTACATCCCTCTAATATGTCATTCAAATTTCGTTAGAAATAGAGACTCCTACGACCTCCATCCAAAACATGAAAAATACAACAAATCTGTGACCGTTAAAAAATGACTGTCTGGATGGAGGTCGTTGGGGTCTATGTTTCTGACGAAATTTGAATAACATATTAGAGGGATATAGTTATAAAAATCCATCGTGGAATTTTCAAAAAAAAAATAAAAGAAAGAGACGAAAATACCCCTGATGTAGCTAAGGTTAGCTACATCATGTTGTAGCTTCCCTTTCCTCTCTCTCTCTCTCTCTTTATATATATATATATATAGAAGATTTAATGGGGCTGCCCCTTGGGGGCAGCCAACATGGCTGCCCCACCCCTTATTTCGGTATTTTTTTCCGAAAAATATCGTCATGTATAAACTCAGCCATGGCCGATCCCAAGCCCGGGTAAATGAGGAGGGTAGCGCGTTAGGTAGCCGACAGCCAGCGCAGGAGAGATAAATTCGTAAATAGTGTTCTTAAAGTTCTTCTAAGAACACTATTTATGAATTTATCTCGAAACCGTTCGGATCTTTTAAACATGGATTTAAGCAAACATACAGATTTCGTTGGGGCGTTCCCTACTTGCGACGCGTTGCATCGCCCGAATGCAATGAAAAATTGGCAAGGGCCTCTACATCGCAGCCTGGATGTAGTTCAAAATTTACAAGGGTTCTCGCATGAGGAACGCATGCAGGTAAATAAGCTAGTTCCGCTGCATCACTGCCCGGATGCATTCCAAAATTTACAAGGGTTCTCGCATAATGGACGCATGCGAGAAAAGAAGTTAGTCCAAAAGAGATTGCAAAGGAAGTTACGGATTGGTAGTTGGAATATCGGTACTTTAACTGGAAAATTGATGGAGATAGTGGATACAATGGAAAGAAGGAAGATTCATATATTTTGTCTTCAAGAGACTAAATGGGTTGGAGAGAAAGTAAGGGAGATCGAGAAGACAGGCTTTAAACTTTGGTATTCAGGTAAAGATAAGGGCAGAAACGGTGTTGGAGTGGTTGTTCATAAAGATTTGAAGGATTGTGTGGTTGAGGTGCAAAGATTTGGGGATCGAATTATTTTGCTAAAGTTGGTGCTTGAAGAAGAAATTCTGAATATCATCTCAGTTTATGCACCACAAATTGGTTTAGATGAAAGGACTAAACAAGCTTTTTGGGATGATCTGGATAAGATTTTACAAGGAATCCCACAAAGAGAGATGGTTTGCATAGGTGGAGATCTTAATGGACATGTGGGAAAAGATGTTTCAGGGTATGCAAGTGTGCATGGAGGACATGGTTTTGGGGATAGAAACGAAGAGGGAAAAGTCATTCTGGATTTTGTAACGGCATATGATCTTTTCATAGCAAACACTCTTTTCAAGAAGAGGGAGGAGCATTTAATTACTTATAAGAGTGGCTCAACTAGAACACAGATAGATTACTTTGCGTTGAGGAGAAGAGATCGGTTGTGTTGCAAAGATTGCAAAGTAATACCTGAAGAGAGTTTGACAACCCAACATCGCTTGTTAGTCTTGGATTTACAAATAAAAGGGCTGGTAAAGAAAAGGAAGGTTCCTAAGATCACTAGAACTATGTGGTGGAATCTTCCGCTGAAGCAATCAAGATTCAGGGAGAAGGTTTTAGAAGACTTATCTTGGGATTGTAGCGGTAGTGCAAACGAGATGTGGGAGACAGCAGCATCTTGTATTCGGAAGGTAGCCAAAGAGATGCTAGGCGAGTCAAAAGGAGGAGCTCCGGGTCAGAAGGAGGGTTGGTGGTGGAGTGAAGGGGTGCAAGAGAAGCTAAAAATTAAAAGAGCTTGCTTTAAAGCTATGTCTAAGGATAGAACAGAGGAAACTGTCACAGACTATAAAATAGCAAAGAAGGAAGCAAAGAAGGCTGTAAGCGAAGCTAAGTCAAAAGCTTATGAGGTTTTGTATAAAAATCTCAACTCTAAGGAGGGCCAGAAGGATATATTCAGGTTGGCCAAAGCAAGAAAAAGAAAGACCCAAAGACCTTTTTCAAGTGAGATGCATTAAGGACGAGGAAGGTCACGTGCTTGTTACTCAGAAGGATATAGAGACTAGATGGGAGCAGTACTTCCATAAACTTTTCATTGGAGAAGGAAGTAGAGAGATCACTTTGGGTGATCTAGCTAGTAGTGAAAGTTACTTGAATCATGCATGCTATAGACGAATACAAAGAAAAGAAGTAGAGGAGGCTTTGAAGGTTATGAGACCTGGGAAAGGTGTTGGACCGGATGACATCCCTGTAGAAGTATGGAAAGTTTTAGGTGAGCGTGGTTTGACTTGGCTTACGAATCTATTCAATGTTATTTGGCGAAGCAAGAAAATGCCTGAAGATTGGAGGAGGAGTATCGTGGTGCCTCTTTATAAGAACAAAGGAGACATTCAAAATTGTTCAAATTACAGAGGTATCAAGCTGATGAATCACACTATGAAAATTTGGGAACGTGTGATCGAAAGAAGGTTGAGGCAAGTTTCCCAAGTAAAAGAAAACCAATTCGGATTCATGCCAGGTCGCTCAACTATTGAAGCCATCCATTTGCTGAGGAGAACAATGGAGATTTATAGAGTTAAAAGGAAAGAATATCCATATGATCTTTATTGATTTGGAGAAGGCTTATGATTTCGTCCCACGAGAGATACTATTGAGAGTTTTGGAAAAGAGACAAATACCTGTACTATACATTAATCTCATAAAGGATATGTATGATAGGGCTATATCTTGTGTAAGGACACCAACGGGGAAGACTGACTATTTTGATATCAACATTGGTTTACATCAAGGTTCAGCTTTGAGACCATTTCTTTTTACTTTGATTATGGACGAGCTGACAAGTCACATTCAGGATGAGTTACCTTGGTGTATGTTATTTGCTGATGATATTGTGTTGATTGACGAGACTAGAGATGGAGTAAATGAGAAGCTTGAGGTTTGGAGACATGCATTGGAGACTAAAGGCTTTCGTATAAGTAGGGCTAAGACGGAATATATGGAATGCACCTTTGATGGAAGCAATGGTGAAGGAAGCGAGGTAAAGATTGGTGACGATAACATTCAGAAGAGAGATTCTTTTAGATATCTGAGATCTATTTTGCAACATGATGGGGAAATTGATGGAGATGTTACTAATAGAATAAATGCAGGCTGGTGAAAGTGGAGAGGAGCCTCCGCTGTTCTTTGTGATAAGAAAATTCCTTTAAAAATTAAAGGAAAGTTTTACAAAGCAGCCTGAGACCTGCTATGCTTTATGGTTCTAAATGTTGGCCTGTGAATCATAGACATGTGCAGAGAATGGATGTAGCAGAAATGAAAATGCTAAGATGGATGTGTGGACATACACGTAAAGATCGGATTCGGAATGATGCAATTAGAAAGAAAGTTGGTGTAGCTCCGATCGAGGATAAGATGCGAGAAAACCAATTAAGATGGTTTGGTCATTTGCAAAGAAGGTCAACTGATGCACCGATTAGGAGATGCGAGTGTTGGGATGTTGAGCCGGCTAAGAGAGGGTGAGGACGGCCCAAGAAGTGTTGGAAAGAGACTATACGAAGGGATCTTAGCTTTTTGGATATAAGTCCGAGATTGACCCAAGATAGATCTGAATGGAGGCGAAGAATCCATGTAGCCGACCCTACTTAATTGTGGGAAAAGGCTTTGTTGTTGTTGTTGTTGTATCGTCATGTATATTCACCTATATATCCCTCATATATGTCATTCGAATTTCGTCAGAAACAGAGACTCCTACGGCCTCCATCGAGATGGTGTCGATTTAAAAAATCATGTTACCGTTAAAAAAATGGTTGTCTGGATGGAGGCCATAGAAGTATCTGTTTCTGACGAAATTCGGATGACATATAGGAGGGATATAGGGATGAATATACATGGTGATATTTTTCAAAAATAAAAATAAAAAAACGTTGAAAACGGCGCGGGGGCAACCCCATTAAACTCATATATATATATAGGGTAAAATGGGGCTGCCCCCAGGGAGTAGCCAACTTGGCTACTCCCACCCCTATTTTTCTCTCATTTTTTTATTTTTTTGAAAAATAAAAATTTGTATATTCATCATTATATCCCTCCCACATTCTATTAAAATTTCGTCAGAAACAGAGACTCCTAAGCCCTCCATCCAGACGTCATTTTTTTAACGGTTGCAAGATTTTTTAAATCGACCATGTTTGGATGAAGGCCGTAGGAGTCTCTGTTTCTGACGAAATTTTAATAGAATGTGAGAGGGATATAATGATGAATATACAAATTTTTTTTCCAAAAAAATAAAAAAATGAGGGAAAAATAGGGGTGAGAGTAGCCAAGTTGGCTACTCCCTGGGGGCAGCCCCATTTACCTCACATATATATATATATATGTGTATGTATGTATAGGGAAAAATGTGTATGCCCCCTAGGAGGAGCTAACTTAGCTCCCCCACCTTATTTTTCACGTATTTTTTTTGAAAAGTAAAACCGTGTAAATTCATTATTAAACCTCTATATTTTGTCATTCGAATTTCATGTGAAACAGAGACTCCTACGACCTCCATCTAGACGGGATCGATTTAAAAAATCCTGAGACCGTTAAAAAATGACTTCTGGATGGAGACCGTAGGAGTCTCTGTTTCGTACGAAATTTGATAACATAATATAGGGATATAGTGATGAATATTCACGGAAGAAATTTAAAAAAAATAAAAAATTTTGGGAAAATGGGACGGGGGGAGCCAAGTTAGCTCCCCCAGGGAGCAACACCATTTATCCCACATATATATAGAGAGAGAGTGGGGGTTAATGGGACTGCCCCCACGCCATTTGCGGCGTTTTTTTTATTTTTTTTCAAAAAATATCGTCATATATATTCATCCCTATATCCCTTCTATATACCATTCGAATTTCGTCAGAAAAAGAGACTTCTACGACCTCCATCTAGACGGTCATTTTTTAACGGTAACAGGATTTTTAAATCGACACCATCTCGATGGAGGCCGTAGGTGTCTCTGTTTCTGACGAAATTCGAATGGTATATAGGTGGGATATATGGATGATTATATATGGTTTTATTTTTTAAAAAAATAAAAAAATACGGCGAAATAGGGGGCGGGGCAGCCATGTTGGATACCTCCAGGGGGCAACCGCATTAAATCCATATATATATATATAGGGTTAAATGGGGTTGTCCCCTCGGAGTAGCCAACTTGGCTACTCCCACCCCTATTTTTCCCTCATTTTTTTATTTCTTTGGAAAATAAAATTTTGTAAATTTATCATTATATCCCTCTAACATTCTATTAAAATTTCGTCAGAAACAGAGACT
Source organism: Ottelia alismoides (assembly GCA_037367405.1). Classification (NCBI taxonomy): domain Eukaryota; kingdom Viridiplantae; phylum Streptophyta; class Magnoliopsida; order Alismatales; family Hydrocharitaceae; genus Ottelia; species Ottelia alismoides. The sequence continues at coordinate 1,185,561 of JAZKJV010009714.1, forward strand.
CCTACGGCCTCCATCCAAACAGGGTCGATTTAAAAAATCCTGCGACCGTTAAAAAAATGACGTCTGGATGGAGGGCCCAGGAGTCTCTGTTTCTGACGAAATTTTAATAGAATGTTAGAGGGATATGGTGATGAATATACAAATTTTTATTTTCCAAAGAAATAAAAAAATGAGGGAAAAATAGGGGTGGGAGTAGCCAAGTTGGCTACTCCGAGGGGGCAGCCTCATTTTACCCATATATATATATATATATATATATATATATATGAGGATGGGGAGCTTGCACCAAGGTGCATGTAACTTTACATACACCGACGCTTATATCTTCCACATTTTTTTACTTTTTTGAAAAATACCACCATGTATATTCATCCATATATTCCTCCAATATGTCATTCGAATTTCGTCAGAAACAGAGACTCATATGACCTCCATCCAGAACAGGTCGATTACAACAATTCTAAGACCGTTAAAATTACCTATTCTGGATGGAGGTCATAGGAGTCTCTGTTTCTGACGAAATTCGAATGACATATTGGAGGGATATATGGATGAATATACATCATGGTATTTTTCAAAAAAGTAAAAAAAAATATTGAAGATATAAGCGTCGGTGCATGTAAAGTTACATGCACCTTGGTGCAAACTCTCCATCCTCTCTCTATATATATGTGTGTGTATCAGAAGATTTTGGAATCCGTCACCAAGATTTTGGAATCCGTCACCATTTCATCCGTTATTAAATACATAGAACAGATATTAACCATTACAAAAACACATTTTTACTTACAAATTGCTTGCAGCGATTTATATGATAAGAGGAACGATTAGTACAAATAAATTTAAATGCCAAAGGCGAGGAAATTAATATTATATGAACCGTAGGTAAAAACTTAACAACAGCATAAATAAGATTTCTCCACAACAAAAAAACGCTTGTGGTAACTAGTCATGAGGACGGAATAGCTAACATCAGAATAGCTAACATGAATTTTGTCAACCAAATGTTCACATCATATTAAAATAATCCGTGGCCATAAGCTTGTGGCAACTGATTGCAGTTTGTGGCAACTGTACGAGTGACGACATGATGTCATGTGATGGTATGCTTGCCACTTGCAATTAAACTATATCTACCCGGCTTCCAATAACGGGTATTGACGACATTAATGCTTGGATTGGTACAAGCTAATTTCACATAACTATATATTGCTGCTACAACGTGTTTTGTTGTGGTGATTTTACATGAGATAATTAATATTCATTGCTTTATATTTAACAATAAACAACAAACTATCGATTTTAAATTATACGTAACTACAGACACATTTTGAGATAGTGAATATATAAACGCGACTGTTAAAGTAGAGTATATTATCTCCTCCTTTCGAAAAGCCAATCATTTCGATCATACGTACCATACGAATATTAGCTAATATGTATATGCGGATCATGAATTCATGTCAATTTTTTATTAAGGAAAGATAGGAACTCATTTGAAAGTTCACGCTGTTATCGTGCTTGAATGTATATTCATAAGAACAAGAAAAAAGTACATGTATAATATGTGTAAGAGGAAGAACAGACTAAAAAACCTGATCGAGCATAACTTTTCAATCTTTTTCGAGCACGGTGACCTGAGAACAAAACACATCAAGGAGAAGATATTCTGTAAGTACTTATTATAGCTTAATGCAACTGCAAGAGCTGATAAGAAAAAAACTACTTATTGAAAATGAGTGGGCAGGAAAATATTATATATATATATGATCATTTAATCAGGATGTCTATCTAGACACTAACCAGAAGCCTCATCATTGAATTCATGGCTTTCGGGAGGATGTGCATTGCTGTTAGAATCATTTATTTCACGCTGTATACAAAGCCCAATAGATTGTAAAAAAAATAGTTTGAATTCGGCACATGGGTAGGCATGGCCCAGACCTGGACCGAGCTTGGCCGGCCTGACCTGGGCCCTAAACAGAGCATTTTAATATCTCGGCACGATCAACCCAGCCCGCACTTTGATTAGATCGGATGGATGAAGATATTGAAGATGGGGATATGCGTAATGAATGCATTAGATTGTCAACACCTTTTTATGTGTAAGAAAAGGTGGCATCGAAGTGAGATGGTAATCTTCATGTCAAAATCTAAGCCAACATGCAGCTGTACAGACAAAGTGGCATTTCTGGGTTAAGTTATTTTGTTATTATTTTCGTTAGAATATTTGTTTCGATATCCATTATGTAATACTGACCACAATTAGAATAGATGCTGCTAATATATTAATCTATGCTTTTTCTAAGAAAAGGGTTCAATATCAGTCATTGTATTCGCAGGGGCATAATAAGCAGAGTTATAAGTACATGATCTGCACATGCACAGGACACAAATAAGAAAGTCCATACCATCAAACCTTGTTAAGAGATATATCTTCCAAATGCAGAAACAAAAAGATACAGTTAATTTTGTGATCAGATCCAAAGGAGTCATCCCAATGCATTCAATACATCAGTATAAAGAGGTGGGAGCGACTCAGGAAAAGGGCTTTCGGAGCCCATGAGGGGAGGATTTCAGAAGAAGCGGATGTCAGAATGGAGGGATCAGAGGCGAATCATCCTTGATCCAAAATCGAAGACAAAAGACCAAAATACGGAAGATATTGGTGATTTACTGACAGAGGTAGGAGCGACTCTGGAAAAGGGCTTTCGGAACCCATGAGGTGAGGGTTTCAGAAAAAGCGGATGACAGAATGGAGGGATCATAGGTGAATCATCCTTGAAGCAAAATCAAAGACAAAAGAACAAAATACGGAAGATATTCATGATCTGATGACTCTCGATTCTGGGTGAAGCCACCGGCCTTGTTTGTCTTTCCGAAACGAATGCGGGAACATAAAATAAGGAAGATATGGAGAATCTACTAACCCTCGAACGCGACGTCAAGCCATCGGACTCGTTTGTCTGTGATCCCGTCGTCTTATCAAGCTCCTCCATCGCAAGCAGTGTCGTGCGAAGCAGAAGACAAGAACACCGTATAGGGTAACCCCGCCCGAAATGGGAGAGGATGAAGGCACCCAAAAAGCAAATGAATTGACGTGCGTTCGGAATAGACGTGTGTTCGGAATATTAGTGAACGCGTGGAGCTTTGAAGTGTCGACATGCCTAGACGTGGCATGTTGCAAGGACCACCACCGAAGTTAAAAATCAAAATCAAAATTTCAAAACAACCGAGGACCTCCGTGGAAAATCCGATGAACAGTACCTATTCCACGGGGTTTCATATAGTTTAGGATAGCTCATGAAATTTATAAATAAAGAAAATTAGACAAATTGAAAGAAAAAATGGGGGTAGATTGTAGGCTTTTTACACTTGTGCTGGTTCGAGATTCCACAATTACAGTTATATTCCTTTTTTAATATCACTTTTGTGCCTAATTTCTTGAGTAGTTAGTAACTTAGTAGTGATTTTATAAATGAACATGTATGAGTGGTGATTTTATAAATGGATACGACTTTGAGAATATTGATGCCCACCACTCGTGGACAACATTAACATGTGGTGATGAGATTTGTCAAGAACGACAATTAGCTATGACAATAACGACATAGATCGTGGTGATAACACTTTTAACATCATATTTAGATGTTATTCTGGTTTTTTTTGAGGTTTGATGGGGCTGCTACTACATCTTTTTCTGTTATTTTATTTTATTTTTTTCTGAAAAATATAACAATATATATATTCATCTATATATCTCTCCAATATGTCATTCGAATTTCATCAGTAATGTAGGCTCATATGCTCTCCATTTAGAACAGGTCGATTAAAGTAATGTTTAGACCATTAAAATTGCATGTTCTAGATGAAAAGTATAAAAATTTATTTGGTAAAATTCGAATAATATATTAGATGAATATATATATATATATGGGGTTGATGGGGCTGCTGATGAATATGTGATTCATCACTTCAAAAGTCAAAAATAGAGCCTTGTTCCCGAGAAAATAGATGCATGTTTCCCTTTATATTGCATAAATAGCATTCTTGCATACATTCATAATTCATACATGTTAGCAGTCCATTTGCATTTAAATAAGAAGCCAAAAATCACTTGTAAAATACCCATTCACTAAAATAATCTCTTCTCTATAATTTGTACTCCTTAGTTAATCATATAGGGAAGAATGCCAAAAATCCCCTTTGTAAAATAGCCAATAAAGCCTGAGAACCCCTGTACACTAAAATGCACATAAAGCCCTCATACAAACTCCGAATTAGGTCTACTTACTCTTAGAATACTACACATTAAAAGACCTTTAAAATGAGACTAATTTCATTGAATTTGGAGCTTGTATGGGAAAGTTGGGTTTTGGGGGCTACTTTGTATACTACATAGGTGTATAATTGTATCTTTGTATTTATGTATCATATTTGACCTCATCTCCGTCTTTGGTCAACATGAAACTTGTAGATCTCATCGAGATCTACAACTTTCATGTTTTGAGTTTTTCCAAATTCGTTCCCCCTCTTCTCTTTACACGTGTATCTTCTTCCAGCCACTCACAGCAGGCCACGTGGCGCCCTCTGGTTGCGCCACGCGGCCCGCTCCCCTTGCCTCATCCGCCTCATCTTCCAGCCGTTGGATCTCCTCCTGAGATCCAACGACTCCAGATATTCCACGCACGCCCTTTGTCTGGGCCGTCAGATCATCTCATGCCTTCAATCCGCACCATCCGCTCGCGCCTCTTCCAGAGCTCGCCACGTGGCGGCAGATGAACCATCTGATCGAGCCCATCACAGCCGCTCCTCCGTTGGCGTTCCTCGTCCCTTCGATCCTCTCCATCTCCTCATCCAAGCCGTTCGCCCGTGCTTCGCTCAGCGCACTCCACGTGGCGCGATCACGGCCCATCATCTACGCGCCTTGATCTAATCACACACGTCCCATACCGCTTCGATCATCACCGTTGGATCACCAGATCCAACGGTGGAGCTCTGTCGTCTACCTCCGGACGCCACTCGCCCACGATCTCTCCCCTTGCGAAACAAGCCGCCCCCTTCCTATTCTTAGCAGCACCTCATCCACCCTCTCCGACCACCAACACCACCACGATGGAGAGCACTCCTCCCTCACCCTCGCCAGCTCCCTCGCTTCCCACGACTTCCACCAGAGTCGCCCTACATCGACCACAAACCTCACCTCGTCACCAGCCAACCCACCAACTCCATCCTATAAATACGCCACCGCCGGCCAATTTCAGCCGCATCCGCCACTCCAGAGAGCTTCCCTGAGCTCCGAGCTTTCAATTGGTGACAGCAATTCGACGATTCCGTGAGCGACGAAGGGCTTCTTATCCGGCGAGATCCACGGCAACTCCGCCGTGTCGCAGCGACTCCTACGAGCAGCTGCTGGAGCTCGGGACATCACCGGTCCCTCGAGCGACGACCTGGACCCCAAGAGAGAGGTCCAATCCCCAGGTGAACCCCTTTATCCATCTCCGATCTTTTTCTTAATTTTCTTTTATCTTCTCCGATTTTATTCGCCGCCACCGATCAACCTCTCGCTTCCATTCCATCTCGTCGAGCTTCGCGTCGAAGCTCCCATCCTCGCGGTAGCTTTCACGACCCCTGACGACGCACGTCAACCTTCATCAGCTTAGCTCCGCCACTTGGCCGGAGCACCATCGCCTACCCATCTTCCGCACGCCTTAGGCCTCGCCGACTACCTCCACCTCTCCACAAACGCACGCACGAGCTCCGGCTCTCTCTTTAACACTTGCAGGTACCCCGCGTCTCATTGAACGGAAGCTCGCCGGAGTCATCTTCGAGCTTCGTCGCCAGCAACCTCCGACGGCCCTCTCTCACTCATGAGGTCATCGTAGGCTTCGTCGACCATCCGTGCATCTTCCGAGATACCTCCGACTCGCCATCGACCTTCACCGACGATGGGAGGGAAGGGCGGAGCAAAGACAGCAACGTCGGAGCCCCGCCTTCTCCTCCGCAGGAGGCGGAGGGCCGCCGAGGAAGAAGCCCCAGAGGCCGTTCGATCATCTCGATCGAACGGTTCGCAGTCAGCCACGTCGCCCGCCCACCGGAGCTGCCAACGACCGTGGGATCATCATTGATCCCACGCTCAGGAGAACGCCACGTCATCATCTTCAGCCTCCATCGACCACCGTTAGATCTATCCAGATCTGACGGATTCTGATCTCGCCACGCATCATCACCGCCATCCTTTGGATCGATCTTGATCCAAAGGCCCGCAGCCAGCCACGTCGACGAAGACCGAGCCTTGCCCCCAACCCTAGGCTCGGACGACCCGAGGCTACACCGAGCCTCACTCCAGACCTCCACCGTCGCCCGAGCCTCGGCCCGAGCCTCCGCAGCCATCCGAGCCTAGGCCACCCACGTGAGGAGCACGTGCGGCCTGGGAAATTACACAGAGGCCCCTGGAGCTTTCCATATTTGCAAAAAGATCCCTGTGAAGCTGAGCCCACGTGAGGAGCACGTGCCCTGTGGAGAATTTGCACTCGAGTCCCCAGCATTATAGGTAATTGCATTTTAGTCCCTGTCCGCATATTTGCTTAATGTATTTTTATTTTTCTGTATTGCATTTACACCCCTGTGTTTGCACGCATCCCTAGGTTGCATTTTACATCATTTTGCAAATCTAAAAATTGCATTTTGTTGAGAAACTTGTCCTCTGTCTATTGGTCCACGTGTCACATTTTTGTAATTCCAGTAGAATTATTAATGAATTAATTGGTGCAATTTTGAAATATTTTGCCCAGTGACACCTTTTAATTTGTGGTTAATTCTCCGTACTTCCAAAAATCATCAAAAATTCACAGTAGCTTAAGGACAGTATTCTTAACATACCATAAAAATTTTATGTCATTTGCACACATATCGATGCCTAAATAAATTGTTGAGTGATTTTCTTATTTTAATTTTAATTAATTCATTTCACAGTGAAATTAAGATCTGTTAATTTTCCTGGATCCCTTATCATTAGTGCTATCTAGGATAATTTTAGTTCTTGAAAAAATTGTGGTTTGCTATTTATTAAAAATTAAATATTGAGAATCACCCTGTCTGCATATTTAATTTCCAGTAAATCCATTTAGTGTCTGAAAAATCCAAAAAAATTAGGGTAACTCATTTTCATCATAATTAATCATCTCGTCAATTTTTAGAATTTTTGGACTTCATTTGATATCTTAATTAAATTAAACGATAAATTGGCCTGCATGTTTGCATAAGTCTGCATAGAAATTGAAAAAGACAAAAAAAAGTACTCCCTCGAAAATTCAACACTTAGATACTTGCTTAAAATTGACCTAAGGAGACAGATGCCTCCCTGAGATCGACCTTGGACTCCACCAAGTAAAAAAAATTCACCGCTTGACATCAAATTAAAGTGGTTTTTGACTAGCCTCTCGTATCCGACTACAATGAACGAACAACCTTAATTTGGACATTAATTTGCTCGAATTAACTAAGGGTGCGGGGCGCTTATCAAAATGGCGCCGTTGCCGGGAGGCACGGCTTAGGTTACTTTTTAGTCAAATTTTTGAGTGTTTGATTTTCTTTCCCCGGGTAGTCTGACCCCCGGTTTTCTTGTAATTATTATTCTCTCTCCTTTATTTCTTGCATTATTTTTTGTGTCACTCTCTGACCTCAATTTGTTTTTGTGCGAGGAACGCGAGGAGTCGACGACGCTTCGAAGACTTAGCATTTTAATTTTTATTGAGTGGAAGAGAGGCTTTGTATTTTATTTTATTTTTCGCATTATTTCCAGCGGTTCCCGTTTGGGATCTCGCGTGTGTAAGTATAGTGGAAATGTGTCCCGTGTGCTGTGTGGGTGATTGTAATTTAGATTGCACTAGCGGCTCCCCGAGCCAATCTAGGAATTGCTTGTGCTCGTAATTATTAGGACCACACAATACACTTAAAAGACGCACCTAGACCGCAGTACTTAGTCAAAATTAAACTGTTCTTCACGCTAATAGAACTGCCTGTCTAGGAGCGGCTTTCATTGCTTGCATTTGCATGTAGAGTAAAAAACTTTCAATTCTGTATTGCATCCTGCATAAAAAAGCGAAAGGATCACTGTAAGTATTCTCTACTCAGCATACGCATCATCGATTTCAACTTGCATCGGCTTTTCTCGATTTCCCCCTCTGATTTTCTCATTTAAATTAAACAGGAAATTGGGACTGTCCGATAGGCGTGCTTTGTGGTGGACTTAATAAGTGACAACCTAACTTTAAAATCAGGACTGCTAAACAGTATTGACCAATAAAAGAATAAAATTTGAAAATTGTTTGCGGGAGATTAATCCCCAACCTTGTATTCAGGGTGAGTGAGGGTACTTGAGTGTGTGTGAACACATTAAGGTAGAGCCCAAATCCCCGTCTTCCATATCACGTTCTAAGTGATCCTAGCAAATATCACAAGTCGAATAATTTCAGATTCTTTGACTAGTACCAAGTAGCCTCCGCCTGTCTCAGGTAGATAGGGGCGAAATTGCGGTACTCTGCGACAAGCTGCCAGTAACTCCCCGGGGTGAAGTTCCGTCCTTGTCAGCCTCCGCCTGCTTGCAGGTACATAGGGGCGTGATCATTGAATCCATCGGCTTGGGATAGGAGCGAAGAAAGGAAGGAGCGGCGGTATCTTAGGCGACAGGATAAACAGGGAAGACGCATCCGGCTCTGAGCCGACTTCCCTATAGGCCACGTAATCCTTGCTATTTTTGCTTGAAAAATCACACTTAAAAACTACAAGATTAATTGGACTCAACTTTGAGTCCTTCACTGTGTTGAGTGTGAACCCAGGGTCTTGGATTGTTCTTTTTGCTTGCTTCAGGTAGGAGTAAAATCCTATCTTCTTCTCGCTCCATCAAGATGAGTGACTAGGGAGATCTCGACGCATTATTCACCGATTTCTCTATGAGTCCCCCAAGTAACTCATCTCTATCGGTCCGAGCGCACCTTGGACCACCCAGGACTCATGACCCCCTTGAGTCCTGGTTCTCTCATGCTCAGGGTGGTTACTCTCAAACCAACCCTTTTATCTCCTCCGAGATTGCCGAGGAAGACCATCGCCTCGGTAATACCTTCCTTGATTTGCCCTCTAACACTGATCTTATTTCCCAATCTCCAGAACTAGAGGACAAGATGCCGCCAAGGATGCCACCTGATGAGGACCAGATACGACAGATTCTTAATCGCCTCGCCGAAGCCGAACAGAAAAATGCAGATCTCACGGTGCGGATGGGACAGATTATAGTAGCTGGAGGGATCGACCGACCAATGGTCGATACCTACAACCTGGCGGAGAACGAGATCCAGAATTGGTTAGCACCCGCAGTTCCCGCCCAGGCATTCGAGCTGAAGCCCCACTTCCTTAGTCTACTTCCGAAGTTCAACGGAAACCTCAGTGAAGAACCATACACTTTCCTCCGTGACTTCGAACTGGTGTGCAACAATCTTAGCCATCCCAATGTTGGCCAAGATTATATCCGACTGAAGGCCACCCCGTTTTCCTTAGGAGATAAGGCTGCTCATTGGTTGAAAAACTTAGGGGTGGTATGTACTACCTGGATGCAGTTCAAGGATCTTTTCTTAAAGAAGTTCTACCCTCTCAGTAGAACTAACCAGATGAGAACGAAGATCGCCAGCTTCGCTCAAGGACCCAGTGAACCTTTCCATGAAGCATGGGACAGGTTCAATGATTTAGTGCAGAAATGCCCATGCCACGGCATTTCGAAGGCGATCTTAGTCCAGACCTTGTTCTGTGGTCTAACCCCGGAGATGCAGGGGTTAGTCAGCGCCGCCTGTGGAGGAAGCTATCTGAACAAGAACGAGCACGCTGTATGGAAGATCCTAGAACAGATGGCGGAAACCGGCATGTCACAAGCCACAAGGGCCTATCAGTTGTCTCCCTCAATCCTATCCAATGAGACAACTCGAAGGACTGTAGCAGATCTGACTGAGGACCTCATCCCCAGCATGGGGATGATTGCCGACAAGCTTACCATGGTCGAGCAGATCCACAAGAGAGTCGCAGAGATGGAGTCTCTTTCGAGCCTTCCAAAGAAAGTGGAGGAACTCTCTGAAAAGGTAGCTAAGATCAAGCTACCTTCCCCTTCTGCACCACCTGTACCTGTACATCGAGTCCATCTTGTACAGGAACAGGCACCGGGGTCTCAGAGCAGCTGAGATCAGACTTATACCCAGCAGATCCATCATGCACCCCCACAAGTGGAAACGGAATACGAGGAGCCTCCGCCAGTATACGAGATCAACGGGCTTTGGTATAACCATGACCCGATAGTCCGGAAAATCGAGATGGGGAAGGATCAGCCACACCGCCCATCCCCAGTCTACCAAGAAACCAGGCCCGTCGCCATCCCACGCTTCCAGTCCAGGCCAGAACAGGGGTACCAGCCGCAGCAGCGCACCTACCAGCAGGGGCCAGCACCGTCCCATCAGCAGCAGTATCGGCACGGCCAGCAGGGCCAATACAGGACCGCATCTGCACGGCAGCCAGCCCAGCCCACCGAATTGGAGTCCCTTACCTTGGCGATCCAGACCCTGTCTGATAGGGTCCAACAGATGCAGAATGACTACCTGGACATGAGGACCGACATCAATAGGGTCTCTCGTAACTAGGACCAACAAATGGCGCCAAGGACTCCAATCCCCGCACAGGTTCAGGCCAACCCGAACAGCTTACACCAGGGCCAGAACCGACCTCGAGATCAGGTATATCATTCAGATAATTATTTATCTGAACATGAGATCCTTTCGTACGATAATGCCAATCATATGTCCCTCAGGAGCGGAAGGACCGTGACCATACCTGATCGGGCACGGGCACAAAAGGAAGGAGCCTCCGAGACTTTACCTGAGGAGAACTCGGAGGAAGAAGAGGAGGAGCATCACCACCACCATCGCCAGCGGAAGAAGAGGACATCTGAGTCCTCGAAGCAGCATTCTCGCATTTGCATAGAGTCAGACGACACCGATGAAGAGCCCGCACCTCCATCTGAGGAGGATCGTCCAGAAGAAGCGGAAGAAGCATCACCGGTTTCGCCTCAGCATTTTCCTTTTAGTCAGAGTCAGAGTCCGAGTCTGTATCAGAGTCAGAGTCATGTTAAGAACTCAGTTCCCGAAATTAATGAGAAAATTTCAGTTTCCGAACCTGAGTTGAAGTCAATAATCCCTTTCCCCCGAGCTCTCAAAGGTGGAAAGAAGAAAACAAAGAAAATCCAAAAAGATGACCCTGAGATGGCTGAATTTTGCAATAAACACATCAAGGTCACAATCCCTTTTGACAAGTTCGTGGAAATGACCCCTGCGTTTCAAAAATACCTTAAGGTAAGATGCACACCTACTAGGGTTAGCAGGAAGACCAAAAGCCGTGTTGAGAAACACGTTTTATCAGTAGCCACGACTTGTGCAATAAAGTACTCATTTCCTCGGAAACGAAGAGACATGGGTGCACATTATGTAGTGAGTCATGTTGATGACATCGCGTTTGCACGCACTCTCCTGGACAATGGTTCCTCGATCAATTTGATGCCCACAGCCCTCTATGAGCGGCTTAATTTCAGACCTCTTAGGAAATCTAGAGCTCTTCTATAGTTCGCTGACAAATCTACTAAGAGGTCCCAATGAGAGTTAAGGAACATTGTGATCAAAGTCGAGGGGCAAGAATACATGGTGGACTTCACTGTCCTGGATATGGAAACCCCTCGTAATTGGAGAGATTCCCAGATCATTCTAGGTAGGCCCTTCCTTAGAACAGCAGGGGCCTTATTTGATTATAAGAACGGGAAGATTCAGTTCCAAACTCCAGGCGGAGATGAGGAACTTGAAATGAAGCAGACAAGATGGCAGAGACCGGATTCCGAATCCAGCACCGAGTACTCTTCTACCGGAACAGACTGCGAGCATGTAGACTTAGTTGGTCCATGGAGACAGAACCCAGCCAGCACCGATGTGTCCATCTCCTTCGAAGATGATCCAGTGCATGAGTCAGTCTGCGAGATCCTCAGGAATGAGTACAGCTCTGAGCCTGCATCGCCCTACATCTTCGATGACGTAGAGGCCCAGTTGGGCCTGTCAGTCCTTACATCTTTAGGACAATCGGAAGATGAGGATGACGAGTCGGACGAGGCGTTTGACGATTGTATGGAAACTTTTGACGATCCGACTCCAGAGCCGCGCTTGGTGGCAGCTATCACAGAACACGATCCAACACTGAACCAGAGCAGATTGAGCCAAATTTCTTAGACGATCACACTATTCCTGAGCTCAAACCCCTACCCACAACCTTGAAATATGCCTTCCTTGCGGGCCAAGACAAGAAATTTCCGGTCATTATCAGTTCGCTATTGATCGAGGAGCAGGAATCTCGCTTGCTAGAGATCCTGGAGAAAAACCGCAAGGCGATATGCTGGAGCATTTCCGATCTCCACGGGATAAATCCCGCTCTGTGTTCGCACCATATTTACTTGGAGAACGAAGCCAAACCCTCTCGTGAATTCCAACGCCGGTTGAATCCACATTTACGAGAGGTCGTGAAAAAAGAGATAGAAAAATGGTGCGACGCGGGTTTCATTTACCCAATCTCCGACTCTAAGTGGGTGGCCCCAATCCATGTTGTCCCGAAGAAGTTGGGAATTCAGACGACCACCAACGAGGACGGAGAGGAGATCGTGACGAGAGTACCCACGTCGTGGCGCGTCTGTGTGGATTACAGACGCCTGAATGCCGCGACGAAGAAGGATCATTTCCCCCTACCGTTCATTGATCAGATTTTAGAAAGATTAGCGGGGAAAGAATTCTTCTGCTTCCTAGATGGGTTCTCGGGCTACAATCAAGTAGCCATAGCTCCGGAGGACCAGGAAAAGACCACGTTTACATGCCCCTTTGGTACCTATGCTTTCAGGCGCATGCCTTTTGGGTTATGCAATGCTCCAGTTACTTTTCAAAGGTGCATGATTGCTGTATTCACCGAAATGGTCGGCGAATTCCTGGAAGTCTTCATGGATCACTTCTCGGTCCACGACGATTCTTTCGATTCTTGTCTTAGGAATCTGGATCGAGTCCTCAAAAGATGTTGTGAGGTAAATCTGGTGCTCTCCTGGGAGAAAAGTCACTTCATGGTGACAGAGGGCATAGTGTTGGGGCATGTCATCTCCAAGAGAGGAATGGAGGTTGACCCTGCCAAGGTGGACGTGATCAGACGACTCCAGCCACCAACCAACGTAAGACAGTTGCGGTCGTTCCTCGGGCATGTTGGATTTTATAGGAGATTTATTAAGGATTTTTCTAAGATTGCCCGACCGCTAACTGAGCTTTTAGGCAAAGACATGGAGTTTATTGTAGATCACAAATGTCTTGAGGCCTTTAAGCTTTTACAAGGAATGATCATGGACGCTCCCATCCTACAAGCCCCAGATTGGTCTCTACCTTTTGAGATCATGACGGACGCCTCTGATTATGCTGTTGGGGATGTGTTGGGACAAAGAAGAGATGGCGTCCTGTTTGCAATTCACTACGCAAGTAAGGTGCTTGATTCTGCTCAGCGTAACTATACAGTTACAGAAAAGGAAATGCTTGCGGTAGTGTTTGCCTTGGACAAATTCAGATCTCACCTAATTGGATCCAAGGTAACTGTGTTCACGGACCACACGGCACTACGGTATTTGATGGAGAAGAAGGACGCGAAGGCGCGTCTTCTTCGTTGGATTTTACTTATCCAGGAGTTTGATTTGGATATCCGTGATAAACCTGGTAAGAAGAACGTAGTGGCCGATCATCTTTCTCGTCTCGAAGATCTTAATATTTCCGAGGTTTCACCAATTCGAGACTCCTTCCCTGACGAGTCGATTCTTGTTATCGACTCACTCCCATGGTACGCCAATATCGTGAATTATCTTGTCTCCAAGAAAGTTCCCGAAGATTGGCCCAAGAGCCAAATCGACCGACTACAGTCGGACGCAAGACATTACCATTGGGAGGATCCGATCCTTTTCTTTGAAGGACCGGATTGTGTCTGGAGACGTTGTATTCCTCAGGAGGAATACCAGAGTGTCCTTTCTTTATGCCATAGCTTAGAGGCAGGAGGACACCACTCCGGGAAGAGGACCGCATGGAAGGTACTTCAGTGTGGCTTCTACTGGCCGACTCTGTTTCGCGACGCCACCGCCTTCGCGAAGTCGTGCCCAGTTTGCCAGAGAATGGGAGGAACCGTTGGTTCCAAAGATGAGATGCCAATGCAGCCGGTCATCATTTGTGATGTCTTTGACGCCTGGGGCATCGATTTCATGGGCCCATTCCCTGTCAGCCACGGGTTCGAATACATCCTTCTTGCGGTAGATTATCTGTCTAGATGGGTGGAGGCTATCCCGACCCGAGCCGCA